>CM072873.1:8672500-9272500 GCA_036937835.1 Pampus argenteus
GACAGTAAACAGCTGCAATGGACTGAACAACAGACCCTTCCACACCTCAATGCCTCCCTCCGTTCTTCTGTTCCCAGCCAAAACTCTGTCTCCTTCTTTCTCCCTCTGTTTCTTCTTCTATTCCCACTTTGACTCTCCTGGAAAACATTCCAGACACCAAAGCCTTTTTCCTCTCTTTCGAGTCATTTTTACTTTCTTCCCTCCCTCTTTTTTTTTACCCTTTTCATACATTTAACAGCGAAGCAACCATGTTTTTTTTTTAACCAAAGTTAACTTGGTCAAGCAAAGATGGGCCTGTACACACACAGAAAATATACATATACACACACATGTGTACTGGGATAAATTAAATACCATACAAATCATGCAAACACTGCTGGGACAAACACTTTGTAACATACGCAATTAACACAATGTTGAACTGGTCTTCACATGAGAGGAGGGCTCAATTACATACAGATACAGGAAAGGATCACAAACATAGAAGGGTGCAAACAAATATAAAACACTTTGGTACACACATATACACACTCTGGCTGGCATCCAGACTGAGTCTTGTTGCTTGTGTCTATAAAGCCCTGAGCACCATATCGACAACTGTAATAACTGTGGCTGGCAGGAGAGAGCAGATTACAGCAGCAATCATAGGCCCTTCATGCAGTCACACACACGCACACACACCCTCTGTCAGAGATGTGTTTCTTTTCATCAATGGTACAGATATACATTTCTGTGTCCATATAGCCTGTAAAGCTGTATTATTGTAGCTGTGTACAGCCTAATAGTAACAGTGTGTCTCCGATCCACTAACACTACAACATGCATAAAAACACACGGTCAGTCAGGGCCAGAAATATTGTCATCTGGATATTAAACACAAAGCCAAAACAGTGAAAATATAAATTGTGTGTGCCTATGTCTAAAAATGTTAAATGCTAAAACTGCTAAAGTAACTACAAGATGACCGATTGTAACAATGTGCACTTGTGTGGAGTATTTTCAATACCTGTGTACACCTACAAATGCCATTAAATCTCACAAAGCCAGCGGAAAACCGTTCCTTCACACAAACAGGGAGCAAATGGAAAACCAGTCAGCGTATGAGTAAGCCAGTCGGTCAGTGAGGGTCTGTAATGGCAGTGCAAGGCCACCGGTGGAAAATGAAAGTGCGCTATATTGGAGTGGGCTAAGATTGGGGTCAGAGCTGTATGGTGCACAGGCCAAGGAGAGGAAATATAGGAGAGGAGAGGAGAGGAGAGGAGAGGAGAGGAGAGGAGAGGAGAGGAGAGGAGAGGAGAGGAGAGGAGAGGAGAGGAGAGGAGAGGAGAGGAGAGGAGAGTTTTGGAATAAACTAAAAAATATCAAATCAGCCTTCTAAATAATTACCACATGTTTCTGTTTTAAAATCTTTTTTTATTTATTTAATATTTTGTTGATGAAGTGGCACTTCTGTCTCTGCTGCCACTCCAAGCATAACAGACACGTAAAAACCTCACTTTTGGTACAGGTAGGATTTTTATATAGAAAGTACCCAGCATAATGTGGCAAAAATGAATATATGCAATTGTTACATTATTTTTTCCACATTCAATATCTTGTTCTCAGCCAGGAACATCAATTAACTAACTAGCTGGACAGTCAGTGTAAGCAATCACACCTCACTCTAGGTACAAACCCATGTAAAATAAAATGTAAAATCAGTAGCAAATCAGTTTAGAAACCATGCCAGAACTGCATTATCGCATACATGTATATACAGTATACAACAAGGAAATGAACTGACTATATGCTGGTAATAATAATTGTTCATATTGTGCAAGAACACACCTGTGAACTACCATGGAGCCAAAACTACTGCTTTTATCTCCAGTATTCCCTACATCCCTTTCAATCATCCGTCTGTATTTCACCTCTCCTCATTTCTGCATCGTTCTCTTCCTCTTTAACTTTCACCCCTCTCCTTCTCTCTCCCCCCATCGGCCCCCGACCAAGGAGAAGCGATTTGCAGCAGCAATCCGTCGCTAATTCTCGCTCAGCGTTCATGAAAAATGTATAGCAGGCAGACTGTAGGGAGATGCAGATTGGCGCTGGGCCCGCAGCAAGAGTCTGGCTCTGCATTAATGGAACATTATTTTCTCTCCATCCCTCCATCTCCATCTCTTCTCTCCCTCTTTTAGTTATACTGTCTTATGCTGAAACAGAATAATCTTATAGTTGGCTGTAGGAACAAGAAATGCTATCTATCTATCTATCTATCCATCTATCCATCTATCCATCTATCTATCTATCTATCCATCCATCCTTGCTCTGAGCTTGATGAAACAAAAGCCATAAATATTCCAGGACTCAGTGGAATATTAGTAGCTCAAACAACCTAACCACAGCTATCTGCAATCTGAACAACTCTGCATGTTTGTGTGTGTGTGTGTGTGTGTGTGTGTGTGTATTTTTGAACGTGTACTTGCATTTGCCTGTGAGCACAGTGTGCAGCAAGCTAAAACTTCTCAAAGATAATAAGAGGAAAAAAAATATCTTAATCTTTAAAAGGCACAACGTGAAGTTTGAGTCCAGCTGTGAAGCAGGTCATGTGTATGTACGTGAATGTACCTTCACATGTGATTCATGTGTGTGTCTGTGTGTCACTGTGTATCTTATGAGAGTAGATTAATAACAGCACTGTAATGCCATCAGGACTAGTCACAGTGTGGATCATGGACAATAAACCTCCCAAGGAGTTTACACACACACACACACACACACACACACACACACACACACACTTCCTGTCACTATAGCAACGCTGGCGGTGTTGCTGCCCCTAACTTCAAAGTCAGATGTAATTTCAGCCTCCCAGCAGCCAGAGGGAGCCATGGTGATGACAGAATATTCCTACTCTGATGGCTCCTTCCTCCCTCCATCCCTCCTCCATTCCTTCACTTTTCTACTCATCCACTCCTCTGTTGGCTCCTTCCTTCATTCCTCCCCTGCCTAGCCAGCCTGCTTGGAGGCCAGGCATCCAGGACCAGACATAAAAATAAACCCAGAAAGGTTAGAAGTGGATGACTGAAGCTAGAGGAAAGAGGGAGTGAGAGGAGAAGGAGGGGCAGGGGGCTAAAACAGACGGAGGAAGGGCAAAGGAAGGAATCAGGGAGAAGGGAAGGAAAGGGGGAGGGAGACAAGGCATAAAAGGAAGGAGGAAGATGATGTAGTCTTTATTTATTCTTGTTCTTCTAAGGTGGACTGTGAAGCTACACTATCAGCTGCAGTAAATGTCACTCAGCTTCAAATTTTTGTTCGTGTAATCTACATTATTATCCACGGAGGAAGTGAAATTTCTCCAGATTCATATAGTGAAAAATAATTTGACAAGAAATGGTTCCTTGTGTCAAAACTATTAATGAATATAAAATAGATGTTTCCAATCTTCAGTTCAGATTGGCTCAATAACAATTGAAGCCATTTTAACAGTTAATTTAAATATTAATGTGGTAACAGAAAATCACCATTTATAATAGAGGGCTTAGTGCCAGAAGGGCATATCAGGCATTAATGGCTGGTGAAAATGAAATCTATATATCAAGTATGCACTTGAGATCTATTTGGTTCTTAACTTTTCGGAAATCAACATGAATGAGTGTTTCATCAAAGCAGATCAAAAACAAACTGAACTGATGGAAGGTGATGTCAGGCCCGAACCACACTTTAAGAACAACGCAGAATGCAACACCTTGAAAGGACAAGACAAACTGGTAAAACACGCAGTGTGTCATGTTCATTTACTCTGTATATTCAACAGCCCTGATATAGCAGCCTCAGCTTTCACACACTGTCACACTCTTGACTGTCCTGTGGTAGAGTGGGGAGGACAGTTAGGAAGGTGTTGATGTGTGTTTTGTGTCCCATGAAAACGAAAGAAAACATGAAACATAGACACGCATGAAAATGAACACACGTGCCAACATGTGCACACACTCCACTTTCAGTTTACACCATCTAATTTTTACAAGGTGTTCATGCAGAATCATGCTTGTCACGTGTGTGTGTGTGTGTGTGTGCCAGCATGCAGTTGTATTATTGGAAACCCACAGCCATGAGCTGCCTCTCCTTCTCTGTCCTCTTTTGTCCTAAATTTGAACTAGTCTCCTAATCTGTTAAAGACACGAGGAAGAAATAAGCTTTGACAAAAGACCAGCCAGAGAAAAAGAACTGATGGGCAAAGGATAAAAAAAAGATGCAGACAGGAACATTTCTCTCCTTCTAGGGTCAGTTCTTGCTCCCTTTCACTCTCCCTCTTCTCCTCCTCCTCCCTTATCTCCCCCTCTGTCTCTCCACTAGCCTCTGTAGGCGAGGCTAGTGGAGAGGCGCCAGTGGAACCGGACCAGTGTTTTCTTAACCAAGTTCATCCCTCTCCATTTCCCTTCACTCTCAAATCATAAAGCTTGTCACACACTGGGGGTGTACGCATGTGTAAGCATAGGGGTAGGTGAGTGTGTAATAGTCACATGCACATGCACACACATTTATCTATCCTTCATTCTGTTGCACTAGGCTTCAGTCAGCCAGCCTGTCAGGGGTGGTTGGGTATAAACATCACCTCCTTTGCAGCTGAGGAGCTTCTCTCCCTTCTCTCCACCACTGCTGCTCAGCCTTGTGTTACCAGTTTGCTTTAACAACCTACACTGGCCATAGCTGCATAGCTCCCAGTAGGTAGAACAGTGTGTAGCCATCAAATTGTGCCACAAGATACAACCAAAAGCCTTCAGGCAAAAAATACTTTATTGATCCCCATTGGGAAATTCTCTTTTGGTGCATCTCTCCTTGGCAGCAGATGGAGTGCAGTGTCAGCTGTTGAGCAGTGCTGGTAGGGACTCAGTGTCCTGCTAAAGGACACTTCAGCAGTGCAGATGCTTGACAACATGGAGGTTCTTTCAGATAATGGCTGGCCTCTTTTCAGTAGTCATCATTTCAAACCTGACATGTATCACTGTAGCCTTGCTTAAAGACAAACATGTTATATATTCAAAGTGATTTCTTATGTGACTAATAAGCAAGGATTTGCTGATATTTCAGTATTTTAAAGAAGCTAAATATAACTAGAAACACAACAGTGGAATTGGTGCAGAATGCCTAAAATATATTTCAGACATGATCGCAGGTGGATTCTCTAGGTTAAAAGGGACGGTGATGATGTGTACAGATAAAAGACACAGAAATTTCTCTGCAGATCAAGTCCGCTTCCTGTCTGTGTTTTTGAGCTGTGGGGGAACAAATGGTACAGTCCCATCAAAAACACGTGTTCCTGGCTCTTGAGGATCAAAAAACTATGTGTGTACATGAAACTGTGTGTGTGTGTGCTAAATGATTCACGAGGGGTGAACGAAAGCCGGCATACAAGTGGAAAAGTAGCCCGTCTGCATTTTAGATGAAGCCACAGTCCTCCGACCCTCTGTGTCATGATATCCAGGTCTGTGGTGAAACAGGGCAGAGGTAGAAACACAGATTATGTGCAGTAGAATATTTGAGGAGGAGCGGGTGTGTAGCGGTGTGAACATTAGGGAGTAATGGTACAAACATCTTAAATTATATGGTAATAATAAGTTATTTGTCTACAAGTCAAAGACTGTGGTTATTTTAGTGTGACCATGAGCTTTCCTCAGAGTGTGAAACTGGCTTCAGATTAGCTGTCCTATTCTCAGACCCGCTATGTGTTCATAGCAGTGGCAGGGAGCTGCTGTGGCCTTCAGTGCTGCTGCCTGTTCTAAGAATAGGCAGCAGGGTCCAGAAAACATCTCGTCTCCCTGCCTCCCCCTCTCCCTCACATACTGCGAAAATATAGATTTGACTTATGTGTCACATAAATACATAAACAAAACATGGGCAGCAATTGAAGTCCTACTGATATAACTGATTAGGCATTCAGTGAGTGTGGTTTGAATAGTTTCCCAAAATATATGCTGCTGTATGATTTCGTTGTATATTTTAAACCATATGTTCTATATATAACTACATTCGGATATAAACAGATGTATTTTTCTTTCCACATAGGTCCTTCCAACCCCCCCCCTCACATTTTCTTTGGTTCCTTGACTCCCTCTGCCTCCTTTTCTGCTCTCCTCTCCTCCCCCCTGTGTGCACTAATGTGGAGGCTGAATCTAACCCTGCTGGATGACATTACTCTGTGCTGCCTGCTGGACTGTCTGCCTGCCTGGGGACTCTAAAATAAAACACAGCAGTGGGGAGAGCCAGAGTGAGAGCACATACTGTATAGGCAGCCTGACTGACATGCTCTGATAGAGCACACGCACACTCGCTATGTGAAAACGGCACACAGAGGACAGAATGTGCATCAGAGTGCGCATGGTGTGTTTATGAGCAAAGAGGTCTGTGTGTGTGGCGTAGTGAAGAGAGGAGAAATCGGGGGGAGCAGGCATCTCCAGCTGTGCCCTGTCAATCACTCATGACCTAACACTCAGAAAAACAGAGGAGGGCAAGGTGGACAGGAGTGAGAGGGAAGAGACAGCGAGGATGAGATAGTGTTTCTGAATTTTTCCTTTTGTCTGATGGAAAATATGTCAAGGAGGGACAAATGAGCACTGAAAGACATACAAGAATATTTTTGTCCATGTTAGTGTGTGTGAGTTAGTGTGAATAACATGCTGCTGCCGGAACCCCATAGCCTGAATTCAACACCCTCACCCTGAACAAGTGACAAAAAGATAACCACGTTTCACTTCACCGCTTCACGCCCTCTCTCTCTGTCTCTCTCTCCTCTTACTCATTCTCTTTCTCGTCCTCTTCTTCCACACCCCCCACACCCCTGCTCCTCTCCTCACCTCACTCCTCTACCCCCAGCTCTCTCTCTGTCTTTCCACATGGTTGGCCATCCTCTCCCATGTCCCAGAGGATGGGAGTTTGCGCGGCAGCTTGGCAGGCTGTCAGGGGAGCGCCAGAGAGCAGGGAACATGTAGTGACTGGAACGGGGGTGGCGGTGAGGTTGGGGAAGGGGGGTGCCAGTGGGTATGAAAGCCCTGACTCCTCACCTCACTGTGGCAGTGGAAGAACTGGCTCGGCATAGTGATGTTAGGCAAAAGATGCACAGAGCTGAGGACGCTACAGAGAGGACGAGCTCTCACTCCTATTCCATTTCCACGTACCAGAAACATCACTGCCACTCAAAGCAGAGAATAATAAAGCAGCAGTCGACATGTCATGCTGTGCCAGTCATATAGTCCAGCTCTGTAACACCCCATCAGTTACCAACATATCTCATTTTACTGACCCATAACTGTTGCACTTCCCCTGAATGTCAGGGTACTTTCAAAAATGGCAAAACTTAAACACATTCCTTCAAGTTTGCACACTATCTATTTATCGATATTTTAAGTAGTACATGTGGTGAATCAACAGAGGCTAGAAATTTATGTTAAGTTATGCCCTTGTGTTACAGATGCAAATAGTATCTAAATGTACTTTTACATGTAAACCAATAGCAAACTGAAACTGCTTATGTATGTTATGTATGTGACTGTAGATAATGTGCAACTGCAAGAAAGAGAAAGTACTCTTTTTACTTTTGCAGAAAAAAGTTTCACTATTGAGTGGTTCATCTTCTCAATAGATGATCTTTGTTTTAAATTCTGACTTCGCTATTTTGTGGAACTAGAGAAACAGGCTCAGCTAGACCAGCGCAAATCTGAGGAGGCTGAAAATGCTGTAGTGCTAACCATGTACCATGTAATTTTAAAATGACACGCTGAAAAAGATGCTGCTAAATTAAAAGTAAATGCTGATGACAAGAGGCTCCTTTGAACAAATAAGATGTGGCAAAGCTGTTGAAACTCAAATGCATACAGTGAAGACACCGTTCACCCATTCATTATTCATGAAGACCACTGTGACAGAAAAGCAACACTGATGCTAGGCTTAAACTAGGGCTGCACGATCAATTTTGATTTTGATTCAGGCATTTTGTGCAATTAGATTTGTATGTGACAACAATTCTGCAATGTTTGCATCAGCGGGTAGATCCATTGCCCCAACGAGGGTTAGGAAGAACTAAAAAAAGCTGTGTGAAACTGCAATGAGGATAGTCAACAGTGCATATGTTAAACTATGAATATATATATAACATTTAGTATAGATGGCTGACACCACCAACGAGTCTATACTGAAAAGCTAGTGGTGAGCACTTACTTTGTCTTATTCCAACTTAAGTATTTTAGTGACTTTATATTAACAGAAATACTGTGCAATGATATAGAATAAAAAGCATGCTGTACCTTCAATACATTACACTTTAAAAGACCCAAGGGGCACTGTGACTTGCATTTTTGGTAAGTTGCTAAAGCACTTTTCCCTTTGGTCTCCCTTCAAAAATCCCGCCACATCACACAGCAGACTCATCCCAAAACAACAACATGACACTTTGCCGACCCGCACTCCCTCCCTCCTGACAGAGAAAGAAAAAAAATGACAGCAGCTTTAGATCTGACATCAAACGGTGGCGAGAGAGTGAGAAAGAGAGAGGGGGAAGGGAAAAAAAATGGTTACATCTCTAGCATGACAGCTTGCTAGAAGAGCCTGGCACATGCAGAACACTTTCTCTCTCATACTCTCTTCCTATCTATCCATCTCTCCCTCCGTGTTTCTCTCTCATCAAAACTTGCCGCCGATTAGGATCACGGTGCGCCATGCGCTTTGGATGGGATGTGAAAACACACGGAGAACCCAAGGGGTAAAACACCAGGATTAAAGTGGTGAGGGAATATGGGGTGATAGTGGTGGTGGTTCAAATAGATCGGCCCCTGCGACTGCAGTGGCTCCTTGCCTCGCTCTGGATTCACACACTGATACATCAAGGCCATTTCTCATTATAGCACAAGGGGGAAAAAGCTTTCATGACGCTACTTTAGAGAAAAAGACAGAATGGAAAAGGGAAGGGGGGAGGAGGTGGTGGGTTAAAGAGTGTGGGAGAATAAAAATGAAAGAAAAAGCAAAAATGCCAAGATAAAGCAGAAAACATACTATTAGTATGTTACAGAGGAAAGAACAGAAAGAGAGGAAGTGTGAGTGTGTGTATGAGTCAAACATCAGTGTGTGTTGAAAGACAGAAGACGACCAATGAACACAGACTTGAAAAGTATCGCTATATGAAAAATATCATAGCTTCATTAAGAGTTTGTACACTTTAATTTAGCTTCTTTTGCAGTTCATTCCTCCACTTCTCTTCCAAAGTGTCTGGTAAATTAACCGGCACACACCTCGAGCAGTGCCAATATTTGCGGCCATTTGCAAATGTCTATTTATTCTATTCTTGAAAGTGCTGAGGAGCTGTAAGGGAAAAAAAATGATAGCGAGTAAAAACCGATTAGTTTAGCCAAAAAATTGAAGCAGCCTACATATCTGTCTCCCCTCATAGATCAGCCTGGCCTCACTATTTCTTCTCAATTACTCCTCCAGTCAACCTGCTTAACGATTTTCAGCTCGCCCAAATGCCAAGAGGCAGTGCGTGTGGGTTTGCATGTGAGACTACATGCTTTTGCAATAATGTGTGCGTCTGTGCATATGTTTCTCTGTGCATGTGGGTGTATGTGTACATGATGCTTTGACCACAGGGCTGATGCAATGTGGCCTTCGGTATGGAAGCCAGTCAAAACATAGACGTAAACTATGAAGTAAGCAGTTAGATCCACGTTTCCCCTGAGACATGAGACAAAGGAGACAAGTGGAGGCATTTGATTGGACAGAAAGTCTTAAAACTGAGCATCAGACAGCATGCTGGAAGTGGAGGAAGACGAGGAAGCAAATGCTTATTATTATTTTATGTCTGTCTCATGTCCCTAATGTGCAATGGTGTTTTCAACTGTTTGTATCACATTTAGCAAAGCTTTGTGCTCACTGGGGGACAGAACTGTCACCCACTCACCGGCAGACTGGAGGGACGGTCCTGAGAGACGCCATCCTCATTGTTGGCCTTCCCAGAGTTCCCTGGGGCTGCACCCCTGTTATTGTAGCCGTCTTGCTGGGTCTCCTTGAAAGAATGAGAGAGATTAATTACTTAAATCTGTGATCAGGAAAACAAAGAATCTATTTCACAGAACTCTCTAATACATGAGTCCTCTATATACACAATACGTAAATATGCATATTACCAATATTTTAGAGCCCTAAAGTGAAGTCTATATTGAGATATCAGAAATATATAATTTTATAAATTAGGAAATGTACAGCATATAATGCAGTTGAAGTGCTTGAGGTAAAACTGTTGTCCCAGAATATGCTGAGAACATTTAGTTCATGGTTCAGCTGTAAAAGATCCGGCTTCAAGGACACATTGTTACAACTCTGATGTACCAATTTGAAGGATCCCTGCTAAAAGAAATGCATTTATGTACAAAAAACAGTACACATACTGACATATGACACTGACCAAAATGTTTCTTTTTTACTTTTTCTGCAAAACATTATTATTACATTATAACACTCTTCCACTTCAATGAAAATGTTCTAAATGCAAGTGAGAGAAATGAGAGAATGAGATGGGCTGTTGAGGTTTGAAGGGCTATAATAAAGACTCTGATTCCCACTTAGATCAAGTCACAACACAAAGAGACACGTTTCACAAGGAAATACACACACACACACAGTCTGATACAGTACATGCAGACTGAAAAACATCCAAACACGCACCCATCATGCACACCATACCAGCCAATTCATTTCAACCAAATCCCGGCCTAACCATCCACTAATCCTCGAAACCTACACGCACACGCATCCAAACACAAACACACACACACACTCAGTCCTATTGTTCAATCTAAGTCATTTTCTTTCCCTCTGTAATCACAAGCCTATCTAGTGTAAACCAATTTTCTCTCCATTGTCGGAGGTGTTGCCCTCTCCCGCTCTCCGTATCTCTCCTTCCTTCCCTCTGCCTCTTCTTTTCATTCACCATGAAGGTCCTTCCTCCATCATGTTAAGCGTCGGCAGCACAATAGCAACGTGTAAAAGAGCTCTGAGTGGATGGATTAGTGATAACTGATCGGCGAGACGTGGCAAGAGATCACACGCGAGTGCTTGCAGACCATACACAACATGCATACACACGGCACACACATATATTCACACTCAAACCAGGAGTCTTCACACATAGTTTGATTTCTTATGTGTTGTTTGCTTATATTGTAGTAGGTGGGCAATATTACTGTCAGACAGGTGATATCATTTTATAGTTGATAATTATCCTTCACAGCAAGACATGTGTCATGTGAAATGTATCTATTATTAGAGCATTAAATATCATCATTTATGCACCAGAGCTGACTGATACACATTCTGTACTTTTGTAGATTCTTTATAAAATTAAATATCAAGTTCATTTCTCTGCACACAGTTTGCATGCTGCTTTAATAGCTGCACACACACACACACACACACACACACACACACACACACAAAAAGTTAATGTATTCATTCATCCATTATTAAGAAAAGGCAATGTAATGACCTTAAATGCCCTAGAGTAGTTCCTTCAAATCCACATTTCAATTATCAGCCAATTAAATCACTGCAGCAGTAATTATAAAAATACAGCAAATATCTCACTTTTAAATATAACATATACAGGTTTCATGAAATGTCAGTAAAGGTGTTTAACTATTCTAAATATGTATTTGGAAACACAGTTTCTAAAAGTACCATTTTCAGCATCAAGTGAAATCCTAAAACTTGCTCTTAGATCTGGTGTGTGTGTCTCATATGTTCCGATGTGGATTATTGTTTATGTCACTGAGTCCTCGGCTCAAAGGCCTTTCAATTAATTTTGCGTTTTCATTAATCACAATTTTAGTTTTGTCAGTTACGGACAAAAAAGGTATGTCAGCAACATTTGAAGAATTAAAGTAAATTTTGCAATTTGTTGGTCTCTTACCTGCATATTCTGACATATTCATGATAGATACACGGAGCAAACATGATAGTAACAGGGTAAATACACAGGAGAGAGATAATGTGTGATGGGATTAATGGATCAATGTATTTGTTGCACTGTAAAGTAACTATATACATGTATACAACTGCCCCATATACAACTCTCTCATGCATTTGACCCCTTTACACATACTTAATAAATCACACATAAATCCAACTATAGTCTTTCTTTCTTTATAATATATATATATATATAATATATACACACTGTTAAAGCAGTTGCGCTTTAACAGTGTGCAGGAGGAAAAGGTGACAGTCACCTTTTCCTCCCGCACACTGCACAATAATGGTTTCAGTACGCAGGAGGAAGATAAATAAAACCATCAATGACTTTTCTGTTTTGTTTATCAGCACTTTTATTGCCGCGTTTGATGCTGCTTTTATTGCGGCACTGTTCGTAAACAATCAGTTCAGTAAAATACGGTATTACGATCGGAGCATCACTAATATATATATATATATATATATATATATATATATATATATGTTGTCATTTGTAAGTTACATGCAAGTCTGATTTAAACAACAATAGCAAAAAAAAAAAAAAATAATAAAAAAAAATAAATAGAGGCAGCTCACTGGTAAGTGCTGCTATTTGAGCTATTTTTAGAACAGGCCAGCGGGCGACTCATCTAGTCCTTACGGGCGACCTGGTGCCCGCGGGCACCGCGTTGGTGACCCCTGATATATATATACACTTATTTTCACCCTTGTATTCTCGTTTCCAAACAGTTTTATATCAATGCATATTTATTGGTGTTTATATGATCAGTGTATTTAAACTGATCCTTGCTATTATGGGAAATTTATGATCCAGGTTATTTAATTTCAGTTCAAATCATCACAATACAGTAAGTTAACAAAAAGAAGAAAAAAGATTAACTTTGTGCAAGTAAATAGACGTTAGAAGACAGTTAGAAGATAATCATTCCTCCTTAAAGTTCTACTTTCTGATATTATGAATAATATTTTGATTGTTTTAATTAGTTTGTGTGCGATAGCTGCATTGTGTGATTGAATTGTCTAATTGTGATGTTGTTTATAAAGTGTGTAGTTTGTTCTTGTGTCTTTCTTGTAAAAGAGATCTTGATCTCAATTAGACTTCCTGAATAAATAAAGCATAAGTAAAGTAATTTTTGACTGCAAATAATAAGCAAAATGAAAACAGTCAGTGTAATCATCAATAAAACATCAAGCCATAATCATACCACAATAGCTTCCTTGTTTCAATCCTAACCACTTGGATGGGTTTCAATCACTAGATCACATATCGGGTGGCGCTACTTTAAAAAAAAAAAAGCCCCCCTATGTCTACACCAAACGACAGTCAGCCTTTTATTACATGGTTGGAGATGCTTTGTTTGAAGCAGAAATTCATCTTACACACAAATACACCTCTGCAGGTAAATAAAGGCCTGAGAAAGAGGGAGAAGGAGGAGGTGTTATAGTTTTCGGATAGGTTAATGAGTGAGAGGACACGCACACACAAGCACACAGTTCAGTTCACAGACAAAAATGCACACGTGGACGGACAGTTGCTCACACAGCGAATTGAGAACACAAGAGTGGCTGCTGACCCAAGTCCAATATTTACTCAGGCATATGAGTCTGTAGTGTGTGTGTGTGTGTGTGTGTGCGTGCGCGCATACTCGAGGGGATTTCCGTTTTAAGTGGGTCAAAATGAGGTTAGCCTCATACTACTGTTTACACTCACGTTCTTACATCATCACTGTCAACTATAATATGGACAGAGAGGGTGAGACAGAGATGGGGAGACACACAGAGGCTGCTGAGAGAGAAATATAGAAGATGCAAAAGAGGTAAAGAGAAGCAGAAGAGCGGAAAGACAGAAAGAAGATAAAGAGGGAGGGACGACAGTTAAAAAACAAAAAGAATCGAGCGAGCGTGAGAGAACATCAGAGGCAAATGAAGGAGTGCTGCAAGTGCATCCTTGCATTTGAGTTTTTTCCAGTCCATTGTCTCAAAATCCCATTTCCCAGCTAATTTAGAAGCTTCTAAAATACACTCCACTCCATACCTTAAGCCTAAGGCCACAGCTAATCCTGTCTCCACACAGACACACACATACATACACGAACACACGCACAGGGACACGCTCATTCATCCTCCTTGCTTTTCAAAAGACTTCATCTTGGCATAGTAGAAACGAATGAAGGATATTGAAGGCAAGCGTTTGAAGTACATGAGGGAATGCAGGAATCAAACTGTGAGTTAAATGCTATTAGACAGCTGTGTGGAGAGGCAGTGTAATATTAGATTTGATTGAATAGATGACTGCTGAATGTGGTGTAATATATAGAGCCGGAGAGGCTTTATGCGGACGTAAATCAATATTGCAGCACAACGTTAATCCCAGCTACTCGAGAACGGGAGTCTGTCGGTAAGTGTGAGATGTTTTCGGAAAAGCAGAAATGTTGCACACCGACGATTGTTTGGAATATGAGACTTGCGCGTCCGCTTTCAAAACTTTCTTTTCCTCACAGAAGAGTTCAAAGGTCATATTGTATTGTACTGGCTGGCATTCAGATGGTGTTCACTTAAATCTACTTTAAAATGGTAAAAGCAAAAATGCTGCCTCATACTGTATACCAATTCCAACCATCACACACACACACACAGTCAATTTTCCCTTTTTTATTTTCTTCTTTCTTCTAGCTCAAACCTAATTTAAGAAGATTTTACTGGTTGGTTGCACTGCACACTTTCTAACTCTATATTCAAGCAAGGAGCAAGGTGAAATGTTGCCTCGCTTTTGCTTGTATGGGTTTGATTGCCTGTCTTTGAAAATAAGCAATGAAGCTGGCATGACAGAAAGCAAGCACATTTGATGCCACTACTTGACATAACAGAAAGCAGCCAGAGAAAAATTCACAGTCGTTATGTTAAGCTGATTCTTGGCTGACATCTGTCTTGATCTCATTTTTGCCTTCTCAATAGTAAGGAAAAGATGTGGGTTACTCCACACTATACAGCATTTATTTAATTTAACATGCTTGCATTTTAATCCTTTTTTCCACCGCCATTGTCTGCTCTAGGCTATCGTGCTTTTATAAACTTTGCGAGTTTTTGTCACATCCCTGATAGGAGTAGGTGTCCTTTTTAAGTCTTAATTGGCTTTGAATTACAAAGTCAGTTGAACAAACCTTTACTAATTTTTGTCTTTTCTGCACCGTCCATCCCTTTTGTCCTAATTATGTTTCGGTATATTTTTTGCTCTAACATCCCCTCAACATTCCTTCTCAGCCTGAACTGCTCCTTCGCTCTCCATCCCTCCACCTCTCTCCTCTTCCCTCTCTGTCCATTCCCCTCTCACCATTCATTTTCTTACTTTCTCCACATTCACTCCACATTCACTCACATTGCCCTCATATTCCAGCCCCATCCCTGTCTTCATCCACCAGTCTTCCTCTGTTCCTATCACCTTCTCCATTCCCCTTTTACCTTTCCATCCCACATCCACCCCCCCCTCTCTCTCTCTCTCTCTCTCTCTCTCTCTCTGTCTATCCATCCTGTCTCCCGTCACTATCCTCATGACTACCAAATGAATTAGTCATCCCCCTTTTACCCCTGCACCTTGGCAGATGCACATCTCCACAAAATCTGACACTAATGCCATTAATATTCATTAAAAATTAAGCTTAATTGCATGTCTTTAAGAGAGGGGCCCATAACCCCCCCCCCAACCACACACACACACACTCCATGAAAACCAGTGCATTTGGCCACCACCCCATGTCCCATTTCCTCAAGAACTGGGAAAGGCCCTGAGAAGCATGTACCCACCACCTTTTTTAGACACACACACAATCACACGTGTGAGTTGGTGTAGAGTGTATGCCATGCTCTTTGCCAATAATTACTGTTGAAAGACATATTTTTAACTTTCATTAGGCCAAGCTGCAAGAAAGAGCGGCTTTTGAAGAAAAACACTACACACACACACACACACACGCACACACAACAGTACACATGGCTTCTATGCATCAGGGAACATCAGGGAGAAGCAGTGGTGGCGGTGTTGGTGGTGTAAAAGCAGGACATTCATATTCAACACCCAGTGTTCACACAGACACACACAGACATGCATGTATTAGTTCAGACTTGTAGAAATGCACACATGCTCAGACCATCAGACCCGACTGAACCATAATTGAAGCAACAATCAGCAGTGAGAGCGAGCTACGCTGTGCTCTAAAAATGTGACAAATCAACATTTGGTTATGATATGCTTGACACTTAGATCTTTTGATCTATTTCAGAATATTTGGAAAACATTGCAGTTACATTCTGATTATTTCAGATGCTGTATAGGGCAGACCTACTTTTGTTTGCTGCAACTGCTTTTTAAAATAGTGTGCGGGTTAGACTGCATGTAAATGACGGCCATTTATTCCAGCCTATAGCCTATTATTATCATCACGGGAAAGGTGACCATTAGAATGGAAATAGCTGCTGGATGTGCATATGTGTGTGCAAGGATGCCTGTGTGTGTGTGTATGCCTACATATTTGTGAGCAGTAGTATGTGTGTCTGCGTGTGTGTCAAACCTATCTTAATAGGTCCATTTGTAGCAGGGTCTGTTCTAGTGCTGTGTCCTTCAGATTGGATTCTATCTCAGCAATCCCCCTGACCTTTAGCACAAAGAGACTACAAGAGAGGACCAGAGCTCTGACACAGGACACACATATACACTTCCACAGCTTGCACACACACACACACACACACACACACACAAGCAAGCATTTACTCTTGCTCGTATAAACAGAGACGCACACACACAAGAGTAGACATAGAAAGATATGCACATGCATAGACAAACACACACACACACACACACACACCAGTATGTGTGCAGGCCTTCCCTTAGGGATGATGTCAGATGTAGCTAACAGTGTTAGCTGCAGATGCCGTTGCCAGGGCTTTCATTCTCATTCCTCTACACAGGCTAATCAAATAAGAGCAAGTCTTTGTACCATCTTCACTTCACACACTCTTTGCAAGTCCCTGTCACCACCACCCCCAACCACCCATTCACTTCAATTGCTTTGGCTCACAGTTAAAGAGGACATCCACCCAAACTGGTGTACACCCACATGACTTTTGCTAAAGCACGGAGGAACAATAGCAGTGTGTTGGCGATATTCTACTTTGACTTTTTTTTTTTTCGTGTTTTCTCTTTCTCTCTCTCCCTGTCTATGAAGTCTGTATCCAGGAACAAATGTAGCGGCATTTCCTAACAAATGGCAGCTAAATGAGGCCCCTAGGGTGCCGTGCCGCTAACTTCTGGCCCTCTTTTTTTCTGAGCCATTATGATTGTCCTAACTGTTCCAAAAACACCTCTCCTGTTCTTGTTCATTTGCATTTGAATTGCAGCATGGTTGTACAAAAACAAACATAAATCAAAAAAGGGAAAAAAGAATAAGGAAAAAAAAAAAAAAAAAAACAGTGGCGGATTCTGGTCGAGCAATTAGCGAGTGTCAGTCAATGTGGAGGTAAGAAACACACTAAATTAAAAACATTGTCTGGACACATGCAGATACACGCAGACACACACACACACACACACACACACATATACATATGTATATATATATATAAAATTTAGGTTTTGCCTGAAAACTCATCAAGCTTAAGTGCTCGTCCGCAGGTCAGCAGCAGCCAATCAGAGTGCGGCAGGCCTAGAGTTGCTGTGGCGATACGCAGGGACATTTAGAGGACTCCGATAAACTCTGCCATTTAAAAGGTTATGACAATTAACGCGGCTCTCTGCAAATTACCACTGCCAGACCTTTACCCACGGACGTCTCGCTCTCCCTCTTATCACCCCGCACCCAGCCTCTCGTTCCTCTCCTGCTCCTTCTCCCTCTCTCTCTCTTGCCATATGCCCTCCATTTCCGTAGCCTGTCCTCCCTCCATCCCTCGCTCTTTCTGTCCGCCCCCTCCCAGCCAACAGCACTTTTATTATCCTGTTAATTAACAGAGTTCTTCACTTAATATTCAAATGGTGACCAATTAATGACATTGAACTTTAGGTGCCTCACCCACACGCCGTGCCCCCTGCACACACACACATCTTCTTATGTCTACTTTCACCACATCCTTTTCACTCTCTCTCTTCAGACACACTTCTCTTCCTGCCTTTCATTTCCTCTGCTTCGTCCCCTCAACCTCTCCTCCATTCCACCTCCTTGTCACCAAGGTGAGCTTCAATTTTTGTGTTAGACTGTGTATGTGTGTGTGCACGTGTGAAAACTTGGTGATTCAGACAGCAGAGCAAGTATACAGAGAGGGGGTAATAAAGCCAGGGGGGCAGGCCGCAGAAAGGCACGACGGCCTTTTAATTAACCTGGTGTGATTAAAAGCGGGGGTGGCGAAGGGTGGGAGGAAAGGGCTTGCTGCCGGTTGGGGGCGGAGGGGTGACAGACAGGAAAAAGAAAATGACACACACTGGAAGTAGTGAAAGGTAAAGGACCCAAAAAGGAAAAAGGAAAAAAGTCTATTTAATAGCTTCCACATCAAGAATGAATTGTCTTACCTTCTACCTGTCTAATCTTAACTCTTCTCACTCACATTAACAAAACGTTTACAGAAAACTCAAGATTTGAACATCTACAATTTCATGACCACTGGGCAACTCCATCGGCTGGCGAAGATCATATAATATAATTGAAAGCTCCAGAACAGCTACTAAATAGACCTTGTGGTGAGATTATGATTATGTGAAATGCTTGTTGTTGTGTATATTGTCAGTGCTCTGAGCATTCCTCTCTGTCAAACATTGGAAGACATGCATGAAGCTGTTACCATCATTTTAAAGTAAAATATAGTATTAGAAGCTTGTGCTGCCAGCCTGATAATGGTCATCCTTGTTTTAGTTTGCACCACATGGTGGATGTGTAATATTCTGCTGATGAGCAACGCTAAGTTACATCCAAACCATTGAAATCAGCTTCCTTCCATGTAGGTCCCGGTAAAGTGAGCTTGTCTCCTCCAATCAGCTCAGAGCTCCAGTATGCCAAGCATTGCTCCCAAGAGCCTACTCTCAGACAGGAAGAGGAAATAGTTAAAGCCAATAGAGGAAACGACCGGTGGGATCAGTTTCACAGAGGAGGCTGGATAGGCGTGTTTTACTACAGAGAGTAAATGTCACAAGAAATGACTTCCTTCTTCAAAGACTTGGAGGCAAAACCCGACAACTCTACTACTCACCGAAATACCGCTCTGTGACATATTCACCATACAGTTTATATTATACTAAAAGAGGGCTGGGCTATATTCTGTTACATGTAATTACTCTACAAATATACATTTAACACACTGTTTCTTGGTGGAAGATTAAATGGTGGGTGCTCTATGGAATTGCTGATCAAAGCCAGTACTATGTTCTGACAATGTTATGAGATTAAGTCTGGCAGCTGGCCAATGTTGCATTTCACCTCCTTTCTCCCTCCCCTCAGTCTATCCTGCCACACTCCACTGTTTACTACCCAATAAAGCAAACATGCCATAAAAACATATTTGGCAAATTCTTGAAATTACAGCTCGCTCTTCCGTTTTTATGAGGCAGGAAGTATTAGACAGACAACAAAATATCATGTGCTTCATCTGTTATGCATCAAGTGTAATATGGATAGGAAGAGAAAGAAAGGGCACCATTTTTTTTTCCTTTTAAGTGATTTGTCTCACGTTGCAACTGAAGCCAACAATGAGACCAAAAGCATCAAGGTCAGGATATCTATCAGGTCTGATGAAAATATACTTAAATATACTTTTAGAAAATGAGGCCCTATTCTATGGCTTTTAAATATTTTCTTTTCCATGTACAGGAATGCAATTTTAATAGTAGTGAGCTTGATTCAAGATCATTTTTGGAGTGACTTGACATGTTCAAATTTAAATAATAAACCAAGTAGAGTCTGAGGCCAAAAAGTCTTCTCAATCAATTCAGTTAAAATATATTTGTTTCTGAGAACTACAACCCACAATCATCAATTCAAAAATATCTGGGGTTCTCAAAAACTCACAGCACTCAAAAACTGCAAAATACTAATTTCCTTTAAAACCTACTCCTTCTCTGATGCAATATTACATATTTTTATTTTTCTGTATCTGCCCTGATGTCTTAGAAATGTCTTTTTGGGCTGCTCTGCTCATGGCAATCAGATGAGGTCACAGCAGGGCAATAGACTCAAAGAAAAGCGGCATTTTCACTTCGATTTGTTATAAAACCAGCTAATAGCGGTCGGTTACAGAGCAAATTCTGTGTCAAAGGCAGCTGGAATGGTTCCATCAACTAGAGGATGTCCTCTGGCTAGGGTTAATGGGAGTGGAGTGGGGGAAAAGGAACTGCAGAGAGAGCCGGAAGAACAAAATAAAGAACTTTTCAGCTTGGATTTCTCAGAGTAATGCAGGGTCAAAAAACAGGGGTCAAAACCACAATGACATCCTAATCTGGCGTGTGCTTGAAATTGTGTGTACGTGTGTGCGTGTAATCCGTTCCATGCGGTTCACATCATGTCTCATTTCAGCCCAGAATCACAGACAAAGGTCACCGTTTGACCTTTTCACAGCTCAGAAGTGCTGCAGCACACTCAGCTGATTAATGTACACAGAGACACACACACACGCGCACACAAAAACTGTTACAGAGAAGCACACTCACAAAAAGAAAAATGAAAGTAATACAGCACTAAGCTGAAAGCACATCAAGTGCACTACATAAGTTCAATTTCCAAGCATGTTTCCTCTTGGATCCAAAATCAAAGAGAAAGACCTAATTTCTTTGTTATTCAAATTTGTTCTGGTATTTTGTAGACTTATTTCCTTCTCTAAACTTCTCTCTTACTTAGTCGATTGACAATTAACTTTGTCTTAATGTCACCACACAGTCTTGATTTCGTTATGTGTAAAATGTTTTTTAATTATCAATATTGTGGGGTTGTTTTTTTTCTTCAGAAATTACTTGAAAGAAAGCTAGAAAATTAATTAAGCGAGTGCTTGGACTGGGATGTCATATGGTGGAGCTAACATGTTAAAGGAATACTAGCCTGTTAAAGTCCATCTCCACTAACACATACTATGCACTAAATCAGCCCTGGTAAGTTTCAGATGAATTGGACTGCCGATCCTTTAACTGTATCTGTCCAAAGCTGGTTTCCTGATAAAGCTCATTTCCTACAATGTAATGTAAAGGCGTAGGAGCTGATAGCTTGTTAGTCAATGGAAAAGAGTAGACTTAGTTGGTCTATAGTTTGATGGCGAGTGCGCTGGAACAAGGAGGTATCAACATATTGCCTGCTGTGTTGCCGGGACATAAAATGCGACTGCATAAAGCACATAGAAGGCTTGATTATAGGTAAGAACAGCAGGGTGCAACATTAATGCAAAGGCTACTGAAGGTACTGTGTCTTTTATGCAGCGTTAACAAGCATGAGTGCTGATTGAAACGTTATCGCTTAAAGAAGCGTGCAAGCATAACAATGAGAAACAGAAGAAATCACAGCAGTTGGCATAGCAACCAATGTGAGACCTCACAGCACAGGTGAAACAGGGCTTTGGCCAATCAGAGTGCTCTGGCAAAACTACCTGGTGTATAAATGTCAGCATGGGTCAATTGTTGCCACATCATCAGCGATGATGAAAACACACCATTACCGTCACAAAATGTCAACCTGGCCATGGATCTCAGCCTCTCCTAGTTAAGAGTGAATAATGTTTGTTCAGTGGGCTGCACGTCTGTGTGTGTGTGCGCATGTTAAGTGAGGAAACAAGAGTAAGTGCTTTTTTTTTTTAGTGTGAGACAAAAGGCATGCTGGCTGAAATGTTCACTCAGTATGAAAATTACCATGCTAAGACTAACGATTTCCTTTTTTGACAACCTGCTTTTGGGGTAACAATGGCTTTTTGCTTGGCTATTTGTCTTGGTGTGCTCAATATTCAAGGCTGTCTAAAGGAAGGTTTAACTACATCTCAGCAAATCACAGTATAACTACTTTGATAGACACAGTACCTGAGAGTAATTCTACTTTGTTACTTCTCTGCTCCACACCGCAGGTTTGCATGCAATGCTTCAGTTTGGATATGGACTAGTGTAGACAATATTGATGAATTAAAACATGCTTTTATCAGTTGAGATACTGATCAGGCAGAACGGCTCTGGGCATTCCTCACTTCACTCATCTGTCTTTTCCTGCTTCGCTTCATCCGGTCTCCTACTTGCCTTCCCTGCCCTGTCTGATCTATTCTTTCCTGTCCAGTTTCTGCTCTAATCTCTCCTGTCCCATTCTGTTCTTTCTCATTTTGCTCTATTCTGTTCTGATCCAGCCAGGGCTGTCACTTCATGCAGGCTGATAGATCCCTCCGGCTGCAGAGTGGATGGGAAACACATGGGCAGCGTTCACTCAACTCAAAAACAACTGCTTGAACCCAGCTTCCTAATGGAAAACTTTTACAGAACATCAGGCAGAAACTTGGCAGGACAAGTCTTGATCTATATCTTTGGAACAGGGCTGTTGTTAATGCTGAGGCTTTGCACTGGCAGGTTTGTATGCAGAAAGAAATGTACAATATGTGTTTATACATTAAGATTTACCTAAATTAGCTCTCATGAATAATGCGACCCATGAACCAGGCATATTGGACCACCAACACACCACACTATCGTTCACACACAAAAAACACACACACAAAGTTTATCCCTTAAAATTCTCTCTTCAGTCTCAGCACTATGAGACTATTGTGAAACAATGCAAAGAAAAGGAATTAGATTAAATACTTTTCCTGCTGATATTCCAAATTTTATTCTTCATGTTATGTCTGACATTTGCGTATCTATGCAACTGATTTATTTCTTATTTTCATATTTGCACATAAAGGAGTCTGGGTCTGAGTGTGATGAGTATATGTGAGTGTGTGTTGGTACCTGTTGAGACGGTGGTCGTGGCTGTAGGTAGGGGCTCTGGGTTGGGCCTGGAGGGGTCTGCTGAGGGGGGCTGAAATATGGAGGGGTTCCCTGATGCCCCGTCTGCTGCTGCTGCTGGCTGTAGCCCCCCATCCCCTGCTGGCCATACGGCGCCACCTGCTGAAACAACCAGTGGTTAGCGGGGCAACTATTAAGGTCAAGGCTGAGGTTGAAGCAAAACCTTCATTTTCAGTTAAAAGCAATGCAGAGAGATTGTCAGGTGCAATTAGTAGCCAATCGCAGCAGGTGCCAGTTGACGTACTGTAGCAGCCAATCCCATAAAAGTCGGTTCTTTTACCCACAATTCTTCTGCAACGATTTAGAAAAATATAAACAAAAGCAAACCACATGGGCCTACAGAAACAGGCTTCTATCCATTTTTCAATTAACCCGACTGTCCCTCGACTAAAGCATTAATTTAGCCCAGACTAGGCTGACACCCGTATCCCAGCAGTCCTCAGTCTAATGAACTCACACTGCAGAGAACTCTAACTTTATGTCCTTTGGCTTGCCAAATGCATCCTCCTCTCTACATTATCTCCGTCTCGGTCAGCTCACAGATGGGATGAGGTGTGTTGGACATTACTGAGAGTCCATCCCAGGCTGTAACCCTAAGCCGGGGCATTCCAGAGCAGTGCAGTTGCTAAACTAATTCGCAAGGTGAAGCTGCGCCAAGTGCCGTTGCTACATTACACAATGGTTGTAAGAGAGAATATGAACAGGGACTGTGTGTAACAAGCTGGCACCAATACAAATGTAGTCTTAATCCCTCCTTGTCATTTGTTATGACTACAGACAGCGCCAGGTGCTTCTCGGTCCTCCAAGGATTTCCTATGGAGGCTGGGGTTTTCTCACAGACAAGCGCGCACGCACACACGCACACACACACAAAGGCAAAGTACTGTACAGGCTATTAAACAACATTTATGACTGCTATTGAAGCGATACGACGTCACTTTTCGTGCAGTATTTTTCCCCCTCATGTCATGTTGTTGTATGTTGTTTGCAGTGACAGACAACAGCGCTGTCACAAACTCATTAAATGTTTTTCAGTTGTCCTCCTGCTTTTGCCCCAACTCAAACTTTGAAACGTCGTTTTAAATCTTCTTTGGCAAAGAAGAAAAGTCCCTCAACCTCAGACTGATTTATATCCGTGACTGTGTTATGGGAGACTCTGGCATGATGTAGTTACTACACTACGGCCTTGTCAGATCAAAAGCAAAGAGCACACATCCAGTTTTACTGTGACTGTTATTAGTAAGAAAACCTGCTCATAAAAGCCCTGTTGAAACTGATGTGTGGTATAAAATATAGTGAAATCTGATCTGGCCACAGAGGGCCAGTGGAGATTAATATATTTGAAACAGTTTTGAAGAATAACTTACTTTGAGTGGGTGGTAAAAAAAAGAAATACAGATGATTGGACAATGTAAAATACTTTTCACTTCAATGGAAATTTGATTAGAACGGACAGGTTTGTGTGTGTGTGCTGTGTTCACAGTGTGAGAGTGTGTCATTAGGCCGATGAGACAGACAGACAGGGTGAGATCAGTCTAGCTGGCAGAGAGGTTAATAGCATGGCCCTGCTCATGCCAACAGCACCACTGGATTCATTACTGCCAGCCAGGGCAACACACACACACACACTACACTACACTACACTACACCACACTACACTACACTACACTACACTACACTAACATACCAACATACTCAAATGAATGTGCATGAATTTAAGTGGCCTGTGTGTGGGGATTTGTTTAAGTAAGAACGACAAACAAATGTTCTCTCTCTCTCTCTCTCTCACACACACACACACACACACACACACACACACACATCATTAGATGTGGATCAAAGCTACTCTGATACAACAGAAGAAGCAGCTCTATCTAGCGATCAGTGATGACAGGCTGGTGTAACACAGTGGGTCTCAACTGGAACACTACTGTTCTGGGATTGGTGAGGATTAGGTCGCCATGGAGATCGAGACCAGACAACCGTGGGTGGGTTCCTTTCTCAGACAAATACAATGACAGGCAGACAGATGGATACGAGCAGACAGTGACGGATAGACGGAGGAACAGATAGATGGAGGCAAGAGACTCAGACAAAACAGGTTTAGGTTTGGGCATCCTATTTGTGCTATAAATAACTGTTATGAAGCATGAATGGCTAATGAATAAATAATAAACTACACTAGTTTCTGTTGTCTTTAAATTTGCTTGTTTCATTTGCTGATATTTTATATGTAAAAATACACATAGTTAGCAAGTGTGCTGGAACAAAAAGGCTTAAACACACAATGTTATGGCTGTTGTCTCTCTTTGCTCTCTAAGTATATAATAAGGGCTGACTGGATGGGTAAAAATAAATGTTTTTTCTATAATGTCATGTTATATTATTTCAATTTAAACTGTAGTTTTTGTCAGATCCAAGTCATTCATTGCCTTTCCATTTGTGCCACTATATGTACAAGTGTATATAGTGCACACTTGGTGCTGGTGCATGATCACAAAATGGATCAGAACTCCTCAAATCATGGGAGGTGACCCTTGGTAGGTGAAAGAGGGAGACAGTGGGTGACTAATAACAAATAATGACTAGCCCACACAGTGGATCAGGTAACATTACTCTTCCTGCAAGAACTGTCCAGTAACTGCTCGAGGGACATTAAACACATGCAGAACTGATGTTCCACATGTTTTTATATGAGAATGATACATGTGCCTTGTTTAAAACACTTCTACAGCATTACATGGAGCAGCTGTTATTATCAAGCTACCTCTAGCTACTTTGTGATGAATGGCTATTACAAGGAACCCTTGAAGCGTGTCAACTTTTAGTGTACTCAGGACGAGAGACTGACAGATTTGCAATCAGGTAAGCAAGCAGAAAGACACAGAAACAAACAAAAAAAAGGCTGCTAGTCACAGAGACAGCGGGCATACTAAAAGGTGGAACAAGTGGAAACCTGTCACAGTGGCTTTGGGAGGGAAGAAAGAGTCATTCATTTCCAGCTACTGTTTGATCGCTGGGGCAGACTGTATGCATGTACTGTACCTACTGAGTACACACCAGTTCACTGAAAGCTGATTCGCTTTGACTGAGAATATGTTTAGTGATAAACAGACTTGCTGTGTTGCTGCTTATACCAATAAAAATAACTGCTGGAAGTAGAAAATAAGACCATTTTCTGCCTTTTCCTTCGACTCAGGTGTGTGGAAGCAGACAAATAACAGTGTGATTTATCCAGAGTGTCTTGGCAGGCACACAGTGTCAAATAAATGTCTGTAATGAAATGACAACAGATGTGAAGTGCTGTAGGGAGAAATGACGCAGAATAGACGTCCTGTGAAGCAAATAATTCACCATAAACTGCAGAAACAGTGTGATGAAAACACAAGCCTTGGCGGCATATTAAGATACAAACACACACACACACAAACACTGAGAAAAACTCAATCAAAAATCTATCAAAACAAGAGCTGTGTGAAAAGGCAGACAATATCTTCCTGCTCTGCAAATGGAGGAAATAAATGGCTATACTAACCCCAATCTAAGGTGTGTGTGTGTGTGTGTATCTGGGTGTGCGTGTTCCTCAAATCAGCCGTTTAAAAGCCTTGCACGGAACAAGGCACTGCTTGTAATTCAATTGGGCCAATGAGCAATAGACAAGAATTTTCATAATTCTGTCAAAGTGGTGATATGGCTGGCTGGCGACCGGGACCACAGGTCACCCATTTTGACTGACAGATGTGCTCAGCCAACCACAGCGGTAAGCAGAGCCAGCCCCCTAACCCCTAACACACACACTCACTCACACACACACAAACACTGGCAACACATTAGCATACTATCATGCTAGATGGCCACTACAGACCACAGAGGTGCCAGCTTGAAATAAAGAGATAGAAAGGGCTACAATTAACAGGAGGTCAGATGAGTTGACAGAGAAAGAGAGACTGAAGAGAAAGAACATTAAAAAAAAACATGCTACATTCATGTTAAGAGATACAGAGACGGTGGCAAACAAAGATGCTTAGACAGACAGAGATGGAGAGATAGGCAGAAGGGAGATAGAGGAAAAGTGTTACAGACGGAGATACTTAAAGGGATGGATAAAGCGATGTCTCACATGATAAAGACAGAGAGAGACAGATAAAGACAGTGATGCAGACAGAAAGATATGTGAAGAGAAAAGGGACAAGAAGAGAAGCAGTGGAAGCAAGAGCCTTAGAGGAGTGGTGGGGATGCTGTGAAATAGCGAGAGAACTTTTTATACTTAACAGAATTTGTGGAACAAATATAAGAGGCAGGACAGAAAGGCTGTGAACACAGCCAGATACTGTGGAGCCCACTGCTCAGATTGACAGTGAAGGTCATTAATTAATGACCATTAATGAGCTGGTTGGATGGAGCAGCAGCACTATGGTGACAATTATTATCTGTGTCCCAATTCCTTTCTACATAATGCTAAGCAGGTTCTGAGGCATGTGATTCTTCAGTGTGCCGTTGATGCACTCTATTGCAACACACACACGAAATCAAGGTGCTACTCAGAGCTGCAAAAAAAAAACAACTCAGGAAAGAACTAATTGTTTTCATTTAGTTACTGTTCGACTGATTTCCAACAGTGCAAATATTGTATTATTTTTGTTGGTTGGTAAGTGTTTAGATTTCTTGTATACTAATAACAAAAAATAGTCTACTAAAGATTAGTATTTAGTAGAATGTATAAAATCAGTATGTAGAATGGATTCAGGAAAATACCAACATCTTAACACCTAACTTTTATTTTAATTATAATATACCAGTGATGTCAAATCATATGTTAGTGTGCCAGGTTTCATTGACCAGTGTGTCTCCAATCAGAAAGGATGATCTTATCACTGTTCTGCGTCCCATCTCCATCTACATAACAGTACACAGTATCATCCGACACCACCATCTGAAATTTTGTTTTATTGTTTTCCAATTAATGCGTTGTATACAAGTGGGACACAGCTAGAATGAAAGAAAGCATTGCTCTATGTCACATGGTTTGATCTATACACGTACAAATGACCAAACACACAGTTAATATAATAATAACAAGACATAATCACCTGTGCAATGACTGATGATAAGGAATGGTAGAATATTTTTATGCTACAAACTAACTGATGATGTAATTCCGTATGTTAATGTTTCACTAAATTTCACTAAGAAACTTGGCGCCAAGATCAACATATCTCGATTTTATCTAGCTGCTTTGATTTAATCATACAAAAAGAGATATTGATCGAGAACTTGTCGTAGCAAATTAGGTGTGTTTGTCCTGTTGGCAGTCGTTTCTCTTTTACATTTTTGAGTATGTCTTCTTCAACATCCCTCTTGCCATTTTGAGTGCCACAATTACTGATGTAAGGCTTAGATGGTAACAGCATATATAACTGTGTACTTAGATACTGACCCTTCTAAAATGCTTATTGACCCACTATAGCACTTTTAAACTAGAATTACAGTCACAAAGGTTAATCGCAGCATCGCTGGATGGATGGATGTGAATATGCAAAAGCCGGCCACATTAAATTATTAACATTTGTAAATAGAGTGCAAAAAGGAAACGTAGATTTGTTTCACATTCAGACTCTTAGCAGTTCAGTAAAACTAACAGCAAACTTAAAGGCAGATAATCAAAGGATATTTCAGCAAGGGAGCACAGCGGGGAAACAGTAAAGTAGAAATGGCAGTGTTGATCAGATCTGTCAGTCAAAAGAATAAAAAAGTGTACTGGTATCAAAATAACTCTGACAGCTGTGGCAGTTTGCTCATCTATGTTTTTTCCATAAGTGGTTGAAGCCTTTTAAATTAAAATGATCCAGCCATAATGTTTTTTAGTTGATACGCTTCTTTTCTGTTGCTGTATGATCCATCACACCTTAAAATCGTTGCCTGTAAAGTGAGAAAAACTCTGTACTTCAAAAATAGTTAGTAGATATTGTCAAGGTAACACACAACTAATATTAAATAAGTCCTACATCCATTGCGGATGAAACATTTCTAAACTCACTGGATGAAATCAATGATGTATGATTATCATGCAACAGGGACATTTTTCCCTGTTTGTGTTCCTTATTTTCATTGTTGAGGACAAAGTGATTAAACTTTCTGTTGTTCTGATTTTCAGCAGAACACACAGTAACCCCCCCCCCCCAAAAAAAAAAAATCTGATACATTTTGTAGGAAAACTAATCAATCGTGACTACCTGTGACTTACTGTCACAGGTTGTTTTAGTCATAGCCATTAACCAGAACTGTGAAACTAATGCAGACAAAACAGGCACATTTCCAGGCCACAGTGAACATACACGTGTTTCTGATATTAATGGGATACATCCAATGTATGTGCATATAACAGACAGCTTGTGAAGGTGTTTTTAAAAGTATGATCATGCATCCTGCAAAGTTGTCTCCTTTATAAGTAACTTTTTAACCATTTAACCACCATCAAAAAACATCAAAAAAATATATCCTATACTACATTCAATAAGCTTTCTAATGTAGTTCACACAGAGATGTTTGAACTGTAGGATTACTGTTAAGAACCCTGCAGACACTTTGCAGAAACACACTGCAATTGCATCGCTGACAGCTAGAAGGGACTTTGTTTAGGTCTGATAACACAGGGCTATTGTTGCCGTCTATCACTGGTAATATGATTATCCATCCTCCTAGTTTATACAAAATATAAATTTGACATCTAAACTCACACAAAAAAAAAAAAAAAGAAAATCAACCAGCTTATTCAACTCAGTGGGGTGATAAGATCAGCCACTCATGCAGTAGCCAATACCACATCCACTCATCTCTTGTATGGAGACCGAGATGGGAACACCATTGCTGGCTTGTGAATTGCAGGCGAAGGTGAGTCACTTAATGAAATGCGAGGCGACTGAGGGGAAGGATCAGCATCAACAGGCTCATGATTAAACATAAGGGGAAGAGGGAAAGAAGAGTTGATGCATCATCGTACTCGTCCATCGTCCTCATATCTCTTACCCCAAGGTGACGGCGCTCTGGACGCTCCATACCTCTCTTTTGATCTCTCTTTCGCTCCTCCCCCCTCCTCATACATCAGCAGGCTCTTCACACCTCAAGGAATGAGCTGCCCTTGGAGGAGTGAGAGAACAAGAGCGGGACAGAAAGAGTGATGGACAATAACCTAAACCTAAACACTGTTAACAGACACGAAGCTATCAAGGCAAAACCTAATAGAGGCAACACAGGCAGGCAGCTAAGAAAAACAGCTGAATTTGTATGGAGTGTGTTGTAATGAGTTTTATCCCAAAATGAAAACACAAGCCTGTCTATTCAAAGATGGGGACTTATCGACCTGGTGGTAACATCAACATCGCACCGAGGGCGAGTGAAAGCGAGCGCATCGTGCAGCCATTGACTGGTAGACACACAGGCATGTTTTTCTATATTTTCATCACAGATCCCTTTCTGAAGACAACCAAACGTTGGACTCTGCCCACCGACTGTCTTTCTTTATTTTTCCTCTCTCTAATTCTCTGTTTCTGCTCACATCCATTAATGGAGAAAAGAAAGAAAAAAAAAAAAACCCAGACAAAGAGGCCGCTCGTCGCAGGCGTTTTATTGCTGGCTGCGACGAGCGGTGGCTGTGTGTTTCCAGGCAGAGCTGTAATGGAGACATTTAGAGAGGCAGAGCAGGGCAGGTTAATGCTCTCTGTAATGTGTGTGTGAACAGCGATTTATTTTTTGTATTTTTTTTTTTGCAAGAGGCTCTGGGCCCCATGCCACTGGCTCCAAATGTTTTTCCCCTACTAAACTCCTGACCCCAATCTGAGGCCAAGACAGACAGAGGAGAGGGGGGAAATTGAGAAAGAGGGAGAGAAATAAAAAGCAAATGTGATTCATTGAGGGGTCAAAAATGGATCTGAATGAGATGGGGGGGTGGAGGAGATGAAAAGAGTTGAGCTGATGATACTGAAGGAGCTGTAACAGACTTTCCCAGAGAGAGAATGTGAGAAAGACTAGTAAATAGATCATTGATCACCTGAAATGTTTCTTAACACAGAATTTGCTGACATTATTCGTGGTGTTTACAGGGAAAATCTAGTGGGAAAAGGGCTACCTAATGGGTCTAACTCAAAAGTAGATACAGTTTTTGACAGATAGAAAATAATCATCATTAAATTACAAAGAGGGAAAGAAGGCTCGTGACACATGTAAACATCCCAATTCAGCATGAAATAGCCCTAAAACGTCTTTTGGATCAATCATTCTGGCACACGGAGGATCGGCTCATTTTTCACCACTCGCTGTGATGACAGGCTCGAACTTGTGTAGGAGTCATGACAATTACATCTGAGCAGGGAGGAGGGAGGGGGGCTTCTAGTTGAAACATGCTTGTTAAGCGTTAGCGGTCGACATCAGCACACGAGATTCTACTCATATTTTACATCACCTGCTGCAAGGCTGTCGTTCTTCCGGCCGCTGTGTTAAATGACAGTAACAGAATGAATTGTCAGGTCGCTTCAGGTCAGTGCAGGTACTGTATGGCGTGTCAGAGATGAATGGGAAGTTTGCGATGTGAGGATGGAGGAGTAAAACGGTTACAGGCAGGTATAGGCCTATGTTGTCCATGACACCTTTAGAAGGATCAGCAGCACCTCACACATCTCTGTAATGTGCCATTTCTGGGTCATCAACCTAGCCGACGTGAAAGGTTCTACAAGCTTTCAGTTAGTTCAGATTCAACTGAAATATTCATAATTTATGTGTATTCATTGCCGTGTAACCCAGGGTGAGAGGAATTTGTCTTGTGCATTGCTGATCACTGAATAACACACCCATGGCAGAATCATTTCGCTGTGATATGGAACCAGTAAGATCTTGAAACATACTCGGCTGATACTAATCCACTGATTCATCTGGATTTTCTTGATAGTTTTAAATATTTGTCGGATAAAGTTTGTTTAATTCTATTTAAAAAAGGTTTTATTCACTATATTTACCTGTCTGTTTTTAACTTTTATCTTGAAAAACAGGTATTGCAAAAGAAAAAAAAAATCAGGCCAACCTATAAACAACCCTATAAGTCGATACTGTATATTAGATCCTTTGAAGTTGGACTTATTAGTCTATATAAATGAGCTCTGTCTTCTCTCTTCACACCAACCAGATGGATGTGAGGAATACACAGTGGCTGAAACTGGGTAACACCTTCACTGTGCCAATCCATGCATTCTCAGATCTGTTTTTAAATGTCGATAGTGTGTCTTTTCACTTCTCCTTTTCTACATATGAAGCCCAGAAACTGAGACGCAAGAGCAGACTTGACCTGCGTAGAAAAATTTTTTTTATCTGTAATCTGGATGAAAACTCAGATGAATTCTTGGTGAGCCAATTAGGGCAGCGACTAATCCCCTTGTAACTCGGCAAAGACGGTAAAGCATCCCTTTCTTTTCTCTCTCTTCCTCGCTCCCTCCGTTTCGTTTCTCTTTCATCTCTCGGCTCTTTTATCGTATCAATAGACAGAGCGTCGCAGACAGAGCGCCGCAGACACAGAGCGCTGGATCTTTCAAAAACATGCCGTTTGTGACGTTTTACACCGCTTGTCTGCATTCAACACTAAATTACATTAAATTCCAACATCACTTTACCTGCCTGAGTGAGTGAGAATGATGGAATTTGCAGCTCATAGAACTAATGCACAGCAAGACAGAGTAGACAGCTGGGTTTGTAATTTAACTAATGGCTCACATGAAAAAGTATAATCCACTGGGTTCTATCACATATATCACAACATAGTTTTATAAATGAGTGAGAGTGTGTGCCGTTCCTGTCCTGAGTGGACAAAAAAAACGCAGGTCCCCTCTGTGTGTGTTATCATCTTCCCTTATGTTAGGTCTAGTGTATACACAATGTGCATTGATATAATTGATAGCATCACTTCAACTAGTCTGTGAAAAGGGAGGGGCTTCGTCCCCCCTTTCCAGTTAATGGCCACGTAGCATCGTCTCCCTGTGGCGTCTGATTGGCTGAGAGCCACTCCACAGCAGCGGGGTAATAAAAGTTACAAATGAGAGCAGGCTATTAGAGCCATTGACGTGCGTAGGCTAGCTCGCTAATTAATTGATCTTGAAACTTCATCTATTCTGTAGCCAGAGAGGAACCCTTAATTAATCAGCCTTTCCATATCGTTGTCCTCCTTTCTTTCAGTCCTTTTCTCCCTCTCTTCTTCTAACCCCACCTTCTTTTTCTCTCTCCTCTAATGTCTTCTTTAAATTTGAGGTGAAAATTCTCAGGGTCCCATGGGTTGGGATGGAGGACAGGTCTGGAGTTGTGGAGGAAATAATGTGGATAGATGTTTGTTGTGTGGGTGTGTATCTGTGTGGATGAGATGTGTACTTTGAACAGCAAGTGTCCGAGGTTTCAAGAGGCTTTCAAAAAAGAAAAAAAAAAAGAGGGGTGTGACTAGGCTGGAGTGGTCCCCTTTGTACCACCACCCCTCCTCTCCCTCCATCTTTCCTGGCAGAGGGGCTGATTTATTGGGGCGTCCCAGCCATCCGTCAGAGCCAGCAGCGCTGGCTGCATTAACCCCAGAGACAACCCCAGCACCCGGGGCCCCTAAGTGCTTCCAAGTGGCCCTCGTTCTCCCCACCGGTGGGGAACCCCCCTGCCCGAGCTCAATCGAAATCGTAAATTACACATCTAACTCCCTAAAGTCGATAGCCTACAAGATGATATTTGAACAGACAGTGGCTTTTTGTTTTAATGGAAACTTAAAAGCCCAATCAGTATTTGAACATATAAATTACAGGTGTATTCACATACATTGTTGAAGAGTTTTTGACCTGTGTTTACAAACTGTAAACAAACACCTCAGACTTGGTCCTTGTATTAAAAGATCTGGGAGTGATAGTGTAACTTTAATTTAAAAAAGGAGTTTGTACAGTCACTTCATGGTAAGATAAGGAGAGTAAAGTAAAAAGAGCTGTGGTCAAGCTTTAAAGACGAAAGTCAATCTCTTACCAGGTATTTTAGCAGGAAAACGATCGAGCCCTTCAACTCTCTTCTCATCGCCTATTCTCTTCTATTCTTTCTTCTTTTTGTAATATTTCTCAACAGAAGAATAAAATCTGTTTACCATCGAGAAGGAACATGTAAGCTTCTCTAAGCAAAAGTATAACACGTTTATATCCTCTGTTCCGATTGGTTAAGATCTCAACCTCAATTAGTCACAAATTAATCAGGACTAGATACATTATACAGTTGACTCAATTGACGATGTTGTTGCTGAAATAGAGGACAGTGCAACTATGAAGGCAGTAGTCAAAATCATTACTGATCCTTTACAGGACCCGTAATTTGTTACACCAGTGCTTTTTCAACTGTCTATTTAGTTACTATACCACAAGACAGAATATACTGTAATCAAGTGTCTACAAGTATTTTCTACAAGCAATAAAATGCTTAGTTGTCAACTGCTTCACACTGGTTTCAGTGAAGCAGGTTCAGCTGTTCTGAAAAACCACTGCAAAACATGCTGTTTTATTATAAAAATGAAACACATGAAGGGAATAAACAAAGACGAGCCATCTTGGCATGCTGCTTATTCATTAGGAATGTACACAGCTGTTGCCCATGATGTTTGAAAAAAAAACCAAAAAACGAGTGTGACTTTATAAAAGAACCTGCCAGGGACAGAGGGCTTGTGAACGGGTGTTGTGGTTTGTGGACTCAACAGGCAGCGGGTCAGCCACATTTCCACTTGACTTTAAATGCTTGGCTTCTATTAAGTTGGCCCAGTGTGTGAGGAACAAACAGCCAACACTGGTAATGGTTTCTGCCCGACTCGTTGACACATTCAACCCCCTACACACACACACACACACACACACACACACACACACACTTCCTTTTTCTCTCCCTTTCCTTTTTTCATTTCCCAAGATATCTTTTTTTTTCCTTCCTGCTCTTTCTCCCACTCCATCACCCCTCCCCTCTTTTCACATCAAACACTAATGTTTCCTTCAAATTCCTTTTCCTCTCTGTCTGCCAACTTTGACATCACAGGAAATTACGCTCAGAATTGGCGGCAGGTTTTTTTCTTCCGCTTTCAACTTCATTCCACTTCCCAAACAGACGCTTCTCTCATGTGGCCTGTCATCCCCAAGACACCCACCTCTTTCTTTTACTTCCTACTCTTCCTCCTCTTCTTCTTTTTTTCCCCCCCTTTCTTCTGCTGATATGTGTGTTCTGTCCTCTTTCACATGCGCACTCTGTCTCTCACCCTCTCTGACACACACAAACTGTCTCTCACACACAAGCATGCACACGCAGCATGAAGCTAACAACACCTAATGCCAGTTCTAGACGTTTGTTGCCAAAGGCTGTTTAGGAGAAGTTGCTTTTTTTTTCTTCTGAGACATCAACAGTGAGATCGGTGTCTGTGCTTGCCTCTTATGGCTGGATTAAGGAAAAGGAGCCATGAGCGGAGTATTTAATTGGTAGTGAACTGCAATGTTAAGAATGTGTTGAAGCGTGTGAGAGAGTTCATGAGCAATCACGTCGATATGTGCGTAGATCTACTGTCTGTGCAAGCATGTATGTGACTGCGCATGTGTAGAAGAGACAAAAAGACCTCCAGACATTAAGCTCGAGGGCCTGAACAGGTAATCAAGGTCCCCCAGAAATGATGACTTAACCTGGTGCAAAGGGTCAACCGTAGCCTCCGGGTTACACACACAGTGAGTACACTTACATTTACACCACTTTACTCCACTGTGAACAACCTGACTAAGGTACCAGCTCAGTCGAGGCGTTAACATAAATCATAGTTTCCTATATGTACTGTAGATGTAAGTGTGATTGTATACATGCATGCAAATGTCTCTCGTACAATATATATTCAAGATGTTAAAGCTGAATTCTGGCGCCAGTTTTAGTTCTTACATGAAGGATAAAGGTGAGTCTCTATCTACACTATACCTCCACTGGATGAACTGTATGCATTGCTGTGGGCTTCTTCGTTGAAAAGCAGTGAGGCTTAATTTGGGCAGGATTTAATTATAATGAAAGCCAGTCAAAGAGGACCTTTTGTTCCTCTGCTAAAACCCCCTCTTCACACACTCATTCTCTCTCACGCACACACATACACTCGCTCAGTCCCGGGGAAATCACAGAGATAGACGAGCACACGTCTTTGTTGACGTCATGTTGCCTGGCAACATCTCTGCATGTTTGGTTGTGGCAAGCTGAGGTCTCAGCCCTGGAGCGTAATGCATCATGGGGGATTGTGTGTGCCGTGTCTTACATCACCCACAATCCCCCTTGCTGATGCAGCCAAGATGGTGAGATTGTTCTAAGCAACTGATCCTAGGACAGTTTTGCATCATCTGAGGTTACGAAAGAGGACGGGGTAGCTGATTTCTCCTCCTCCAGATACAGCTGCTATCATGCCCATCTTAACTGTATTTTGGTGCATCTTTTCATATGTAATTGATAGTCACTTTAAGACTTGATATGCAGCATACATATCTGGAGCATTCAGGGTTTTTTTTTTAGCCCTCCCTGTTTCTCCCTGATCAGACCCCTGACCGCGTTTCTGTAGGTGAGGCTCATTACCCTCATCTGAGAGTGTGGAATTAAACCTCCTCCTCCAAACTCATTACTGTGAGCTAGATTTCACCGGCTGCAGATAGGCAATGTGGTGGTGCTGCTTTTAAAGCCAGAGCCAGATAATTAGAAACTTTAGAAGCGCAGTTCCCATGGCTATAGCTAGAGTGAACAACTAATTCTATTTGAACTAATTACGTTCCATAGCGCTACGCTGTGATTGCTACCCCGACGCTCAGCCTCCCCTATGTAATACGCCTGAGGATTTCATCACCAAACAGTACCAGGGATGTATTTTTGTGTGTGAGTGACTGTTCGTCATAATATGTTGAATTTGCTCTCTATGCACAGCATGTCTTAGCATATACTCCCCCGCTTGCTCCCAACTGTGTGTCTTTCGTACTGCAAAACCCTTGAGCAGGTTCAGTAATGCTCAGGTTGGGAGTGTGTTGACATCATCAGAGTGCGCCAGAAGAGGTTTAGACCTGCAGCTTGGGTAATGAAGTCTCAAAATGAATGTTTGAATACATTAGTGGTTGAGTGTATCATTATCATTATTTTACAAAACAAATATTATACAAAACATATTTTTACACACCACTACTGGACCCTCACTGACTAGTAAACAATCAAATTTTAATCCACACCCCATGTCTGTAATGCAATATTATCAGACATTATGGTAAGTCTGTCTGTCAGTCCATCTGTGTTTCCCTCCTCTTTCCATCGCACTCTCTCTTTATGTGGTCTTGCTATGTTTGCTCGCTCACCCCAGTGAGAGGTATCCAAGTACAGAGCAACAGGCCAGGCTGACTAAATATAGCAGGCAGTGACAGCAGGGGACATTGTGCAAAAACATATTGTGTATTTATTCATTTATTTATTTATTTATAGTAGACACAGATTAATACACATGCATACTTTCTCTCTATCTCTTACTCTCTTACACACACACAACCCCTTCAAGACCAAATGGGATTTACTTAAGACTCAATAAAGCAGACAGAAGCACCATTGTCTCCAACACAGGCCTATTGTGTCGCACAGAGACACTGTGACGTGCGTTGGCTGTGCTGTGTCTATGTTTACTACGCCAAGAGCATTGCAATACACGCACACACACACACACACACACACTTTATCAAACAAGCATAAAGAACAAACACACATACTGCGTACACACATAGCATCACACCCATCCGCTCCAGTGAGCGTCTAAGGGGAACTGAGTGATGAACAGGAGTGACACCACCACATGCCAGGGTGTGAGATGTACTGCCTGGTATTTTAGGCTCTGTCTCAAATTGAACATGCCAAGCCTTCAGGGGAAAATCGCTGGAGAACGTTCACAATGAGAGGCAAATGTCCCACCGCAATATCACTTATAATACCAGCTACAATATCCTGGAATGGCTCTGCAGAGGGGGCTGACCAACTCACAAACCACACTGAGACACACACACTCGCAGATGCACACACACACACACACACACACACACACACACAGAGATGCAGTGTTTTGGTTTGTTGACATACCTGCTGTTGAGGATACTGCATCCCGCCCATGCCCATTTGGCCCCTCCCCTGCATGCCCATCGGATATCGGTGCGGAGGAGGCGATGTGTATGGCTGGCTAGAAGAGTAAGGTCCACTCCCTGGCTGCTGTGAAGCAGAGTAGGGATTATTGGCCATGCCGTACAGCTGTGAGCGCTTCATAGCCATGAAGTCCATGGAGGACACCTGCGGAGGAAAAAGAGGGATTAATGACATATCATCTGCATGTTTCTTAGCTAATACTTAACACTCATTTATTACAGTGAATTGTGATTGGTGGAGAGGCATCTAAATGAATTCATCCACCATCTGCCAAGTTGGAACCCCTGACAGGAGTCCATTTAGTGCACACACTCTAAACCACAGCCACCATTGATTTATTTTATAATTGCACAGCAAAGCCTCAAATGGATGTGCACAGGTCATAAATGAACTACAAATGGAATTAAGTAAGCAACGGCGTTTAATGCACAGCTATTAGGAGCAAACTTTGCTGGAGGAAGGCCAAAATAAAATGATTTAATTAAAGCCTTAAGCTTGTATCTTTGTTTGAAAGGGTTTTAAAAGTGTTGTTAAATGTTGTTTAAAGCGATGAGAAGCAATAGCAATAAAAAGTCGATGGCCTTGTTCCTACAACCACAGCCCAACGACACCAATAATCACAGCACTCCCTCTCACTTGTTCTTCCTTACAGCAAAATGTCTGAAATGCTGATTACTACATTCGAGTTTATGCTATGTTATGAATTATAATTCATCAACAAGCGGCAGCAGGTTATGGCAAAGCTATTTGCAGGTTTGAATCCTCGGAGGGAATTCAGGGCAGTCAAAGTACTTTCTACAGCCACACCTCAGGAGTTAGCTTCTTACAGGAGCACAAAAGCACAAATCAAAGAGAAAAATGAGAAGGTGTCAGGGGGCATTTATTCCATTGTAAGTATTTCAGAGCTTTTTTAGGGGTTGTTTGGGGTCTGAGTGAGCCATTGGAAAATTCAGATACAGTGTGTTGGGCTAATGCTAATCCATCACCCATAGAGACATGTTTGTCTGTCTGCCTGGCAGATAATGTGGAGTTCTTCTATCTGCCCTCTCTCCTCTCATGGTTTCTCCCTTTTGTCTCCACCATGCACGATCATGTGTGATTTATGACATTTTGTTCCTACTGTTTCTTACACACACACGCACACACACACACACGTTTACTTCTCTCTCTCATCTCCAACTACCCCCTCCCCGCCTCTTCCTCCTCCACCACCAACTCCCTCCTCAGTTCCCTCTCTTCACCCCAACTCAATATCACCTCGTCTAGTGTAGAGGAGAAATTGCCGCTGCCTCATATTGCCAGGCTAATATCAAGAAGACATGTCAGGGGATGGGAGCACTTTATTCAGCAGGTTACGTGCAGACGGTTACGGCGGTCTGGCTTTAAAGTGGTTTTGTCTACTGAGGCATGTGCGTGAGTAGTTTGGGCTATTTCACAGAGCGGAGAGGAGAGAGAGAGAAAAAAAATATGTTTAGGTAGTGAGAGAGATGGAGAAGCAAAGCTGGAGAAAGAGTGATGTGTGCTCTTGGGGGTGTAGAAGTTATTTCGCAGCATGGAGGTGGTTGCGTGTGTGTGCGAGGGGGGGTGGGGGGGTGGTTAACCTGCAAAGGAACGCATCACCAGAATTTCAAGAGTCTAACACTGAGAAAGAGAAGAGGGGAAAAAACTATTTTTTGTTGTGCGTGTTAACGTGTGTTTGTGTCCTGCTCATGTTGTAACCATTCATTGTTCTTTACTTTGCCTTCATGCATAAAACTACTAAATCAATCAATCATTCTCTACATTGCATTGATCCTAAAATCACATAGTAGTCCAGCATTATGAGTTTAAAATGAAATATTTAAAATGGACGTCTAATACAACTAAATGATTGCTACAATAAGAGTGAAGTACATAGAGAATGGTTAAAGTAAAACTGTTTCTGATAGAAAAATAATTCATATTTTTGAAATGCTGACGGATGAATTTCAAGTTCAAGAAGCATAATTTCTTGCAGATTGGATTTTTGTGCAGAGAAAACCTTGATTCATTTTATAATTCACCTTTGCTTCTTATTTGTCTATAAGTAGATGAAAAAATGCAAAGCACTTGACTGAACAAGAACAAGAGATCGAATAATTCACAATGTAACAAAAATAGATTTAGTTCTTACGTGCATCTGGACTGTGTCATATATAGAGTTCAAGCAACTGAACCTCAAAGGATAGATTTGATAGTGTTTTTTTATGCGCTAAATTTGATGTTGGTCATATGTTTCTAATGTAGCGATAATGGTGTTTTCTCTAGAGGGGAGTGCAACGCATGACCTGCTTAAATGTTTAGTGCACTCAGAACACACCATGAGTCAGACACACACACACACACAGGTCTACTAAGCAATATCTGCAGTGAAAGGGCGACACTCTCGAGTTTCTGAAAATCCAGGGCACTGTGCCACCCGTGATATGGGACACACACACACACACACACACACACACACACACACACACACACACACACACACACTCCCAAACTCCATCCAGTTCACCAATCCATCTCAAGAGGTCCTCCGTTTGCCAAAAATGCTGAGTACAACATTAGTAAATCCCCTCACACGGCTGCCAAGTGTACACACACGTTTGCAAAAAAAAAAAAAGTCAACTGCTGCATTTAGACGGGCACTGGAAACCAAAAACAACTTCAGAGTTTTCGGAACGGAGAAGTGGATGCTCGATTAAACACACACACACGCACACATTTGTATTAGCAGAGTCTTGTCCTGGCTCTCACTGATCTCTCTCATCTCTGTCCCTCTCACTCACACACTTGAGGGAAATTCTTACAAGAAAACTACTGCAATAAAATTATATAGAGCTATCAGATACATTGGTCCCATTTTCCACACATGGCATTATCCACACCTGTCCACAGAGGCAAAAAAAAAGTATTCTCCACCTCCCCAAACAGAGGCTCATATCTGCTCTCATGACAAGTTCCACTAAATGAGATTTCAGCCCACTGCAGCCTTTTCCTTGAGATATGCCCACCATTTCCCTCACACCACCAGGCACAGAAAACCCACAACAATTCTTGACAAATTGAAACATTATTTTTTTTTCTTTTCCCCTCAGAGAAATGGCTGTACTTAGGAAAAAAAATTATGAATATGACAACAAGTGAATCGTGTTTATGCCAGGAGGGACAGCAGATAAAATACTAGTGGGAATACAGAGAAATTGTTTTTTATTTTCTTCAAATGTGTTTTTCACTTTTGTTCATCTGGGCATGCCATTCAATGGAGAAGGGAGGTGGGGGGCATGGGAGACAATAGTAATTCAACTGCTAAATTTAAAATTCAATTTATGAACTCCTCTCCAGCGTTTTGACTCTTGTGAGCTTTTTTCCCTTTTTTTTTGCAAAACAAAGCCATTAAAACAAAACATGGGTGAAATTACTGTGGGGTGAAACCTGCTAAATTGCTTTTCTGAGCTCAATCGACAACATTTTTATGTTGCAAAAATGATTTTACTCCTTCTTGCTTTAATGTGCTAAGTTGTTAATCAGAAAGAGACAAAATGTTCGACACAAAAGGCTCGGATATGTGGATTATGAGACACACACTGGGATCAAACAAACATAAAACAATATTGGTAAATGGTTATTATTCCAATTCCATTTTGTATGCAGGAATTATTTTAAAGAATCTTCTGATTTATCAGCCGTGGTCTCTCAGCATGTTGGAGAAGACATATCCACACACACACACACACACACAAACATGTCCCTGTGGCTACTGCTACCCTTGTCCTTCACACAAGATGACCAAATCATCACCTGTCTGCATCAGTCCTTCATTTCAGTTATTTACTATCCACACACACACACACACACGCACGCACACGCACGCACACGCACGCACACGCACACACACACACAGGTTCAGCCACTTGACAGGTATAGTAACAATACTGTCAGATTAGTGTTGCCATTTTGCAGATATCAGTCTTTTCAGGGCTTTAGTGTTTCCACTAAAATCCTCTGGTTTTTCTGGCTAAAAGCATGGTGGTCTTTAGACAACTAACCCTGTAATAAAAGATGTTCCTTTATATGTTCTTTATAGGCTACAAGATGCCTTACTGAGCGACATCTACTTCAAAAGAGCAATTCAGTGAACTATTGTGATGCCTTATATCACCTGGCGGTATAATGTTCTCTACGACAAAAGATTATTCTTGTTGTAAAGGTAACAGTTTCTATAGAACCATTTCAGGCTCAATTAACTAATAACTACAGTGAACATTGGTGCTCTACAACTCCAAGCTGCACAGCTAGCTACTGTTTAGGCTTTAATGTGATGTATGAAAAAAAAAACACTAGAACAATATCTTTCCAATATTAGGTGTAAAGACCTATTTGGCACTCGCATGCTGCAAATTAGTGCCGTGTTAAAATAGCTAAAAAGCTGAATATCCCCTTTAGCAAGACACATCAAAACCGATTAGCCCCATGGTGCTTTTTTGGTATTGATTATCTACTCTTTTTTGCAGAAATCCAGCTTTTATTTCTGTGTATTGAAAGCATTTTAGCCCATGTGAATTTGTGAGGAGAAACAAATAAGGATAATTATTGTCAACGGATCCTCTTTATCCTCTGTACCACATCTGTCTCTGGAGAATCAACATGCTGTAGCCAGAGATGGTTGGTCTGCTGAGACAATCAGCCTTGTCTTTTATGTTATTTATTTATACCATGCAGCAGAGCACTCTCCAATTCCTATTACACTGCAGGGCCCGGCGATGCCTCGGCCTCCAGAACAAAGCTCCACATTTCAGGCTTGAAACCTTGTGCATTTGGGCCTACTGTTTCAAATAGAAAAAAAAAAATAATAGGAAGGATGGAAGGAGAAAAAGATGGGAGAGGAGGAGTGAGGAAGAGAAGAAAGACTGCAGCAGTGGGAGAGTACAGATCGAGTTCCATATTAATGTGTGCAAATTCCCCCGCTCCTGCTGACTAAGATTAGAAAAATTAATTTCATGGATGCAGAGACAATACTGATGTCATCAAGCAGAGAGGAGCAGCACGTTGTTAACTCCTCCCTGCCCGGCCTCCATAAGGAATAGATCACTCTTCAGCAACCGTCTATCACTTCAGTTTCGCTGCCAGGAATCAAGCGAGTTAACTAAATACTGACAACAAAACACAACACTAAGCCTTCACAGATCATCTCTATCAATTTACCCCATTCCAAAAACAAAACTTGTTGTATAAGTGTGACTTGCAGTCTTGCAGTAAAGTAGCTGAGCTGTGTGCATAATGGCGTTCCCATGTGATTGCTGTATCGCTACGAGGACAAAATTCAGTGAATTATGTCTTGAAACACATCATCCTGCTTCTCAGCACGCACGCCTTGTTAGTAAAAAGTCTCGTAACGAATGACAGTGTGAAGAGTAGCACTGGTCTGCAGGGAGCTGGGCAGAGCCAAATTGCCTTTCCTCAGCCCAATATGCCTGGATGGCACAAGCATCAATGCATGAAGACTGGCTAGCAATGAGAAGCATGAAATTATCTGAGGACAGAGCAGTGCAGCGAATGACAGCCGTGTGGGACAGACGGGCCGAAACGTATACATACACAACGCATGTTTGGCAATGATGCAGTGAGAACTAAAGCCAGATAAGAGGCTATTGTAATGTGGACGACCAGCTGGCTTTTGTGTTAGGTGCAATGCACATAATTGCTCTCTCTTCTACGTCGTCCTCGGAGCTGGTGATCGGTGTGCCCTCTGCGTTTGACACCAATATTTACATCACACACTCATAAGGGGTGCTCAGTAACGCAACCACTCCTTCCGACCCCCTCCCATGTGCATCAGGAAAAGTTGCAGAGCCTTCGGTTTATCACGGCCACCACAAAGACGTCATTAAAAGAGGGGAGGAGGGGGATGGAGAAAAGGAGGGGAGAGAGGAGGGAGGAGAAGGAGAGAGGCTGCTTCATCTGTCTCAAGTGAGATTGAGGTCGCAGGGTCGCCGGAGCCCTTTTCCTTCGCCGAGACTGAGAGCTGGAGAAGCAGCAGGGGCAAAAAAAAAAAAAAAAAGAAGAAAAAAACCTCAATGACAAAATGAAATGCGGCTGACATGCCTGCAACATGCCATTAACGAATGAAAACAAATAAAATACAGTCATCTGTTTCCGCAAAGGAAACGTGTGGAAGAGCACGGACCTCAAATTTGTCAGTCAAATCTCCTTCCCGAATGTAGTTTTCCAAGACTATATTACCAGAGATGATAGCTTCTTGGATAAAAAAGATAAACATGTACAAGTTCTAGTCAGAGCAGGGAGAGTACATGTTGTAGTGTTTTTTATATCTGGTCAAAGATCAAAATTCACTTCTGTCACGTTGCTGTTTTTGCATGAGCATCATCGAACTTTGCTACAGCTCAGCAGTGTCTCCCCTTGAAAAAGTTTCTCACTGGGTAGAAAATCTACTGAAAAGCCTTTGGATAAAAATGTGTGGCAGTACAACTATTGCTTTGAAACTAATGCAAATTAAATGCTTTTAGGAAATAGTGAAGGCACCTCTAGCAGCACTGCCTGGCTATTATCATGAAATCTGTTGCTGATGTGAAGCAGTGAGAGCCTTGCTGCATTCCCTGTTTTTTCGTCTTTTAGTCCGATGTGCTTCCTGTCTGTCGTGACCTGGGGACAGAGGAGGGCCGGCGAAAAAGCCCATTTCATCCAAGGGTGGAACGAGAGGAATGTGTTCCTCTCTAACTTCCCCAACCCACAGAACCCCATGGAGAGATGCTGTTACACAACCAAATGACAGAGAGGAAGAAGGGGCAGGAGGAAAATAACAATACAAGAGAGAAGGAGAGAACAGGCTATTTGAGTAAATGTGCTGCCCTTTTGCTTCCTACGTCTCCTGCAGCCAAGCTGAAATACTGGTATTCAATATGCAGGCTAGATTCCCCCTTTATTCACAGAAATCACCACCTTTGCTAATGAAATGGTACTGGAGAGGAACTGTGTTTCTACAGCTTGGATAATTATGAACGACGTCCAATATCACCAAGTGTGTTTATGAATTAGCAATGGTTATTCATGATATTGTGCTCAGAGTAGGGTGAAAATACATAAGTGAATACTAAGCGAGCAGACCAACAGAAATGATGCTAAAAGGTCCTGAGGGGGCTTTCTCTGCCATCCATTAGTCTTCCCTGTAAGGCGAAGCTTAACGAGCTCCTCCGGCTGGGAGGCTGGCCATTGAAGGAAGAGGGAGTAGAGTAAATTATGAATGCGAAAGCTCTATCTAGAAACACGACCACAATAGGTCCCCCTTCCAGTCATTAAGCCCTTTTGCCACCTTTCCTCCTTGATTTTGTTTGGTGTGCTCCTGAAATTCCAATAAAAAATGTCTTTCATCAAGGAATTAATAAATAGAAAGTACTGTATCTATAAAAAGCAAGTTGTCAAACTAGGTCACATTAGTGGTGCAGTTAAGAGGCTTCCCACTAAAAACAAGGATTTATATTCAGTCAGTTGGTTTTGGAGCACTGCCCAGTCCTCCAGAGTGGAACCATCCATATTTCTCCTGCGGGTGATCCATCACTTAAAAAAAACAAAAAACAAAACACAAATAACCAACAGATATCCTGACCTTCCTTCCTCAGGCGGATATTAGATACTCATTAAAAGTCACCTGAAACAATTTGAACCAAATTGATTTCATTATCGGACTCGGCACGACACACAAGGCCCCCGTGTCTGATAGCTCAGCGGGAAATTTACAAAGTTAATTAGAAAAAAATTGATTTTCATATAATTTTTTTCCCCCTCTGCTCGACCGTCATGAAGTGACATGGAAAGAGGCTTGTTGATGTGCGGCAGCGCTGATGTTCAGTGTGTATGTGAACAGCAGGTTAGAGGCTTGAATATTGTAAGTGGAGTCATAAAATGTATTCCAGCTTTCAGTATCTGTGTATGTGTGTGTGTGTGTGGTTATGACAGATTCTGTAATAACATGTTATGGCAGTGTTCTTTCCCTCCAAACCCCCACGCACCAATATCTCTTAACCTCTTCACCTCTTGCATGCATACACTCAAACACACACTCCACCACCACCCCACCTTGTTATTCCCCACACCTCCATGTAGCGGTCACGGCAGCAGCGGCGGCAGACATGGCCTTAATTTTCTCCTGTAATGAATGTGAGCCTCCACTCTTCCACCCCGCTGTGAAGGCTTACCCAGAAATGGGCTCCTCAACCTGGGTTAGGGGCCCTGGAAATAGTCTTCCCTCCCCCCCGCAGCCCCTTCAGGTCACCCTCTAGGAGCCCCAGGCTCTGTGAGCCCCGAGCCAGGCCTCCCATCTCCTGGGCCCTGACTGGGAATCAATCACCAAAGGTGGCTAGGGAACATGAGGTGGGGGAGCCGGGTCGATCAATGAGAGGCTCCAGGCCTGTGGGAGCCCTGATGCATGGCCCGACTGCACACACACAGATTTGAGTCACAGTAAACTCCACCATTCACTCCCATTATTGCTCAGCCCTGGGGCACCTATGTTTACGGTTCTACAGGCGGCGCCAGACCTTATGAATAACATATGACCGAGAAAATTGAGTGATATTTGCAATTAAAAGGTCCTTAATTATATTCGGGCATGATCACACAATAAACAACATGAGTGTCTATAGTATATACATCTACTGTATCATCTCCAGTATTCTTTTTCATCTATTTCGGGTTTAAATACAAGTTTCCATCAGCCTTATATGTTTGCACTAAATGAAAAAAGAAAATGAAATCTTACTGTTATTAAATTTAGCATTTAGTAACAGTGTAAACACACACTGTATCACAGCAAGCCAGTATGTGGCCAGACTAAGCATCCTGATCAAGGTTGTTTTACACACCAACCCTTGACCGACCTTTTATGTTTAGGTTTTTATTAAAGGCCAGACATATTAAAGGGATGAACATATTTCCCAGGAGAGGCGACAGATCTTTTGGCTGCAACACAGATTTCACCATGTGTCTGATTCTGTGAGAGAGGGTGTGTGTGTACTTACTGTATGTATCTACACACAGTAATGTGTAATGTATGTGATTTTTACATACTACGGGTACAAGTAAAAATGATTTTTCAAACAATATGCGAGTTATTCATGTATACATACGCATCACTATATTAACCAACTGTATAGGTACAACATGTCAACAAATGTCTGCCAGTATCAGTAAAACATATGTATTAGTCTTGGGTGTGTGTGTGTGTGTGTGTGTGTGTGTAAGATCAGTGTGTACCATCTGTGTCCAGATGTTGCATAGAGAGCAGGCTGTGTGGACAGCCAGACAGTTGGCAGGCTTTCTGACAGGCCTGTGTTCCTTATTGATAGAGGGATCACAGAGACAGAAGAGTCAGCCGAGCTCAGCTCGACCACAATATTGTCCTCTGCTGTTATTCAACCAGGAGAAAATGGGATGTTCTGAGCCAAGTTTATAGCTGTCAGATCTGGGCCAAATAGGAGTTGAATACGGTTCAAACATTTGGAAAACAGCATGAGGAACGTTTGATTTGTCATACAGATGCAGCCAGATGCTTGTGCCAGGGCTAAAGAATTTCAATGTATTTCAATTGACAAGGATTTTAATACAGACTACAATAAAGATGAACCTGAAGCGCATATCCCAGTGGATGTGGGTAAACAGCAGCATGGGCCAACATGTTGGCGGAGTGGTTAGACTGGTTTCTGTAGTGTTTATCGAGGTGAGAATGAGGCACAGTGCTAATAAAAAAAATGTGTAAAGCTATATGACGACTGCAAGTCTTATAATAATTTAGAAAAGAGTCAACACTGATCTCATCAATGAAATATATAAATATAAAGTAAAATAAAAATTGAACTCAATGTACAACATGAATATAATGATAGTAAGAGCATATATACCTTGAAACAAGGGCCTGAACTATGCTGCACATTATCCCAGTTTCTCTACTTTTTAGCCTTTACCAACTGCATCTGTTGACTACTTAGTTTCCATTATTGCCTTCTTAAACTGTCTCCCTGACCCCGCACCCTGTGCCATCTTTCTTCCCTGGAGTTATGGAGCAGTCCCGACGTTTATGGAGGGCAGACCCTTTTCCCAGAGCTTTGATCCAGAAAGTTCTATAGCCTATAGTTTTTGCAGGGGTCATCCAGGAGGAGCCATGTGGGCAGCAGTGTGTGTAAGTGAAAGCACATTGAGCTGCTGGTTTTAAGCAGGGTCCCGGCACTGAGGCTTGTATGAAAGGGCCTTGGAGGATTTGAGGGGTTATAAGGTGCATGTTGGGTGTGTGCATGTGTTTGTGAAGGCTATGTTCTTCCTGCTTGTGCGGGTGTGGGAAAGGAGGAGAAAACATAGCACTAATCTGTGAGAATAAACAAGGGAAAGCACACAAAAATGAAAGCAAGCACCAGAAACCAGTGAATCGGAGGACAACCCAAAATTTCATCAGGCAATATCATGGCTCCTGTATCTGTCATCTCTCTTTCATCAAACCCTTCCGTCCCCTATACAAATTATTCATGCCAGCAGCTAAATGTATTCATACCATTCTGTTTACTTTATTACTCCACTTTTATTCTGCTCTTTTCCCCACATTTGTTTACAAGAATAAAAGCCTACTCTGACAGAATTATCCCTCTGCACAACAAAAATAAATCACAGCGCTCGCAGTGCACACACATCATTCACATTCAAAGAGCACAGCTAAATTATAGATGGCCCCTTTCTCCCCAAATACGCATTTCATTAGCATTTCCTTCGCCTGTTGTCTTTTTTTTTTTTTTCTTTTGCCCGCCTGTACGCACGACCCACTGATGTATGTGTGTGTGTGTGTGTGTGTGTGTGTGTGTGTGTGTGTGTGTGTGTGTGTATGGAGAATGGGAACAGACTTGCAGCAAAGCAGGACGTGTCCCCTTTCCCAAGCCTAATTTAGGATTCAATTACAATACTCTTTAAAAAGCGTCGACTTCGCAATTAATTATTTTAAGATTAGCCTGACAGTAATGGGCCTCCCACCGATGCCAGCCAGCGCAAGACTAGCCTGCACCCCAGGACCATTCTCTCTACGTTATACTACTATATATATATATATATATATATATATATATATATATATATATATATATATGTATACACACACACCTATCCCCATCATTTTCTACCTCTCCCCTTCACACTCATCGCCCGCCTTCTCTCAATCTTCCTCTCCTGAGGAAACAAGAGATAAATCTTCCTCCACCTCACCATCGCATCCCTACCTCTGTCCTTTCTTTTTTCTCCACATCCTCTTATTGCCATGTTTCACTTTGTCTCTTTTCCTGTTGTTTTTTTTCCTTCGTTACTTTGTGTCGTGCTCTGATCTCCTTGGCGGTTGCCGTGCAATTGATATTGCTTCAGTATGGCGGGTTGCTTTTTATGAGCCACAAGGGCCTTCTCCTACGTCCTCCTGCGTCCCCAGGAAACGCTGACGGATGAGCCCCGCGACAATGTGCACACACACACACACACACACATAAACATTCACAACCATGCACACATGCGCATACACAACCGTCTGTCACTGCCGCTGCCAGGCGTAAGCGAAAAAACACACCGCCCTCCTCCGCCCGCTTTGATTGGAGCCAAGCGAAGCATTTTTTCCCCCCCTTCCTCTCCGCTGCTTTTGCTTTTCCTCCCACCCTACACCACCAACCCACCCCTGCTTTTTCTAGTTTCGGAAATGAATGTCATCATCCATCCCTTTCCTCCCTCCACCGCAACTCCACCCGTCACCCCCGGGCAAACCTCAGCCGAAGCCCCTGTTGCTGTTTATTTAAATATTTGATATGTAAGCAGTCATAAAATAAATGTCAGAAGAGGGAAAGTAATGGATATGTGAGGTGTGGGGAAAGAGGCCATTATGGGTAATGGTTTCTGATGTACGCCGCGGCCCCCACGGTGCAAGCCCCCACCCCTCCACCCCCACTATACAGACAAACCTGCACTTGACGGAGCCGAGAGACACTGAACCAACAGGGGAATAGATGAAGTGGGGGGCATGTATAGTCTCTGTGTGTGTGTATGTGCCACAAAGGCAAAGATGCAACAGTCACACACACACACACAAACGACACACTTGTTCGACTAGCGATATGGAAAATAGGCCCTCCCATGCACAATTGACTTCTAATACATTGTATACTCCTCAAACCATCCATTTACCAGGCATTGCAATTTCAGGGGCCCTGAAAGCAGCACTTTACCAGCACTTTGCAAAATACCTTAAAAAAAATCTCCAGCCTTTATGAGTGCTCTCTCACACTAACTGCCAATCCTAGCATGTCTGTTAAAGTGACAACACAGCCATGTCTCCTGGTGTATTGAACATCGCTTTATTGACTTGCCAAGATTTCCATGTCGGACCCAAGACCCGGTGTTACCTACTGTGTAGACATCACGCCGCCAACACCATTACGAACACACGCCCATTTCTCCAAGTATGTGGCTCAAGTCTCCTGGGTTGGGGCACCCAAAGGATTACATGTGACAATTTCACCCAAGAACTACAACAACCAATTATATATATTATATATATATATATATATATATATATATATATATATATATAGTACAGCCTAGAGTTGCACGATACCCACGGTATACCCGGTACCCCGCGGTGCCAAATCATACCCGTCGCTACTATACTAGAAATTTTACACGACGGTATTACCGTGGATTACGATACTACCGGTGCCAGTCTCCGCTACATAGCGGCCGCCTCTGCTCTCCTCCCGGCTTCTCACTGCATGCTACTCCTTTGTAAACAAACCAACATGGAACTGCAACCGAACTACACAGCTGCTGAATGATTGGCTGTTTGCCTGTTACTGGTGACGTCCAGGGATATGATAGGCTGTTTCCGCACGCTGGGTCCGCCCGTCTGTTAGCTGATTGGCTGTCTCGCCTAGACGCACTCACGGTCACAAACACGAAACGCACACCATGGCAGAAGCACCGGGCCCGTGCGGCGAGTCTGCCGAAGCACAACAAATTTTTCTCAAGAAACCAAACTCCAAAAGTCACATTTGGAACTATTTATATTATTTATATATATTTAGGGAAAGCAATAGACAATGGCCGTCCACTGTGCAGGCGCTGCCACCAAGCTATAGGAGCCAAAGGAGGGAACACATCCAACCTCATAAAACACCTGCAGTGTCGTCACCCAGATTTATATGTTGAATACCAGGTTAGTATAGTATAGTAGATAGTATTCATAAAAATAATAATAAAAAGGCAGCAGTATCGCGATATTACCTGGAACCGTGATTCTTTGTGTGGTATAGTATCGTGGTTACTCATTTTGGTATCGTGACAACTCTAGTACAGCCACTGAGAAAGAGGGACAGAGAGAGAGTAAGAGAGTCTCTCTGTGAACAACCTTGAATTTCTCCTTGATGCTGAAATGCTAAAATACTGCAGCTCAGCACAAAAAAATCCCCAATTAAGAACAAAAATCATCACAAAATGTTCATTAGTGCTGATGGTATATTGGCTTGGCATTTCAGGGCCTTTTATTCTCAGACCTTTTACACTCAAGCCTAACAAGCTCCCTGGCCACACCAAAGGGCTCCGGGAGGGGGAGTGACATCACATCAGGGGTCAAGAGTCAAAGAGAGGTGTTGCCGGCTGTTGACCCCCTCACCTCTAAATGTTCAAACGTGCCGAATCCTCTCCTCAGTTTGCCATCTGTCAGCACAGGAATGTCTGCAATGTATACGCCTCCAGTTTTCTCTTATAATGTACATGCAAAGATACAGACACACACCTTAAACACATCGTAAACACCCATGAAACCCACCTGTAATGTTCATACTCATTATTTCACATTACACATAGACACAAGCTTAAACAACCTCCCATATTCACATACTACACATCCCCACTACATCAATACACATACACCTATAATCATCTTACACATTTGCACAACTTCCCAAATACATACATGCACACTTTTTTTCCACACATATAGCTAAATCTCCACACGTACACACGCTCCCTGCTCTCCTCTGCCCCCTCCAGAGTCCGGGTCAGGGTGCCCTCCAGAGTGCCTCGCCCTCTCTCGCTGTTAATTATCACTAATTGGCCCTGCTCATTTTTTCCCCCTGTGCTATAATGGAACCATTCATCTTTACTACTTAATGAGTAGGCACTGTAGTCACCAGCCAAGGTCACCCACAACTAGCATCCAAAAGACAAAAAGACAGAGACTTGGAAACAATTGCAGGGGGGGGGGAGAGAGAACAGTACAGAGAGATGGAGAGGTTGTTTATCCTCTGAAATACAGAGGAGAAAATGTGAATAGGCAGAAGTTTCCGCATGACTCTGCTTTTTGGAATGTGGCCAATGTGTAAAAAGTTGAGAAATGTCTGGGAGCTGTGGGAGTCTGCTGTGTCCAACACAAACCACAACACACACTGGGAATTTCCAAAGACAGACTAATTAAAATACCCGTTATGCGAGTGAAAACAATGGATCGCTCAAAACAATGCTGAAAGCACCGTCTCGCACAGTCAAACCGAGCTGTAAATATAAAATGTATTTTTTTTGTAATGCGGTAAGCGCCTCTTCTCCAGCTTATGCACACATAATTATCAAAACAATCACTCCGACTGTCAGCACAGACTCCAGCCCCAGTGGGTGAGAGGGCAACATGTTAGCCGCCTCCACTACCATTAAACATCTAATTAACACTGAATGCTTTGAATATTAGTCCAGTGGTTTCTTTGTATTTACTACTGTGGTAATTCCCAAACGCAAGGCTAGATTTTGCTAGAAAACTAAATCATTTGGCCTTCATACTTAAAAAAACAAATAACAATTACAACTACATTGCCTTCGAAAATGTGGATATTTTGGATAATAAAATGCCCGGGAGAGCCATTCACTAATTATTTTTCACACTGGAATCGCTCAGGAGTGAATCTCGAGATGAGGTTCTATGTTAGTCTGATTCCAACGCTTTTTTGCTAAATCTAATAAAGTCTATCCACTGAATTACTTGGAGTTCTCACAATATACAACAAAGTGCACACACATGTAGCCAGGAGCCAGCAGGTCAGAGAAGACAACTTTGTCTTCACACGTTCTTTCATCAAAATATCACAAATAGCCAGCTAGTCCCCTTGTGAATGTATTTCCGGTACACAATGATGTTGTAGTTACTCCATTCAGTACTTATGCAGCAGTCATGTGCTCCTGCAGTGCTGTGGTGATCAGCCCGGCACGGCAATGTTTGTAAATGGGACAATTGTCTATGGATTATGTTAATGTGGTATTCCACTCTCCCCTCTGGCATGTATCTGACATTACAGTAACCTTTACATGTTTAGCCAACAGTAACTATGGATGTTCATTGAATAGGGAGACGCACACACGTGCATGCACTTGGAAACGCACGGACACAGTTGCACAGGGGGATTAAGTGTGCACAACATACATCTGCTCTTCCAGATGTATTGATATCTTTTAGACGAATTAAGACATTTGAACTCCAAAAAAAAAAAGAAAAAGTACACTTGTGTTGTCGATATCTAATCCAGTTCATCCGGTTTGTGTCAAAGGAGTGGCTGGAATGTGGAACACAAGTCTGGCCATATCAGAGACGTGCTTAATGCAAGAAAGTAAGACAAATACCAGGATGAAATATCTACTCCACACCAAATGCAACACGTCACAACCACATATCTAACATAACATATTCTCCCACATACAGTATGTAAAGTGATCAGTGTGCAAATATGCATGTGTGTATCCACTGTGTATATGTGTTTGGATGGGGAAGTGGTGTGAAGTCCCTTCCTAAATGGCTAAAATAAAATTGATCTAAATGAGGCAGCACTTAGCCAGAAGTGACCACTAGTGTCTTGTTGTGACCAGTGTCTATAAATCTCAATATATCCACACACAAGTTTTGTTATCTCTCTGGACAATCTTATCTTTAGTAGGAAAAAGATGAAAGGAGCGTGTGGTGGCCAGAAAAACACATGGTCACCACTAAAGACAGAGAGAGATGTGCACACTTAAAGTTTAAGAGTGTGCACGTATGTATGTACGTGTCTTTGTTGGTGGGACAGAGAAAAAAAAACAGAAGTGTGACAGAGAAAACGAAGCGACCCGAAGAAACAGACAAAACTCATTAACAGAAACTCGGTGCGTCGTCCGTGTCCCAACGCTTTTCTATTTTTGTCTCTCTGTGCTTCACAAACGACAGACAGCGCCTTGCTGGTGCTGGTTGGCTGTGCTCACTTTTCTTTTCTTTTCATTTATTTTTTTTCTACTGAGCAAATGGTCCCACCATGCCAGCGCTGATTAGGATCAACTCAAACCAAACAGCAAGAGGTGTGACTAGAGTGCAGTCTACAGTCTGGATAGAGAGGAGAGCAGAGGCTTTGATGTGTAAAGTGACGGACAATGTTGATGATGATGATGATTTTCTCACAGGCTGGTAAGAGGAGGAGTGAATGGCAGCAACATCAACACAGTAACACTGACACAAAAAGAACTGAAGTGTTACCAAAACATAACTAACTCCACCCGAGACACATATTCTTACTTTCTGTGAAAGCTCAAGGTAAAAGAAATTCTAAAATTATAACATTAATAATGTAAAAAATAATGTGTATCACAAATCTTCTAAATTCTTAAATAGATCAAATTTCCAGAATAATCTGCCAATTATCCTTTAGTTGTATTATACAAAGAGAAAAAATCAGTTGCTTCTGCAGAATATCATGCTGACTTTTTGAATTTGGATTAATTGCTGCCATCACAAAATTGCTAATTTCTGTCGGGACTAACCTGGTTGATTCACATTTCCTCTTCTGTTGCACAGAGACAACGATAAAGCAGGACAGAGTTTTCAGTATAGTGGCCCACAGATCTGTTTGGTACGGTGTGTATGGTGCGCAAGTATTCAGTACTCTGAACTGACTGCTGGTCCCTTGGGAGACCGAGCCTGCTACTGAGAGCCAGGGACAGAGAAGCAGATGAAAAGACACAGAAAACAGTGGAAGAAGACGTAGTGAAAGCTATCTGTATAGGGGGCCATCTGTTTAAAAAGTAGATAGTTACCTACCGTACATTTCACACAAATACACAGAAAAATAAACTCACAAAGGGAAACAACTGAGTAAGAAAGAAAGACCACCCCTCCTCTGGGGTGGAGGAAGAGGAGGGGTGTCCTTTCATTCAGCAGCTCCACATGGCTAATTAGCATATGTGAAGGTCACGATGGTGGTGGTGATGGCGGGGTGGGAGGGAGCCACTGCAGCCCCTACCGGTGTTAGTGTTGTGTGTGAATGACTGGCAGGACGCCAGTCACTCACACACACACACACACACACACACACTACTAGAGGAAGGAAACCCAATATATAAATGTGTGTGTGTGTGTGAGGCCAACAACTCATAAACACTTTTTTTTTCTCACATCGTTCACAAAGCTAAAACAGGGTGAGATCCAGAGGGACTATGCTGACATTTGCCCGAGTTCAGATACCATCTCTCTCTCTCTCTCTCTCTCTCTCTCTCTCTCTCTCTCAGAAGTCAGCAGCCCTCCATGTGACTCACTTCAATAATCGCCTACATTTCCATGTCTCTGGCCTTCCTATATTCTTTCTCTCTCTGCTAACAGAAGAGACAGCAGCTAGATCACCACGCAAGTAAGTGTTTATGTAAATTATGACCTACTGAGAAAGAAAAGACAAATGAAAATTCAATAACATTATCACAAAAAAAGAGAGATTTATTCTTTTCTTGAATAAATATGTTTGTAATAAACATCAATGTGAGTGCATTTATTAGATAAATCATGACAAAAGCAACATTGCTGCTGCAAAAACTACCAGAAATGTCAGACAAAGCTACTTAAAGAAAAGCAGTTTGTGTGTTTAGTATTTGGACTTCACTTTTGCCAGTTCTTTACTTTAAATCAGCTGAAAGTAAAAGAGTCATTTACAGTTTGTTTGCCGTGAGGCTTTCTTTGTTTGTCACACGGCTATAAGGTCCTTTACAAGATGGACAAAAGGAAAGCGGTGGCAATAGATGTTTGGTGCTGCGTCTGTAGCCCATGTGCAGCTATATCTTACACCATACAGTACATACTTTGATAACTCCTACAAATCCCAGAATGCCAGTGGACAGTTCTAGCTGTTCATACAGGGTCATCATGAGAAGAAGCCACCACTGCTGACAAAATAAGGTTGAGAAACGAAACTGGATTAACTATCGAGTCAAATTCAAATCCCCTCGGACTACCTCATCCACACAAAGAACTCCATTTCTCCCGTATGGACAATTAACTTTCTACCTTAAAACTGCTTTGGTTTTGATTTCTCTGCTCCCTCCTGACACTGGTGGTTCGGATAAGACAGAGCTGAGAAACAGCTGACACCAAATTAACGCCTGCTCGCAGTAATTAAATCTTTTCTTCAGGGCGTTTAAACATCAACTTTTGACTCCAGGGAATGTTATGAGTGCACAGTGGGCAAAACAAAAAACTACAGTTATTTTATTAGCTAGCAATACATGAGCTTATACCCAATGATGCAACTGGACAGTAGGTTTTTAAAAAAAAAAATCAGAATTAATTGTCGTTTTGTGGAAACCGCATGCAGACCAGGGATAACCCCGGCCTGCCAATTACCTAGACAGGCTCTGTATTTCATGCAAGGAAGATGAAAAACGCTGCGCAGGGCCCTTATCGGATGCAACAGAGCAAATTAAAATTTCACTCTAGTGTTGCTAATCAGCGCTGTGCTGGCTGGCCAAGACAGAGATGTAAACAAAACAACATAAACAAACGACTGACGGGAGGGGCAGAGAGCGAGAGATGGAGAGAAAGAGAGACATGGTGAGAGGGGCGGGGTTGAGTTTGGACTGCTTAATGCTGACGAAGGGGCTTTAGCCTGTTCCTGCCTACACACACACACACACACACACAAATAGAGAGAAAGACACACATTCAAGGACACACACAAATAAAAAGATATCCTAAATGCACATGCCAGCATACAGAGAAGTGACCAAGCACACACACCTGCATGCCCATTTCCTAACCAGACCCCATGGGCTGTCCGTCCAATGCAGAAACGTGTACCATAAATTAAATTCCAGCAGCCACAGTCAGGCCCATCACTATGCACAAGGCTCCCTGAGATAGCCGCATAATACAATGTGACATTGATGCATTGCTCCCATTATAAAGTCTTTGTTCGTATCACACTAATAATTCATAAGAGAGAAATGTAAACAGTATGCACTGGAGAGCACTGCGAGTGGGGATCATTTCAAGGTAAGCACATTACCAAGGATGGGATTGGGTCTAGGCTTTGATATGTAGAACTACTGAGCTTTGATTTCAATTCTAAAAAAACAAAGGCAAAACACAGAGTGTAATAGTGATAAATTAGTAGAAACTGTAGATATCAATTCATTTTTCTTTTATTAGGTCAAATTTTAAATGAGTTGCTGCTGTAATTATCTAAACAACAACACTATTTCTCACATACTCTGTCCTCATTATTATCAACTAATTACTTTTATTGTTCTCTGTGTGTCTTGTGTCTGTTCTGATTAGCGGATACCAGACGGATCCTTGTTAAAATGCTGTATCATTTATGATGTAAACTTAAATAAGTCATTAGGATTGCACATATGTTGTTGTACTGTTGCTATAGGTACATACTGTTCACAAGGAAGGAAAACGCACACATTGAGCTGTAACAGTCTGGATTTGAAGCTAGTGACGTGCAGACAAACAGGCAGACACACACATTCAGGCAGAAGGTCACAAATTGAACACTGAACATTGTTCTGTTTTCCGTCAATCAAATAGGCCAGAGTAATTTTGAAAAACTGGGACGCCGTCAATTTAGTGAGAGAAGAGGTTCGACACACACCTCTAAACAACACACTGCTAATATGTGTGCACACATACACACACAGTGGTGGGCTCTGTCTTTATTTTGATGAGTGGCCAGACAAGTGTGTGTGGGTGGGCGTGTGCAGAGGGGGGTGTAAATGAGGTGCACTTGTTTCGCTCACAGCATGCTCCTGAAGAGAGGCAGTGGGGAGGGAAATTGAATTTGAAAGAGGGGAAACTGTGCCAACAGGTGACAGAGGTGCGCTTCCGACCAAACGCACTCTGAAGTGAAGCGCAGTCATATCACGGGGGCCAATTTGGAGGCAGTATTATGCACTACACCGCTCACCTTTCTCACACTGCCTGTCAGTGCACAGGAGAGCGGTGGTGCCGCTCGAAATATGAATTAAACATAGAGCTTTCGTAGCGTGAATATACTGCTGCTGAAATGTTGGTAGAGTCAAGAAAAAACACAGTAGCACATGCACTTAACTCCTAAAGTAGAATACTGAGAAAAAAAAACACTTGGAGTATATAATGTTAAATGCAAGATCTGTTTAGTGGGCTGGTTTGTTGGAACTGCATTAAACTATTCTTATTAGAAATTATAACAACAGAATACAATAGAACACAACACAACAGAATGACTAATAAACTGTTTGAGGTTAATTTATGTATTTATACTTAATACCCAAGCCACACATAATTAGCACAAATAATTTTAGAAGGAGTGAGATTGCTGCAGGTTTCTGGTGACCATCTTATCAGTGCATAATTTGCTACAATCAATACCACAGTAAACCCTCCCACGCTAAAGCGTTCATTTCATTTCCCCAGCATCCGACGCAAATTGCCTTTGATTGAAACAATGTAGGCTAATGAACTGCTTTTGTTTCGCGAGAGACAGACAGTATAAGCTATGCTCAACCACCTTGCCCTCCAGTCATCCAGATGTGCCATCCAGCAGAGCGCATAATTTTGTGCATCAAAAAACAACCACAGAATAATGTCTCTCCCGTGGAAACGCTGTGATGTTTTGTGATAGAGTTCTGAGCTGGCAGCTCCTGCTTTTCCTGGCTGTAGGTCTCCACGCTGTTTACAACAGCAGTGTTTCAGCACAGGGATTCTCAAAGAATGTGGGATTCAGGGACACCCAGGGATCCTTGACTGCAGTCCCCAGAAACAGAAGGAGGAATACTTGAATAATTAGTAACACTTGCTCCCCTCCCACCACTGTTAGACCCAGAGCAAGGCATTCCACACACAGCTGCATCAAAGGTGAAGTCAGCTTTCAGGAGATGCTGTCTAAAATTGTGGATGGGAATATATCTTTTCTATACAGTTGTGCATTTCCTTAAATTACAAATATTACAAATAGACATACGTTTTACGATGCATTAATGTGGCACAGAAAAATAAATGCTTAAGTAATTTTCTCTAAATCCTAAATTTCATGAAGAAGAAAAAAAACTAAACTGGAAAATTCTCCATAAATATAAACAAGTAATTTAAGATTAAAACTCACATGACAAAATATATAATCCATCTACTCTTCTTCATTTTGGGTGTTTGTTCAGAAAAATATGAGAATAATTAACCTTCATGAAACAATTATTGCATTGGAAGGCATCTAAGTCTGGAATATTCCCATAAGACTTGAATGCAGCATCACTACATCGCCACGGCCAAAGATTCCTGCAAGAATCCTTCTTTTTTTCTGAATGCAGTCTGCCCAGCGGGGCCACAGGGAGCCAATCAGATGGCAGACTGAGTGTCAACTGTGAGCCAGAAGTACGGCGAGCTTTTAGGCAGTTTACCTCCACTATTCAAATTCCTAACGGAGCTGCACGGGGATAAACGAGGCGCACAGAAGCGCTCCAGCTCAATGCAGAGCGCACGGAGACACACAGGCGGTCTTTCGACGGCCGCAGTGTCCGTTTGACTTTTCAAACCGATTAAATAAGAGAGGATGGGTCGCATTTTAAATTATTAGCGTGTATTATTAGTATGTATCTACGTTTTCGAAGGGGATATTTTACTTTGCGATACGAGCGCCTCGAACATAACACGTCCTCTAAATAGGGCGTTTCGCAACGTGTCTGAGACCACGTCTGCAGAGAAGTGAATCTCTGCCATGAATGTTGCTTTTTATCTCACGGATAAAACAAACGAATAGTAAGAATAATAATACGGGAAATACACGCCTGGGATGTGAATGGTTGAAAGGTGTGGATAGGAACACATTTTCAGATTTAGCATATTAATAATCAGTGTAATTAAAACAGATCAATGATGCATTTAAAAAAAACAAAATTTTCTTCTCTTTTTCTGTCATATTAAAGTTCAACGAGATCTAACATTTAAAACGAAGTCAGAAATATACATGTAATAGCATTTTGCTCTGCGTAACATCGCCTGAAGAATATCACCACACAATATCGCTCCTATATGCCCTCCTAAACTTCACTACACACGTCCACACATTATTTGTCGGAGGCAGAGGTTGTGTCTGTCTCAATACGCACAGCACCTGATAATTATGAGTGAGAGACTAAAGTTCACTGATGCACACCGGAGCGTCTGACTGGAGTTTCCTAAACTTACCTGAGTCCTGCCGAGGCCTTGCCCTCCGTTGCCTGGATGCGGGTGGCTTCTCTGCTGCCCTCCCCAGCCGTGGGCCGAGGTGGCTCCATATTGGGGCCCCACGTCTTTCCCCAGGCCCATGCCCGCTTGCTGCTGCGCCGTGGGTCCGCTGTAGTCTTGATAGGCACCACCATAACCCCGCATCATCGGGCTCGGGGACGTCAGCAGCTGGTTGAGGGTCGGGGTGGCCCCTGAGGGATGCTGCTGCTGAGTTTGCCCCGGGAACCTTTGAAAGCCACCCGAAGCAGATCCCAGTGTCGACTTGCCGTGGCTTGCTGAGGAGTTGCTGCTCATCATCATGTTCCCAGGTTGCCGGCACCCCGAGGGGCCCATCATCCCGTAGGCCCCGCCGCCGTAGCCAGCCCGGTATGCCGGGTACTGGTTGTACTGGCTGTTGTGGTACCCTGCTTCGTGGGAGTTCTCCATGCTGTTATGTGCCGAGGAGTGCGTTATCCCCATCCCACTTTGATGCTGCTGTCCGCCATGTTGCTCATAACAGGGCCTCTGAGTGTAATAGTTGTTATTAAACTCGGAGTTGTTACTAGTTGGTCCCAAGTTAGTGTGTTCATACCTGGTACCCATCATCCTCTCCGCGGGTTTACAGGTGAGGTCCCCCTCACCTTTTCCTGGCATGTGCTGCTGCTGTGGCTCCCCCTGGCTTCCCAACAGGTTCTCCTTGCCACCGTGGTGTTGGTGATCCATACCTCTGTCCCCACGGGGTCCCTGGCCGTTGTTGTTGGCGATGTTGTTACTTTGGATCTGTCGTTGCTGATGTGGCGCAAATTGTCCGAATTGCGGCGGCTGCTGCTGCTGCGGCGGCGGCTGAGGCTGAGGGGGATCTCCGCTCGCCACACATTTCAGTTTGTGGTTCGCGATCAGACCCGTTTCCATCGAGGAAGTGGTTGAATTAGTCGACGCCGAGGCGGACGTGAGGTTATTCCCATCCTTATCGTGGCCGTCCGGTGCGTTGTGGGTCGTGGAAGTTGAATGGACCATGTTGAGCTCGTTTCGGCGTTGATGGTCTACATTATTCAGAGTCCCATCTCCGGCACCCAACATCGGTCCAGTCCGCTGTGCGTTCCCTCCTCCGGATTTCCCCGAATTGAGCTCCGGACCCAAACCGCTGGATAATTTCTTATTTTTGTTATTTGTTCTGGTCGGAGCCGATGCCACTTGCGCAGCCATGGTCACTCCAACATCTCAACGCGCAGTGACAGCGAGCCCCGACCAGCCGTGCACACAGAAAATAAAACAAGAGGGGAAGAGAAAACACAGGGAGGTGAAAAATATATTCAGTGGAAAAGCAAAGCTTTGTTCTAGCGCTGGTGTTGCTGTGGTGGTCTTGAAATGGTGCGTCTGTAAGGCTTCATGTTGAAAGTTTCTCTGCCAGGTTTAAACGAAACTTTTTTTTCTTCCCCCCTCCGCCTCTCCTCCATCCCGGTTCTCGGTAATATGTAGCAGCGTCTCCTGGAGCCCTTGTGGCCCAGCATGGCATGAGAGAGAGCGGGCTCTACCAGCTTATCCACCTCCAGGGCTCCGACGCCCCTCGCATGGAAAATCCGGACTGGAGTAGCGATCCATTATGCACGCTGCATTTCGATGTTTCTGTGTTTATCGACGCTTTACAGGTTGATTTTACAATACAATAAGAAACGTTCATTTGATCTGCCGTATAGTTCCCTGCTGACGCTATATAAACAAGACTCCTTGCATATTTGCACCTTATATGGTGGAGGAATAACTCCTTCGCTTGAGTTTCAGGTACATGTTATTTTATAATAATCAATAACCGGAGAAATTGTACATCTCTAAATTACACGCAGACACTGCTCCTCCACTCAACACAGGACCATCAAATAAACACACCAGCACATGTTAAGTTTGCCCAAGCTAATTTCTACGCAATTATCCAGATCTGATTTTCCCTCTTCCCACCATCTCTGTCCCTCGGCTCAATCTAGTTCTCTGCAGCTCTGACAGGAGTCGGACACGCAACCACAAGCTGTGCGCAATAATGTTGCCATCGGAATAAGAATGTAATCACACTTTATAGCAGCTATAATGCTGTAATATCTGTACCACTGAGTTCACCCCCTACACACTCCAATCACTTCTTTTCAACGTGAAAAGGAGTAATGTTCCCCATCAACAAAGAACCATAGCAATCATGTGATGAGAGGAAAATCACAGAAATATCACATACCATAAAATATATAATATTACTACAGGACTATTTTGTGTAACACGTTGAAATTACCATTAAGTACGATTAGGTCACTATAAACCCGCTGAAAGTCTCCATGGGAATGTAATATGAATAGTATGGATATTAAAGCCATTCTTCATTAAGATCTTATTTGAATAAAAAGCTACATTAATTTCCTTCCTTACTTTGTCAGAAAGGAACTTGTCTGAATGGATAATGACAATGAAAAAAAAAAAAAAAAAAATCAACCCTAGGCTGCAGTGTAGGACCACACAAAACCAAAATCTACAAGATATGCTATCCCATCAGTGGTATTCAAACATGAATGTATAATAGTGCTTAGTAAAGAAGCCGGGGTGTCTGTTGGGACTTGAATGAGCAGAGGGTCCGCTTTGATGAGATCAGATGCATTTGATCAACAGAGGGAGCTGTGGATGAAAGAGGGGTGGAGGGGAGAACGGAGGGCGGGAAGGGAAGGATTTGGGGATGAGAGCTGTGCTGAGGATAGCCATGATAATGATGAAGGCTGGTGGTGGTGGGAACAAATGTGGTGGTAAAGATGATGATGCCAGTGGTGGATGTTATGATGCCCATAGTAACAGTGATGACTACAGGGGTAGTGATAACCACATTTTTTTCTGAGAACTAACTGCTGTTTTAGATCACACAGGCCAAACAAGGAGGTACAGTTCATCCTGCCTAGTACTTTATGTAGTGTGTAAATTCACCATGAAGATGGTCTTCATTGTCCATGACAATGGGAAGACCCCTGCTGGCGATATGTTGTTAGTACAAGTTAGAGCTTCAAATAAATAAATGTATAAAAATATGAGCAGAAATAGAGGCAATACTTTATGGTTTGACAGGACAGCAGTGAGCAAGAAAATAGAACAGCCTTATGCAAAATACATTTTGTTTAACTACTGTGTCACATGACACAGAAAAACCAATTTCATATTATAACACTGACAGAAATAGGCTTAATCCCACTTTTCCCAAATGAAAGCTCACTCATTGGAGACAAATAAAAGCGAGCGACATCCCTTGAAACCTTTCCCAGCCGTTTGCCTTTATGAGCCCATATGGCAGAGAATAAAAGCCATAACATTGTTACGGTCCGACTACAAAGTCTCTATGGTGTTAACTATTCACTATGCTCAGGCCCAGCCTATAACATCAACAGGACCAGATGGCTGTTTATCTATAGGACACCCCAAGAAGACATCACATTTACATCTTCTGTGTGTGTGTGTGTGTGTGTGTGTGTGCGAGTGTGAGACAGAAACAAATGTGTAGGTAAGAGAAAATGATCCTTAAATGATCAAGAATTTCTGCATGTTAAGTGTCAAACTGGAGATTCATCACTGGTAATGTGCACCGTTTCTGATTAAAACAAGCCTCATCCACACCCTTCCTGATCTCTGTACTTTGCGCACATGACGATTCTGGCTCCCATCAGCGTCCCAGATCAAAGCCTCAGCTCTGATTTCATCTAGAGCAACGCTAAGGCTGACAGTGAGAGGACCCGGGGCATTAGCATATTCTATGATGGCGCCTGGCTTTTCAAGCCGTTGCCTCGGCTGCAGCTCTGGGTGTGCCGCGCTGTGGCTTTGCAACTCTAATTTACCTCTCTCGCTCATTAAAAAAAGCCCACTGTTCTCCTATTAATTCGCAGACACACTGATCTGTTTGAATGGCGAGGACGAATGTGTGTGTGTGTGTGTGGGAGGAGGGAGGTGGAGGAGGGCAATGGCTCAGCGCATTTGCATTTATGTTTAATTTATAACCTTCAGGGGCCCCCTGATGCAGCAAGATTGAAACAATAACTCCAGACAAACACGGGGAAGAGAGGAGGAGGAGTCGGAGGAGGGTGGATGGAATTAAAAATATACAGATCCGGGATGGTATGTGCTTTGAATATGTGTGTGAGTGTGTGTGTTGATAAGGATGGTGTTACTGCATGTGCACCCATGTGCATGCATTTTTGTGAGCAGTCATTCGTGCATCTGAATCAAGGTGTATTTGAAACACACACACACACACACACACACACACACACACACACACACACACACATACTGACAGAGAGGCAGAGGTCTCCAATCCGCAGGGGGATAACATGCCACGGTGAGTGTCTGTCATGAGGAGAGCTGGAGTCTGTTCCAGGGGTGTCTGCAGGGATCTCCCCCTAGCAGCACAGCACAGCAGACAGCAGCAGCACAAGCCTGGCCAAGCACAGAAACTGGGTCAGCCCAAAACACACACAAACATGCACACACAGAGGCACACACAGCTCAGATGGATGCAGCCCTGGTGTTACACTGTTTGAGAAAAAAGGAGAGAAAGAGCATGCAGAGATAGAATGCATACATGAGGGTTTGTGTACATGAGAGAGAGCATGGTAGTATAATTTGCATTAGTGGTGCTGAAGGGTGGATGGGGGAGTGGGGGGTTCTTGTTTAAGGAAGAGGGGTGTAGGACTAAGGAGGAGAAAAAAAAGCCAGCCAGTCATTGTGAACACACCCTATGGAAGTGCATCAAATTGATCCATAGTCTTTTCATTTCAGGCTTGGGTAAATAACAGCATTTGCATTGATCAGTCTGCAAAACCAGGCAACAATGGGCATGGGAACACACGGTACGTGCGTAACAGAACACATCTCTTATTCCTTTCTGTTTCTTGCGGAGTCGAGGGCCTCACCAGAGCCCTACAAACGGCTATGATGGATAAAATGTTTTCAACAACACTTGAGAAGAGTGGATGCTATTGTGTCCGCCTCTATACTGAAACACAGAATCATAGAATTCCCAGGACGCCGCATGCTCTATTTATGTGTTATGAAAAACATGACTCAAAAGAAAACGGAAAACAGCTATGCTCTACTTTCACTGTCAGCTATCATGTGAAGTGTGAAGAGGAGGAAGAGGATGAGCGCAAGACACAGAGTGAGAGGAGAGGAGAGTGATTTTCTTCATCCACAGATCCTATCCTGATGGTGACAGGGGACTGCGCTCTCAGAACCCCTTCTCCCCCCTCCCATCCCCTATACCTCCATCCCCTCCTCCCCTCTGAAGCCTGTCACTGCTCCTCTCCTTCCCTTCCCTCCCTTCTCCTGACTGGAGGAGTGTGTGAAGTGTCCCCTGAGAGGCACAGACTCAAAGACGGTATTTACAAGATCCACACTGAGCCCACTTTTAACTGCCTGTGAAGAACTTCTCCCGCCGCCTTTGATGTGCCAACCTAATGGGGACGAGCTCGCCGGCAGTCATTGCATATGTTAGCGAGGCAACGTGAGCTAATCCGCTAGCATTGCAAGGTAGACTTCATGCTGCTTGCAGTAAGTGAACACTTCAAATGCTGTATAGCTTTGGTGCATTCCTGCCCTTGGAAAAATCCCCATTGGCAAACAATCGCTGACATGAAGCGTCAACTTTCACAGTAAATTAGTGGCACCAGCAGAAAAAGATGAGCACTTTGCTTATTTCATGGTGCAGTTAGCATATTCATGAGTTGATTTATAGAAGCCTTCTAATATAATCATCAAGACTATAATCAAACTGCATGTAGTTGATGTGGTTATTCATTCAGTTAACAGTAAGTACATTAGGAGATCTTACACTCGTTATTTACTAAACTGGAATAAAATCTGTTGCAGTAAATCAGAAAGCCCTTTGAACAGGTTTGCTTAGTCTGGTTCTAGGTGTACGGTGCGTCCGAAAAGTATTCACAGTGCTTCACTTTTTCCACTTTTTTGATATTTTACAGTCTTATTCCAAAATGGATTCAATTTATTTTTTCCTACACAATTCTACACACAACAAATGTTTGTTTGAGATTTTTGCAAATTTATTAAAAATAAAAAAACATTACTTATACACAAGTATTCACAGCCTTTGTGTTCAAGCTCAAAATTGAGCTCAGGTGCTTTCTGTTTCCACTGATCATCTTTGATGTGGTAAATTCAGTTGACTGGACATGATTAGGAAAGGCACACACCTGTCTATATAAGGTGCTGCAGTTAACAGTGCATGTCAGACCACAAAACAAGCATGAAGTCAAACGAGTTGTCTGTAAACTACTGAGACGGGATTGTCTCAGGGCACAGATCTGGGGAAGGTTTAATGGTTCCAGTGAACACAGTGGCCTCCATCATCCTAAATGGAAGAAGTGTGGAAGCACCAGGACTCTTCCTAGAGCTGCTGTCCCTCTAAACTGAGTGATCAAAGAGAAGGACTTTACTGAGGGAGGTGACCAATAACCTGATGGTCACTGACAGAGCTCCAGGGTTCCTCTGTGGAAAGAGGAGAACCTTCCAGAACCTTCTTCCAGCACTCCCAGAGTCTGATGAGACAAAGAGGTCTGAAGTTTGTGGCATGGCTGTGAATACCAATGCACATTATATTTTCGTTCTTTAATTCTATTAGATTTGCATTAAAAAAAACCTTTTTATGTTGTCATTATGGGGTAGTGTAGAATTTTGAGGAAAAGAATTTATTGAATCCATTGTAGAATAAGACTGTAAACATGACACAATGTGGAAAAAGTGAAGCACTGTGTACTTTCTGTATGCAGCCTGGAGGCAATGATGACTGATGCATCAGAGCAACCTGCACCTCCTGCTTACTCTCAACAGCAAAGTCAAAGGTCACATGACACATTTAGGGACATACTAGCTTAGTAAAACCCCAAACTCTTTTTCTCTCTCTCTCTCTCTCACACACACACACACTCAGGCAAATAGCAGATGTAAAACACCAACTCTTGTCCAACTTAGTTTTATCTTTTACAACGGCACTAAGAAGGAAGGCTTTCACAACAAACAGAGGCATTTGGAACGATTTTGAATTAGGCTAATTAGGTTTGTGTTTTGTTTGTTGTTCAGGAGACATGATCAAAGTGATATTTCACCAATTTGTGTCAGCTCCGGAGGAGAGGAGGAAGACTTTGGAGAATGCTGCCTATTAATCTCCTCAGGTTTGGTGCGCTGTGCGTTAGGGATGGTAATCAAAACAAGAGAATTATGAATAATGGAAAGTGTTGATCAGAAATGAAACAAAACAGTAGATTTGTGATTTATTAGTAGGTTATTAGTAACAGAATTGGACTCTACATACCCCCCCCCCCCCCTTCTCTGCTTTCCAGCTCTTTAAAAGGGGGGGCTTCAATTTCAATGCATGCTCAATCCTCGCTGCTCAGCCTGAGCAGAAGAAAAATCAAAGGGATGTGGATGGCTTGACCCAGGAGCTCAGAGTCTGAGAGCAACCGGCTGTTTTGATCTTATCTAATATTTATGAATAACTTCCTTGATATTTCCTTCGCACCGTGAAGCCGTCCGCTTTTACAGTGTTACACAATGATGTCTTAGAGGGACTATGACGGAGATCAAACGGGGCTTGGGCTTAGAATACAGAGTGTGCTCTCTCTCTCTGCGTAGCCTGGAAGGAAACTCAGCAGCAAGCTATCTAACGCTGTGTGATTGAAATACAAGCTCCACTAGGCTGCAGCGTGCAGCGTTATGATATTTGTATTTGTGTCTCTGTCAAAGGAATACAGGCACAGAGAGGGAAAACACTGTCACCATTTGAGCAGAATGAAGCATGCGTGTATTTCTGCTTGTGATTACATCCTATGCATCTTTGCCTATGTGTGTTTACTGCAATGGAGAGGATTCCACAGTCTGCTTATCTATGGCTAGTAGTGAGCCACTACAGAACTATTCAAGGCTGTTGGGATCAGTAATGGCCTCAGATGCTTTTCACTATCTCTTCACAAAAGTCAAGTGTTCTCAACATGTTATTTGCCCAAAGTGGCCTTGTTCCAAGGCTCTATTGTTAGCCTAATGGAGGCTAGACGACACTAAGACTCTAATTATGGACACCAACGATCAGCCCTGATAATATTGCGAGCAAAGTGGGTAATTTGTGGCTGTTGTGTTGAAGGGTTGAGGGGAGGCAAGAGAGAAGAAGAAAAAAAAAAAAGAAAAAAAAAAAGAGGGGGTGGTGAAGTTGTTTTCTTGTGTCATCGCCCTGTCGTCCGTCACCCTAATCATTCCCCCAGAGCAGAGAGCCAAGACGTGGGCACAGCAGGAGAATATTAATGGACTATGTGACATTATGGTTCCCGCCCATTCAAAAGGAATGTTCTATTACATTATGGGCCATCAACAGGTGATTTCTCACCGCTCACTAGGCTTCATCGAAGTATACTTCTATTTCATAAAGTGCCTCTACGGCACGGCTCAAGTGGCCATTCGTCTCATTTAATACAGATAATATACATACAGTAAAACCATGCATATAGATCAATGGCTTGTTTGTCACTAAGCGTGTTGTATAGATGTCCTCATGTCAACCTGAAACATTAACCAATAAAAATTGATTGACAGTCAACTGAATGGAGTTTTACTTAAAAAACCAAATGGGTGGAGCAACAATACGTCATCCCAGCAACCTAATTCAACCTAATCCCCCCCCAACAATAGCAACTGTGAAAGGTTGGACAAAGGTTGGCCTTTAGCTTAAGTGTGGCCTGAGGTAAACAGCCTGTAATAATCAATACAGTGTAGTGCCAAAACTGGCAAGACAGCAACTCAGCAAGTGTGTGCCTATTCTATCAACACCCAAAATCAAAGCACCTCTCCCTTGAGTGATCTGTCCAAACAATTAAAATGGAACCTCTTTGTACCATCACACTTAACATGTCAGATAGAAAAATGAAAGGAGCCTCGTGTATCGGCTGCATGCCGTGACGCCTCCTGTGACAAGCCCCACGGAGAGAGCGGCACGCCACAGGAATGACAGCACTGTTCAAATTTTAAATATGTTTTGACACAAAATCAAAAGTTGCTCACCATTATGGGGGAGAAATTCCCCATTTTCTGTGTGATCACTTATTAGACCCCTAGGTGAACTAGGCAGAAATACTAACACCTGAATATTCTCTTTGCACTTTCTTTGACATTTTTTTAGCAGATCTGGGAACCATTTCACATTGTAAGATATCATTTCATAGTGAGATTGAAGCTCTGATCTCTCAACATCTGAGGCTCATGAAAAGCCTCCAATGATCAATGAGGATTCCTGTGTGAGTTCCTGGATTTTTATCTGCCACATATTCTCCTTTCTGGTGTCCAAAGAAAGACTTGCTGCTGTCCCATTTCTGATGTTTGTAATATAGAAGATTTGACAGCTTTGCTGTTGCAGCTCTGACAGCAAATGTTGGGCTATTTCTAACAATCCTGAACTAGAATTACCAGGATTTTTCTGTCTGTTTGAAAGCTGATTGGCTTGATGAATTTGATCCCTGAGGCATACCGATTGGACAAGAACTAATCAGCCGACCAATCCCATCAATCAAAATAGCTGCCATCTTACATCTTTTTGTCATATAACAATGGTCTTTTTCAGAATAATACATTTTCGTTTCACATTAATAAGCTTGAGTGGGTTTAACCATAATGGAAAGCAAGACTATTTCATGGGCTTTCTCTGTGCTCTATACATAATCCTGAAGATGAAATTCCTAATCTTCTACCAAACAGGGGAAAGGTTTTTTTTTTAAAGCAAGACCCCAATTATGCCCAGCCACAAATTAGCATGTTTAATGCAGCAAAATGTTTTAATAAAGAATAAAAGCACGACAGCAGAAAACAAAAGCCAACTGGGTAATAAGATTATGTCTGCCAGGCGCCCAGTGCACATCATTGTAGTTCACAAAAATGGAAGAGATTATAAGTCACATTCAAAACAACCTAATCCGTGAAAGACTCCCGATATGATTACTTTCTATTACATTTGGTGACTGAGTGCGATGGATTTATCTCGAATCCTGAGGAGTCTTTAAAGTACAGTTGGACATAAAGGCAATGAGCCAGTGGAAGATTAGTTGAATCCATCTGTGATAAGCTTCAGCAGTTTGGCCACAAACACAGATAAATACAAATCTGAAGACCAGATGATGTAATACACATACGACAGCTATAGATTATCCCTGCAGATCAGTTTGATTTTTAAGTTTTTAGTAAGTCCCCTTCTGTAGCACTGCCGTCTTCACTGCTGTTTAGCATGTTACTGTGTTCTTTGTCATTGTTGTACGTGTTCCCTCCACTACGTCCCATCTCTCTTGGCCGATTACAACTTCCTTTATCCCTGACCTCCCCTTAGTTCCTGACAAGGTCAAACGTCTCCCATTAGGGAGAACCAGGCCTCGCCTTTTTCCAGACAAGTATCCAAATCGCACATCGTGAAGGTCAGGGGCTGCATAATGAAATGGAAAATGCCAGTTATATTATTCCCCATTTAAATAGCAGATTTTCCAGCACCAGGAACAAGGGTGATATTTACCCTTTTTCCTGCACAGGCCCAGAGCGAAGAGTCTTCTTAATCCAGCTTGGAGTGTGAAATTGAGTCGTATATGTGAGGGAATATGATTTCCTGGTTCCAGAGATGAGTGAGTCTGTAATGTTATATTACACTACAACCAAGTCTTCTTCACCAGAAGAGAACCACATAGAAAAAAAGCTGTAATACCTTCTTCCCTAATAGTCAACAATCCTGAGCATTACATACTGGATACTGAAAAACAGAAAAGACGGCAGTGAACATAAGCAGGAAAAACCTAGCTAAATAAGATAATACATTCATGATTGATATTTTTCTAATGCCAAAATATATGCCCACTGAAGTGACGGAGCAATTACTAATTATTAGTCTGATTATTCACATTTCCTAGCACATTCACACACTGACAGGAATGTCAACGGCTGCATAAATTAGTGCAAGAATAAAACAGGAGAGGCGACGGGGCTGAGATGACAAAAGGGCATCCAAAGGAGAATGTTAATAATGATTCCTCTAAAACAATTTCCATTAATTTTCAGCCATCTCACCAGGGAGTAATATCTACATGCCTGAGGCAGGTTTAAATTGCATAGTCTGCCTGAGAAAGGAGACGAAGACTCCCCGGTGTCCAGCTGCTCTCATCAGAACAGGAAGACTCGAGGAACACCCACGAGACAGCACCACAAAAGTAGAAGCTAAGCTATTAGCACAGCATCAAACCAAGAAAGAGACACACTGGATACTCATTGTTTTGAATGATGCTGTGTAACAACACATGAGACATAATAATGTTTAGACACACCAACTCAGGTAGACGGTACTGCCAGATTGTAGCACTATTTGTGTTGCCTGGTGCACAGCTAAAAGACAATGTCAAAGGTAGGGCGTGAATAATACGATCATTTCGTATTCTGACTCTCTGCCAGGGAATGTGTCACTTAGACACCGGGTCACATACCCAGTCAGCATGTGAAGGCAGAGCTGGGGCCGTGAGCTTTGCAGAGCTGAGAGGGAAGGCAGCCAACTAATGTCACACATACCAGCATCAGGGATCCTTTCTGTCCCCCGCTCGCTAAAGTTATTCTCTGGCCGAGCTGGCATCTCGCCTCCCTACACGGCCAGTGTGAGCCTGCTTTGCTTGGTGACACTGGGCATGTCTCCTGGGTATGAACACACCTGGCAGTCTGTCAGCGGGCACAGGTTTTAAAAGAGGGCAAAGAGGGTAAGACAAGGAGGGATTAGTGAGCTGGGATATCTTTAGGCAATACACAACAGTGGGTTATAAACACACTACAGTATTTTGGAGTGCCAGTCAGCTGTCTCCACTAGCCTGTGACTGATTTTTACGACTAATAGAGATACTGACTCAAGTGTCACCTTATATTTTCTACCGGTATTCAACATAACAAAGCAACATTTTTATACATAACATAATACATCCTACACATGCTCAGTCAATTATCAGTCAAGTGAAATAGTCCTATTGGGAAGTAGGATGGTAGATGGCTGATCCATAGTTTTTTGACCACATAAATGTGAAGTATATTTGTACACATAATTTCACAGTTTGACTTTAAGATGACAAATCAGCCTTTCATGTGTTTCAATAAGCTGATTGTCTTAAATCAGTCAATAAGTAATTTCTCAATCAATCAAAACTAGGGCAGTTTTCATGTTGTGTTTACAAACATTTAACGTAATGAGCTTGATATTCAGACTGATTTGCCATTTTTACTTCACATCATTATCCTATTTGAAAAAAAAATCAAAGATGCAGCAATTCAGAAAACATTAATATCTTAGTTTGTGCTAAATAAGAGATAACATATTTGTTTCTTGTGTTTGGTTTTTGGGTTTTAAGGTTGTAGGTTGATCCTTGTTAATATATGGATCATGAATTATGCATATAAATAAAAAGCAAATGTCACTCAATGATATTCTTTCCTTACTCTACACAATATATTTGTCAGATACAGAGCTTATTTTAAGAATTATTTTTGCATAACATGCAACATACAACCTCAGCAGCAACATAAGACCACATAATGAAAACAAAGTTTCCTCCCCATAAAACTTTTCTAATATCCTGTGCTGAGGCTGCTTCTCTAAGAGGTTGGATGTCTCATTTGCAAGTTAGGGCCAGCAGAAGAGACGGCTGCCCACCAGCCTGTCCGTCAGAGGAGCTCACTGGGGAGTGGTGTGCACTTGAAGGTGTGTGTGTGTGTGTGTGTGTGTGTGTGTTGATTAATATCAGGAGGGCAGGGCAGTGCTCAGGCTGCGGCTGTCGGGGAGAAAGACAGAGCGAGAGAGGACAGTTCTTTTCACAGCCGCCCAGGGAGAAGTCTGCTGGTGGAGGGGGTAATGAGCCAGAAACAGGCTGAGAGGAGAGAGGAGAAGGCTGGAGAGGAGTGGAGGAGGCACAAGGACAGGCTGCCACATTCAACCCCCACCCCACCACCACCTCACGCACACCCTTCACTCAATCTCTCTCTTTCCCTTACCCCCCCTCGTCCATCAACCACCCACAGCAAACCGAGCACCATCAAGGTTCTCCAGGATTTTTTTCTTTCTTTCACAATTTGACACTCATTCCCTACTTCCTTCTGTCTGGCTCTCTGTCTGCTCTGCTCTACATCACACTAACTTGAAAAATACATTTGTATGTGCTTGCATGCACACAGTCACAGGCACATACTCAGTCTTGCATTTTATATTGCATTTATATTTTCATATGGGGCCTTCTCACTGTGTAAGATTTCATGACACAATGCATGCTACAACCAAATTACTGTGAACTAGGTAGTCCATTTAGGTGGTTAAAGCATTTCAATGGTTCAAAATAACAATAACACAGCATTATATAGGATAATTGCTGTTTTACAGAGAGTAAGGAGTTAATCCTAGTTTAGCATGAAGACTGAAAGGTGAAAGGAAAAAAAATTATAAGTTAAAAATTGTGTTTTTGTTTTTAACCCTGCGCCTTAACTAAACTTAACCCAAATCTTTATCCTAACCAAGCATCTTCAAACAAAATATATATCCTTATCCTCAGTCTGCAGTCACACTCCTTCAAAGCCTTGAAACAGGTACCATGCTTCACCATTACGTGAAAAAATATATATTTCGAGGCCCTGTAAATCTCTCTGACTACACCAGCACTTGGACAACGCTCATAACAGCGATGGCCTCAGAGCAGTAAGCCATAAAAAAGACAGCCACAGGAAAAATGGGGCAGCATGTGCCTTTTCACAGTGGCCAGAGGGCGACGAGGTAAACAAGAGGCCATGGGTGGGGATTAAGAATGGACACTCGATGTTATGGTGGGGTCGTGGTGTCAGGCTAGTCGTATTGTCTCCAAATATTACCCTCCGGATGAATTTCTTTTATTAATTATTTTTTAAGAGCACTGGCCAGTGAGCTGTGCACTCTGGATGGAGGATTGGGCCACGTGTGGACTATCTGCAGAAAGAGGATGCATCCATCCACTAAGACTTATAAGGGAGAGCTGAGCAGAGCATGGGGGATGAAGGCTGGGGAGGGGGAAATAACATGAGCAATTTTATAAATGGAAGGGAGAGGCTGTGACTTCCTAAATCGTCTGTGAAAGACAGAGGGAGGGAGTGGCGAGGTGGGAGAGATAGTGAGTGAAGGGGAAGACACAGAGAGAGAGAGAGAGAGAGAGATGGAGGGAGGCGAGAGGGAGCATGACACAAAGTGTGAAAGAGAAAGAAGAGAGGGAAGAGGACAGCTGGGGCTTGGTGGTAAATGGATATAACTGGGTGAGGGAGGCCGGGGCAAAGTGAGAAAGAGAGAGGCTGGAGAGATGAAAAGATGAAGAGGACAGATTTGCCACTAGCTGAGTGAGCACCTCTATTACCCTTTCTCTCTCCCTCCATGCCTCCCTGTGCCGTCTTCTATCTCTGTGTCCTATCAGCCTCAGTGTGGCATCCTCTCACATCAGATTAGCTCCAGCCCAGAGAGACAGTTAAAACTGCTCTGTCAAAGTTATTTAAAACACATCTGACACTGAGGACGTGCTCTCTTCTGCTCCCTCCCACCTTTCTCTCTCTGTGTTTGTCCTTGTCGGTGCCCAAACTTAGGTTAAGGCTGGAGCTCCAACTTCAGCAGCTCAGCTGGGATCTCCCCATGGCGTCCAAAGTCACTATCAATCAAATATGAGGGTGCGGGGGAGGACCTAGGTGTGGCAGGAGGCAGGAAGGAAGGGAGACTGCAGGAGACTTGCATAAATCACCAGCCAGGGGGAAAGATGTCAGAGATAAACATGACCTGGATATTCAGATTCATATTTCCTCTTTGATTGCAGATTTAAAAAATGGCCCTATAGAGGAAACATTATTTAAAACTCAATTGTTTTTTTTTTTTCATCAAGACAAGTTACTTTTACTAAGGAGTATAACAGCATGCTTGGTAACGCTTTTTTTAATCATTTTTTTATTTGATGCAAATCAATAAAAACATGTTAGGAGAGAGTATAACACTACAATCCAATAGAGGAGTTAAGGCAAACTTGGCTTTATAAAGGCATGACTCTGCATTGACCAGCATGCTATGGATGACTCCTGTGAATGAGTGGAACAGATCACGCCATGAGCCACTGTGTCAAGGCTTCATCCCTCCTGATGAGAGAGGCCAGGTCGGTATGGCACAGCACAGCCCGGTGCAGCCCATTTTCTGACAGAGACGGCTGTTTGAGCTCTCCGGTCATGGCCTCGTGATGAATGGCCTCCACTGCTGGGGAAAGAAAGAAAAAGGCGGTCTGGGAGCCCTCCGAGGATCAATACGTACGCACAAGAGGACCTGCTTCGCATGTTAAAAACCCTGATCCAGCCTCAGCCCCCCTGCCCGCACACTCCGCTGTCTCCTGCATCACTGACGGACAAGCCTCTGGGAGGGAGTGGGCGGGGAACTGAGGCTGAAGAGGGAGGACTTCGGTGTGTGTATGTGTATCTACATGAAGTGTGTCAGCAGGTTTCTAGAGGGGCTGGCATGTCAGCAAACTCAAGGTCGACATGGTACACACAAGCGCATATGTACACAGACACACGCTCTCACAACTCTGCAAAGCCGCCCACTGTTGATGCTCTGAAAGGGGCCACACTGTGACATGGTAATTCAGAGGCTTCTAAGGCGATGGATATCCTATTAATGAGCCCAAAACAATGACTAGACTAATGAGCTTATAATGGGTATATTGAATGCATGGGAATGGGATTGGGCCTTGTGTGAGCCAAGAAGGGGGACCATTGAATGAGAGCCAATGCACAAAGGCTAGAGGGGTAAAAGCTTGAGACGAATACAAACTGCATGGGGCGTAGCAGGGGCTGTAGGGGCCAGGCTGAGTGGCGGGGTGCACCGTCAACCCAAATCGAAACACCCTTACCCGCCTTGCCTTGTTGGATTTGTGCAATGTGAGAGCAGGCTGCTTCTCTGAGCATAAATAAAACATGAAAATGCAACAAATTATCAGACCGAACGGACAGAGATCTATTTACTCAGTAATGCTGTATTTTTTATTTGTCAGATCAGTCTGAGTTGGGAAGGACTGATTGTTGCCCTGCATCCAATTTGAGTAAACCGAGTGCTGAGATGTGATTCAGCTTCTGTTTGTGAATTAATGAATTAATCAAAAAGCGGTTGGTCAGGGGTTGGGTAGGTGAGGGGGTGGGGTAGATGAGAAGCGAACCGAGCAAATGGCAAGCTGTGACGGGCTAATAGCTGGGAAAGGAATTGCAGTCCAATTGCGCTGTCTTATTCTGGCCCTAATGCTGCCAAGGCCTTTTGCTGCAAGCTGGGTAGCCCCTCCGTGTGATTTGATTCCATTTGGAGAGCCTTATTTTCCTCTTGATCTCACACATTAAGGACCTTGCTATTCACCAGAGCAGGAAAAAGGGGGAGGACAGTCAGAGCAATGGAATGGATTAGCACACAGCTGTTGAGACTGGGCAGGTCAATGTTTTAAATCTCTGGCCCTGTCCGGTTAAATCTGTTGGCCTGTACTTCACAGACACTCGTGGATCTAAAGGGATGAATAGCTCTGAGCAAGATGGTTGGGAATAAAAAAAAAACCTCTGGTCTAGGAAAGAGTGAGGTGGTGCCCTAGTCAAAATGGGTCTTTAATTGCCAAGTAAGATAATCCTTAGAAGTGGTTTGAAAACAACAGAGGCCACATGGCAATGGTCCTAATGTGGAACAGCTGACTGGTCCACCAGCTTGAACCTGAAAATCTTACTGCACTCTTCAATGGTGGCTGCTTTGACATTTTTACTGGACAATAAAATCAGGAATTTTGAAAACATCCTCAATTTTAAAATTTGAACATGTATATACATAGACATACATACACATTATATTATATATGATGCTGAGGTAAGGGATGGAACTTTACCAGCAGTGCTTGTCTGCCCCGAGCACAGCCAGCCAATTATCCCTCTTAATTATCTATTGACGAGATGGAATTGATGTTTTTGGAGCGCTGATTGGATAATCAGGAATGTTGGCCACAGTTATTCTCCTTGGCTGGTCTCACTCATCTGTCCAATCTGGTCTCCTTGTTTCAGTAATCTGCTCTGTTGCACAACATATTCCTGCTGAACAATAATTTATGACCCGAGTGAAAGGCATGGTGGGAGATGTTTCATTTTGATAGTGAGGTTACCATGAGAGTATTTGCCACTGTGCATGGGTTTACACATTGAGTTTGTTCACACATCATGTGGCCTTTCTTACAATGGGGCGATGTTTTCAGTAGTGCGAATGGCGACCTTTTCTATTCTTCTCCGTTCATTAACCTCCACCTTTATCTGCAGTCAGACCAATGCCTCTTATGGGGCTCCATTTCCAAAAACAGCCTGCCTTTGGAACAAAGGAGCTGCATTAATTTCTGCCCCCTCTCTCTTCACACATCAGCAGCCCATTTTCTTTAAATTCTCTTGGAGAGCGAGTTGGCACAGGACCAGGAAGGCACCGGGAACAGGAGAGCGCAAGAGTGGAGTGACACTGATTGTGCCTCCTCTAATTAAACCCTACCTGACCCCGGTGTTGGGACATCATTAGTTCTCCCTCGTAATCATCACACAGCAGCAATTACATTCTGTTTGGCTCCATTTGCATTTCACAAGATTTCCCTGAACAATCAAAGACGAATTGGGGGAAAAAGGATGAAGCCAAATAAAGCATGGACGTCTTAAAAAAAGTGGCTAGATTCAATTTCACAACAGTTTGCTGCAATGGCTTGTTGCAGAGAAAAAATGCCTTTTAGTGAAACATCTTGGGAGTATTAGAGTTAAAGGTTATATATGCAGAGTCTCAGTAGCCAAAATTTTAGTCTGTAGAGACCGCTTTCCCATACAGCATTAATGCTATCCTGATGTTGTCTGTTGGGACAGGAAGGTACGCCCCATTAGACAAAAAAAAAAAGATACACCATAATAACCCCAAACAACACAAAACCACATCTTCAACCTTCTAAGTCTTGAGAGTTTTACATTCTACCAGGAAGCAGAAATGGGTTTATTACTAATATGCCTGCCTCAATTTGGTAAAAGACTGATGAAGGGACAGAGAGAAACGCAGACACTAAAAATAATCACACTCCAGAATACTCAAATGCAGCAACCGTACATCTCCTCACTAGCAAAAAGTACACTACACAGAAACACACACATACCAGTGCAGAATATAGCCATCTATGCAAGTACATACTTCATGGAAAGTGCACAAGGGCAGATTCTCCATCTGTATTCTGGGTGACAGGAGCGTTGTGCAGGGGTAACGTTTCTCTCTCTGAGATGCTGTCTACACAGAAACAGTCATACGTCACAGACACGAAAGAAAGCCCTTTGAAAGCTCAAACACACAGTTGGCACTCAAACAAGCCGAAGGAGACTTTTTCCTACCAGCTTCTCTCATGCGTCTGCTGTTACTAAATCTGACAACAACAGCAGAGTAAGGTCGCCGTGTTAAGAAGCGAATTATGCTGGCAAATACCCCGGGGGCCTCCCGCTTTTCTAAGCAGTAGACGATCGGACATGCATTTTCATCTCCATACTGCAGTAAATAGAAAAAATGTCATTAGGTTTTAGTCAACTACACAGATGCAAAATAATGTGTAGAAAACATACACAACTTATCTACTGCAAACTAAACCCAGCAACAGTTCTGCATGAAACAAACAAAATAGATTCTCAGATGTTTGTTTTGTCATAGATTAGCACATATATCCTGAGATCATATTTAGATGAGTGCAAAACATTACCATATGCATATGCAAGAAAATGATGAGCAAAAGCCAAATGGGTGCTACATTTACATGATCAACGTCTCAGATTATTGTCAGTTCATTGATACTTTCGACTTTTTATCCCTTCCCATATGACGCCCTCAACTGGCTTTTTTCTCTGCTAAACCAATCTCCACTCAAGTGTTTCTAATCTCTGTAAAGTCTGTTGAGAGAGACTGTTGTGTGATGTACTCTTAACTGTGACTTGAAACAAGATTAAATGGCTGAGATATGGTGAGATGCATTCATTTATTTAGAGATAGAGTTTGAGCTTTTAGATTTATGAAAAGGTTATACTATCATACAATGATATGGTGAAGCTCAATAGGAGAAAGACTTACTGACCTTCTATAGGGCAGAGCTCAGCAGGTATTATTAAGAACTGCTGGGGTGAGCTGCACTGACAGTGCACCATTCAGTAAACAAGGTATAATTACATGTATGACTCACTCCAAGTGCTGAAAAATCACTTTGGGTTTATATAATAAAATTGTACAGGCACCATTTATTGATTCTTGCAAAATGTAGATATATGTGGCCACATCCAAGGCCTGAGTGTATGGATCTGCTATACATACATTACAGCTTAATGTGCTCTTGATAACATGCCTATTCACTGGTGGCTTCCACTGAATCTCTACCCTCAGCAATAAACTAAGTTTGAATGCCAGTTAGGACCACCAGACTGTCATTCACAACAACAAAAAGAAGCCCGGGTCCCTTTTAGGCGTGCACCTGAGGATTCTTTTCAAAAACAATACATTTGCACAACAATTCAGTAAATAAATGATCAATCAATTTATAAATGTAAGAAAATGTTGTCCTTTTCTTAATTCCGCAGAGAAAATCTAATTGTTATTTTTGCCTGATCAACTGTCCAAAACTCAGAGATATTAAATTTGCAATTATATATAGAAAACAGAGCAAATCCTCATATTTTGAGGTTAGAACCAAAGAACAGTGTGAAAGTATCACTGTTCAGCACTCCCTAATAACAATAATAATAATAATGTGCTCTAATATCACTTGACTGTCTTCACACAACACAAGAAAAAATAACTAAACAAAAGTTTAAAGAAACGAACTCAACCTTCAAAAATATCAATAATCAAAGACTTTTATATTTTCAAAATTTAGTTTGATGAGCATCATCATGAATTCTGTCTTTATATTTTTATTTCACTGGCCTACAATAAGCTATACGGCAAAATGAGCCTTTTTTTAAAAATTGCAATTACTTTTTGAGGAAATTAATCATATAAAAAAGGAACAACGTGATAAGAACTGCTCACAGGTTATTACAGCATACCGTCTTCATCATGGCTAAAAACTTAACTCATATCATCAAGAGAGAACAAAGTGCATTATTCTGAAGCCAGATTTCACATTAAGGCAATTTAAAATATTCTAGACTGCCTAATTTAGGGGTCGGACTTCTGTGTAACTTAATTCGACAAGATTAATTATACAATTAAATCCAAACTTCTCTCAATTATGTGGAGAAATGCTGCCTGCCTGCTCGGGCCGACCCTTCACCTTTACAAAGGCGAGGTACCTGATAAGCATAATTTCAACAGGAGCAGAAGAAATTCCTGCCTATTTTGTTACCGTGTTCGACTCAGCACATTATAGTTCTTAATTGCTGGCAGACTTCGTAACTACGCCCTTGACGTGGAAAGGCAAAATGTTATGCCATTCACTCTCACATTAGTGAACCTGCAGGAGCTTTTTCCTGATTGACAGGACAATCCACTGAAACAAAAGACTTAATTGTGTGTCAATTGATTTTGTAATTACAATTGGCAGGCTTGCCACTTCAGCTTCTCTTATTTCCCATCTATAACAAGGAAGTACCTAATGATGATATGTGATATAATACGGTGTTCGCATAGTAGTAGTAGTGTTTAGGAAGACTTCCTACTGTATTTCACTAGGCCTACAGTCAATGACGAACAGGAGCAGAAACACACCAGGTATTGTTTAATAAGTAAAATGTATTCCTTGAGTGCCTTTTCATAGAATACGCCAGTTGTGTTCCTTTCATATTTATGTCAAGGCTATGAGCTGAACCGGCAGGACTAGGTTAGAAAGAGCAGGTGCGCTCATCCTCCTTGACAAGCAGCCATTATCAGCACCGTTTTTGGAGTGAGAGAGGAAAACCACTAGGGATGGGTGTAAAACCTCTTTCAAAGGCCTTCAAAATCCTGGTTTCTACCCTCGCTCTTTCTCTCAATCCTTCCCTGTCATCATTTTGTTCGCCCTCTCTCAGCTGCCTTCAGAGGAGAAGGGGAAAAAAAAAAGTGGGGGGGGGGGGGTCCTACTTGACCTTAATATGCCCAGTAGTGAGTTTCAGAGAGATGATGTGCAACCTCAAAGGTAAAGGGCAATTGTTTCTTTTTCCCTCTTCTGAGAGCCAATTTACAGCCCCAAGAGGTTTTTTTTTTTTCTCAACTGCAAACTATTTCAGGTTCTGCCACACTGTTTTTGATTCACTCAGCTGGAAGGGGCTAAAAAACAAGCACCTTCTCTTTCCTTATATCCACTGGCCCATTAAACTCCATTCATACCTGTAACAGGGCCGCATGCAGAGTGGTATTTGCATTTCATGGTCCACTGTATGTACAACCTATAATGGCAACTTTTATGTGTTTGCTGCAATGGCTATTAGATGAAGTCAGCAATGACATTAATCTCATGGAAGCCCAACAACTTGAATTGAGCATAAAATACCAATAAGGAAATAAATCCCATTGGTAATATTCTGTGCGTATATGCTGAGGTAATGAATGAAAAGTGTCATCAGCAGCAATTGACTTAATAGCCTTTAGATTTTACAAATCAGCACTAAAACTAAGAAATCCAGGACAATCTGGAATAGCCATACTGATTTAACGAACAGGAAACCAAATAGACCTGCACATAGGCTGAATAATATCCAAACTCTTTCAAGGTTTTTCTGCTTTGTTTTCAATCACTTACAATTTCAAATTCAAGTGGCATGACTGATTACTTGGTTGATAATTTCACCTTCAAACAGTTAGCAACCAGCAGGGGACTGATACAGAAAGAAACATCAAAAACATGACCCATGATTGCTGGATTGTGAGGTGCTCCAATCAGAAAACCACCTCATTAACTCGAACGTGAATCGAAGGAGGCCGACATGAGGACGTTTTACCTGAATGACATCCCTTCCTATAAATAATCGACTGCATCAAGCTATTAGCCCACATCGGCATAATGCACAGAAGAAAGTGCATCAATTCCTCCAGCTATAAACAAAACACTTGTTAAGACTAGAATATTTAAATCAGACAAAACTGCAGCTCAGATTTTCTAATAAAGCTCTGACAGATTTGCCAAACACTCAGTATAGTCAAGAAGTGATGCATATTTAACAATGTATAAAGGCAGAGAAATTAACCAGCAGACAAGTCTTGCTGAGCCAATGTGAGCCATGAATTAATAATTCGGAGTGAAGTTATTAAGTTATTTGTTAACAGTAAATATTCCGTATGTGTCCCTGAGAGCATGACATTTTAATAATTCGAAATTTTTAAACTTTAATGTTTAGCTCCATTCTGGAAACAATGGTGCTTAGCTGTAATTGATTCTTCCGGCGTGGAGTAATTATGATGGCTGTGTCGAAGTGAAGCTTGATCTACTTGGCCCTGGGTGACAGGAGAGAAAGCGAGGGGAGAACAGAGAGATTTAGAGGCAAGGAGGAAAGACAGCATGGAGACTCAGGTTTGGATATATCTCTTGACAGACAGCCTGATTTAACTGGAGGTAGAATACACACTGGTGGGAATAGCCTCCAACCCTGAGCTATCCATCTTGTAATCCTCATTTTTGAGGCCTATTCACTCAAATGCTTTATGTCCACCGGTCTTGTTTATTCAGATGGTTTATAACTGATAAACTATCTCTACATTTCTTTCCATCCCTGTTACTTATAACACTCTCTTCACCACTCTTGCTAACCTTGCCCCTGAAAGTGTCTTGTTGCTATCAGGTCACTATGCCAACAGCAGCAGACAGAGTCGATCTCAGCAGGCTAGTATTTAATCCATCAGGGCTCAGCGTTAATTACTCACACAACCACAGGACTGTGAAGTGAGGCTGGGTTGACGTACTCTGGCACTGCTCTTTCAAGGGAAGGATCCCACAACCATGAGTCTCTGTCTAGGGGTCCCTACCTAGGCAAAAAATATTATGTAAAAAGTCAAACATCCAAAATACAATCCGTGACCAGCAATGCTCAGTAATACATCCTAGAGAGTACCGGGCAGAATGCAGCAGGGTAAAACTAATACACAGGTAAAGGTGCACAGTCACTTGTGACTGAGGGGTTTCCCATAGTTTAGTGACACACACCGCTTCATGTGGGCCGCCAGGAGAGTAATGCCAGTTGTCTTGTGGGTTAAGTCTCTATAGCCAATACACAGACATACACATACACGCACATACACAGGGTCCTGTCCTGAGTGGCATAGCAGGCCCTGGTCACAGATGCTCTCCCCCGCCTCGGGAAGAATTGCTTCCATTTGGTCTGTCAGTTTGGCCAGGGCCACTGTGGCTTTACTCATTTGTCAGAGAGCAAGGGCGATCCTCTGGCTCTCATGGCTAATCTGCAGCCGCAGGCTAGCAGATACACACACACGCATACATACACACACACGCACAGTCTTTGGTTCACAAGAGTCTTTTTACTCTTTCCGTTAAGCAGGAAAAAAACAAGAGCAGCAAGGAGGAGACAGAAAAGAGAGAGATGCCAACAGTATCAAGGTTAATGATAAAACCTCTCATGGAGCTCCATTTGTGATATACATGTTATTTACACAGACTGGATGATGATATTCTCATAACTGCTGCAAAATCCTTTGTGCTGTTGACTTAAGAACTACAAACACCACATAGAATTAATTGGACACGGTTCTAGTAATTATCCTGTGATAGAGACAAAAACATTGCTCTCACTGTTACACCAAGGAGTCTCAGTTCCTCATTCGCTTACATGCATGAGCGCTCAGTTATCACCTGATTAGGGGAAGAAATGATTTGGTGAGTTCCAGAGAAGGATATCAAGGCCCAAATGAACACAAAATTGCCTGTATTCATGAATGGATGTACAGAATTTCTTGAGATCAACTTTGCCTTGCTTGATTTTATTACAGTATATTGGGAAATAATTATAGCGTAACAGTCAATACTGGCTAGTAAAATTTTACTGCACTGAGGGAACGGAGCAGTCCAATTAAAGAGCTGTCACACAAGGCTTCGAGGGAAACGTGGCCAACGTGCTGTGCCAAAACCAATCCTATCATTAAAGGCTGCCATCGCTTTGAGGTACAAATACTTTCATGTCCTTCTTTCCGCTGCAGTCAACAGGTGATGGCTCTACTTGATAATTCTGTCCGTCTTAAATCTACAGTATCAATATTCTATATTGAAATGAAAATGTATTCCTGTGATCAAAGGCAGTTCAACATGGGTTTGTCTCTCAATATAAAAACAAGTAAGTCAAGGCACTCTTGATGCTTTTAATATCAAGAGACTTTAGAAATAAGTTATTGGAGGAAGTTCGTGACCTGACAATATCATTTGGTTAGTCCGACTTTTATCATCTGATAACAAAAGGCGGCACAAACACTAGCAAGGATGCATTCAATATGTATACACTGTATCTAACTGAAAATATTGCACAATATTCACAGTAACACACTGAATTTACCACTAAACATAAACACAAACACGTGTACAAATATCTTATTTGTTTCTGAAATAGTGTAAATGAAAAATAAAAATAATAATTTGGCTGTAATTGAACTGATATGTAGCAGGTAGTCAGTCACCTGCCAAAAAGGTGAAGTGCAACAGACTGTCCTGGTCTGTCCCTAACATTAAATGTGTGTGTATGTGATATATGTCACTTTAAACATTCAGAACATGTGCATGCTACTTTAACGTTGTATATTACGAACACACTGTGTTGGTATAAACATCACAGAGGAAAGAAGAAGCCAATAAATTGGGGTACCTGTAGATTCATGGACCTGTAGCTCCGGCTGCTATTTGTTGAACTCTTTGGTCATTTTTAACAAGGCTTTTGGTCAGCAAACTGCTCTGAAAGAGACAGGTGATAAAACGCAAAGGTTACAGGTGAGAAAGCTGCCTGCCACTCCTCACGGATGCAATCTCTGCACAAATGCTGCAGTGCATCCAATAATAATAATGAGAAAAAAATAACATAGGTGGTCATGTGACTCACTAACTATCCAGTGTACGGTAGTTTGTCACACGCATTGATCAAATTCTCATCTTTAATTTACGTGTCATTGCAAAACATATTAGAGAAAACATCATTTGAGTGATGGTCATAACTTTTTAAGTATTTCTGACAACCATAATGTATTCCCAAGTTTAATTATTTCTTAATATTGACATTTCTAATTAAGCAGCATAATTGGAAAGCCTGTGTGCAGTGGCAATCACTTCAGTGGCCACTGAAAAATTAATATAAAATTATTAATGAATACTACCGCTTTTAATTGCTGTGTACCCATATTCATAATTGCTGCAGCATCCTCCTTGAAATGACATGATGACAAATACAAGTGTCATGTCAGCGCTTTCCTTCTTCATCTCAAACCTCAATCAAAGCTAATCCATTTCACCTCAGCTATGAACACTGAAACAAATTAAAGTCCCATTTCATTTTCCACCTTCATTAATGCATCTTGTTTCCAAGGTTACAATCATTTAGTAACTGTGGAACAAACAAATTCAAAGAAGCATGCGCTTTGATATTTTGAGAGGAAGACGTGGATGGAGCTTACTGGGAAAATAAATCAGCACAGAGTTTTAATCCTCCAGCTCCAAAGAGTTCTGCACATGTTTATCACAAAACAAAGCCTTTTTCATCTCAACAAACATTTTAATATTAGACTTTAGAAGCTTACGCCCAGAGAATAATGTTCATATTTAAACTTTGCCTCACCAATGCTATTCTAGTAAGTATGTTCTGTATTAAATAGTCCCTTTCCAAATGCTGACAGTAGACGGCATGAGCAGTAACTGCACAATGTCATTATGTTCATAGTGTTCCCTCCTGTGGTGTGATGTGACAACGCTAGACACAATGACCCAATTTGGTTGAGTGGTTATGGGGGGGTGCCAATGGTAGTTGCACCATAAATACATGTACAAAGACCCTCTCAGAGGCAATAATACACTTTCTTGTATGTAATGAAATGCAGCCATATAACATGTCATATTTTGAGAGTGTTTACACACATTATGTTTTCTTCTTTGCTCACATATAAAGAAAAAAAACAGAGCGTATAAAGAAATGCAGGGCTGGAGGTGGTGGGGGCAATGATGAGTTCTCAGACTAGCCTCTTTCGCATGCAAATCATATCTGAATTTCTCATTAGCATAAATGCATGAGCAACTTTAAATGCTTTTAATTTTCAATCTCGCCAAGCAGAGGAGTAATTTGTCACTGTCAGGATGGGAGACTAAAAGGGGGGGACCAGAGGGAGCCAAGGACTCCACGCTAAACTGGAATCACAGAAAATTTCTGATTTACTAATTGACTGATGTGCAGTTCAGTCGAGTTGCCTTGAAGGTGTAAATAATTCTGTGTATATTCAAATGGCAAAAATGAGGGAGTGCGGGGTGGATATGGAAAAGCACATTACATGATGCTTTTCCCCAGGCCATACTTTTCTCTGGTGATTCTAATTTCCAGCCTTTTACATTTTCACTCTGTCTCTCTAAAGGGGTGCAAGTTTGCTGTTTTAGTACATAATCACAGATAATCAACTGGAAATTAAAACAAAATGTCACTTTTTTTTATATCTCTTTGCCATTACACAAAAAGCGCCTGCTCAAAGCTAATTCAGCAGCAGAGCACAAAAACATTCCAACAGCTTATCACACAACCAGTTGTAAGTCATTTAAAATTTTATCTACATTCTTTCAAGATGTAAGATCAATTGACACTGTACTCTGAACCACTAATACCTCTCTCTTTTTTTTTTAAACAAAGTAGTTCAGATTGAGACAGACCTTGTTAGGGAGGAAAGATTTAACAAGCTTTCTCATTTAAATGACTAAAACCAATTATGTAAACATATTGTAATTAGTATTCCATGAGAAAACTAAAGACGACTGCAGAATGGGGCTAACTGCTTACCTTTAAAGTAGGCCCATCATTAGCCATACAGGATGGTCACATCTCCCCAGTCTAATCTTTTCAAAGATTGTCCAGATAATCATTTCCAGCTTCCCACAATTAGATAGTTGTAAGCAGGACTAAAGTCATAATAACCAACTGAATAAACATATGCAAATAAACGCTATGCAGTGGTTGGAGTTACAGCAGAACCATTTACAGCATGACAAATAATTCATACCAAGTCACAGGGTGAAATTCAAACTTATCCTCCATATGATCCAATGTATTGTGTTGACTATAAATGCTTCAGAGATCTCAGCCTGGATGTTTTTCAGGGGAGTTTAGTTTAATTTTGTGTGTCTACCTGTCTTCCTGGCAATGGGGTATAGCTTCTTGTGTTTTCTGTGTCTGTATAAAAACATATTACACTATTAAGTCGGTTGTAAAAATTTTAATAGCTAACGCTACTTGTTAGCCAGTGTTAATTTGAGTAAAAATTATAGTTATAGACTATAAACATATTGAAAGTAACCACCATAAAGTCACTCATTGGTTTGTGAACTCCTGAGCCCTGAGATTGCATTTTGGCCGTCGCCATGTTGTTTTTTTTTGGAGCCAGAAGAAACAAACAATATTTGGTGAAAACATCTGAAAGCATTTGTTATGAAATACAGCTATTGTTTTGAATGACCGACCACACACCAAAACCGTTTGGAGGCTCGTCAATAATCGCTTTCAGCGCGTTTGTGGCTTAGCATTTACAAGATAGCTCAATGCTAATGCTAATTTTGACTAGCAAAAACAGCCTTAAAACAAATTGTACTTACCGGGAAAACTGAACAGCCACCTCCTTAGAGGGTCTTTTAATACAACTAATCGCTGAACAAGGTCCTTTTAGGCGTTAAAACATGCAACAATTAACTTTAATGAACTTAAAACACACTGTAATATTGTAAAATACCAAGAACTACACCTGTACTGCTATTCTGGTATGGGGTTACGATACCTAACGTAATTCGTAACCGCCACTGTTGCCGTGGTAGCGAGTTGTCAATCACAAGGTAGCCACGCCTACATCATACCCTACTTTATCATCTATTTTACTCTAAAGGGGACCATAATTAACTAAATTAACGTCACGCTGTACTGAAAAGGATTTGTAACTAGCGACTTAGACCATAAACACAAATGTTTACTGAGGTAATAAATCAAGTAACGTCGCGTAGCCCTGCTGGTCACTAGAAATAGCGCAGGTTTAATGCACTTCCGCATTAGATTAAGTTTTAAGAAGGGTCTATCTATTAGTCCGCAAAGATAGACTTACCTGTCACTTTTCAGACCCGGAGCTACTGTGGATATGAAGAGAACTACCTGCTTGATGAAAACCGCAGGGATGAACTCCAGGTGGACGGGGTCAATGAGCAGGGGCTGTCAATCATCCCGGTTCCATGGCAACAGGCTGACGTGCTCTGGAGTTCACCTGACTTCGGGTTTAATGTGATGTAAGGATAAGCAGTCAGCTTCATATTGTGTGTAATCTGAACCTAGACCTGCATTTTAAGGTATATTAAAATATAACAATACATTAAAAATACTCATTATTTGAGCATTTATACATATAAATACACACTAATTTTAATTTGGGGGGAAAAAAACACACAGCTCTAAAGATTAGACTCTGTATCTGAATCAGATCAGCAGAAAATCTATTTATAGTTTTAATGAGAAGGCAAAAATAATTTACAACTTTGTAGGGAATATTCTTTTGAATTAAGTGATTAGTGACTGACAATTTGTCTGACAGTAGAAAATTTTCATTGACCATTTCCCTTTGTGTCTCTTAATTAGGTAAATGATGGGTGGCACTGAACAGAAAAAAATCCTGGCAAGCACCCCTTGGAAACATGAAGTGCATTTAGGCCTGGTAATTATCCAAACATAGTTATAACCTTATATATTTCTATTATTTAAAAAATGCATATTGAATTTTCCACCTCAAACAAAAATATTTAGATAAAAAATTGCAGTTGAATCAATGAGTCCGAAACACCTAATTGTAACTATATTGTCCGTGCACTGTTGTGCTGTAAATTAGCTCAAGAGGATTAAATGTAAGGTCATTTTGAGTACTGTGGTCTGCATTTGTTGTGGAATGATGGACACTATCATTTGACCCATAAGAAGCATCCAGCTGGGTCACAACTCAAACTGCATATCTGTTTGGTGTATGGAAAAATACACCTCAGTATGAAATCAAGTGCATACTCCAGCATATCTGGATGGAAACAGTTGCAGCTGTGCCACATCCATTCTTTACATCATGCTCATACTGCCCTCCAGTGTTGAAAGTGTGAATATAGTGAGAAATACATTGAGTGGATGCAGAAGGTGACAACTAAGCGATGTAAACCAGTTCACTATAACAACACTGAAATACACACTCCTTTAGTGAGGAAAATGTTCAATGCTGTGGTCATTTTTGAGGCTGTAGTTTGTGGTGGTTTTGCAATATATATGTAAATGAAAAAAAAGGAATGATTTCATTTATCTAGCACATTCCACAAAACACAACCACCCTCAAAAATTGGATCAATAAGTTCAGATGAAAACTGTTCGCAGTGAGGTCTATGGATTATCCAAGGTAACGGGAGTATTGTTGGAAAAAAGATGTTGCTGGATGTTTTTTTTTAAAGCATTATAAATGCAAATGCAATTTAAGAAAAATCTGTTTTTGCTGTGTTGGCTCATTCACTGTGTGAAAATATGTAGATATATATTCTACCACACTCACTTTTATCATTACACAATGCATAAAGAGGGGTGTTTTTTTTTCAGCAAGGACTTTACTTCAGAGATATGACAAGGTTGGATTTTAGATGTCTGACCAGGGAGCATATTGCAGCAGTTGTGGTGTGAATGAAAAACATCTTCATTTCCACTACAAAATAAATGCTATATTGCAGAAGTATTACTCAGGAAAAAGGTGTAGATTTATGGGGAAAATGAGGAAACATATCACTTGTACAAGCCTTTATTTTTACAGGGAACCACACTATAGTAGTCACGGTACTTAGAAAAAGCAGCAAAAATGTAGCAAAAGTGATGCCAAAAGGAAAGAGCCAGATGGGTACGCGTATGTGCAAACGCATACAGAGGTTAATATGTACAGTAATGGAGTAAACAGGGGCTTCACAGTACAAATAACCCCAACATTTTCAATGGCTTTACTTTTATTTCTACTGAAAGGATGCTGTATATGTTTCCGTCTGCTGTGTGACTTCAATCATAATGTTCTTTTTTGAGAAAAGGTCACTACACTGTGATCCTTTAGAAAGCAGTATGAACAGGAGGAATGAGTATGACAAGAAAAACCTATTTCAATGTTCATTTGGGCACCAGACAGAAAAAGTGTGAATCCGTCCTTTAAAGCAAAACGTTAAGGTGACATGAGAATGATAAAACGTACCATTGTTCAGTTAAATATACACTGGGGTTTTGTTGCTACAGCCTCAAGGTGGAATATATTATATTAATATTACTGCATATCAAACATTGCTGAGTCATTACTGACTTTGTGACTCTTCTTTTCGTACAACTGTCGCTCTATATCGCAGGAAAAAAACAAAAAAACATTCAAATGCTTTTATCACAAAAGTAAAACAAGAAGTCTGGACTTTTGTACCTCACCTGGAGACCTTTGTTCGTTTGTTGTTTTCCGTGCCAGTGCTCTCATTCCACTTGCTGTCAATCAGGACCCGTAATGATGATGTCTTAAAAGCAACTGGGCCAAAAGAATCACGGGAAACGAAGGGAAAACCAATTATCCTGGCATTGACACCTGTGCCCACAGCGTCCCCTGTTCAGCCTCCAGAGCAGAGCCATGCTTTATAATATCATGTTTGTCCTTTGAGTTCTTCTTTAAGCCTTTCATGGATGCAGAGATAAAGAAATCTGGAGTCCCCTTTCCATCTGAATGCATTATCTGTCAGTTTCATGATCAATAAGCCTGTTTCTCATAATTAAGAATTATTTTATCATAATTATCTCATGAGTGTAAGTCATACTTCTGAAGATGTTTTAAGAATGTTTCTCCTTATCGTGAGTTGCTAACACTGAGATAGTATCTAAACTAAATTATGATTATGATTATACTGTTTGAGATAGTGAAAGTTCCAATAGAAAAATTTAATTATACAATAATAAATCATATAATAAGTAAGAAAAATGGCTCCCATCAGTATTATATTCCTCTTATATTGGAATAGATAATACTGCAAGGAAACCTGATTAAATTGGTTTCGGTATCATAAATATAAGGTCAATGAAAAAGATACATGAATTTATTACATGGGCAATTACATATGACATTATATTCATACAGTTTAGCATACTGAACTTTCCCTTGAAGTACTACTATAACAATTACTAGTTGTGTACATTTATTAGCTATGGAAATACAGTCAAGTTGTTCAATGTTTTGTAGGACATGAGCTAACAGCCGCTGTTCCAGTCAGCATCCACTAGATGGCAGCTCTCTTCCATTATGACAGAACGCAGAACGCATGAACAGAAGACCAAATCCTTTTCAGACACAAAATATTTTATTTGAAGCACTTAGTTTTGACTGATATACATTATCCAACAGCTAATTTATTAGCTCTCTCCAAATGCCTTGAACAGGAAGCTTTTCTCTAGCATTGCAGTACTTTACTGTCCATCACAGCAACAGATCCAAAAACTACCAAATCCATACAAAAATTCACAAAAATACCAGCCAGCAAAAATATCAAAACCACACAGAGTTTGCATGAGCCACACTGACTGCTTAGAGACACTCATACAAACGTTATGAAAAGCAATTTGTTTCAAGAATATGTTTTCGGCACATCAGCTTCCATACAAAGCTCCCACTGTGTTATTGCAGCAGCAAACACTGTGTTTTGAAATAAGAAAAATTAAGCAGAATTGGTATCGATGTGCAGTAATGCAAAAAGACCATGGTTTATTAGTGTCATAAGACCAAAGAGTCTTGTTTGTGACAGCAGTGAAGCTCATGGACTGATCATATTGCAGCACTGTAGCATCTGATTTGACCTTTGACCTGAAAAACAGGCATCGAACAGGTTGGTTCTGAGGTTGTTTCCCTGAAACACATACAAGGAAACATGAGAGAGAAACATCTTTGTGTATTCTGAATGGCTGGCTTCCTTTGTTAGCAACATGATGCTCTACTCCTACATAAACAGCTATTGCTTTAGGTTGGTTTTTTTTTGACTGTGGCGCAGGATTGCTTTTTATGAAGAACTTAATCTACAAAAGATGTGAAAATATTTGTCAGTTTGATAGTTGTACTTATAGTTTTTTTTTTTTTATCTTTGGCAATTGTGCTAAATGTAAGAACTGGTGTCAGTGTAGCAAAATATTATATTCTGAATCTAAAAATAAATGATTTATGATTTATGTGCTTCCACTAATTGTTATGTGATCTTGTTATACAGGTTTCAAACGCGGTGTAAATGAGGTTCCGATGAGTCCGTTACTTTTTCCACTCAATATCTTTCCAGTCAAATTGAAAAAGCGCAGCAATACAACAGACCCACCTGCACTTCCTGTTTCATTTGCATAGAACCCGTGTTGCATCGTTCTTAGAGCGCGCAGTAACTGATTTCTATCCTTACTTTACACCATTGTCAACAAAACCATCGTTTTGTTACCAAAGTCACCGGTCAACGAGTTAACATCTACTGAACAACATTTGTTCTAACTACAAAAGTGCACCAAACATAACCGAATACAGGGAATCCACAAAATAATCTATCGTCACTTTCATCATGTCATTATCTGCAGTCAGATACAAATATTGTTGCATTCATTCAGCATTAAAAAAAAAACGTTTTCTGCTTTTTAAGGCTTAAACCCTGTAGACACATTAAATTGCCATGCAAATACGCACATTCCATCGCAAGCAGGCAAGGAGACACCGAGATAGAAAGCTGACATTTAAGAGTGTATATAAGGTCTTCTGCTTATTTCCAGTTTCGCTATGACACATCATTTCACCCTGGATCACACCCCCTTATGTGACTTTTTCAGACTTTTCAGGCAAAGTGAGAACAAAAGGAAAAAGAACGCCCTTTGCATCCAGAGGCGCCCTCAGCGTCTCCTCAACAAAGTAGGCATTCTCCTCCTCCACTACAAACTGAAGAGTCTGGCTTTTGTTCACACAGTAGATGCAGTTGCCGATAACTGCACACCTAAACGGTAAATGGCTTCCGAGCCTCTGTGACGCGCAATCGTGCCACATTTTCACTATTGTGTTGTACTTGAACACGTTGATGCCCTGTTCGCGGCTGACGTCGAAGCGGTAGATGAAGCTTTTCAAAGCCACCATGTCTGTAGACTTCTTCCTGCTGTTGTTGTAGGGGCACTCCTGCCACTCGTCCCTCTTAGGGTCGTACTTGAGAAGGCGGTAGAACAGAGAGCCACCGGAAACGTACAGCTCTCCGCTGCAGGTGGTGGCTTCATGGGCCACTGCGAAGGCTCCTTTGGGCAAGGGGGCCACCGTGGTCCAGCGGTCCATGCGAGGATCATATTTTTCCACTGTAAACAAACACTCCCCTCCAATGGCGTACAGGTAGCCGTCCATAGACACAAGTTTCAACTGGGCGCGAGCCTGGATCAGAGGTCGGACCTCGGCCCAGCGGTTGGTTATGGGGTTGTAACAGAAGACCTTGTCTGAAACCTTGCCCTTGTCCCCATAGCCCTTTATCCCCCCTGCCACAAATAGGTAGTTATACATCGTGCAGATACCGCACCCTTTAGTGTTTATGTCCTCAGGCATCGCCGTCAAAGGTCTCCAGTCATTTGCTTTTTCGTTGAAGTAGTAAATCATATGGTTCTCCTCAAAAGACCCCACAGACGAGGGACTCTGTGGACGGCTGCCACAGCGGCTCGGCGGACGGCTCCCGACGCGATCAAACACATCGTTTATCTCTGAAACCATCAGAGTCTTCCTCCCCTCCAATCTCTTCTTCAGGATCAGATCCCGCTCCGATCCGGTCAGGCGCCCGTATACTGAGGGATCTTTGAGGATCTGGAGGAAGTTGTCGCTCATGAACCCGTAGGCCGTCTCCTTCAGTTCACTTAGTCGCTGCTTCTTGGCGATGGTGAGAATCTCGTAGCAGTTCTCTGCAGTGATTTGTTCTGACATGGAGTCCATGGCCGCCTGGACGGCACAGGGGATCTGGAGGATTTTAGCCCCTGTGATGACATCTACAACATTGTCCTTAGAAACATTCATCTGACAGGTGTAAACATAGTCTATCAACGTAGACAGAGTCTTGTAGCTCACCCCTTTCACTTTCAGAATGTCTCGTGACTGCCGGGCCTTGAAGTAGTCACTCTTCTCTGCCAGGACAGACTTGTGAGCGTTGATTTTCTCCCCGCCGACTTCGATGACTAAATCAGGTTCTTTTTCAGACTGTGTATTTTCAGTTTCCTGGCTGCTGTCCCTGCACTCAAGGTTCGATTTTAGCACTGGCCGATCAGTTTCCTGTTTGTTTTGGCCAGACAAGCACACTGAGGATCCTGCACTGTAGGACACTTTAGCCCTGGCGCCATTGTGGACTTGACTGCTCGCACAGCTTTGTTGCATACCAGCAAAGTGATTGGACACAGTAGAGACAACACGAGGAAGACGATCCCGATCCCCCTTATCATTGGAGAGGTGTAACTGATCAGCTCTGGAGATGTACGAGCCGTTACCTTTCTGGTGATCGATGTTGTTATTATCCATCAATCTCCCATCCAGCAGGTATTCCTTCTCGAACACGGTAGGTGGGTCGAAGTCGTGGTCGCCCTGCAGGAATCCCTGGACGTAACGTGGACATGAATTCCCATCTTTGTCAAGGTCAGGGTTCACAGCGTGGAGGATGACAGCAGCCTCAACAGTGACGGCTCTTCCTCCTTGCCTGTGGCCCTCGTTCATCTTGTCGTGCTCACTGGTGACAGATGACGCCGTCTTCACTGATCATGCTGACGGGACGGCCAAATCTTTGTTTACACCTACATGATGGGAAAACAAGGAGAGAATTTAAATCGAGACCAAACGGAGGAGGAGGGGAGAAAAAAAAATTTACCTTCAAGCTGCAAATACTTATTTATTCTCTGAGGGGGCGCCCTTTCTCTAATTACAAACAGCTTGAGCAAATTACTTTTGGGTTTCCATTGCCAACAACGCTGTGTAATATACTCCTGTATTAATGTGTTATCACTTCAGTCAAACCTCCAGAAGCGTAAACTGCATGTGAAACATCGGTGTCTTCACAAAGAAACGGAACCTGCAGCTTCCTCGTGGCTGTAAACTGCTTGACCTACTGCAATAATCACCCTGTCTATCCATTATTTGTGCTAATCTGGAGGCATTCTGAGCGCATGCGCAAAGTGTTGGATGGAGGAATTAATCTCTAATATAACCGGGATAGGACGTTTGTAATCATAACGCATTTCATTTCATACCTATCAGATGAAGAAAAAGCTATCATTCTGTCATATCTGAAAGATTTGTATTTTAATATAACAGTAACCACATTTTGAATACACGCGTTATTATATTTTTTTCCATTATCGGTTCATTTTGACCTACCTGCGTTTCCTCGCTGTGATTAAACAGTTTCCTGCCGGTCTCTCTTTCCACAAAGCTCCGTTACGTAAGGCAGCAGCCTCGGTCCTGACGAAGCAGGCGGACTTTACTTCATCCGACAACCGCTTTCTCCCATCCGATCACCTTGTTCTCCATCGACACTCTCGAGGAGTCGTTTCACCCGCTGCTGACTTGAAATCTCATCCCGGCTTCAGTGGGGGAGACGAGGCAGAGGAACGATCACACAGTCACCTCAGGTCGCACCTCCTTCAGACCGCGGCCAAGTCATTTCCTCCTTATGGACGTGGTGAGAGCTGCTGCGCACATCCAGCGTTCCTGCAGGAGCTGGAGCTGTCCAGCATTGGCAGCGGGGCTGATTTTTGTTGTCTTTTTTTTTTTTTCTCTTACAGTTGACTACAGTGAGGTTATCACTGATCTAAACCACGCCCCCTTCAGTTGGTATTAACACTCAACAGCACGAGACTCCATCTGTTGGGCGCGCGCTGGAAGCATCCCAGAGATGCAACATTCCTTTAGGCATCATCCTTTTCCTGGGTACCACGACGGGATATATCAACCCCAATCTATAATTTCATCTCATTTTATTGATGAAAAAGTTACTCTATATGTAAAATGATAACCTGGAATATTAAAATGACACTATTCAAGTTTAAAATATGAATACAGTCCCTATTGATTTGTTGTTTGTTTTTTTACATCACAGCGAAACAATTTAAAAACCAATAAATGATCCATTAGTACACGAGGCAGTATATCACACTATCTGTACAACTGATCTCCACAATCTGTGTGTCCTTGAAGCAGGTTTAACATCCCCCCCAAAACACACACACACACACACACACAAACAAAAACAGCTTCACATTGCTCTGGAAAAATGACTCGCAACACTTCTCCTTTTATTACAGACATGGCATTAAAAAAAAATGCTGCTGCAACATTCAGATTTATGTGTGCATGCAGTGTAACTTGTATGGAAAGTGACCTTTGAAGTGGAAATGTTTGAGTGTGTGTTAAGCTCTCCTCTGTGGATACTGTGAGTCTGAACAACTGGCCGCCAGATATAAAAAATAGAGGGGAGCAACACAAGGGCATCACAAAACTATCAGCCCCGTCAGATTAGAAGGCATTCAGCCGGGAGGTTTTAATGCCAGATATTCTGAGAACAAAGACTCGCCGAAGACTGATACACGCATAGAAAATGAGTGTCTCCATGGAAACCTCAGGGTCGGAGGGAAAACAAAAGACTTCCAGTTGCAAAGCTGTCTTTGCAACAACATGCAGCCACACAAACTGGTAACTGGGTTACTTTTTTGTAAGATCTTATTGAGGCGTTGCCACGTTCTACTTCTGGTTAATAAATACTGGGTTCAGTTACAGGAGTTAAATATTATCTTAGGTCAGCATATTACATACAAAAAAAATAAATAAATAATCTGATCTGATAATATTTGGGAACAGCGGTAGATTTTTGCATGGGAACAACTCCAAACTATTTTTGTTAGAACTGATAATGTAGCGAAACATGGTTGTGCAACAGTGGACGTGGGCGTTACGAGAGAGAAAATGTCTTGACCCTTTCTGTTGTGCAGTAGGAGAAATGAGCAGTGAAATCCCGGAAGAGCTGCATCAGCCTCAGTTCCTGCGGCCCCCTCAGGCACATTGCTAGTCTTTGCATGTACTGTTGGCTGCACACAATCCGCAGCGGTGTACAAGTACAAGCTTAGTTTGAGTAAGGGAATAACTGACGCACTAACTTGAACTCTTTTTCTCCTGAAACTGCTACTTGTTTTGAATATCTGTAGCTGCCAACACAGCAGAAAAGTTGACACATGGTTCAAGTGTTTTTACCTCCCCAAAGAAATAATAGTAGATAAATAATAACCGAGTGAATATTTTAAATGAAAAAATGATTTTAAAATCACATGAATAACACAAGGTTGCTCTATAGAACAATGTTTATGGATTTGTTAATATACAAAGCAGAAGTACAGTATATAAATTGTGACAGTATAAAGCTTTTTATCTTTTTTTTTTTTTTTAAATATCCTTAAGTGAGAAATGAAGACGCATTAGGGCTAAACAAAAGAATATCTCCAGGTGATCACACCTCTTTCATACCTGTCATGTGTACAGAAACCTGGCCAGCCAGGAATCTCATCAGGCCTTTCCAAACTAATTCAGTCATCAATATTTCACTTTTTATCCCTTTTCTCTGTTAACAGATTGCTCGGAGCACCAGACTAGATTCAGTGGTCCAGTGGTAAAAGGATGATTCTAAACTCATACATATGTAATCCTGAGTTGTCATATTATATAAAATCTGGCCGAAACCTAATCCTAATCTTGATAAAACATTTATGTAACAGATTTAAAGCCCCATCGTGAACTTACACTCCTTTCAAGCGGTCATTTCTTACGTCTCAAAATCCTTTTCAACACTAATTTAAATACTGCAGTCCTGTACAGTCAATGTGTGTAACACAAACACTGGAGAGTCATGAAAAGTATTAGTTAAAGAACAACAACCAACTTCATCAGAGGGTCAAATTAAAGATATCTCAGTGTTGTCATCCTTCTGGCTGGTCCGTTGGCTGGTCTTTTGCACTGTCAAGCATTATGATTGAGTGGTTATGTTGACCCTTTTTCTTTTTTTTTTTATTTAATGGATGGAGACATCATCATCACATCTTGGTAATACTGTGGAACACCTGATGCAGTTGTAGTTTAAATAAGAGTAAAGTGTAACACCGGATCTCCTTGTGCCTCTGTTTTAACCTGTAAAGAGACAAGAGACATCAGTATGTACAATCCATATATGTTGTGCACTTACATTTTCTACAGGTGAGTGGTAAAAAGTTTGTTTGACTAAATTACCAAGGTGGTGGGATGTCACATGTTGAGTAAGGGGATCTGCCAGACCATGATGGTCGAGGTGGTGTCCTCATGGCGTGACTGTTTGGTCTTTTTGTTGACCCTGCGGTGGCCTGAACCTCCGGATACCACCAGCAGAGAGCTGATGTCAACCTTGCTGGTCCGACGGCCCCTCTGGTGGTGGGCCGGGTCATGGAGCATATCATAAAGAGCCCCGTCCTCAGGTCCGTGCTCCAAAGAGCCCTGGGATTGAGCTAGGGAGCCGCAGGACGAGGAGGACATTGAGTCCTGGAGAGCCATGCTGGTGCAACCCGCTTCTCCCAACCACACGCCTCGTCCCTGAGGGGGAGTAAGGGCTGAATCTGTCTCTCCATCCTCTGCTTCCGTCGGCTGGACCGAGGTGGGAGCGGTGGAGGATGGGCGGCCAGACAGGCGGTTACACACAGCCGCTGCTACGGTGAGGAACTTGACTGGCCCATTGTGAGCGTGCAGGGACACCATACCCCGACCTGAGAACATGGACAGCCATCTCATCATTTATGTTTTACATGTTTGTTATGCTTTTGCATTTTTTGCATAAATTGGTGTGTGATTGCGGTGGTGTTTCAGTGTTACCTGTGACCTTGGGGATGCCCTGCAATCTTGGGACAGAGAGCGCCACAGTCACCCCCAGGTTGGTTCCTACGAGAAGCAGACCGTGGCAAACCAGCAGGCTGCTCACTGACACTCTCTGGTTCCCTGCAAAAACACAAATGCATAACATTGGTTTAAGTTTGCATAAATTTAAATCTAAAGTAAATCCAATAACATTTTGTTAAAATATAGAGGAACTGATTTACACTATCAAGTATGATCTATTGGACCTCCCACATATGCTGTGTACTCATGCACACTTGTATCTCCTGGAAAATTAGAAAACAGCACAGTTAATGGGCCACTTCACCACGCTTGAATACAGCGTGATGCGAGAGATGTATCGTTTCAGATACGTTTCAGTAGAGATGATTTTTAACGGTTATTTGTCTCCAGGGCAACGTAAAGAGGAGCCTGGATAAAAGTAGCTCTTTTCAAGTGTCTGAACACAGAAAAAGGCACCATTATGGTCTACTTTGAATCAAACAAACAAACACAAAAGTGTTATGTAACAGAATGAGTGAAGCGTAATGCTGTAATTAAGCAAGGAGCTCTGCTTCTATTCAGAAAGCTTGTGGCGGCTACAACAGGACAACCTGACCTGACCTTTTAACATCCCTCCCGGTCAGAAACATCGCTTTAACGCCACTTTGGACAGTAAAAGTAGTGATTGTTAAGTTAACAGCAATAAAGACAAGCTTGCTGACAGATTGTATTCGGTTACTTATTGCGTGGAATTTGGCAATCATTTCAGACCGTCCCCCAACACGGGCTTTGTCAGGATAAAACTATGCAACAAATGGTATACCGAGACATTTTTATCATCATTTTTTATGATTGTAGTAAGAATCTGGGCTTTGCAAAAAAAAGTCCTTCCAGTTCTGCTATGTGGGAGGCAGGACTGTCATGAGTCATTACTGCTGTAACAGCTTGACTTGAATTTCTTCCCTCAAAGTAATCCTCTTGGGCTTTAGGGAGAAATTACTGCCAGTCTCTCTGCCTGACTCCCCCTCACTAGAGGTGACCCTTTGCATGGGGCGCGCGCACACACACACACACACACACACACACACACACACACACACACACACACACACACACACACACACACACACACACACACATATGACTATACTGTCATACATTCAGGAATCCTGCCAGATAGGCAGCCAGGTACACGCCTCTCCTTCTAAACCACAGTTGAAGACAGGGGCCTGAGTCTTGCCCACATGTGCTTCTAATGAGGGCCCAGAGTGAGCAGAAACGCACAGACTGCTCGTCGGGGGCCTTGCTCAACTTCCTGCTTTCATAATATTTGGAGATCCCCACCCAGAGGGTGAACTAAAATAAACCCAGAGTGAACGTCTACGCTGCCCGACTCTGGCCCTGATCCTACACCAGAGCACCACTTTGATCTGCACTTAGTCCTGACAACCAGCAGCAGGAGGGAGGAGCACATCCCAAACATTACAATAATACACTCTGTCAGCCATTCAGTCAGTGTAGAAATAACTCGTATCAGCACAATGTGACATGGTTTCAGTCCTCTTTATTACTGTAATTATAAAGCTAATGAAGTGTTCAGTGTCTAAAAATTCAGATCGGGAGTTTGTACTTGATGACCAGGGTTTAATGATCCCCTTTCATTTCCAAGTTTTAACTGGAGCAACTTATACATATTACACAGTCTTATCTTGTCAAGAGTGTATGTTCATTCAGGAATTGAGTGTGTTATCCATGTTGGGAGGTGTGCAACAATAGTAGCGTACAAACAAAGACGAGCTGGAGGTGTTATTTACTGACCCCCCTCCTGATGTTTGTCTCCCATTAGACTGTGCATGGCTGCCTATTTAGGTCACAGAGCAGCAGACAAAAGGCAGAGCCACCGTCCTCTGAGACATCCCCACAGTACAGTCTGGCTTTGACTGCCTTTTAATGTCCTCATTATGATTTATTTAATATGCTAACTTTAATGAAAGTGTTTTACCTCAAACATATTTTCTATACTGTGATTTTATAGATTGTAATTTACAGCTGCTGTGCTACTCGTTATGTGGATTCTTGTCCTAGTTTAAAAGCAGATTCATTAGGACTCAACTAGATAGAGGTTGAATAAAATAAATCCATACACCAGGGACATCTATTGTGCATCTAATCCTTGTGTTGACTTAGAAGAAAACGTCCCAATTAATAATGTGCTGATTAATAAGAAAGAGTGTTCAAACAGCACAATGTGGAAATTATCACCCCGAACAACAACTAATCTAAATTACTCTAAAATATGAACTGTGCAGGATTCTTTTGTAACATAAGCTTTGAGTTGCAATGAAAATGAAGCTATTACATTAGACCACTGTGTGTTTAGTGCTTGGATAAGAAAGTCCTTTCTGAGATGAAGGGAGTTAGCAGAATTGCTCCAACATGCAGGAACATGAGAAGGATAACCCCGCCTAGGCACCTCCTGCATTCAACACTGCGCCATTCACAGAAGCATTCACACTGAAGACAACGCCCCACGTCCCTTTCCGCTGCGCTCATACTGTTCACGAGAACAATCCCATGTCTGACTGTTTGTTCTGTATATAAGCCAAAACCGCATTAGGATCAGTAATCTAATATTGCTTCATAATAATGTGGTCTTCCTGGGAGAACAGGGTAATGCAGAACTCATCTCTCTAAATCAAATAGCAGAATAATGCCATTTCTTGTAATTCTCTGATAAGCTGAGTTTTTTCTCTCTTTGTATATAAGCATTTATGGAGCTGCAGAACTGCAGATGAAAGACCTGTCAATCTTTCCCTCTAATGTATCGATTGCAGGCGGTCTCTTGTGTCCAAACAGTTTAGTTGGCAACTCCAATTCTATCCGTTTGTGCAGAAGCAGCACATTTTCTGGTCTCATTCTGTTCCACGGCAGCAGCCAGTAGTGATAAACACCGTTGTGGAGCATTCTGGAAAAGTGAAGATAACAACAGACCAGAGAAAGCGCGCAACGCAGGTGGACTTAATGCGTCTGTCCTGTTAAAATATCCACTGTGAAAAAAAAGCGTGCAATGTCTTAACAATTCACAGCCAGACAGACTGGTTGGTGGTTCAAACTGGATAAAAAAACATTTGATTTCCATGCTGAGTGACTGAGTAGGTATCCACTACTGTTATCAAGAGGAAGTGAGCTCTTAACGGCGAGGCCTGGAGAAGGAAAGCTTTCATGTGTGGTGGTTTGTGCCACAACCAGCTTCCTCTGTGGTTGCATGGATCTTATTAGCTAATATGGGCAGTGAGGTCCCAAAGCAGACTGCTTTTATCATTCACATCTGTCTGACAAAGAGGCCTTCCACTGGTAACTCTAAACGCTGGCTATCAGAGGGAGATTCTCAAACAATATCAAGTAAAATGTGGGTACGGTACTTGGTCCAAGCAGTTGGTTGTGTTCTCACACTTTTACATGCAATAATGAAATTCTTCTACGGTTGCCAGTACATCTCTAAATCTGAAAATCACACATCTTCTTTTGTCATTGTTATTACTACCTCATGGAAATAACAGAGCAACTTGAACTAATGACTTTACTGTTAATGATGCTGAAGATGAGATACTTAACTGTAAACCACAACACGAGTACCGATTAAACCACATCACAGAACACACATGAAATATCAAAACTCAAACCTCATTTACTCTAAGTATCTAAATACTGTACAATCTGATTTCAAGAGGAGGGCAAATAGTCGAATATGTCGAAAGACATTTATGTAAAACTTCCAAGACAATATTACAAAGAATGCTTTAGGAAATGCACGCCAAACCGCAGCTGTGCGCATGACTCAGCATGGAAAGAGAGATTGAAATCAGCAGCGACCGGACTACACAAATACAGACTCCGTACCAACAAAAGCAACCCCCCCCCGCCCCACCAAAAAACTACATTCATCCTTCCAGGCAGTGTGTTTTTTGGGTCAAGACTGATGTAACACAGCAAATTAAAAGTTCCAAAGCAGCAGTCTGCTCTGATGACTTCAGCCTTCACAGTGATTTGATTTGATCTGAACATCCTCGACAACAACGTTTGGCTTTAATCCACATGGCAGGGAACTGTCCTTGTTTCACAACCAACTGCTACAAGCTAAATACAGTGTTGTGTCCTGTGTTGACAAGAAATCAGCATAGTAACAAAATAAATCTTAAATGTCACCAGTGCTAAAGGACACATGGATGAATGCAGAAGTTAGTATAGTAGGTATGATGTAAACCCATTGTGTGTTAAATGACGATGAATCAAGTTAAACTTTGAAATTCTTCTTCTGCACCTCTAAAACAAATATTTGCTCTCCACAACTCATCTGGCATCAAATCATCTGTGAGCTATGGCTCATTTATCTCACCTCTGACATGGTTCTGCTGATACTACAACAGTAATGACAAGTCTACAGTACATCTGCAATGCCTTACACAATCATCAAAGGTGAACCACTGCCATTACAGAGGAATGATGCAAGTAAAGTGAATTGCTCTTCAAAGCAGGGAAAAACCACTTACTAGTGATGCTATATTAGGTTTGTAGATAATGATAATGATAATTCTACATTGATGTTTATCTTCAATCTGGACATTACATTTATAAATTACAAAACAATATTTTCTCACTAACCCTTTATGGTATCAGAGATTTCTGCCTTCATCCAAATACAACAGAGGTGAATGGAAATTTCATTTGTGGTGTTCAGAGAATTGAAAAACTTTCAACAGCAACTGTTTTCTATTACTGGATAATCCACAACGGCAACGGACAGTTTGGGACTATTTCTTTAGTCGAGATTAGTTGATATAAAAATTGTAAGAATTGTGTCATTACAGTTAATATGTACCTCACTGTCTTTGGTCTGTTCATCAAGGCTGTGTCCCCTTTATTTATTTTTTTTATAACTGCTTGATTTGGCCTGAATTTTCTTTCAACACAGGCTATTCCAAAGAAAAGTTGCCCTAAGACTTGACTTGATGAGGTCAAATGTTTTTATGCAGCGCTATGAATAGAGTCAAAATGAGAGGTTCCTAATTCACTGTTTAGACTAGAGGAGCCTTTGAGAGAGGACAAGGGCACAACAAACCTGCCATAACAAGAGTTGTGTGGATGAGCACCTAAACTGATGCCACCAGGCATCAAGTAAGACAGCACTTTGAAAACATGAGGTCATAGGACCTGCGTACCTGTCCATGAACGCATGGCTGTATTTGAATACGTATGTGACTAAAAGATCACAAGATCAGATATCAAAAGAGAGAACAACTATGCTTTGCTGTTCTTTGTCAGATAGTTTAACACTCTCTAAAAGCTTCCCAGTCTCTATCTCACTGAGTGAGAAAACTGAGAGTTGGTGGTTGGTGAAGTGATAAAGTTGATACAACTGTAGTATTGATCTTAAACCACAAGGACTTTCAGTAAGATAACAAAAACCTCTCAATACTACAATACAGTATGTTTTTAAAAGTTTTTCATCACCTACAGCGATGAAAAGTAAAACTGGCAGCAGTTTAAACAAGCTGAAGTTTCAGTGTCGCCTCCTATAGGCCAAATAATATTAGCAGCTAGAAGTTTGCGCCACCTGCAGGCAATGAATGTAATATCTGCCATTCATTTTTTTTCTTTTCATAGTTGCTGCTATTTTACATTTTTAAGCCACCATGGCTATATTCCTGTTTACCTTGGAGGGATAAACAAGAATCCAACTCACATTTTATTTATCCAAAAGAAGAAAAACTCGGGGATGGGATGCAGATGCCAAAAGAAAAGCAGAATTAGAAGAATAGTTCACTGAGGACTCTGCCTTTTCATAAACAAGTAACAGATAAACTCAAGATTAAGAAGAACAACAAGAACAATAAATTAAAAAATATCTTACCAGGCAGTATATTGTGGACAGGTGTGGCAATGTTAATGTCTTGCAGGTGCTCCAGGGTCTCGGTGTGGAAAAGGCGGAGAGTGGAACCAGAACTGAAGGCGATCCAAATGCCCACCCCGGCCACCACCATGTGGGACACCACCATACCCTCCTCCTGGTGGGCCTCCAGCTGCCTCTGGATGGAGGAGAGGAAGGTTGACTGGACTCTGGCATGATTAGCTACTGCTAATTCACAATAAATTTAAGTCTGGGGAAGGCTATACATTATGATGCCAAAGAACCTTCATTAAGAGTCGATTTCAGTGAAACTTAAGACTGAGTGATAGACTGAAATAGAAAAGTACTGTTTTGAAATAGTGAACATGAGACCTCTGAGAGCAGCATGTAAAATCTGAACGCTGTTTTTGATTGCTCTGTGTTGGCTGTGTGTGACTGCAAACTAGAGACAAACTTTTTCAGCACAGAAAGTCAGCCTTAGTCTGTTTAAACTACAGCAGCCCATGCACTGTTAGTGATTGTTATGTCTGGAAACCTGTGATTATACTTTACTAATGACATGAAGAATCACATTTCCACAACAGACAATACAGTGTATGATAAAAATTGATTTTTTGGCCCAATGTACCAAAGATGTTTATTCATAAAGAATGCCAATATTTCTGAACACAATGAGCAATGTCAAGTGTGGTCAAAACAGGGAGCACAAGGAAGGCTCTATTTAATAAAATTTGGTTCATAAATGTCAAATTATATCTTTATAGCTGTTTTTTTTCATCTCTAGATTTACTTTTTGTTCATTAGTTTGAGAGACAGTAGTTTCAAATACCTGTCTTGTGCCATTTTGAATTCTCTCTGCACAGAGCCTGATAAACTGGGCTTTTTCCATCACCACAAGTTACATAATCTCACCACACATTGCTCTACGTGTAGGTGGAGTTATATCTGGCCATGGGTAGTCCATTCACAAGTGTCTCAGCACAGAGCTCTGGTAAAATGTGGGTATGAACGAGTATGAAACATAAATGTAATTTCCTGAATTTTTCTTTTTTGACAAGTGTAAAAACCTTGTAATGTATAATGTATCTACTGTCAATTAAAAATGTATTATGTGTTAAGTATCCCATCAATTTCTATCCATCTCAACGTTCGTTCCTTCCTCTCTGTCAGTCACTACTCTGGACTAACTGTAAGTCTTTAGTGAGGGAAAAAGAGTGAGACAGGCAGGTGGTCCAACGTAATGAGCTTAATGAGGCTAAACAGATTATGAGTGAGTGCATGTCAGAGGAACGTTACTATTCCTGGCCTCATGGCAGGTGTTTCTATTCCCTAAACCAGGCCAGAACACACACAGGGAATACCATCCATATTCCAGGATATGGGAAGAAGAAGCAGCTATGTGGAGGAAAAGGCACTGTTGCCTGCTTTAGGTAATTTACTGACTTCAGTTACAAATAATATTCACTACAACATTTTCCACAGATTTGACAAACACATAAGAGAAAGATCATCATCATTTTCATTTCAGTTTGTTTCCTGGAACAGGTACACAAATAAAGAGAGATGTACACACCGACAATAAAATGCTAAACTGGTCCTTTCCGGATGTAGACTTGGTATGTAATAGTAGCATTAAGGCATCAGAGGTAGGTTACGTACCTCCACACAGTGTGTGTGGGTGCTGATGAGGAAGACCTGTCCGCCTGATGAAGCCCAGAGGTGCTCCTCCATGGCCAGCATGGATTTGACTGGGAGGACTCCCAGCTTCAGCACTGTGGGCTTGTCACAGCTCCACAAACCATCTGTAACAACAAACACAATGCAGCAGCTCAGCACTGGACTAGATAGAACTCATGATATGTGATTCACAAAATGCAGATTATATGCCAACACAGAAGGCATATATCCATTTAGGATCCAATCTCTAATGCAGATTCCAGTAAAATACATACAGTAGGATGAATCATAAACTAAGCCGTTTCCTCTAATATACCAAGTAGTAAAATACTGTATATCTTTTTTAAATGAGCAATAGCTTTGCTACAGCCTCTGTATTGGTATCAGTGCACGCTCCTGTATAATGTAAACCTCTGGCAATTTTCCTGTCATAATTAAAAGAGTTTATGTGGAAGATATTGTAATAGTATAAATGTCGACTGTAAAGGTCATCTGCATTTATAATTCTGCTATTACTGGTGGAGTAGCCATTGATGGTTTCCACAGCCTTTTCACTATGAATACTGATGAGGCATTAGTCAGAGCTGAGCTCAATCCCACACACACCTCCTACACACTCTGTTCTACATGTGCACCTACAGTGCCAGCTCTGCAGCTACCACATACCACATGCAGCGACTTTATGCATATCATTACATTAGATTTCTGCAACAGCTATATTCACTCGTTTATATTTAAATTACTTAGATTTTAGATTTGTTGGACAGAAACAAATTGTGTATTTGATATATTTTTTGCACACAAAGACAGAATATGTGCATATCAGTATAAGATGGTATTTAAGATTATAAATTCAGTTGAGTTAAGATGGGATAAGAGATTGAACGTTTCACGTAAACAGTACTTGAGAAATCAAACTTTAAACTTTAAAAGAGTGGATTGCTCACAATTTTATAGTAGAAGGGCTCAGTGTTCAATACGAAGTTCATTTCCTCCAGATACCACATTCCCTTAGGTAATCTAGGTCAGGAAGTGAATGAGGCCTCACCAATAGTGTTTGTTTAAGAGAAGGCACAAAGGCGGCTATTGAAGGGAGAGGTGCCACGCAGGGAGACATGTTCTTTCAGAGGTACAGTAATGACTGGGGAAGTAGGGGTAATCTCCAAAGTAAAAGGGTCTAGGTGGGATTAGCATTCCAGCAATGCCCTGTGTATATTATTGTAACAATCACACTGTGTAGGTGTATGTGTATGAAGAGAAGAGAAAGTAATAAGGAGCAGTGGAGGAAAAGCAAAAAAAAAAAGACAGGAGTGCCAACAGTCTTATGTAAGGCTTCACTGCTAAAGTGAGTCGGCCCACATCTCTCACTTCTTAAACTGTAGCGTTCCTTCATGTCTGTGTCAGCTGTAACAAAGGTTTCATTATATGTGTGTGAGTGTGTGTGTGTGTGTGTGCATGCGCGCACACATGCATATAAACCAGACAGTGACAGCTGATTAAACAAGCCAATCATTTTTTTTTTCTCATTGTGACATGATGTACAATACTCTTAAGAGGAAAAACTATGTGATACAATAGAGTTTATGTTCTGACTGTCTGGCTAGGACGTGCGACCTTTGCCGAATCATTACCTCCCCTCTTTCTCCATCTCTCGCACAGTCAGTCAAGGAGGAAAAAAGCAAGCATGGCAGAATGAGGCTGAGTGACTAGTTCCCGACACACTGCATCTACAGCAGATAAGCCTTTCCAAAGATAAAGATAAAGCAAAATTGCTGTTTGCTCTGTCACTAATCACTATTCTGTCACTTTGACAGAGCTATTGATGGGAAGAAATCTTACAAACCAGACTGAAAATATGGGCCAGGATTTCCTTCTTGGAATTTGTTCAACACACTAGTGGTGATTAATGTTTAAAAGTTAGTGCAACTATTGGCACATTCAGTTGTACCAAAAGACAAACACTGATATTCACTTGAACACTGTCTCACAAATAGTGGGTGGAGAATGAAGGGGGGAATGTGCATCAAAACAAGGTGTAATGAGTAGCTTAAAGAGCATTCCTGAACAGTTGCATATGGACGGTATGTTTCTTCCTTGTCAAAATGTAGCTTGACTGAAGGAGGAGCAAGAATAGTTTCCCATCTGTGTTTCAGGCCATCATCCATATTCCTCCTGTCTCTGTTTTTATTTCTCCGCTTCTCGATATTGAGCAAGAATACTTAAAAATAGTTTCTTAGAGGCCAGAAATCACATTTGAATCACATGAAGGAATGCAGAGAAATGAATACGTGTGACTGTGGTTAATAAAACAAGCCTTTAGCAATTTAGCCTTTAGCATACTTATATTTGATAGCCAAGAATTGCAAAGATTCTCTTTAGTCGTGTTCCGAAATATGTGTTTATCTTTATCCAAATGGTGAAAAAGCAGACAAAAGAAGAGGAAAACAGAGAGGCAGAGACAGAGGGAAGCTCAGAACGTCTCTGTTTGCACAGCTATGGAAGCCACTGCGGGAAGAGAAACTAGATCATTTCTTCTTTCCCTGTGCTCGTCTGGGATGGAAGACATTAAATAGGTCACTGCTAGCATATTGGCTTCTCCCAGACAACCGAGTAAATGGAAATAGAACCTCAACACAGAGGAAAGGAGACCCCCTGACCCTGGGCTACACAGTGAGCCTCTGACTAACACACTAACGGTCGGCAACCCAGTGACTTAGAGAAAGAAAATAACAGAGTGAAGGACCACAAAACAACAGCATGTCTGAGCATGCCCTACCCAGAAAAACCTTTTTCATTCCATGCAAAATGTTTTCTTAGACTAGGAACTCACCACATGACATTGTACAGCAATTTTTAAAACACATAATATATATCACCATATATATCCTATAGTTACCTCTTCAGTTCTAACGTATTATAGGAATCTGGGCCACGCTTTGTATCCACACGGTTTGGTATAGACAAACAAGCAGCCACGGCAAAGTTGCTTTTATTAATGGCCAATATCCATGGTGTAGTGCAAACTAAATATTCAAGTAAACTACACTTTAGTCTACACACACCAAATCTAATTAACCCAATGAATGCATTTCTGTTTTGCACAATAACAGTGATTTAACCTCATAATTGCCCCTAATTATAGCCATTTAAGAGTATCAACAAACAGTACAAAGGCAGAATTCCGAGAATATAACAAAATGAAGAGTTTTGAGAAAGTTTTACAAGCCCCTCCCCTCTTGAAACACGTACCTTGTGATCGAGAGTAGATCGCCACAGAGCCGCTGACCAGGCCGACGTACAGACACTGTTTCTTATAGACCAGGCTGGTGACAGTGGATTTGTCTGGGGTGAAGAAATGCTGCAGGCGTACTTTTTTGGACCTCTGGCTACTTTTATACACAATGATGCTAAACAGGACAAGAGATAAAATTAGAACTACACATAATACAGAGCTCTACTTTTATATGCACACCCTTTTGCATGTTATCAAACAACATGTTTTCTAATGCTTTAATTTATTTTATTTTATTTTTTAATTTAAATGAATCATTAATACAGTATTTTGTAGTTGAATCAACTAAAATGTGCGATGGTTTTCTCAACAGAGGAAAATGTACACTAAAAATCATTTTCAAGACACATTATGGGAGCTTTTTGTGATGAATTGATAAAATATATATTTTTGTTGTGCTTGAATTGACTATATGAAAAACTATATAGTCTAATTTGAGTTTCACTGACATCCCACAATTAACAATGATTTTTGACAACTTGTGAGACAATAGGCAGGCGTTTTGCATGTGGTACATAGAGATGGACACAGCAACGGCACTAATGAATGGTCTATTGAGATTAGTGCAAATGGACAGGTGCAATCATTTTTTGATCCTAACAAAAATCTGACATTTACCATTTATTGATACATAATTCTAAGACTGTCTCCCTTTAAAAGTAACATACTGCATGGCGTGTGTACACTGTATGTGCTGTTGTACCTGCCCTCCTCCATGCCCAGACAGACAGTGGGCGTATCACTGGCCTTTGCTGGAGGGACGTGGTTGTTTTCAGGGATCTTGTCGCCATTCTCCTGGGGGAGCTCTGCAGGGACGAAGGTCATGCAGAGGATACGGGACTCCACATTGAAACACTCTGTCACCTTAGGGCTGCAGCTCTGCATGGCCACTATGGCTATCTGGCCCATCTGGTTGGTGCAACTTGCAACCTGAACAGAGAATTTGTTTATGTAGATTTACTGTTATTTATTATGTGTATGAATGAATCAGTTAAGACTAAAGCGATACCTACCCAAGAAAGCCGAGTATGAAAGTTATTCGAGAAAACAAATGTTCCCAACATTAACATTAACATTAGATAAATAAGTGCACATCAAAATCATGTAAAAACTTATAGGACCAATATTTAACTCCTGAGTCATTCAATTGTTTTAAAAACAACTAACATCTAACTATTTTATTTATCCTATTTCAGTTTAACGTCACTTAGCAGCAGTTTATATATTACCTCACTCAGCTGGAGTGATGTTTATATCTTTAACAGTTAAAAGGTTTTCCCTTATGGTCAAAACACTGCATTAGCAGCGATTACCATGGTTATCACTGTCAATGTTTATTTTGAGAACTACTCAATCATACATTTTCAAACTCTGATTATAATTCTCAAAGGGACATTTTAATAACTAACCAACAGAAACGTACCATCTGGGAGCTACGCAGCTCGGCTAAGAAATTATAATGAAAAACAGCCCTCTGCCAAAACTAAGGCTCACTGACACAAAAGTGATGAAGCTTAAATACTGTTAACTGCTAAAAATAAAAAGGACATGTGGTACTCGAGATGCTTAATGACCATTTGCCAACAGACACTTGATGTGTAACTGTTGAAATACAATCCAACACAGTACTATACACAGTACTGTAGTGATGCAAGGAAAATGTCTCACCCAGACACAGCCATGGCCCACGACAGGAGTGTCTGCTGTGCTCTCTGTGTTGATGTGGGGCTCTGGGTTATGAACAGCACACTCCACCTGACACAGAACAGGAGGAAATAGGAGAAGGTTATGAAAGAAATAGGTAGGCAGACCAACTGACTACTAGTAAGTGGCATCTAATCTAAATGTGGTTGAAATTTGGTGTGTGAGTTCTTAGGATTAAAATATTAAAATTCAATTTAATCTGTCCTCATGCCTGTGGTGTACCAAAAAAAATTGGCCAGTACAGGGACGGAACCCGCAACCTTGGCGTTATTAGCACTGCAAAACTGTAGCTGAAGTCAGTTAAACCCAGTATAAATCCTAAATGCATACATTATATTCCACATAACATTGTCAGAGAGGCCACACAATTTAAGGTGGCCATGAGAATCAATCTAAAGCACGTGGCCCGTACGGGGATTGAACCCGTGACCTTGGCGTTATTAGCACCACGCTCTAACCAACTGAGCTAACCGGCCCTGCGAAAGCAAAAACAAACTCATGCTTCAGAGATATTGTTGTTTCTGACTGGTATTAAATGGGATATTTAATAGCAGTTAAGTTAATAGTTAAGCCTGAAGGCATCTCCTGGCCCATACGGAGATCAAGCCAACAACTTTGGCGTTATTAGTTACAATCACAATTAACTGAGCTAACCTGCCACACACTGGCAGTCTGTTTTTTGGCATTGGCAGAGCTATTTTTTGCCCGCTATAAGTGTAGTATGACAGCGAAAAACATGTCATTTGTGAGGCTTACTAGTGGTCACACACACTAAAATAGGGACACCCAGGCATTTGATTTATGATAACACACTCAAACACAAACTAACTAAAACAAACAACTATTTATCTTATGCTCATTTCTCTCTGCACAGACAAAAAAATAAAGAAGTATGTCTGCTCAATTCCTCTGAACTTTTACATCTGCAGCAAATTATTTATAGTGATACCATCTCACGTTAGAGTACACAACTACATAAGTTAAATTGGCCAGCGCTATAATGTTGACATGGGTTTACCCAGTGCCAACTCAGAACTCTGAAACTCTTTGCCTTCAGTTCAGAAACGTTTAGGAATAGGTCAAGTCTCACCTTGAACTCCTGCAGTTTTGACATAACTACAGGCATTTGTCGAAGCAAGAGAGGGTGTTTCTGCTTTTTGATCTGATTCCCATCATCCTCTGCAAAGAACCAGCCCTGCAGGTTGTCCTCCTCTGTTATAAAGCACACACACACACACACACACACACACACACACACACACACCACTTGAAACAATAATGTGAGGTGTGCTGTTTTTTTGTTTTTTTAATAAAACAGAAAATTATCTGTTTCTGTTTGCCAGAAACAGAGACTCCTGAGGTAAAACACAAATAGTATTGGAACGGACTCTACAAAGAGATATATCGACAATGAGTCATTACAAACAACATGTCATACTGTACAACTGCATTGCACACACAATCAAAATGGAAAATAACTATGCAGCTGAGACAGTGGAAGAATATAGCCAAGCGGTGAACTTTACCTAGAGCCAGCTTGGCCATCTGCAAGTTACTGATCCAAGACTGTTTGATGGCTGGGTTGAGAGTATTGAACACTGCACTGAAGTAAGTGGGTTTACCCGACCTGCCGATAGAGAGAACAGAAAAAAACACTCATGACAGGAAAGTTAAAAGTAAAAATGTTATATTTTAATTCTTAATAGCAGGATGATGCACTTTTGACAACAATAGACAACCAACTGTGTGGTTGTAGATCACAGTGGATCTAGAAACACAGGCCATTTCTGTTTATTATAAACAAAAGAAAAAAAATCTCACTTCCACACACTTAAATAAGGCTACAGTGTTCCACAGATCAGAATAGGTCATTTTGAATATTCACCCTAAGCTAAATGTTTGAGTAATGTAGGAATCAACGGCGACACTGCCGACTGAGTTAACAAACTAGTTGTGACATTGTTGAAAGAATATATGAGTCTAACATCAGAGATGCTTTTCACAAGATCTCATGGTACTGAATGATTAATATATATTGAATGATGTGTCAATGCTTTGGCAACCAGATGGACTGAATTAGAATTAGCATGCAGTCATGATAATGTTTGAATCCTCTTGCATACACACCAGTCTATATATCCAATTAAATGAAATCAATTTGGGCTGAATCCTAGCCGAAGGGGCACAGGAGTCAATTCAGTGCTGACTGAGGAGACAAAAACGCAGGAAAAGTCAATGACTACTGTTACTGAACGAGGGTTAGAAGTGTTGTGTGTTTTGTGTGTTTTGTGATGGCGGGATCAGGGGACAGAGGAACAGCTGTGTTTCCAAACATACCCGTGGATAATCTCACTAGCTAAATGCAGCAACGATGAGGGACAAAGTGAGGGAGAGAGGGAGAGAGAGAGAGAGCAAGAGTGAGAGTGAGAGTGAGAGAAAGAGAAAGAGAAAGAGAGAGAAAGAGAGAGAGAGAGAGAGAGAGAGAGAATGTGAAAGAGAATAAACAAGGTGCACCCTTGGGGCACCATGTGCAGACTATAATATTGTGTGTGTAAATGTGTGACGTGAGCATTCGTGTTCAGCAACAGCTGCAGCACTGAGCAGATTTTGGTTGCAAATACTGATGCACATTTCCTCCCATGTGATTCATGCCTCAGATTGGGCTGGTGGAGAAACTTGTTTATTCAAATGTGCTCTAATACTCTCTCCTAAAGCAATAGGCATACGGGAAGGCCAACAGAAGGGAAGTAGAAAAAAAAGGTAAAGTGGGGGTAGAGGGCAAGGTATGTATGAAGACCAGTGAAGCTAAAAGGCTGTACGTAGGTGTAAATACAGACTTGTCTTGTTTGCCAGGAAGCTGAAGCTGGATTCTACACCGGTCAGCTGCCCTGATCTCCTCCTCCTTCTTCACAATCAGCCTCTGAAGCCCTGATACCCAGTCCTGGGCCACTGTGGGGTTTACATTCTATATACACAAGGACAGTTGGAAGGGTGGGTATAAAACATGGAGAGAAAGAGAGGTTCAGGGATATGGCAAAGCAAAGGGAGAAGAGAGAAACTAATATACTAACACACACACACACACACACACACACACACACACACACACATATATATATATAGAGAGAGATCATTTCAACACTAATTACCACATTAATTGTGAGACATTTAAGTAAAACACCATTTCCGAGATTTGATACTGCCATATACACTTTTTTTGCAAGAGAAAGCAATAGGCTGTATGGGACACGTGGTCTCAATTCAACAACTAAAACTAAATTAACACTAATACTATCAGTACCAGAAATTAACTACCAATTATCTCAACAATCTATGATGTTTTGATGTTTAAAGGTAAACCTTGTAATACATGGCTCTAAAATGTATGAAGAACTTTGCAAAACTTTCAGCGTATACCTGTAATTAGAATTTTAGTATCATTTAAGTTATGAAATTAAGCAATGTGCTTAAAAAATGCTTGGCTGTGTGGATAACCTGCAGTTCCTTTCCTTTCCTTTCCTTTCCTTTCCTTTCCTTTCCTTTCCTTTCCTTTCCTTTCCTTTCCTTTCCATTCCATTCCTTTCCTTTCCTTTCCTTTCCTTTCCTTTCCTTTCCTTTCCTTTCCTTTCCTTTCCTTTCCTTTCCTTTCCTTTCCTTTCCTTTCCTTCTCTCCATCAATCACTCCCTCTTTCCCTGTACACATGTCTCTCTGAGAGCTTCTCTGTTACTCTGCTTCTGACAGACCTACCAGCACAGCACAAACACAACCTCACACAACTCATGCTGTGCTCTGAGAACTCAGCCTCTATCCCAACAGCACAGACAGGCCCGTGTGTGTTGCCACATGATATGACAGGTTTGCATGGTGCAAATCCCAATACAAATTGCCTACGTTAGCACATTCCACATCTTAATGTGTGTAAGCAATCCTGAGGTACAGCAGAGAAACATTTGTGTATGTCAACTTTAAGTTTTAGCTTTCAAGAATATTAACTATATGGTATTAGAAAATTCCATATATATAATCAAACAATACAGTCATATTGTCACTGAAAATGACAGTGATCAATTTCTTTTCACATGTAATCAGCTGATTCTTTTGTGATTGATTTTTGTTTTCATAATAATTTTAATGCAAAATCCCTTCAGTGAAAAGTGAATAACATAAATGTCTTGAATTAAGCTGGTATAATAACAAACTCAGTGCTTGTGTTCAGTGCAATCATACAGTACCTGGTAGTTGCCTTTGAGGCTGCTGATCATGCTGGCGATCTGGTTGACCAGGCTAAGGTCATGGATTAGGTTCTGCAGATCGTGGTACAGCTGACCCGGGCCCATGTATAGCTTGTCTACACAGAAACACACAGGGGCAAAATGTTCTTTAAAAAAAAAAAAAAAAAAAAAAATAATAAATACAATTTTGATTATGTGTAACTTTGTTGACAGACCAAAACCAAACATTAAGATTCAATATTATTTTATAACAAATCTTTAATGAACAAATACTGATGTGGTGAGTTATATCCCTGCTTTTAAATCATATAGTCGTATTGTACAGATAGCAAATAAAGCTGAAACCCAAACAGCTGATGTTTCCAAATGTCCAGTACATTCAGGACAAAAGCAGGAAAGAGTGAAGCCAATCTGATGAAAGATGCAGTTGAAATTGGACGTCAAAAATCAATAAAAGCCGGGGAGCAGTGACAGTTCTACAGACTGGTCCATGGTTCATTACTCATCTAGTTTGAGCGTTCAGAAGCCACGCAAATATATATATATATATATATATATATATATATTTTGTCCTTCACTTATATGCTGCCATATATATTGCTGTAAGTATTTGCCTAGCATCATTTCTACATTTGTCTTGTACCCAACATATCAAATGCAATGATCCTACTGACTGTGATGTGATGAGAGCAGTTACTGTGCTGTTATTTCATATCAAGAAGGAAACAACGGTTTGCTTTGTGTGTAAACAAAGCACTGCTGCACAGAACACGAGCACAGCATTCATCAAAGGGCTGACAGTGTATACACACACACACACACACACACACAATCATGAAGAATAGCTTGTTTAGAGCACAGGGGGAATGCCTGTCAGTTGGCCAACATTTCCAACTGAAAAATTATTGAGGTCATTTGATCAAATGGCTAAATGAATGAGTGCAGCCTTGATTTATTTAAATTTGATAGACCTGTATCTGCAAACATTTTAGAGCCTCTTCACTACATTCAGAGTGTATACTGGGGAACTAAGAGTTAAACTGCATCAGTCTCTGGCACAGAAATGCTTTGTGCTTCATTTGCTTCTGTCATTCTGTTTTCTTTAGCCTCTCCTTTCTCCTCCTCTTCGTCTTCTTCTACAATAGCTGCCTGGTAGTCTGCCTGGTGCTTCAACTCCATGGCAACCCAGTCCAGTCCACTAATGAAGGTCTCCCTGACTGGACATTCGGGGGAGACTTTACTCTGTTTGTGCATAGGTGGTCCCTGAGAGAATGACTTCAACATGTCTCCCTCTGAGTTTGTATACAAGAGGCACCTCATGGACTGAGAAATGATTTGTCATCCTCACATAAGCATGGGCACCCCTAAACACAATACATGCAGGACACAGCAGGCCTACAGTGTACTGTTTTGTCTTTATCTTTATCTATATCAATATTTAATAGTATAAAATTCTACAATCACTAAATTGACCTTTCACACAGACTTCACTGCTTCTGTGTAACTCCAATCCAACTCTTGAATGGCTTTTTTGTGAAAATGCCAAAAACTACGGATTTTCTAACAAAACAGGGAAGATAGGAGCATCTTCAGAAGCAGGCTGGTAATTCCAGCAATTACATGCTTCCTAAAAACTAAAAACAACATGTCAACACATTGCATACTGACTGTAAGAACAACAGGGAAACACAACATGAAATGAAAAAGTCTGCATGTGGTCTGATTGCTATTCAGTCTAGAAAAGAGACAAACTGAGCAGAGAGACATGCAAAGTGGTGACATCATATGCTGGAGAGTCTTTTTATTGCTTTCTAGCAGGCTTGTCACTGAGCCGCTTTTGGCTCAACACAGTGGACTGAAAAAATAATTGTTTCCACTACTTAAACGTTCCTGGAACATGCACACATACACATGCCTACAGACACACATAAAGAATAACTAAATCAGACTGAGTTAAATAATGTAGGTAGGTGTAAATGATCAGTGACTAAAACAGTGCATTGATTCACTTAATCAATCAAGTGCTATTTATGGGAAAATATAATACAGTGAGACAAATATGGCCTTCCTCCAGAAAGTGCACATACACTCACATCACATTAGGTTAAGAAGAGGCTGTGAACCTGCCTGTCAGTTGCAGCCCTAGGAGAATCCTACTGACAGACCAGATGCTACGTAGGTCTGTCGTTGGCATCTGTTACATATACACTCATCTAAATGGCTGGAGAGTTCATATAGGAGGCCTTTCAGGAGATGGGTGCAATGGTGAGCTCACCACATGTGGCTTACGTGGAGGTAAAATGAAGAGAGTATAGTTGAAAGCAGATGAAGGAGAGAGTGAAATGTTATAATGAAGTAGAGCAGAGAAAAAGTGTGGGAGTGTGTGTAAGAGAGAGCGAGCGAGTGTGTAATTCAATGGTAGTAATTCCAGCCCACAACCATTGGCAACTGAAAGAGTGAACCTTTGACCTCAGCTTGAGTACATGTAACCTTTGACAGATCAGGGATAATACAGTATTAAAGCACTCAACCAGCCCAGCAGTGTTGAATACCATTAGGCACAAACGCACACACACAAATAACTGCAGTGCTGCAAGCAAAAAAATGATATAGTCTTGTTTGTCTGGTCTTTTAAAGTAGTAGAGCAGCTGTCTGTGACTGGGGAAAATCCAGTGGAAAGATTGAAATCATTGCATGAGGCAGCCAGCAGACCAGAGGATTACAGAAGGAAAAAATACGCACTCAGTGGCTGGATGTTCTGTGCAGGACTGATACCATTTTAGAAATGTCTGTAAATGTCCAGAATGAGACATATTTATTCTTATGTAGGAGACAAATCATTATGTTAGTTTATTAAAATCATGTCAGTCTATAACGAGATATGTTCAATCAATTTACCTTCAGCTCCCACTAAGAACTCATTAAACAGTCATCAAGCATAAGTAGTTAACTGAGCAGCTGTTGGCTCTGGTCCCTGATCAACACTTACCTCCTTGGCACTCTGTAACTAACTCAGCTAATTGGACTCCGTTAGTTTGCCCCCAGTTTACAGGGAGAGGAGCAGAAGTGAAGATAGACAGACAGCAAGAGTGAGAGTCAAAATAACAGAAATTGACACTGTAGTCCATACTTGGCTTAGCGTTGATGACCACCTTCTCCCCAGAGTGGGGTGCCTGGTAGCGGGTGTTGTCGGCCATGTCCTCACTGGATCCAAACTCCAGCACTTCCACGAAGCTCAGAGGTACACTCCACTTTAGAAGGAACCTCTGGTCAAGCGGGGCACTGCTATTGCCGCTGCCAGTGCCATCCTGACATCTGGATGGAGCAGAAAGAGTTGAAGGTTATGCCATTTTACAACATGTATATAACTTCTGTACTGTGAGGAGTAGGTATACAAGTGGAGGAAAAGACAATATTTCATTTTCAGTGGAGAAGGCCTATGGATGCTACGTATGAAAGATAAGAGGAGGTAAATGTCACTCATCTAGAACAACAACATTTTGCACAAGCCAGTGCACGTTTACTAGAGGCAGTGTGTGGTGAACAGCCCAGGAACAGTGCTCTCCATCATTCTTGGGTTCATATATATGCATCCAAAACCAGATACCCAGTGTCAAAAGTAACACCAGGGAAACCAATTACATACATTGCTCGAGTGGGGAAACCCTAGTTATTTTAATTCAATTAATTCAGGCTTTATTAAGGACACAGCCCATGGGGGATCCATAGAACAATAAAATACAATATTACACCCAAGGACAGGATAAGGTACAAATTAAGGGAGAGATTAAGAAAAAGTCTTTCTTTTTTTTTACCGAATATTGGGCGTGGCACACATGAGAACATCATTGAGCAGGAAGAGTCGTCGCTCCTTTGTTTTGATGATTTCACCGCGCTCGTTGTAGACTGTCTCTACCATGTCATCTGAGCGGATCAGATAGCGGCTCCCATTGCTCAGAAGCTAAGGGATGAGGATGACAAGTCAGAGTGCTACTAAGTGAAAGTAGAGAGTAGTTTGGATCTCTGATATATATATATATATATATATATATATATATATATAAAATGATGCTGATGCATTTCAAACTATACAAACTAAATGGCCCTTTGTCACATCTTCCCGCTCTTATTTCCCTGTTTCCTGTCAGTCTATGTCTCTTTTGTAAAACTATCCTTTGTGGGTACAGTACATAATATATGGCTACCAACTGTGACTGAGCAATTAAAGGCTATGAGGTACAAAATTTTGTCCTATGTAGGGCATACTGTAAACACATCTTTCTACACATATCCGGAGTGGGTGGTTGTAGATAGACAAATAATTATACCTCTGGGAAAGCTGGTGTTGTGTGCAAATGTCGTGCTAAGCCATGTGCTAAATATATGCTATTCAATCAAAAGAGTACTTGGTAGAAAATGTGAAGCTCAAGAGCCTAATTGCCACCCACATTGGGGCAGAGAGAAATACCACTGCATAAGCTAAAATGATAAAAATAAACCAAATCAACCAATAATTTGCACACTAACTGAACATTGTGTTCAACATTTAAGGCAAACTCTAACCACTTTCTTCATTAGCATGTAAAAAGGATGTAAAAAAATATATGTGGAGAAATTCAATGTACCAGGAACATTTCAGGAACAAGCAATGGCAATAGTACCACATGATTCAAAGATAAAAGGCACACACACCCAGCAGAGAACAGACCTTGTTGAGGTAGCGTTCGTTCACGGCCTTTGCAATGTGACGGATCTCAAAGCGCTGGTCAGTTTCCCTTTTCTTTTCGTTGAGTTTCTCAGCTAGCGTCTCAAGTTCAGTCAGGGCCATTTGCAGGGGCAGACGGTCCGCATGACCCACAGGTGTGTTTTTCAGCATGTCCTGGTGAGAATGCACACAGAAGTCACACATTAGTTGGTCTATCATTCATTATTCACACGGAGGATTGAGCCCTGTGTGTATTTTAATAGTAAACTGTGATTAATAGATTTATTTTTTCCCTATACCACCTGTTAGTCGTCTGCCATCACAAAAACTTATGTAACTGTCTATTTTTCCACTGATGAGGATTTAGTAGAATAAACTTGAACATTCAAGCTGTTTGGAGTATTTTTGAGTTTACTACTAGTCAGTTCCTTTATACCGCTGGTCTACATGTTTTATATAATACGTTTAAAATATGTTTAAAGTATGTTTATGTCTGAACTTTGACATAATTATGGCATGATGATACAAGCGAGACAGTAAATGTAAATATACCAGTGCAAATGAAAGCAGGGTTAAAAGAGATCTGAGGAAACCATTTCCCAGTGCATTTCCCTTGCCTTCCCTGGAGGTCAGCCGTTTTCAAAAACAAAGTACCTCGTCATGAGTCATGAGTATGGGACTCCCTCTGCTGGTGAATGTACATACCACACGTCTATAAAATGAACAATAAAGGAGTTGAAAATCATAATTCATTTTACCTGTAGGAGCAGAATGAACTGTGGAAATCTCTGGATGGGTTTCATCATCAGGCCATACAAAGTCATTCTGTCATCGCTGGTCTCCTGACGATGCTGGAGATGTAAAAACGGACAATTATCCACAGTTAAGGGACCTGTCTTAAGATTTTAGTATACAAACAGTAGTCAGATAGAGCAATAAAGCATGCTGGCAGGGTACAGACTTGTATTTACTTGACAAATTCTTGCACTTTTGAGTGTCTGAATTTATGCATTTTTATAAGGTATGATGTCACCTATCATGTCATCATGCTGCATTTGCTGGTAAATAAAATAAAAATAGATCCAAAGAACAATATTCATGACACTGCACTGTATTTCTAAAGTCAGTTTAACATTTTCATTTTTATATTCCCTCACTAACCTTCAGGAATTCCAGGAACGCGGGTTTAGATGCGCACGTCTTCCTCACCACTGCCATTGCTGTGCTAAAGTTGTTCACATACTCACTGTAGGCATCCAGCACCATAGACTTTGAGAACTGTTGAGAAACACAAGACGTATAAACACAATAACCACTCGCAGTAACATAAAAAACAAGATTTAGTACATCAGATTATTATGGAACCATTTTATGGTGAACGGGATTTCCTGGTCCCGAGAAAAACTGTTTTTAAGTCCTGTTGTTTTATAAGATGAGAATCGTAAGGTCAGAGAGGGCAGTGAGCAGACTTTGTGTGCATTTAACATGCTTCTCCCTGCTTCTCTGATGTCATGCCAGAGGTTGCAGCTTTGATTTTCTTGCAAAAACAAGGAAGTCTAGTAGTAAGCAGGACTGTAGGAGAAGTAGCCTTTTGTTTTGAAGATCCTTGCGTATGAGTTGCTAGGCAGTCAAAGACAAGAGGAAATTGGAGTGCATACTATAGAGAGAGCAGAACATGTGTCTGTGACACTAAGTAAGAAGGTGGGAAAGAGTGGAGTCTGGCTGTGCTGCATACAATCATCATAAATGCCATAAATAACAAACATTCAAAAAAGCTAGATAGCTGGATTCAGGGATACTGTTGTCTGAGGTACCATAGCTAATGTAGACAATTTATCTCACCGATGCCACAAAGACGTCACCAATCATCTCCAGGCTGTCCCACTCAGCCACACGGCTCGCCAGTGCAATCTGGAACAGGAAGTGGCACTGCAGGATCTCACGCACTCGGTAGAAGGTCATCTTCAGTTTCCTGTCACTCAGCAGCCTCGGCTCAATCTGGGACAGGGGCTTCTCATATTGCTGATAAAGAGGACAATGTAAACTGCAATAACAAACGCTTCAAAGTGAATTTGGTAGTTACTGCAGCTGTACTTGCATACCTCTAATATCCTCTTCAGTGCATCGAGATAGTTCTTCTCACTCTCCAGTATAGACCCCAATATACATCTTCTCACCAGCTGTAGAGGAAAAATGTTAATGCAATTGATTCAAGACCAGTTGTTTGTTCACTTAATGTGCAAATTGATAAAGAGTCACAGAATAAGAATAAAAGTTGTATATTCATTACTTGTTGCTGTGAAAGGCCCTCTGGGGCTGGACCCAGGACTGGCTCAACATTGAAACAGTCCACCTCAATGAAGAGTTCAGACTCCTCATCCTCAAAGCAGGCCGACTTCCTCTCTAAATCATAAAGATGTAAGTTAAAGTAAAGTATTTAAAAAGGCATATCTGTATATTTTAAAGAAAATGTGATATTTAACAGTTCAGAAGAGAATGTGTATAGCTACAGGGACCTTTTAAGGATTACGTACCATGACAGAATGACTTGGTTTTGATGAAGGAGCGTCCCTTTTTCACTGCAGCTTTGGTTTTCTCTAGGCCATCTTTGGTCCCTTCCTTAGCTGCTTTCACCAGCTTTTGCATCTTTGAAGAGACAAAATACACTATAATCTATTTCACAAACGTAACATTAAGTGCAATCTTCTTCTCATATCTCAGAATCTCCCTTTAAGGTGAAGTTTAGTATTCTTAGTCTATGACTAAAATGCTATGGAACTGAGCTAAGCAGGACAAGAGCAGTGTTAGAGTAGGGATGAAGATAAATGGCAGATCATGTAATACAGTATAACAAGAGAGCAGAGCTGAGCAGATGATGACACAGTAACTGGGACATCAGCTAAATGTGATTCCATTTCACTTCTTTTACTATTTTTAACAGGTGTCTCGGTATAAACTATTATATTATTTGTACAAACATAGAATGCTATTGGTTTCAGTTACTTTCAAAACATAAAATCAATTACATTATCCATCTAATAACAGCTCTAATGCTGGTGTCTCAGTTAACTGTAGATTAAACAAATGTCATTTATATGAATATGTCCTAAACTTTACAATCTCCAATGTATGAACCAAATGATGAGACAGGTCAGTGCAACAGACAGGGAGACAAATGAATTGTATACAAACCCATCACCACCAAGTAGCACCACCACAAGTCATTCACATCAGAGCAGGATGAGGGTACCGAGTCAGTAAGAGACACCCAGAGTGAAGTTAGCCAGACTGACAGTAAAGGGTTGAGACTAGTTTGTCTAGCACAGGCAGGTGAGGTGAACCTCAGGTAGTTTACCTTCTGCTCGTGTTTCTGTTTTAGCTGCTGCAGCTCTACCGTTCCCACTGTATTTGCCATTAGATCTTTCATCTTTTTCTCATAGTGTTCTTTCAAGCGTGTCAGATCTTGAGAGAGCTAAACAAAAGCAAAGCAAGTATTACTGGGTATGGATTTGGAGTTCAAATGTAAAATATGTGTCTTGCCGGTTTACCGACTACCTTTTCAGAGATATTTATTTTGCTTAAAACAATAAACTGGAAATCGGGGTGATAAAGTAACTTTTTCATAGCACACAACTTATTTTCTTGATCTGATGTTCATGGGATTTTTTTTTTCCTTTTCGGTGTCTACTGAAGTGTGGACATGTTAGTATATTAATACTTAATTTGTATCATTAAGATGTGATTAAATTGAATATCGCCTATTTGTGTTTTATTCACTGTAGAAGTGTTTTTTTAAAGAAAATCTGACTAATAGTTGGATCCATATTTGTCTCACTTGTACACATTGAATGTTAACAGTCCAAATGCAGAAATAAATATAAACAACTATTCAAATATTGTTCCTCAAATACTGAGGCAACAAGCATTTCATGGACAGAAATTAATTTCTGACCATTGTATATTGCAATCTTTTTCAAAACCAATCCATTACATACAGAGCAGGACCTCCCTCTCAGGTCTGTAGTGGGAAATCAACACCTGATTACAAATCAAACATACAAATATATATCATTGTATATCAGTGAAATCTTGATCCACGAATAATTGATAAAGAAGTTAAAAATTAGCAAAGCAACAATACTATTATATAAACAATTATATGATCTCCAGTGTCATGAGCTTCAAAAGGGATATGCGGAAATCCTTGCAGAAAATACAACATCCAAAACCTTTGAAATACATGACAAACATGAATTCCTGTTTCATCCACCACTAGCATGATAGTGATGAAGCTGGCTGCTGGCTGTAATGTTGACAGAGGGATGGGAGGTAATTGTAATACACACATGGGTCTTCCTCTGGGGCGGCTTCCCTCTCATGAAGGCGTGGGGCAGACCGTTCTCAGGGCGACCTTCCCCGTCGCTGGCCTCATCGTAGCTTTCAAACTCGCTGGAGCTCCAGCCATTGTCGAGGGAACTGTTGCAACCACCCTCCTCGCCAAGCTCTACATCGTCATAGATCATCTCATCTGGTTCTGTATGAACAAACAGGACGGACACAGAAATGTGTTAAGAAATACTATAGTTTGAATATACCTTCATATATATAATGATATAGACTAAAAAATAGTAGCATAAACCTTAACTTGTATAATGAATATGCAGATAAACAGAATAACATTAAACAGCATGCCATGACTTGTGGTGTTTTTGTATTAGACAGCATTATATTGTTTGGTGTTTTTTTCTAAGCTTTATCAAGGGTAGTAGTATTTACATGGCTATTACATAGAATTGCAAAACACAATCTAGTAGCTAAAACAGTAAAACTGGGCAAATACTGTAAATCTAGGCACACAGTGTTTGTAAAAAAAAAAAAAATTCATGCAACAACCATAAGAATATCATTCAGCATTCCTGCTTTTGAAAAATTAAAACAAAACAAGAAACAAAAGTGAGCAGACAGAGACTTAAGCAGAGCATAAAATTATACAAGTGGCTGGTAGATTTGCTTCACTCACCAGCTAAAAAAAACTACTGGTAATCTACTGGACATTCACTAGTCATATTGACCAGTGAATAAAAACATTTTTTGTGCTCTTTGCTTAAGGCTACTAAATCTAAATACTGAATTTGTGAAATAAATGAATGAAAAAGAAGTTTATTCACCTGTGTTGGAGTCAGAGTTCTCTCTGGGCACGTCATCGTAAATCACCTCGTCTGGATCTGAACCGCAAAAGAGACATTTACAACAGCTAATGCACAGATTCTTACTTCACATAGATATGTTCACACAACAAACAGGATGTAATGTAAGAAGGCTGTAAAAGAAAGGCAGCACACAAGGACACGCTTCCTCAAAAGAATAGGGAAGGAAATGTCTGGAAGTTCAGTTGTGTCGAGAAAAAAAAAAAAAAAAAAAAGTCAAATGGATGTTAGTAGCTTGTAGGCAACAGTGTGTACGTTGAGTGCACAGAGCTGAAACGAAGACAGTGCATTTCTCCATAGAAATTACACGTGTTTCTACTCGATAAGCATTTGTTGATTGAGCATTTATTTCCTTACTTTCCATCCATGCAGTGTTGGCAGGATCAGACGCCCATTTAGCCAAAGCATCCTCTTCTCTAATAGGTGGATAATCTTCACTGAAAACACTTGAACAAAACAATAACAACTCAATGTTGTAACTCTATAAATAAATATATTTGACTATCAGTATTATTTAAGAAAAAACTTTAATTAAACAATGATTAAAATAATAACTATATGTTTTGTGTATATCTTAATACATTGATATTGATCAATACACAGATGTGAGAATAGTGATCTCTATCGTGATATACTAATGCAGATCAGATACAGTATTTTATTATGTTCTCTGACTGTGGGGGAGTGGGAGGTATGCTTCCTTAATATACTGTAATAAATGATTGGAATAGTGTAGTGTAGTATATGTCACATACCTGTCAACAGAAGTGCTGCCAGTGCCAACCACTGTGACTGAGAGGAAGAAAGAGAAAACATTACACAATGAAAACCTCTAACACGTGGTTTCTAAACATTTGCTTCTCTGTGACCCCAAGTCCTAAAACTCTCACCACTCGAGTTATTACGGTTTACAAACTGTGAATTTGAGTATGGCATACTACTGAAGACTAACACGGAGGACATTCTAGATTAGGGAATGATGATATATTTAAAAAGTCTGATATGTTTTAAGACAAAATAAACAAAAATCAATACATAAGTCTTAGAAATATGCAGGCTACGTGTCAAGCAACTCCTTAAGAACTCCAAATAATGAGATTGAGATTACTGCAATTTCATAATACGCCACCAGATGCCACCGATGACCCCGTATCTTTCACTTGACACGTACCTACTTAAAAAAAATAAACTTTGTGTTTTCCTTGGAATGTGTCGTGGCAAAAATTACTGTAGCAAAATGTCCTTGCTAAGCATTACCGTGGCTAATGACAAAACACACTGCAAAAGAGTCAATTATTCATCACACACATGACTTTCCAAACCCTTTTACTTTATCATCCGAGTGTTTCAATCTGGTGTGACTTTGGTAGGGTAATTACAGTGTAATCAGAATCCTCAGCGAACCAGGCCACAGACTTGGACTGAGCTACTGCAAGATTTTAGGGAAACCGGAAAATCCTCACAGCTAACACAGATCTGTGGGGAGGACTAAATTTAGTCCCTACTTCCTCGTGGCAAGGCTTTAGGAAAAACAAGAGAAAGAAGAAAGGAGACAGGATAGAAGAGCTGAGACAGCATTCATGTGTCACAGCATTGTAACTCCAGGTTTGTGTGTAGTGAGAGAAGAGACGGAGAATTTCACTTGAAGTACAGAATAAACAGAGGCTTGACAGTAGAGAGACGACAGGAAATGAGGGGAAAGAGAGGTAGGCAGTGACATGCAACACAGCGCTGTGGCTGGACTCAAGCTGGGGGACATTACAGTTCACACCTTTAAACCTTTAGGCCACCAGTACAACCCAGATATCCACAGAGGTTTATGTTGTTTAAAAGTAATTACTGATGTAGATATAAACACCTTATTATCATTACTATTTAATGAATCATAATTTAGAAAAAAACATTTTCTAGGATTTCCCCTTGCTGCAGGATCTACTTTACCGTCCTCATCCACGGAGAGGTGTCGAATGATGACAGGTGTGGTGTAAGCTGGTGTGATGAGCGGCACACCAGAGGGGGTTGCATAGCCACAGGGCACCGGCACTGAGTAGCCTGAGGTGATGCCGCCAGGGCTGGTGTGGAAATCCTGGGCCTCTCCCTCCAGCTCCTTCAGCTCCCCTGGTGAGGAAGCGGTAGAGGGGGGTCTGTGCTGCTGCTCAAGCTGCTCCAGCTGGAAGGGAGTGATATCAATCACAGAGTAGGGGTTGACCTTTCCCTGGGAGGAGGTGCTGGAGACAGTGTGTAGAGGGTGCAGGTCATTGCTGGACACCTCCTGGCCTTCATTCACTAGTGAGAGGAAACACACAGATAGCGTCACCTTATACAGTTACAGATGTAGTCACAGTTAAAGACCTGAGATGTCTGCTGACAAAAATGTAGCATTTCTTTAATATGCCTGAAAGTTTTGTCAGTTTTCATTAGTACACTTGCCAAGAAAGCTGTTAATTTATCTCAGTCCATAATATGCACTTATATTCAGTCATGTGCCTTGGTGTTGTGTTCATTTTAAATCCTTAATTATATACTGAAGGTGTTTTCCTGAGTGAAGAAACTTTCCCAGCGTGAGGTCATTCTGGATGCGCTGGATGGCTAAGGGTATATGGTTAGGGTAAGTAAGATTATACATGAAATGTTAATTAGTGAATTTGAAAAGCTAGAATTAGGGAACATGTAATGAATGTAGCTAATCAGGAATCCTAAAGTTACCAGAAATAGAAGGCATATTAGGATGAAGTATCAAGGCAGTGTGGACATCCCTTCACCAGAGTACTACAGAATGAGTGATTGAGAGAGAATAAGCAGAGCCTAGCCCTGCCTGCTGCTGTCAAGGCTTTCAGTGATGAAAGCCAGACAACCTCAGGCACCATGCAGCCTGAGATACAAGGCGTCATGAGAGAGACAGACTGCCCCACTTAACTGCCTCACTTTAGCCTGAGTTGGGGGAGCTGGATTTGAGCCAGACCACTTACATAAAAAGAGAATGTGGAGAATTTTTGATCACTGCCAGAAAATATCTGACTTATTAAAAGGATTATTCAAGCCCAATCAATATCCACACACACAACCAACAATAAAGTGTGAACACTTTTAGGCTGCAAACCCGTTCTTTCAGGATCTGTCTCGGCATCATCATCAAGAGGAGGGGGTGGGGGTAGTGGTAAATCTGTCTCCTTGTCATCAGTCCCCTCAGAAGCAGATGTCCCCTCTCCTTCTGCTGTCGCTCCACCTGCTGTGGAGGATCTGCTTGTGGCAACTGCTGTGTCTGCTGATGATGGCGCTGTGTCGGGTGAGGAGGAAGGTGCTGGGTGGTCCAGGTTGGAGAGATGACCCTTGGGGTGACTGGACACAGTGTTGTTCTGGATCTGATCCTTGCTGCTGGGGAATAGAGGAGCTGGTGGTGCAGGAAGTGGGCGGTCAGCCTCGGGGACGTCATCACCACTGTCGTCAAAATCGAAGGCTTCCCCCTCATCTTCATCTGCAAAGGAGACGTTGTCTGCCAACACTGGAAGCAGAGATATTAGATATTAGGGCAAATTACAATCATTATCGTATATATGTATTGTATTGTATATTTATTATTATCGATACATCTGACAATTCATTTCTCAATTCATCTATTATTCGTTTGGTCTATAAAACATCAGAAAACAGTAAAAACTGTCCATCATAATATCCTAGAGCAGAAGCATCATAAATATCCTTTTTTCTCAATTTTTTAGTATTTATTTTAGTAGTATTAATACTTTTAAAAGAACCTTTAACTGATTACCAAAATAGTTGGCCATTTCTGTCAATTGATTGATTAATCGAGTAATTGTTGGCACTCTATTAAATATTATCCCAAAAATATCAGATTTACATAAAAATCTGGAAAATATACCACGAGAGACATATTTATACCTACCCCTTGTAGATAAAATGGATAAAATGGAAAAAAAGGGAAAATATTGGGATTACAGCAGAACCTAAATGTGTCAAATGCCAAATACTTTTTCAATAGGCAGATAAATCCAGGAGGATTACTTGTGACATTGGGGCACTGACTAAAAGACAATTGCAGATACATTTCTCAGTTATATCACATCTTTGGGTTCTTGCTGATCACTATGATCCAACCAAACAAGCTGTTGTTTGGCACTGGAAATATGTGGGCTTGTTACATAGTTCTAAAGAAAACACTCATGTCAGAACAGCTGAACCACTGTTATGATAAAGAAGAAGCCAACATGTTCTTACATTCAAAGACAGATCATAAAAAGTAATGAAATACATATTTCTGAGATGGCAGGCAGGATCATGACTCCACACTGTATGTCATCAGGGCTTCAGCAAAACGGGTTATATTTAGGTAAGACTTACAGATGCACTGTGGGTGGCATTTGTAGTTAGTTTGGACTGTTAAAAGTTAAAGGGCTGAGCCACATACAGACTTATAATTAAGGGTGGGGTCTAGTAAAGAAGTTTTCATTACAGATAGATATAGTTAGCGTTCAAAGATGTCACATTCACATCAGAGCACTCACTTGGCAACAGACAGGAAGGGAACAGCAAATATATTTCCAGTTTCCACAATGCAATTAGGCCAACAGGAAAGAGAGTTGTTACTCCCTCCAGTGAGTTTTAAAGCATGAATTTATGCATTACTTCTGATCACAGTCAGTGGAGCTCGAAACAGAGCAAGAGAGAGTAAAATGATCAGGAATGCACAGGATCAGTTATCATCAGCATTCATGTTTTGGCCCAAAGACCTCTAACGTCTTACTTTTATATTGTTCCAAAAGTGAGTTGTCACTCTGTGACATGTCCCTTATATAAACAGTTGCCGAAATAGCTCAGTTGGGAGAGCGTTAGACTGAAGATCTAAAGGTCCCTGGTTCGATCCCGGGTTTCGGCATTTTGACCTCTTCCCTCCCACAGCTTGTTCTTTTGACACAAACAAATGTCCATAATGTATAGGTATTTCCAGTGTAATAAGTGCCTGACTCAGTCATTTGAAGTTTAGGTGATAAGGTTAGTCTTTACACCCAATTACCATAAAATGAACCATGTTTGGTGTTGCAACATGCTGTGCCTCCAGGCCTGAGTGGTCCACTGATAGTGACCAAGTAATTCTTAACCAAAAGAATCTCCCTTCAGCAAACCCAATAACTTTGAAGTCCTTCACAGCAATGTACACAGCTCTAAATCACCAGTACGATTCCCTCGGGCTTTGACAGCTGGTTGTTCCACCCTATAGTCAATGTGTGAAGGAACAGTCTGTGACTAATGTTGCAGGTCAACACTGTGATCCCATGTCCATCTGCACCAGTGACTAAAGGTGCATGACAAGAGAGAGGTGCAAAGATCAAACCTGAAAACAGAGATGCTATCGGTCTTTTCCATCTGGGCAATAATAATGAATGGTGTGGTACACAGAGATAAGGCACAGCTAGCTAATACAGAACTGTGGGATGTATATTCATGTATCAATGAATGCTCCGATATGCACTATGATCCTCTCTCTCTCTGTGGCTTGTGAAACACTTGGCTGTACCGAAATGAATCAGGACTTGATTTAATTGGATTTGGCCATTCAATAGTACATCTGCATCTATGTGTAGATGAGGCCATTGATAGTTGGCTGTGTGAGTTTGCATGCCTGCAGCTTAATTACAGGGATTGTGCTGCATGTTTTCCTTAACTTTACAGTACACACACAAACACACAAACCATTTATATGCCAAACGTAAACTTATATTGCCAAAATATCTCCACCTTTTCTTAAATTATTATTCCTTTGATGATGCAAAGTACAAAATCATACAAAAATATACATGCAAAATGTGCACGCGCAGACACACCCACATGCACACTGACACACATGGCCTAGCTGAGGTACCCTTTGTTAATTCATAATCACAATATGGATTCTGTTCTGTGGGCCTATCTCCGCTCTGCTGCATAATGGTCTGCTCAAATGAGTCACTGCGTTACGATCCGCTCCAGTATCGCCCTGGCAACAAAGCAAGCGACTGGCCAGCTGGAGACGAAGCATTTCTCTGGCCTGTGTCTATCCCCGGAGGCTGTGTGTGCGTGTGCATGTGTGTGTTTGTGTGTGTGCTGCTGCAGCAGTATTCAGCCTAATACTGAGGCACATTGTCTGGTATTCACTGCAGCACAGCACATTTTACTCTCCTTACTCCCTGTTCCTCTGCCCACACACTCCACACAGCGGTGGAGGAGCGGAGGAGAGGAATCTGCATTGTTTACTCATACTGTCAAGCTTTACCGGCCCTGCAGGAAGTGATCCGACCACGAGATGACCAACAGAAGCTACCAGGTGAACACTGTAATCTTTCTCTAAAAACAGGCAATCCAAAGATATATGTGACAGAAGTTACGCTGTCAACACAAAGCTGCCTGTAGTTTAAGGTATGTTTTGAATCTTAACAAGGAACTGTGTTGACTTTCAAAATATTACAAAGCTAGATACTTACTTTGTGGTGGTGAGGGAGGTATTATGACATGAAAAGTGAGATCAATAAATACCTTCTAATAACCAATATAAAGAAACCTTTAATGTATCCCAAATCAAAACTTTGGCCAGTACGGGGATCGAACCCACGACCTTGGCGTTATTAGCACCACGCTCTAACCAACTGAGCTAACCGGCCATGTAGATGCACATGTCCAACTGTGTTTCTGGAGTTGCTACTGCAGGCTGCAAAACTTGTGTTTCTGACAGCGTGTGTGAAGTACAAAGCTTTGTTGATTTTACTTTCAGGAGGCGGGGGAGGAAAGTCTTCCACGTCCATGCTTAGGTGCTCTTCTCCTGCACAAGCTCTTCAGACCGCAGCATGCAGGGGATGAACTACGCCGACACACATTCCTAAAGGGCAAAAACAAACATCATGAAGTGACAAATTAGGTGGGTGTATCCCACATTAATTCAACACTGAGGAATGTTTCCATACATCAAGCATTGCTACCTTGGTGTATGTAAGCCAGTCTCCAAAAGCCCAGTCATACACCTGTTATTCCATGTTACTCAATCACAGCAGTACTTCTTCAACAGACGCTGTGCTGTGGTCACGGTCAGGAACCTTTTGTGTCAACATTAGAATCTAAACTAAAGCTAATTCAGACAAATAAATGGATGAATGAAAACAAAAGAAGCTCTTGTAGTGGCTCTGGAGGGCTATTGACCCGACCATGTGTTGCCGTGTATACAACATTCTCATATGCTAATTGTGGGCGTGTGTAATGTTATGGATATAAACATGCTGACAGCTATTACAATGGATAGATCATACCCTGTGGTGTAAAAGAAGGGTGATGGTGGGTTTCTGTGGCCAAGTTATTTAAAGCATTCTGATTTTTACTCGGGTTTATTGTGTCAGGTACTATGCAATCGGTATGACTTGAGTCAACAGTAAAAATCCACCTTCCTTTAGTTTACTCAGCTACAGACTTAGCAAATTAATCAAATTTAAGGTATTAAATTGTTGTGCACACTTTATTATATAAGATATCCAATGTAGACAACTCAGCAAATAGGCACCACTACTTCTTCCACTTAGAAGCATTTTTGTTCTTTGGCCAGAAAAAAAACTTTTCTGCAGCTTCATTATAAAAAGGTTACTGTATGCCACGGGCTACAGGCAACATATTTAATGTAGACTAAACCAACACCCCAAGCACATTATAATGTCTATATGTTTCACCTGGCAGCCATGTTTTCCTGCCAGACTTGACTGAAATAAAATCTTAAACGATAATATATATATATATATAAAAACACTTAGGGTTTAAGGGTCATTGTGACATTTTAAGAGCAACATTTTGGCCTAGGGGAATGTCATTAGCATGCCGAGGCAGGAGAGACCTTTGGACCTGCATGGGCATGAGAGACATTGCATTCCTCACCAGCACAGCCTTTGTTTGCCGATGTACAATTCATATCCAGAGGTGACAGTTTCTTTCAAAAGGCCTCCTCTGGCAAAAAATAAAGTTCTATCAGCAGACTACTGCAGCTTCCTCGTATGCTCAAGAACAGATGACATCATGGTGTAACATAAAGCAGTCATTGTTGTGGTATGTGCGCTCCATATTCTATTCATGAAATCTCTATAGTTCAGTGCAAACCACAACAAGCTCACAACCGTCCACTTCTGGCTAAGACAAACCTATACCACAGTCTTGCTGCAACCAGGAGCCAAAGGATAACTCATTCTGAGTCTCAAAGCTTGTTTTGTCTACAAATACTGTGAAATCCTCTGCTTCTTTGTCCTCCACCCTATTCACAGGGCACAAGGCCAGAACAGTGGATGTGAACACACTGAGCCAGTGTCTGCTGAATGCAGCGCCGCTGACAGATAATGCTAGCGCTAACAGAGGCAGGTAGAGTATGCATAGCCTGAGGAGAAATAGTTAGCACAATAGAGAGGAAACTAAAGAGCTGGACGAAGGTCAGGTGCTATGATGTTACAAAGCCCAACTGAAGATGAGGCCTTCTTCAGGTATTATACTGCACAGTCTGACAAAAACTGATGTATGAATATGAAACGGGTAGTTACACAGCACACACAGCTGTAAAATAATTCATATTGTGGCATAAGAACTAAGAGCACGGCTCTGACAAGATATTTGAAGGGTGACTCATCACTGCCTTCAGATGCATAGTGCGAGGTCGGGGACAGAAGTAAAACAGAAGGAAGGGAAAAGAAGTAAAATATTTAGGTGTTCTCTTTATGAAGCAGAAGCAAAGAGACAAATTACACTGTCTGTTTTTTTTCTTCTTTTTTTTACATATACATTAAGCTTAAATGATGAACTATATTGTCACCAAGAGTAGCAGGGTCAGTGTTTGATTGCAATGTTACACATTATAGACAAAGTCAGGAAACACAGACAACCTTTCTCACTCCTGCTTTGAAATCCATTTGCAGATTCCTCCGTAGCTATTTTCTCCTATAATTGCTCTGCTTTTCGTCTTTTCACATGCTTCTTGGAAAACACACCTTTCCACAAATTACATCCTGCACGGCCTGCGGTGGTGATTTGACTTCAAATGTGCTTTGCCCCATTTAAACTCCTGGCTACCACCACGGAGATGACCAACTCAACAAAAGCACTTTCTGCAACTGCAGCGTCAGTAACACATTTACAATGTGTAACAAAAGCAGGCAGGTGAGTGTATGTAGTTCACAAACCAGCATAGAAAGGCAAAAAAAAATATTCCTGATTCATTTACAATCACTCATAATCTGCTCAGTATTGTTGAATGTGAGAGTATTTATTGAGGACCAAGCGGAAGACAACAGAGGTAAAATAAGCCCCGTAGTTGATGACTCAACTGAGCATGTCAATACACGTCAGGGGAGGCCGGGCTGTACTCTGCAGACAGGAAAACAGTCATCTGCTCTGCTGTTGTAATGCAGACAATTTGCTCACATGTGTATTCCTAATAACCTATGCCAAAGAACAGGCAATGACAAGCACCAAAACTGGCATATAATCCATAGTGTAGAGGAGGAATTCACACTTGTGTTCACTCATACAGAAAATGTGACAGCCTACTGAACATGCATATAATATGATAATTATAAACCATTATTCTAGTAGAAAATACATACACTTTTCTCTGAGCTTTCCACAGCACATACCGTAACCTGTGGCCTGTCACTTACAACCAAACAGAAGTGTGTTGTCGGGTTATTCTACACCAAAATCCTTGCATCGGTAAGGAGTTTCGAATCTTCTGTAGAGTTTTCTGGAGCGCACTTAATGACAAGTGGCATTCCACACATGGGCTGAAAGTCATAAACAAAAGGCTGACTGAAAGAGAGACTTGTAGTCTGCTGTGAGTGTCTTCAGATTCAAAGCTCTGGTTGGCTGTTTTATTGAGCAGTGTGTCACAATCTTCTCCTGCCAGGATTACAGTAATCAGACCTCACCTGAAAACAGCAGCATCCCAGGCCTACAAAGGGCGGATGGACAGGCTTAACAAAGTAATATGAGGACAGGACAGCACCTGCAGCATACTAAAAAAATTGCTCACTCTCACCTCTACACAGTCAGCATTCAAAAGTTGAAGAATATGTGTGAAAAATAGTTTCATAATTTCATCATTACATATTGTTTATTACAGTTTGTCTCATTTGTGTGGCACTGCTGACCATTGGCTTAAAAAAGATCTGTGGCCCATACAGAAATCACAATTCACCCACCAAATACAAGCATTTAAACACATCAAAACACAAATGGTTTACTATGGAAAAGTTGTGTATTGTGAACAACATGCTGACTATGTGATATTCATCCACTGGTCTATTAAGCCACGCTGAGCATCAACAGCCTTTAGTTCAACCTGTTCTCTAAATCTCAGCTCAAAAGCTCCGTGGCTCATACAGGGATTAACCATACAGTATCACAGGATCCGAGCCAACCAGCCTCGACATCATACCGCTCTTCACCACACATCCTGACCTCAGAAGGGGTGGGGAAGTTTGTGGAGTTCAGCTGAGCAAAAACAGACATACGCTAGCTCCCTTTAAAAAGTGAATCCTGACGGCAAGTAGAAGCTGCTGATCGGATCAGCAAAAGACAAATTACAGCTAAGCAATTTTCCTCATAATTACATCTTCTTTTGTTCCTGTAGTAATATAACCTACCCTCAACACCCTGAACAATCAACAGAAGATCAGAAGACCAGAGGATTAGTGTGATATTTCATCTCTGCTACTAGTTATGGATGTGGATATTAAGGAACACACTTCAATAGTGAGGTCTGTAGAGGCTGCAGTATTTTTATTTGATGTCAGAGATGCGATCTATTGGACATGTGATGGCACAGAATGGATTTAGCTACAAGCTCTGAAGCCAAGTTTCTAAAGTCAATGTGGTCAACGCTAAACAATTTCAATAATTTAGAACTGCAATGCGCGATCCATCACATTATAATCACATTACACTGATGTTCATTGATGATGTTCACACGATGTTCATTTGAAAACAAAGGCAACCGCAGTCCTGGCTAACTGATTCCCACCAGAAGACGAGTATTTAATGTGTGGTGAGCAGTGGATATGCGGCTGCTTTAAAGAGCTTTTGTTGACTGGTTGGATGTAAGCTTCGAAGGCATTTTAATATGAATAGAGCAACTCAGTCAGATTACAATGAATGACCAAAGGAAGCTGCAATAATCTTGATCATTAGAGTACTGGCCATTGCAGTGACTTCAAAGGGTGGTGACGGTTTCTGAAGCCAAAGATTGCCAGTGACCCTTGACTTCACTCATCCTTTGGCTGCTGGGAATGTCCTCTGCTGAGTTCTCATCTATAGTTTAGTGCATACAGCATGGTGCTTATGTTTGAATAGGGGGTTCAGTTGTGTCCGGGGACCTTTATGACATGTCATCACCAGCTCTCCCTCTCCATCTCCTCACTCATTTCCTGTCTGTCTGTACTGTCAAACAAGTGCAAACATGCCATGAAAATCATCTTGATCGGACACATGTTTCCAGATACTAAACAAGTGTGTTGTATGCATGCAAACTATTTCACACATCCACCTGCACAAGAGATATGCTCTTTCATTCTCAGCTGTTGCTAAAATATCTAAGTTGCTAATCCATGTCTTACGGATGGTGGGGTTGTTAGTGGACAGTGAGTCCATAACTGCATTTCTCAAAATGAATGGTATGTTCTTCAGCTCAACCGCTGTGTATTCTTGCACCAAAAGCTTAGTCACGGTAAACAGAAGGCATTTCCATGAGCCACTATTGGCAAAGTAGAGTAAGCGCCTCGTCACAATTACTTTAGCGATTAGCGATTTCTGGCGTTTCTCCACTAAACTACATCTGTGACAGGACTGAAGATACTGCAGTTTGGTCATGTTTTTGTGCTGATGACAACATGGTTGATTAGATGCAAACTACGTACAAAAAAACTGTCTCCATAAGCATCTACTCAACAGTCATGACAAATAGTATTAGCATTGATTGCCAATAACCCTTTCCTTTGAGACACCAATGACAGCTGTCATTCGCTGGCTACAGTTACAACAGTTTTGAAAAGTGTCTGAAAACATCTGCAGTCAAAGCAGACAACATGTCACACAGAAAGGAGCCTGTGTACTCACCTGAGTGCTCACAGAAGAAAACTGCAGTGAATTTGAGCAAGGATAAACATGACTTGTGCCCCCTGGATAGCCTTCTCTAGGTGTTATTACAGTGAGGGGAGGAATTAACCATCTGTATTTGCAGCCAGGCCATCCTGGCTATTTGCTAAACAAATTACAAGTGGAGATGTTTGTTTACATGCATACATGTGTGACCCCCTGAATGCTTCAACTTACCCTTGTACTGGCCAAGTAATCTGGAAATGCAAGGCATCATACAACTACAGATGAATATCAAAGTGGTCTTTGGATATAAAACATTTTTAAAGGATTGGCTAATCTTTATAGATCCTTAAAGCACTTTTGCTGTGTGGAAAAGGAACTACTTAGAAAACAGTTGAATCAAATGATGGTTTTACTACCTGTTAAGACTGATCTTCCAGTTGACTGGAGCTAAGCAGCCCTTTTACTGAGGAATGCTATGCATGACTACTTGAATTTGTAGATGGGCTGACTGCTCCAGCTCGAGAAGACTTCCACACTTATAAATGATTATATGTGCATGGCAAGTCCACCGTAACGCTTATGTTTTCTAAGTTATGATTATTATCGAGGTTGCAAACTTGACATGCTGTTTTATCAGTCTTATAAAAGTAAAAAAGGCTATCTTGCACCTGCAATTGCATCCTTGAAGAGATACAGAGGGGTCAGAAAGTATGATGTTGTGCTCAACATTGACATATCTATCAAAATGTGACAGGGTCAAAGCCAGAGGATATATATATATATATATATATATATTACTGTCCTGTCTAGTTAGTATATGGCAAAAGTAACAAAATGACGCAGAAAAAGATGAACAGAGATACTTCACGTTATTATAACAGTTGATTTCGAGATTAGGATGCATTAATTAACATACGTGTGCATAAAAACATGATTAAATGTCAGATTTTCAGGTTATAGTTGACTCTGTTGGCAACTTGGCAAAGTTAACTGAAGCGCCACGTTATAGCCATCTCCCAATACACTGTTTTAAAACTAAAAAATACACTTCAGACACTATAACACAAAAAGAAAAAAAACGTATGTCATGTTCCCAATCAAAAAAAAGGTAGCGTAGCGTTACTGCTCACCTGAACGGTTAGCAAAACACTTAACTTAACATAAGATATTTAAAACTTTGTCAGAAACAACGAAAAAAGTCCTCAACTTACCATTTTACGACTTCTGCCAAGTGAATTTCTATATCCCTTTCGTAATAATACTGTGTAAAGTGTTAAGCGTGATGCATTTGTGACTTCAACACAACTTTAAACACATCAAAACACATCCAGTTTTCGCCTACTGTCTTCTTTTAACTTCACTCTTTTCGATGCAAACTGACTCCATCCATGGAAAAACTCTCTACCTCCTGTTAGCAGCTGATTGGCTGACGGAAGGACTTAAAAAAGCTCTGATTGGCTGTGATAAACGTCGATCAAGCATCCCAACGTCTTCTCCGGCAGGATCGGGCAGAGGAGTTCCAATGTGCCCACGTGACGTGTGAGGTGGCTCCCTTCGACTCAGCTGTCCAGAGATGATGTTGGATGAATGTTTGTCTAATTGTGTCCACAAATTACCGTGTATTATCCCTTATCAATTATGAATAGTAATATATTTACAAACTGTGCCAATTACTCTTTATTATACCGTATTGGTAATAGTAAACCACCCTGAACTAACGTTAAATCAAATTATTGATTGATGTATCCATAGTGGCTTTGGAACTTTTGTTTCTTCATGCTTGTTTAAGGGCACATCATATGACGTGTAGTTGAAGCAACTTTTTCAGTCATTGCAGACTGAATATTACTTTTTAAAAGAGCAACTTACATCTCAGACATTCACACTTCAGCTCATTATAAAATGTATTTATCTGCTATATAAAACAATCATGTTAATCATTTAGAAATCAGCTTTAAAGTGACTAAATCAAACATGGCTGTATGGTCAAATGAGAAAAACTGAGATCACATACTTAGACACTTAAATTATACTTACTTAAATAATTATTCCTATTCTGCCACCTACAGGCGGATGTTCCAAGGAACACACGTAATAATTACAAACTATAAGCAAAACCAAGAGACAAAATATGTTAACAAACATTTTATTTTGTGTCTCATAGTCAAAAAATTAAATATATAATATTTCCCGACACAAACAAAAATGTTCACCCATCTCATAATGTTACGTCTGTGTGGACAAATGAAATGGAAATCCAACACAATCTAATATTAGTACTTTTTTGTAATGTTAAGACTGTTACTAAAATAATAAAATGACTACATTTACTGTAAACTTGACAATGTGTGGTTTCATTTTATCTTGAGGAAAGTTTACAATTATTTTGATAATGCTGCTGAGTCAAACCCGACACCCGGCTTTTAGATTTTACTCACAGAATTATAAAGATAATTCAGGAAGTCTGCTTCCTGGAATGGACACTGAGTCGTAAAATGCCCAGCAAACGCTTCTTCACACATCATTAACAGTTCATTAACCTCTGCAGTGCATTTATACTTTGCCTCAGGCCCAATTCAAGGAGTTGAAATGTATCCCAGAGATGTAAAAGATTAATATAGATTAATACTAATGGTAAAATAAAAATGTCTAAAATCATAGAGTTTAGTGGGCAACAGGAACAACACTCTAAAATCCAAACTGGGAAATGATATGAAGACAGGATCTGCAAGTTTGCAGCTGAGATTATAACTAAACATGAATATTCTTGAAGAAATGATGCATCGATGCGTTTCAGGCAATTCTCACGCCTCATCTCTTGAATACTTACAGTAAATACTCCCTACTTACTCATTCAAGCGAACACAAACGTCTCATGCTAGGTATATGACATTGAACAAACCAAACCCTCATTTCTACAACAAGAAGGCCATTGTGTGAGAAAAAAATCAAACACATTTTGACTTTTTGATGTGACAAGTAGAAATAAACATCTGCTAAGACATCAATAAGCACCGTTAAACACATCTAATTTAAACCATCTTGACTCATAATATCAAATAAATCACGATCAAAATGTTGCATGGTAATTCTGTAACAACACAGCTACAGTTTCACTACGCTGCATCTCCATTTGGGACAATAGAGTCTTTGTAAAGTTGAATAGTGTTGAGTTTTCTTCTGTTTGGAAATGTCTTTCATGAAAATATTCACGATAAACATTCCTGTCTCTGCTGAAAGACGATTCAGTTAAGGAAAAAAAAAACAAAAAACGTGATCATGAATTGATTGATCAAATTGTCCTCTTAGCATCTAATAGCCTCAATGAACAACTAATCTGTAGAACTTAACTGTAGAACGTAGAACTTAACCCAATTTTCCAGCCTACGGTGCTCAATCAGTGCTGCAGAACTATGTTACAAAAGCAACAATAGAGCTGTGCATGACCAATACTTGATGTTATTTTACTACAGAGTTCTTTGATGAGTACTAAAACATCCTCTGTCATATCCTCAATTACACATTACTACTAGGCTTCTTTTATATTTGACTTGAACTGAAATAATTTATCAATAGCAACAGATCAGAAGATGCTGTGGGCAGACATAAAGATATACAATGCAATGCTTCTTAAAGCAGGACAGGGTGATAATCTGGACATAATGTAAATATGGAGTGGCCTCACATTTAGTTGAGTTGTTTTCAACTTAAATTAGCCAAAATATTCATGTCCACAAGCTGATTTTTGCTCCTAAAGAACAAGGTTTAGTTTGTAGGTTTGTGCATCTGAATGATTCTTGCAATAACTGCCGTCACATGTATTTTTCCCTATTGTGAATAAACAACTGATCATATGACTTGTTTCACAACAGTATTCTCTAAAATGATGCAAACAATTCCTCATTCATACACAAACACACATACCTATTAAAAGCTAACCAGATGGAAAATTAATATTCTTTTCCCTGTATAGGCAAATAGCATGATAACCGCCTGAAATCCTGATGAAAGACAATGTAGCATCCTTTTTTGCTAGGTCATACCAGTAAATAAGTAAAGTCTACTTAGACCACAAGGACTCACAAGTCCAAATGTTAAAAAAATGTTAAAAAACACTCGAGAAAAACATGGTATGATTCAGACAGGAAATGATCTCCTTAGGACCCTTTAGCTGGCATGGGGTTTGACAGAAACCTTAGACTGGTCCTGTGTGGATCCATTTACAGGTACGTGTTTGTTTTCAAAGTTCCAATCCACAGGGTTAAGCAGCTGCATGGTCTTCTTGTGCGTCCAGAGGGGGTTGAGGATAAACGTGAGCAGAGCCAGGCCAGGGAAGAAGAGCAGGAGTTGGGGCAGGGCCAGGTGGGTGATGAGCTCTTTCCAGTGGGTCAAACTTACATACCACATGTAGTAGGTAAGCACCATGCGACAGTGGAACATGTGGATCATCACCCACTGGTTGGCTCTCCAAAACAGGGTGCGCGCCCAGCCGGCCTATCAGGAAGAAAGAAAGATAAATGGAGACAATGATGATTTTTGAAAGTTTTAAAATAATGTTCAGTAAACAGTGTTCATTTTCTTTACTGTGAAGATCTTAATGTGACATATAAGTGTTTTGTTACATTACATACATCTAATTTTAAACTATAACATCATTTTACGGAGTCTATTTTCTGTGTATTCAAATCAAATCTGTGAGTAGGAGAAGCAGAGGAAGTTTAGGTACTGGCTCAATCTTTTTTCGTTATATAGAACTTCCTCTTTCTAAGAAAGAAAAAGACCAAAGACGAACTGAAACCTATTGACAATTCTTATGGTAGTTGACGAGAACCTGTAATAAACAAATTTAAAAAATCAACCAGCCGCATCAGATGCTATTAGTAAACCCCCAGGAATTTGGTAAAATAGCTGCATTGACCAAATGCAAATGTGTTGATGGTAAATTGAAAGAAACCATTTGCAAGATATGGACAGAGCAACATGGGGACAAGTAGTTTCACAACACAACAAGTCGTTACCTTCAGTAACATCCAGGATATACATGTGAACGGTGTGCTCATCTCCAGCAGCAGCGTGACCATCGGCAGGAAGTGGCCCAGGGAATCCCACACCACCGCCCCTGCGTATCCTAACAGGGCGAACAAGTGGTGCGTTGCCAGTGGGAGGTCAAATGACCAAAATACCACATTAGAGGCATGCAATGCTACATTCTCAAACAAAAAGAAACCTGTGGCTGTGAGGACATGGAACCATGACCAGTCTTCCTGTCCCCTCACTCTGTCTCTGGTTAACACGGAGTCCTCAGTCAGTGTACGGAGACCAGCTACGGTACTCTGGATGCCGAATGCTGCCCGAGTTGCTGCGAGGTTCCAGAAAACCTTCTCTTTATTTAGCAGTGAGCTGTAGGTGCGGGACAGTGCCGCAGACAGGAGATGGGAGAGGAGGAATATTGCTGTATAGAAGGCAAAGCCGAAGCCAATAAGCTGGAGGCGATAGTCCCATGAGAAGTATTCCGCACTGGGCTGGGAGGGGGCATCATCAGGAGGCAGATGGCTGGTCTGCTGCTCAGGATTCATGATGTTTGAGGGAGGTCAGTGGGGCTCAGCTGCAGGTGGGGCCGTGAGCAGCGCCAGGTACATGCATGATGTGGGGGTCACCTGCTAAACTAATGAAAAATGCTACAAAAAAAAAAAACAACAACAAAAAAAAACTGACAAGCTCCATTGCACACCATCCACAACACAAATTAAACACACTACTCTGGCTCTGGAGTTTACTCAAACTCTATTAATTTACATGTTTAACCTATTTTTTTTGTTGTAAAAGTTTAATAGTTTTAGTATTTGTCAGCGTGCTTCTCCTGACAACTTGTAACTTAATGCTAAGTACAAAACAGCCCGACGCGGAGAACATCATGTTCTCTATTTTAAGCAAACATCGCATCGTCTAGTAGTCCACCAAAAACACGATGAATCAGAGTAAAGTTTAACAGTAGCTGTGTTGTAAAAAAATTAGCACCATAACAACGAAAGGTGAGGCTAAAACAAACAAAACGCTGAGAAGTAAAAAGCTGGAATTATTACTCACCAGTAACTATTTAACATGCCTGTAACACCGTTCAAAACTGTGTGCTGCTGTGTTGTGAAAGCTTCAACGGGAAAATCCACATCATACGACTTCAATTTGGTCACATGACCCTCAAACCGGAAGTAACGCCCGTTTTAAACTTCCGGACATTCTATTGGTCAATGCCGCTCAGATCCGCGTTAACATCCCATCCTATTGGTTACTGTCAGTTATATGAAGAAACATATGAAACACCATTTAACTTAATGCTATAAATAGCGCATTGCTTAAAATATCAAATATATGATTAGATATAGATACCACAATAGACCTACACTGTAAAGGCATGTCAATAATTTAAAAGTATCTTGATTTGATACTAGTGATACAGTTTATTTGATAACATGATGAAATGTTATTTTATTGATAACAGATTGTGCAAAAACATTCATTAGATTAAAATTCCATTTATACCTGCTTCTCCTGTGCAGGGTCATAGGAAGGGCAGCACATCCAGCATTCAGGACTCTGAACTCACCCACAGAAACTTCTGATTTTATTTGACATTTTAATTTTAAGAACACTTCCTCTACCTGGGCATTGAGTGCTTACATTTTTTCAGTTGTAACTATGTATTGGTCTGAAGCACAGTCTGCTTTTCTTTTGTACAGTCACTTTAAATTTTAAATGTTTTTAATACACATTTTTATTACCACTTTATTTCATCGTTATTAGCTTTTTCTTGTTATATTTTCATTCTTCTATGTCAAGAGAGCAAACAACAAGACACACTCTTTGTATGTTTGCATACTTGGTTAATAAATAGATTACATCAGGGGCAAGGTGCAAGATATGGTCAGTTACTCCACACATCCAATCCAATAAAAGTATATGGGCTGCCGTACCTGCAATCTAAAAGTAATCAGCTGTCCGCTGAAAAGATCAACTACTACCAACTACTGCATCTCCTGCAACAACAATCAACAGTCATATTCAGGGTTATTTAAAGTGTTTATGTCTCTCATAAAGTTGAACCTCCTGTGTCCTGAATACATTACTCACTGGAGAGACGGTGAGGTGGTGAAGTGAGAAATGATAAAGTCTCCTGTAAAATATATCATGCCATAAAAAGCTGAGCAATTATCTAAAACATTAAATTATAACTTTTTTTTTTATTGGCAACTGGGGAAGGGAAGCACAGATAAATCCAACCTGCAACTGTTAACCCATGAATTTATTTCTTTGTCCAACAGGGGGTGACCTTGCCTCATAAATTTTATATTATGTCACAAGTAGTTCTTTTTATAGAAGTGACCCACCACTAACCCTTGTTAACGAATGACTGCTGAACGGATACGTTTTTACTACATCTCCATAAAATATACATACAAGTACAAGAGCATAATCAGACATTTTAAAAAAATTGTAATTAAATGTTGCGTAATCCTACATTTAAAGGCTGCGCATGCTCCTAATAAACTAACACAGGTGGTTTTAATCATTTTGGTGGATGACTGTGTGGGTGTGTAGAGGGTGTGCTTGATTGACACATCCCTCTGACTCCTGTCAGCTCTGTCAGGTGGGACAGATTACACCTTTATCATTCTTGTTAGCTCAAGGAGACTGGTGACCTCATCGTGTAATTCCCAGCAGCTTCCACCTGAGAAGAAGTCTAATCAGTCAGAATAAGTGAAAAAGCCTTTGCATGTGCGGGGCCGTTACGACTAACAATCGTGGAAGTTGATGATATGTAATTTGAAGTACAGTCATAATACAGCAGAGCTCTGAGCTCTTCCATGTAATCTCTGTTTAAATTGATATGGGACATGGTTGTTTGTCAACTATACCAAATATGCCTATAGTGCATAAAACCTGCAGTTTTGTCATGCGCTTAACTTAGATTAAAATTACAGTAGGAATGTATGCTGATCACAACCAACTTTCTATCTTGACTTAATCTTCAACAATGTTGCGATCCCAGGACATATTTATATATATATATATATAGATAGATAGATATACTTTATTAATCCCAAAAACTGGGAAATTAGAGTGTAACAGCAGCATAACACAAATACAACACAATGAAATAAAAAGAACAACCAACAATTAAGACAATAATTAATAATTAAATAAGAATAAGATAATTAAATAAGAAATTAAGATAATAATTACATAAGAATAAGTAAAATAAAATATAATATAATAATATAATAATATATAATATATGACCGGATTTTAGCTATTATTATACACGCTGATGGCCTGTGGCAGGAAAGATTTCCTGTTCAGTCTGTAGTTTGGCAGCGGCGGAACTGATGACGTCACATGCTACCACTGCATCAGCTGACGGAGGGATGTAAACAACTATCACGATGGTGGACGTGAACTCTCTCGGTAAATAATACGGGCGCATTCCCACAGCTAACAGTTCAATGTCCGGGGAACAGAGACGTTCCTTCAGGTTGACATGTCCAGGATTGCACCACCTCTCACTCACAAAAAGTGCAATCCCACCACTTTATAATCTGCACTAAGAATTCACACAATGTCAGATATTAATTATTCACCTAAAAGATAGTTTTGATCAACATTACTTTTGAAAGATCTGACCTGAATATTATGAGGTCTAGAAATGAACATTTCCTGAGGACAATGTGTGATTACCCCTAGCTGATTAGACTGCCAGCTGCTGCCGCTACAAGAAACCTTTAATCACATACAGGTGAAGTTGTATAAAACTCATATGTGTGACTGTATGGAGCATGTTCTTATCATGGTTTGAACTGTTTTAATGCTGATCAGAGAGAAAGCCACCTGACTCCTCTACACAAGTTTAAAAACACACACACAATGATCCCAGAAACTATGACTCCTATGGCATATGCATTTACATTTTAAGAAATAAGAGGCTTGCCAGGCAATTTTTGAGGTATATGTGCTTGAAGAGTTAAAACTGTAGGAGTGAGGTATCACAACACTGTATTTATGAATCACAGACAAAAGGTGCTGTGGATTAACATAGAGTGTTTTTGGTGGCTCTATAAAAAAAAGGAACGATTCATAAGTGATGCTTTATTCTAATAATGATGTAAAGTTCAAGTGATCTTCTCACTTGACCAATAACAGCTAAAAGTAAGCTTTCCCTCATCTGTATCTATGCATTGCTATTTTAGTAGGCAGGCTGCATTCATATATAAAATGCATGAAATGTCAAGAAAGGTTTAATAAATGTATCGAGCGTTCTTCCTGTGAGCTAAAATCCTGCCATTGGGAATACAGTTATTAGGACAAGCATCGAATAGTTTCTGCCTTCATACTTTGATGGATATAGTGTCATTTTCTGTCTTACAATATTAAATAAAATATTGTAAATTCATATTTAAAATCCATTTCACTAATATTGATATTCAAACATAATTGGCACAGCAGCAGAGTATGACGTTTACATTTGGGTTATATATTAAAAATTAACAGACATCACACAGACAAACTTTTCCAAACTTTTTCTCCAAAAATTTAATTGCAGAATTATTTACACTGGATGACCAAATCGCAATGACCAAACTACTCAAAGAGGCAAAATCCTTCAATAGCTCAGCTTGGAAAAAAATGGAGGAAAATGCAAACTACTCAAATAATACAAAAATAACCCAATGATCCAATAACTTCTGGAAATATAGCACTGAAATAACACACACTGAGAAATGCATATGTGATCAAGTTAAATAAATACATAACAAATGTACATTAGTGGAGTAATGTCAGAATAGTAACAAAAATTCAATAAATAAGCCTACATTCAGAATCAGTATTTTGCATGCCATCATATCAGCTTATAAAATAACTATAACAAAGTAAAAATGACAACAAAACATGAGCAAGAGCAGAAAATAGTTATGTTTCAATGAAGCATATATTATATATATTTATATATCTATATATATATTTCTTTACAAATAATGAATATTTGGCATTATATTCATCTTCACTATAGATATGATATACAAGAGATGAAAATAGTTTTAGCTAAACAACTACTTTTTTTTTCCATTTTGTCTAGTAATTATAGAGTGGTTTCACATTCCAAGTTCAAGGAAGTGTTGTATCAGTCTGTCTCAGTGAGTCCTGACACTCTTTCCACGGCATGGTTTTACGAAAAAATCCCCTTTGAAATATTTCACATCATGGATTCTATAGTTAAAAGTAGAGAGAGACAGTCATACCAGAAGTGAGGCCACAGATGTCAAGAAAACTGAAATGATGAGTAGAAATGGGGGGAAAAGGCAATGGCAGAAATTATTTGCTTACTTGAAACCGATGCAGGATGTGTAGCTGTATAGAGTAATGCTTTTACAGTATGCTGGATAAGTCACAAAGATGGCACTTGTAGTTAATTGCTGCCCCCGTGACATTAAACTTGACACTGATGTCATTTTCTTCCCTTGGAGTTTTCACAAGGTTTTGATGGGCAGCTGTTACCATCTGGTATCACTTATTTTTTTTTAAAAGAAAATCACCTCAGTGATTTCCTGACAAGTGGAAAATCCTCCAATGTTCAGAATATCACACACACACACGCACGCACACACACACACACACACACACACGCGCACACACACACACACACACACACACACACACACACACACACACACACACACACACACACACAGACAGAGCAGGGGGGGCAGCATCAGCCAAAAGGATCACATAACACGAAAAGCATAATACACTCACTAATAAAAAAAGCTTCAATGCTTTTCATGTACCAGAAGGCCTTTATGAATACCCTACAGCTGTCCATCTCAAAGTGAGTACATACCTATTTGGGCAAAAACCAGTGAACAGGTTAAAAGAAAAACATTTCATAGATAGGAAATGATTTTCTCTGGGAGATAAACTTGACCCAGCCATTACACAATAGACATAGTTTCTTTAGAAAACAGCCCAGAGAGTCTCAGGAGTATCAAGGTAATATATATGTATATATATATATATATATATATATGTGTGTATTTTTTCCCTTTTTTTTACCAGAAAGGTATTGGTTCTAAAACTAAATGTGCGATTTTCGCAAGCCCAATTCTCACCTCTAACTGAAGCTCTAAATTAACCAATGCCTGTGTCCGTATTGGCCAAATCCTTTGTGACTTCTTGCACTCATCTGTCTTTTCTATTTGAAATGGTCCATTAATGGTCTAACTAGAAAAAACGGTCTCATGACAATTATGCGAATGCCGCGATATGCTTTAAGCTGAAATTGTGGTGGATACACTTCATTTTGTTTGCAGACGTAATCAATCAGCATAAAGTGAAAATCACCTCTGTTGTTTCAATGACAGCTTTCAGTGAAACTAGCCAAGTAGAGTTTGATAGATGCAAATACATGTGGTGCTGATGCGTACGTTCTACAGTATAGGCCACTATTCAGCAGTACAAGCTTTGAAGGGCCTTGGAGGCTGTTTGCTTGATCTCACCAAGGACCCAAAAATCTTACATAAGCTGCTTTGCTTAGTCAAAAGCAGACTAAAAAAAAAAAAAAATACTCAGCACAGCGACCCAAGATCCTCACAGAAAAGCTTTCCAGCTACACAACAGCATACAACACGAGCAGTTTGGGGCTCTACGTGGAGCTCTCGTCTCCTCAAAGCCAGCATATGTCAGGCCGAGTCTGTCTCTCTCTCGTCTGCCTGCCACTGTCGCAACAGCAGGGGAACGTCTCAGCTCTGCCAAATTCCTGGCATCACAAACCCAAATGCTTTCCAGAAACCCGCTGTCATACTGTTATAGGTCCCTGCCACTGCAATGAAAAAGCTTCTGAATTATACATGGGTGTGTTTTCATAAAAAGTGTCATCTAACACTCAGCCATGGGCTACTAAAAGCCCAAACTGGAGTCGTGGAAGTGTGAAATTCCATGTTTGAAACACACACTCCATGGCTGACTTTGGCTACTTGGTGATACTTAATACTAATATATATATTGCCTGAGCTTTGCTAAAATAATTGATAATTAGAAAAATGTCTCATGCATTCTGATACAAAAGCAATCGAGATTCAGTTTATTAAACCAAATGGATTGCATTTTGTAAAAAAAGAAAAAAAAAGAAAAGAAAAGAAAGAAAGAAAGAAAAAGACTAACAAAAATGTAATGACACACTATCATATTGGTATCTAAAATATATTTCAACAGAGTGCTAATGACACAGGGAACATTAGGGTAGGCTTGTAATAGGGAAATCAAGCTCAGACAGACACTGACCCAATATGTCGCGCTCTCTTTCTGAACATGTCAGCACAGAGGTACAAAAACAAGACACACACGCATCGACAAAACTCAGAAATATACTCCACTCCATAATATACGCCATATAAATAATCTCCCTGGTCCTATCCATTATGAGGCCAGACACACTAAAACAGTTATTCAACTAAACATTTTTAAGTCATAAAAATAGATTTTTTTAAATGATGTATTAGCTGACAGTGCAGTGTGTTGCATTGATTGTTTGTTTAGTACTGTATTGATTTGAAATAAAAAGCAGCACCATTTTTAGATGGTTGATTATCCAAAGTTTTACCAATAGACTTTAGTTCTTAGGTCAGCGATTCACTGGCAATGAAGACTTACTGCAACTACTAAGTTACCTGAACCAAAGTCTGAGCAATTTACTTATAGCCACCTTAGAAATTGATTGCTAGCATCTGTAGCACTGACCAATCAAAAGTAATCAATTTAAAAAACAAAAACAACAACAAACAGTATATCACTGTAATGTCACAAGCTAAAACATAAATTTGGCCAAAAATCATTATTAACGGTTTCAGATTTAGCGTTCAGTTTAGAATGAGTTGGAAATATCTATGTTAATCTAACCAAATCATTCAAATCATTATTAGCGTAATGTTTTGTACTACTACTGAAGCATATCACGTCACTTTCAGGAAACGTAATCAAAATTAGAATTAATCCCCCTTGACATGATTATGAAACAGCATTTTAAAGAAGTATCACGTTTCATATTTCAACTCCTACTCTTTAGTTTAAATGGGTCGTATATTAGCAAGCTAATGTTAGCTTTGTCAGTTGATTCAGCCTACAAAACACACTTGGCAGTTAGTATGTATAAATATCTGGTCATGAACATGGCACAAACCTATTTTATTTTAGTGATCACATGACGTATAACTAGGCTAAGTCTGAATTTATGATGAGCTGGTGCAATCGGTGCGTCGCAAGCAAATGTATATATCTAACTACATTATCTTGCGAGACAATACCACACAGCTAGGCCTGCATAGCATGTAAATATCCTATTCCTTATGTAATGCCTTTCAACTGGAGTTTATTTGTTTATTTTAGTTATTTGGGACATGCTGCTTGTATCCCTTTGGAATGCCTTTGGCCCGTTTCCTTTTTAATATTTCTAAGGTTTTCCTGGAGGGAGTCGGTGCAGTTATGATACTGCTTAGGGAGACTTTCAGCAACACAGAACATTTGGAGAAGTAAGATCATCACAAAGCATTTCTTTCGATTAAAGTGACTAGTATGCACATGTTTTGGAGGTTTTTCTATCGCTCCTCATTAACAGTGGCCGAGGGTGCTATGGGAAAGGGCCTGAGAGAAGTATATTAGATGAAAACACAGCAAAAATGATTTTGTGTGTGTGTGTGTGTGTGTGTGTGTGATCAGGCCACCGCATGTATGCAAAAAAAAATATCAAGATTTGTCAAAAGCAATAGAGAGAGAGGGAGGGGCAAGCAGCGGACATGGGGGAAAAAAATACACAATTAATATCCTTCCTGCTCACAATTCAGAAATACAACAGTACTATTGTGAACTTGGTTATGTACATTTCCCTTGGAAATAGAGAGAATTGTAATAAGTGCATAAGTGCATTTGTCTACACATTTTGATCTAAGGAGTTACACAAACCTTCATAGTTTTTTTATTTTTTTTTCCTACTGCATTGACATAATGAAAAATGTTGGCACAAGACTTGCATGTATTCAGCTTCAAGTAAATGTCAATATTTGAAAGTTGGCAACAGGAACGTGAGATATATAGGAAAAGTTGTTTGAAATGCGCATATGATGAGTTGACAGATGTCATTCTTCCACCAATCCAGATTCCAGACCATGAAAAATGTTACACTGACTACAACCAGGTTGGGTAGAAAGCTGCATTTTTCAACACTGACCAGTCCAGAGCTTATAAGGGCTGCCTGAATAACCTTAAACGGGTGATCAGTGCCACATGCACATAGTTGAGGTATTTCAAGCATTGGCACTTTTCATAGTTTTGAACAACAATTTTGTGATTTTTAGCTCTTAATCAACATTTATCCCGAAAAAAAGAAACACAAAGAACAAAAAATGAATCTAAGTCATAATCTAACCTAAATTATTGAAACATACTGAAGGGTCACTAACTTTGAACATTTGAAATACAACTTGAAATAAATATCTCATCTCATTTACTCCTTTTTTTTTTTTTTTTGAGCTCAAAGGCCTGGTTGCTGGTAGGTTTTTCAAAGCTGCACTTTTTAAATGGCACTTTGCAAAAATGCTGAAAAACTACAGACGCACCCATTCCAGGATATTGGATGAGGTGCGTGTAGGCTGAGTGTCATGATAACCAGCAAACCAATGGAGAAACCCAAGCAACCCATGTCAGACATACATTTCTGCTAACACCTATTCTGGCAATGGGGAAAAGAGGTTCGGCACATCCTACAGACCGATGGTGTTGGTGATGGGCACTGAGGATGGCTATCGAGATCAGACAACATATGGATAAAGGAAGAGTAGAGAGAGTAGCAGTCTAGAAAAAAAGGCTAGTTTTAAAGTAGTTTGAATGTGAGAGCAGGGTGACACGTTGGCCCCTGACCCTATCTTCTCAAAGTCTAGTCTGAGCCTCTGGAATATAGATCTCGATGCTGTCCGCTCGCTCCGACACTGAATTCTGCCGGAAGGAGGCTGCCCGCTTGGCTGCCATGAGTCGCCGCCGAGCCTCCTGCCGGTGCCTGTCTGGGAGGTCCAGGGATTTCTCCCTTGTGATCACACTCTTCTGTCGAACTGTCTTCTTTGGTACGGGAGCTGGTGGCTTTAAGAAGAAGGGAGAATTATTAAGAGGTGCTTTAACAAGGGTGATCTGGGAAACGTCAGCAGGACCCCTCACCTTCTTCTCTGGGCTGTCTATAGGCCTCCAGTTGTTGTTCTTGATCTGCTGTAATTGGTCAAACTTCATGGTCACGTCATCGATGGAGAGCTGCAGGAGGTCCCAGAACCCAGCCAGGTCCTGGGAGGTGGGCCGTGGCATGGCGCTGGGGTCCTATGAAAGGGCAGCAAATATAAGCTTTGGTGACATCAGGTAATTAGTCAGATAGCTGGTTTAGTGTCTGTCATTCATATACAAACATAACAATGATTGCACACATGCAGTACATGCTGATTATTGCACTTCAGCCAAGATCCACTAGATGTCATCATAAGACTCGTGAAAACAGGCATCAACACCATTGTTTGGCTTTCATTTGAAATGATGGATAACAACTCTTGATATAGACCAATCCAGTCATATTTCCACGAATCAGCTCTAAAATAATAAATTGCCCCTGCTGGTTCATTCGTAATCATCACTCCAATCCTGAAATGAAAAACATCAACACATCAAATTGAGGGGCAACCGTCTTAGCAACTGCAGTTGCTGCAGGTTTTCTGAGTCATGACAGAATTTCAAAGAATATTTGATATTGACCACATCTTTGTCTTAGCTTTGGACTTTTTTTTCCCATTAGGTGATAGTCTGCTCTACATATTCATTGTTTAAAAACTAAAACAATATTTAATACAATCAACCTTGCACACACATAGGAGTACAGATATGATGATATGATGAGAAAAGAAGAAAACACATGAGCTGTTTTGGAACTATAAAACACTAATAACTGGGAACACTATCGATAAATGTTGACTGTGATGAGTCAATATAAAGATGTCAGTATGAAAATCAGAAAAAACTACACTCACTTTAACTGAAAGCTTCACGCTCTCACATAAAGTTTAGAGGTACCGGGGTCATAATGTAAAGAAAACACTATTACAATGTGAATGTTTGTAGCTGTAAATCCCTGCATGTATTTGAGCTGTGGGTGTCACATGCCACATTCCCAAATTATTTTCCACTCAGGAATTCTAGTCTCACATAAAATAAGGTCTTTGATTCACATTTTGATCTACAACATAAGGTACACCCATTAATATCTCATCATTAAACATTAACAGTGTAGAATATAAGTTTTCTGCATGCATGATTGACAAAAATAATTTGTGGAAATTATCTACACATATAAAATAAATGCCTGATCACCACATCTCACACCTTGCTAGACTGATCCATAACGTTGGTGTTAAAGAGAGCGTTTTCTTGGCAGTGGTCTTATCATACAAGGAGCTAATTACACAACATCCTGTACACTTCATTCAGGACCTTTAACAGAACATGGTGCTAAAAATACCATTATCATCTGCTTGCCTTCTGTATGAACTAGGAACATTTAAGAGGCAGTGATTAATGTGAATGAATGCAATTGTTCCACTGTGATTAAGAAGTAGGGTATTGAGAAAGATGTGCATTAGACCATAAAGACATGGACAAATGTGCTGGATTAATGAGTATTTCAGTTAAGATGAGCATTTGCACATAATCCTGGTAATACATTGATTATAAATGCAACAGCTCGGTTTCTGATCACCTGAGCAATCAATAACACCAGCAGAATTGCCACTTAGTTATTTAGTTTATTGTTGATACAGTTTGGTTTTCTTAAATCAGAAGTGTCAAATATATATTTTGAAAATTGAATATTTAGGTACTAGCGATAAGCTGAAGTGCTACTACAGGGTCGTGGAGGCAACTTTCAATGTGGGCAAATCTGAGATTTTGCAAATCACAGATCTATTCAATAACACATCTGTGATGGGATGTGTCGACTTATTGTAATAACCCCAGAGACATTTGCACACTCACACTAAGCCCGGTGACATTTAGATTCGCTGGCTGGTAAAGGGTGCAGCAGTCTGATGATATAGTAGATTTACAGTGTGGTTGGCAGTGCGAGGGATTCTTATTCTTTCCATATACAACTTGGCATTATGTCCTGCCACAATGTATACATATAAAAGTAGTTTGTTTCAACACAAGAAATACAAACAGATGTGAAATTCTCCCAGGAATATTCTAAACTCTGAACTTGTGATGTTCTTCAAACCATCTTGAAGAAGTCTTTAAGGCTTCAGATATTTTCAGCTCTCAGATTTAGTGAGTTTTTTTTTTTTTTTTTTAAGACCAGTGTGTCAGTGTGTGCTTTTAATCCTGGAGCTCCTCCCAGAGAAGTGCTCTGCACACTGTTAATCTCTTCTAAAGAATTTATATATCAAGCTTTAGGAAAGTCGATCCAGGAGGTAGAGAGAAGCAGCCTGATAAAACACAATTAGACAACTTCTTTATTTCACAAGGAAAATAGAAAGTGATTTTTTTTTTTTTTGGAGAAATGTTGCAGCTTTTTGTAATTAAAATGTTATTGAGTAAACCTGCATAACAAGAGTTAAAAAGACTTAAAAAGGCTGGCTCCCTCTATCTATTCCCAATCTAATCCCAGTGCAATTCCCATTCCCCTTGAACGAGTAGTTCCTTCTGCATATTCCGAAAAAACATCTCTCATAACACTGCACCAACTTCATTTGAAATATTGGGTACTTCTCTCGGATCAATAAAACGAGTTGTGAACAGTGCAAGAAAAAAAAAATGAGGCAGCAATCCCTGACCTCTGTGTTCCTGCAATAGAACGGCTGCTCTCTGCGTATTCAGGTCGATTAAAACACAGGTTTGGCTCAGCTTTCTGTTCTTCTCTTCTCAGGGCAAAGCTGCATCACCAGAATACATCCATCCACGCTTAGTTATTGTTCATTTTAAAAACGTTTAGGTCACATATTGTATAAATGTGCTAGACAACTATCGATTCTCGTTGTTGTAGCTTTCCGCGATCAATGACGTTCGGGGGGGAATTTTGATTCAGTTTGTTAGTGCCAGCTAAAGCATTAAATGTGTATTGAAGGTTGGTGAACAAAGATTGCCAAGACACATAAAGGTGTGTTGAACTGTTTCCAATGGTAAAAGTTCATTTCATAGTGTAGACTTTTTTTCTTTTATGTAGAGTCCAAAACAAATAAAGTATATCCTGATCTCGATTATGCTTTGTTCATTGTTTGTTGTTGTTTTGGTTGAGATGGTTACAACTTTTTCAACTTCTTCACACCATTCTTCTTTTTGTTGTATGCTTTACTATTCAAACTGTGTAGAGCTGGATAAGACGTATCGTCTCCCTACCTTTCAATCATTGTGATGTGATGGTACCTAGCAACAGTGTATATGTTTATTTTGTTGTGACTGACATATATATTTATATATTTTTAGCAAGCCTCACCTTTCTAACCAATCAGAAAATGTCAGAGGTCTGAACTCGCGGCATTCAATCAATACGTGAATGCACTTCTAATACCGAGAAGGAGTATTAGCTGCTATGGCTAAGTTTACATGGAGGAGAATGAAAAACATCATTGGAAAGAATACAAAACAGTATTATAGAAGGCTATAGAATACACACACACACACACACACACACACACACACACACACCACACACACACCACACACACACACACACACCTGCATAGGTTGCTTACCAGGTTTTGCTGACACAGCCAGTAGAATTGCTGGAATTTCTGAGACATGAGCAGCTGAGCGCTTCCCACTGCACTTCTGATTTTGCCAAGGACTGAAATACATATAGCATACAATACCAAATTCTTATTTTTACCACTGTAACCCCATACATGCAGTACTTTAAAAAAAACTATGTTAGGTTTCAGTGCTGCTTGTACAAAAACAACCTTAAATCAAATCTTAAGTTTTTGGCAGACACTCACTTTCCTCTGACAGGTCATTCTCTTCTGCTTCTGCCTCCATCTCTTTACACCACCCCTCTATCCTCTTGGTCTCTGTGTGAAGCAGTTGCATGAACCAGCTCCCATCTCTCCTCAGGGACGGGGAGGCCCTGCCCGACTCGCCTGACGAGACTGCACTCTCCCGTGGAGAGGGGGGCTCCAGCTGCCAGGTGGTCTCGCTGGTGGTCTCCCTGGGGCTGGGGGGTTCAGTAGGGGTACGGTAATCCTCGCGGTAACTGAAAAGCCCCTGGGTGCGAACGGTTCGCACTGCCCCATACTGGGTCGGCGTGCTGGGCTCTGAGTGACGCTGGAATCCCCCGCCGAACTGCAGGCCTTTGTCCTCCATTGTAGGGAAGCCTTCCAACTCCATGTCAGCCTGAACAGCTGCAGTCACACTGTTAGAGCGTTTGAACCTGCCCTGTCTGGTAGGCAAAATGGTAAAAAAAACCAAACACATAGATGAACGCACACATACATTTATACACACAGACCAAAATGACAAATAATGGCAGTGGCAATGGCGCTCTTGTTGTATAATACTGAGCTCAAAGGTTGAGCTTTTCTACTGAGGTTAAAATCATTATCTCACCCTTTCTTGTCGTCCTCTACCTGGATCCCGACAGAGTGATATTCCCGCGAGCCTTTGCTTTCAGATTCAGAGTCGGTGGCTGCTTCCACCTATTGCAGAGAAATGATACCGACAAACGGTGCTTCTCATTATGTGAGCTAACATTTCCCCCGGTGCTTCTGGGTTTATTGGTTTGGGACTGGACATAGCATTTTAACTGTACACGGCCCGTTAGAAAGGAAACATTGTATGATTTATGGAGGCTGCAAAGGCAACAAGACTGAGGTGGTTTTCTGGAGCGGCTTTTAGATTTGAATTCTTGAAGTTGAATGCTTAAAATGAACACACTCACCGGAGTCTCTGTGTCATTGAAATGAATGCAAATTTTGCACTGTGTGTGCTGAATGTGTTAATTGGCAACTGTTTGCTAACATATTCACCATATTAACTTCATCAGGTGATAATATGTCAATGTTGTGTTTACAGCTTTTTATGCTGCTCCCCCCCAAAAAATTAATAAATAAATAAAGTTCTATCTATTGACTTTCTATTTCAGTAACACGAGTAACCAATTTAGAAATGAGTGGATATTATGGGATGGGAATGAGCGTGCCCCTGCATGGCTGTGATGCTGATCCAGGAGCCCAGCCTCAGAGACTCTTTATTGCTTCCTGCACCACTCCCCGGGAGCTCCATGTTTTACTGGCTTTCACTATAGTTTCCTGTCAATTTTTTCCTTGTTGTTCATCTCTTTCTGATCTAATTTCTTTGCTTTCATTTCTCTCTTTGTCTAGCGTTCACAATTTCCTGCTAACTTACTGTCTTTTTTTTTATTTGCTGTCTTAAGCCTCTCCTTTGTGCCATGTCTCTGTTCCTTAGTGCCCAGTGAGACTTATTTCCTTGTCACTGGACCAGAAATTGTCTGCAAATCAAACATTTGATAGTACAGTAGTGGCCAATTTTGAGAGAAGAGACAATGTGTCATTTTCCTCCCTTTGCTTACCTGCGCTTTTCCATGTTCGTTGATTTGTCTGTGTAATAAGATATATATTTATAATACTGTGATGCCTGCACCATCATCCCTGCCATTGCCACTAGAATCATGTCCATACTAGGCCTTTAAAGTGTCATAAATCTTCAACTCAACGCATGCAGTATTATTACTATGAGAATGAGTCAAAGGCTGTGGTTGAAAATGGAGTGTTCTTCTGTTGCAGAGAAATGTCAACCCTACCTTTGGTGTGAAGTGGTCAGTATTAAAGTTGGAGAGTGACATTTTTGGAGAGCCATTTCCTATTCTGTCAGGCCATTTGGGAGAAGCTGTTAGCGGGGAGGAAATGAGTGTGGAGCAGCTTGCCGATGTGACCTCCATTACTTTGTGTTAGAAGCGGAGCAAAGTCCACCTCGTGAAAAGAGAATGAGTTTCATGTCTGTGATGGATGAGGGCCGAAGGAACACAAAACATCCAGGAGGCTGCGAGATTTATGTCCAATAGGCTCACCCTGAAGATGTTTCGGTATACGTAAGTCGAGATATGCAGACGCACATGCGCGCGCGCACACACACACACACACACATACACACAATGTGGCAGCAATGTCAGCACAGGTATGGTAACTCGAATAGAGTCGCTGTGTCTTCCATCTAAAAACACCACCCGGTGACTTTTCCCTGCCAATGATTGTGTTTAAGGTTAAAAGCTTTGACTTCCTCTTTATACGACCTCATTATGGTTCCAATTAAAACTTTTTGTAAATCAATCAATCAATCAGTACTTTGGAACACAAACATGTAGCGTTCAGGTAGCAAATGCGCAGCTGATGCAGCAGTAAAGTGGTCATTAAGGACTATAGGACGTCATCCACAAGACCAAAGACCAACAAATATGTCATTCTCTGAGGTAAGGGGTTTTAAAAACAGCAAACGGCAAATCAATACAGAGGAAGGCTAATTCAGGTTAATTATACTTCCAACAGTAGACTGATTGGTCAGATGATATGATGTTGAGGTCAACTGAAGCTGTCAGGAATATGAATAAATCAATATAAGTCCCTAGAGTTGCCTGCTGCAAAAGCTATTCGCCAACCAATTGCCATCTGATGCAGCCACGGAAAAGGTCGCTAATAACAAACTAGCATTGCAACAACATAGTCTTGTAGTTAGACTAACTGCGTCCTGCTCTTTTTACTACTAATCTCATTCATCTACTGTATTTGATCTGTATTCCCCTTTTTTTTAGTAACAAATACATAATCACTATGTAAGGAGCTGCTGTACAATGAAGCACAAAAAAAAGAAGAAAAAAACAGAAATATTTCTCCCAAATTATTTGTCTCACAGTAAAAGGCTGATCATAAAAGATTTCCAAAAATCTGGCTGTGTTTTTCTTATTCCTCACCCTAATTAAGAAAATCAATTCCCCTTATTACATGAAATTTAAAGAATCCGGTTACGGTAGGATGGAGACTTCAATACAGTAAATACAGTTTAAATGTAACTTTAATAGGCTGCTGGAACTAATGTGTTGAAGGCTATTTTGAATTGCTCCCATTTGCACATAATAGTGAAATGTAGTGTCTGGGCAAAACGTGCAGCTGGATACAGTAATGGATATGACACAACGCAAAGAGTGTACCAATTGACTTTGAAGGGATCATTTATTCGCTGGCTGACTCCCCCAACGGCGACATTTGACAGCAAATGGCTACGGTGTAATTTGGGAGCCAAAGGACTTTCTTAATATCACGTGAAAAAAAAACAAAAAAAAACAGAGCAATTACCCTTTAAGGTGTGCTTGATTTATTTTGTGAGAAACTTGAGCAGCACCCAATGTCATTCAAACACATTGAAAATAAGACGAATGAAGCGGTCGGTCTGCCTTTTTTTTTTTTTTTTATATTTGAAAGGTTTTCAATCTCAACTTTGCACTGGTATAAGCAAATTGAACAGTCAGCAGAGAAAGGAGTGAGCTTGTTGATGTATAGATTTGCGTGGAAAAGAGAAAAAGAAGAGTCAATGAACGGCACAAAATTTCTTACTCTTCTGCAGCAGATCTGTGATTGTAAGACTGCAAGTGAAGATCCACAACACCAGAAGCTCAGCTTGTATCAGAGAATGAGGGAGACAAACCCAGGCCAAAAAACACAGGGAATGGGAGGTGGAGGTGGAGGTGGAGGCAGCGATTGAACCATGGAGTTAACTACCATTCATTAAAACCTACTTTAGCATGAGGTGAATCTTAATTGATGGATTGCAGTAAGATGACTCACTCTTACTATATTTAGCTGCTGAAAAGGAGAGCACTGTGTCTGAATGTCATGTATGTGTGTGTGTGTGTGTGTATCTTTATTATTATTTATTATGCAACCATGCATATTTGGGTTGTAAGAATTTTAACATAACATGTTTTCATCAAACCAACTCAAAGTCATGACTAACCTGTATCCCTATAGAGGATCGAGGTGTCTTCAAGTACTCCTCAGCCTTGGACACCAGGATGGCCTTGTCGCAGGTGAGCACTGAGCTGTGACTGTCTGTGGACGGGTGTCTCTTTCCAGCAATGACTCCGGCTGCCTCCATGGCTATAGTCACAGCCTTGGCACTGTCCAGGCTGTCGACGGAGTTATAGAGGCCCCTGCCGGGATTCAGCGCCAGGTTGAGGCCGTCAGGGGCCCACATGCCACCGTGCGGGTGCCTCCCCTCGTGGTAGGCATCCTGGGTGGACTCGGTGCTGCTTTGGGCCGTGATGGAGATGAGGGGTTTGGAGGTGGTGCGGGGCGGGACCGGAGGAGGGGTCTTCTTGTAGTTGGGTGTGTAGGTAATGGCTGGAAAAGTTAGCAGGATATAATATTTTAAATTTTCTGTTTTCAAAATATTTACATGCAACATCTTTGCTATTATATGTCATTGCGTTCGTGATCACTGAATCCCGCAAACGTTAAGCTCGAGAAAATTTAATTTCTCCAAGCTTATAATTATATTTCAGAGGATTTATTTGTGCAGTGATGGGTGGGGGTAGGGGGGTGGCAGTAGTCAGTTGCCATGCAACCTGGGGAGACACCAGGGGTCGTATTCATAAAGCTTCTTAGTACAAGAGTTGCTACTTGTGACGAAATCATAAGAAACTTGTTAGAATTATAATGTTTTCTAAGAATTTCGCCTTATAGTTAATACTAGATCCTGGTAAAGAGAAAAGTTATTCACAAGCATCTTAGTCCTTCAGAGAGCTCCTAAGGTGAAACACTGTTGTAGGAGTACGGAGAAGGCTCTTAAGCAGAGGAGGAAAATGGAGACAACGCAAAGTGGTGGGAGAAATATTCTCCAAACACTAAATGACAGTGAGTTAATGAAACGCTACAGATTAGATTGTGCAGGGATAATGTTTGTGGTCAATCTCATTAGAGATGTGATCGCATCTTCCACCCAATTCAATAATGCTACAATGAGGAATCACGCAAACAATTATAACACTTTCAGTCTTATATTGCGATGCAGATAATTCGCTTTCCTATTTTAAAAGAATGTGTCATGCCTATAGCAACAGGGTCAGCCACACTTCTTCATTAAGGTAAAGGTTTCTGTCCCTTCCTTGCTCAGAGTTGCTGGGCACTCAAACAGGAGTACTAATAGACTATCTATTTGTGGGGGACTATTTTCTGCCATGGATTAATCCACATTTAGAGCTCCAGGTAGTATTTATTTAAGGATGGTGTGTGTGTGGGCTTGACTCAAATTAAACTACAATTGCCATGTTTCTTGTAATAAAGGAACATGTCACCCAATGCAACAAAGTGACTCATTGATGTGTGAATACACTGTATCAGACAGGCAACAGGCTCATTCCTACATATTTGTTCAATGACAACAAGCTGATCAAGTATTTTCCAATGTGTAGTTACTTATTTTACTTAATTACCTCATCATCTTAATCAACACTATCATTTGTTGCACAGCACGATGTGGCTGGTTGTTTAAGTTATGAATACACTGTATATTTTCTGATAGAATAAAAGGAAATATCATATGTCTATGTGACATGAGACACTTGTCAGACAAAACTAGGAGTAATCAACAGTACTCGTGTGGAAGATCCAGGTGAGGAGGTACTGCTCAAGGAAGCCTGACAACTCTCATCTTCTTATTCAGTCTATTTCACGACAGAAAGGAGGAGGATTAGTTTCTTTCAAGTGCAAATGAGAATATGGACTTAATCAACAGAGGGATGGACTGAGGAATGGGTCATGAATGCCTTCGAGGTTTTCATGCGTCTTCATTTTTTCACGCAAGCCTTCGAGAGAAAAGCTCATTCAAGTGTTGTTACAGGCTGAAACGTCTGAAGCACAAGCGGCTGTGTTTAGTGGTTCCTGATCAAAGCTGAGAGGTCCCTCACAGCCAGGAACAGAATAAAGAAGGCAAAGGAGAAGATTGGGTTATGGGTCATCGTTTTCCTTTTCAAAAGAGACAAACTGTGTTGAACTTTTTGTTTCTGTTCCCGTCTTACAGATGCTTACATCACACAAAGCAATTAAGGAAGTCTTTATGCAAGTAAAATTTGATCTATTTTGAGTTATAAGGAACTGCACCCTCCAAAAAGTTCTGGTGTAAAATTAATAGCATTTCCCCCTAATTACATGATAGCCTTAACTACACAATTATGCAACAAACACACTGTCGTCTAAAAAACAAGGGAAAGATTCTTTTTTTTTTTTTTTCTTTCAACCACTTTTGCAAAAAGCATCATTTATGATGAGAAGAAAACCCGGGGGCTTCACCTCAAACGCGCAACGCCACCTTTTGAACTCTTTGTCACCCATATTTTGGCTGCGTTTATAAATAGCTGGAGACGTTCTCGTCTGCGAAGAGCCTTCTGCTCCGGGGGCTTAATGACTCATGCTGCTGTCCATTCACAAAATTAACTCCTCATGGATGGAGGGATGCATTAGCAAAGAACGGGAAAATTGTGGAGAGGATAAAATAAAGATGTAGCGGTAAGAGAGGAAGCGACAGGTAGGGTGGATGTGCATGGACAGTAAGAAGGGGGTTAGAGAGAGGTTTAGTGTGTGTATGTGTGTGTGTGTGTGTGTGTGTGTGTGTGTGTGTGTGTGTGTGAGAGAGAGATAGAGAGCATGGATGAATCAGGAAGTGAGGAGAGATCAAGGGAGGAAAGAGATGACCCATTCAGGGGGCATGATTCAGCAGGAGGACCAAAATAGAGCCATTATTAGCCAGCCGGTCGTGCAAAGGGGAGTCATAATTCTTGCTCCCATCTTGGCAGTGACACTGTGGCAGCATTACTCAGCATTTTGATTTCATTTGAAGTGAACACAGCCAGTACACACACACACACACACACACACACACACACACACACACACTCACTCACTCACTCACTCACTCACTCACTCACTCACTGCCCTGCTTGCAGCAAATGCATTAAACAAAGCCCTCAGCAATATTATATTTCATGTACACCACTGTAACATCAACAAAATTATTCACTACAATTATGTTAGAATATGAAAATGAAGCAGAGTGTGGGAAAACTTGGGCTGAGAGAGGTGTGTGGGCTACAAATTAAGATAATCAATTTTAATAAAAGCCTTTTTTTATTTAACTGTAATGTTTAACAGAACATCATGGCTTCAACCAAAATGGACTATTAGTTAAACATTGCAATCATCAACCAAGGCTGAATTACCAACCAGACAAAGCGGGCTATTGCCCCGAGGCCCTGAAAGCCTCAGGTTCACTGCGGTTGTATGTAATTTAAATAACTGCATAACTTCCATCATTACAGTACCGTCTCAACTAAAGTGGGGCCTGCATTAAAACATAATCTTGTGGAATAAAATCTGGTTTGCACATGAATCGGAGGTAAAAAATGTGGAGTGCGTGGAAAGTTAAATGAGTCGGAATAATTTTTTTTTTGAAGGAATAATAACCAATCCAGCACAGCTATTAAGATTCAGGCAAGCATGATTCACTCAAGACAGTAAAACCACATACAAATCAAAAGATGTTTGGATTTCGCGTAAGAAAGAAAGGAAATACAAATGACGTCCACCCAACAAAAGTCAAATCTGAAATATGACAATGCTGATCTTTCAATGCCGATTTACTGTTATTATACTTGGGACTTTTATTTGCACAACCAAGTCATGACAAACATGATTGAAAGGAAAAGTGCAGTTTATGTTTTTGTATTTTCATATCAATGATAGAGGTTCATTGCCTTCAGAGGCAGCTAAATGTATTCACTATGAACACTCCATTTAATCTCTCTCTCTCTCTCTCTTTCAAACACACAGAGACAAACAAGCACCACTGTGCCAGTGAGGCTGATAAACATGAGACACAAAAGCAGTGATTCAACCACTCCATCTCTGTTAGGACCTCTCTATCTATCATGACTGGCTTGTATGCTAACATAGTGGTGGGGGTTGAGTGACACGTCATTAAGAGTCTTTCTCTCCGATTGGATTTATCACTGTAAAGGAAATGCAGCAGTTTGTTTTGCAGGAGGCTTTTAAGGATATGTAAATGATCTTGAGGGAGGGAAGGAAGGAAGATGGATGGTAAGCTCCATTATTGGTGCTGTCAAAAGTGTTGCCGACAGAAACAATAAAGATATTAATAAAAAAATAGCCAACAATAGGTAACAACAACCAGAATGGATGAATCATGACTTTCGATATCAACCCTGGATGTTTTTTTGAAAGTTTAAAAGTGTGCGTCATACCATTTTTTTTTTTTTTTTTTTTGGTACAACAATACATAAACCTGAATATTGTGATGGATAACTGAGAACAAAAATACTGCAACAAATAACAACCCTCTACCCCCAATGGCAACAGTCAGTCATTTCATGGCAAGGTCATCATGATCTGTGAATCAAGGCCGTTCTGTTGCTCGCCTATAATGCCTCAGACACCGTCCTGCTGTTCGAGTTGCACTGTTCATTCTGCTTTTAAGTAATGGCTGCTGCAATCTGTGATGGAGACCCTCCCCTGCTCCTGCTCCCCACCAGATGCATTACTTAATAATAAGCTTATAATAGAAACATTCAGAGGGTGGTATGTGTGCTTGAGTAAAATGAGTTAATTGTAATTATTTTTCTTTGTGATGATTTGTTTTATCCATTAAATGCATTGTGACTTGTAGTTCATAATACATATGGTGGCCTTTAAATGAGGACAATTCATGTTTCATTAAAATGACACCTCTCACATTAATATGAAGCGCACTGGAGGATGTCCCAGGTAGCAGGTTTACCTGGGGTTTGCTGTGTAGTCCGATCAATGCTGCAGGTGGAGGGGAGACAGAACTGGATCCCTGAAAACAAGGGAGTGGGGTGGATATTCAGAGGAGTGGGCATATTTGCCCAAACATACTGCACAGTATAAGCCATTAATGTTAAACAAGGCATAGTCAAGAGTGGATCCAGGAAGGGACTGCAGTATATAAGGATCCACCTACACAGTGGGATGTATGATGAAAAAAAAAAACAAACTTGTAAAGAAACTAACAATTAAACTTTCACTATGGAAGAACACTGACTAGTCAAAGTATTAAATGCACTGGGATTTTGGATAGAGTATATATCATTGACAGCAGTAATCACAATTTTTAGTTTTATCTTTATATCTTTATTAGGGTTATACTGTAGTTTACTATATACCCGTTTCAGAGATATGCAACAACCCATGATGTGAATGTACTGACACACACCATCTGACCTGGCTTCGTGACCCTGCACCCATCACGGTTTTACTACTGACCTAAAACTGCTCAATTAACCAAGGAAAGAAAATCCAGTAGTCCATTAGTCTGGTATGAGGGGGTTGAATTCATGTTCATTATCGTTTGTGATATATTCTGTTTGTGATTGAAAATAATGATTGTGCAAGCCTTTCAAATGTTACTATATTTTCTTGATGGTATGTCACACAAATAAAGCGAGGAGTGAATTGCTTTTCTATTATTAGGATTTTGTATTCAAAACACCTAGCCATTTTGCTATTTAATGTTTGAAATTAAGATCCTGACACATGTATGTCTTTGGTATTGTTTAACTCAGTAATTAGTAATCATCCTACTCCTTCCATTGCACTATCGAAAGTATACACAAAATAAAAGTGGATGTATTAACAAAGCAATCCAATTATGCAAACAAGAGCAGTTCATTTGTTTCATGTGCCATTTAGATTATTGTCTTATTTGCCTTCTTGTATTACAGGAGATCCTGTGATATGATAAACACAAGGCCAGTCTGCATGTCTCTGTTTTCTCTGAAAAATCAATTAAAAATGGCCTATTATATTGTATTGTAATTGACTAATTCTTGATGTTGCTTCGTTTATGGATTTTTATCTTATGCCCATATTACAGCAGTACAATGTATGTGCTACGTTTTCATAATAATTTTGTAAAACCTCCCAAAACCTTTCTGATTCAGCCAATTTAACAAACTTTTATAAAGTGTTCTGCACATATTCATTTCACACGAAAAAAATATACTTTTCTGGCAGCTTACTGATGTTTGGCGGAAAGATTCTTTTTGTTCCACTGCACTTTATTAGAGCACAGACTTCAATAGGTGATTCCATATAGAGCCCATTAATTGGACAGATAGCACAGATATAGCTTGTGATTTGCCTGGCTTTTTAGCTGTTCATTGCTGGTAACAGAATTCTGCATCTTCGGTTGTATGTAGACTCTTTTCATTGCACTGAATATCAAAATGAAAGTATGAATAGAATCAAATGCTTACAGTGAGTCACTGCATATGAAATGCACAAAATATCAAAGCCATCAGTCATGCACCATTACAACATAAGTGTCATCATTCAGTGTCACACATATTAAAAATGTACAATGATGTACATCTCTTTTCAGGAAGGAACACAGTTCAACGTCATTACACTTTTCTTCCAGTGGTATTACATTCTCAGTCTTTGATTCCTGAGCATTAAGATGAAATCTTACAGTAGAAAATACAATATGACCTCTCAACAAGGCCTGTTATTATTGTACTCAGATTATCAGACACATTTGATCACAATTTTTCATGTTTTTTTTTTTTAAATAGACTTATTCATATATTTGTTGTATATGTGTGTATGTGTGTTGTATGTTTCGTAGCAAAATGTTTGTGTATGTAGGTAACATGAGGTTGTATGTACATAGAGGCTACATATATACTATACTATACTGGTTTGTAATTATATTTGAGCATGAGTGTGAATGATGCGGGTCATTTTCCAAACAAATTAACAGTACAGTTTTCCAGCTCTGTCTAAGATTGTGCAAACATCATTCCACAACATCGCTTTCTTTTTCTTTGTAACTGCAGAGTCCAGCCAACAGCTCACATAGTAAACAGTATGTCCGTGGGATTTGTAGTTATATGATAACTGCCAAGATTTATTTCACTCCACTCTGGAGTGACACAGAACACAGAGACCTCAAAACAAGTCAAGGGAAGGAAGGTTTCCATCATTACTACAAGGATTGTCAAGACTTTGAATACATTGGGCCATTGTTTGTAGTCTTAACCGTGGTCCAAAAGAGTCTCTGAAAACAGCTGTGTAAAATGTCTGACTGAACAAGGACATTCATTACTAGCGTACCCAATAATTAAAAAAGGTACACTGTACTTGAAATGAGCAATACTTTCCTGAAAGCTAATTCACATTGACGGTGACAACCGCTTTAGAGAAGTTTATACTGTATTCAGTAATTGGTTTTGATGCATTATTGTTCTGTAAATTTCTTGCCACTGAAGGTTCATAACATTCTTGCAGTATGGTGCAATCCATTACACATGGTTCTTGCTGCTACCAATGCAGTCTTTTTTTCCTGGGATATTACTGCAGGTTTGTGTACGAGGAAGTCCTTGCTTTGAATGCCAATGATCAGATGACATTTAGATGTGCATTGCTCTACAGTACACTGGCAGCTATAATTATACTTTGAGCTACATTTTGTCTGCTGAGAAAGAGGTATGAACTCACAGAGTGAGAGATACATATGTGATTTCTGCGCTGTTGTACTCATATCTCCCGCTCCACAGTTCCACACTGGCACTCCTGTGCATTGATTCTTTTCTCTCACCCCTCCTCTGCCATCTGTACCATAGAAAGGCCTCCTCACATGAGGACCTCTCCAAACCACCAGGGGTCTCTTCGTCCAAAAGTCCCCCATACTCCTGGGATAAGGCCATACACTCAAGTGGTCCTGCCATCATATCATCTGGCTCCATGTCTGCCAGGTCCAGTGATGGTATAATTGTGTCTTCGAGATCAGGTGTCAAGGGATCTGTATCTGGTGAATGAGGATCTGGTTCTGGACTTGTGGGTCCAAAATCCATTTCTAGTGATGTATCAGGAGATACTGAACTAGGAGGGGATATTGTGACAGTGACCTGTGCTAGTGGGACTCCATGTAATTCTAATTCTGTTCCACTCTGAGACATTGGGGTTAAGCAATGCTCCAAATCTCGATCCAAACAGAGAGTTTCCATCGACTGTGCAGGGTCCACGGGGCTCAGCGTGACAGGGTCAACAGTGGGTAGTGGTGACGCTGAACAATCTGATTGGTAGAGAAGTGGAACTAAATCCTCTGTATCAGATGGCAAGTCAACACTCAGGTCAAATGGCTCTGGTTCAGGATCCATGAAGACTGAGTCAAGATCATCTTGATCTAAGGAAGTAAGCATGACTAAGTCAAAGTGGACTAGATCGGCATGATATATAGGGGTGGTGTCAAGTGGTTCTGGAAGAGGTGGCCACTCTGAGTCTTCTGGTTCTGGTTCACTGCTAGGTTGAGTGGGAGCAAAGGTTGGGTCTGATGTAATTTGCTCAGGGAGAGGAGCAGAAGGATCATCTGGAAGGGTGATAATGGGATCTGGATTTGTGTCACTGTCAGTTGGACTTTCAGGAGAGTCTATGTCGAGGTACTCTGACACCACAATGAACGGACACCTGTTGTCTGTCTCCACATCACATGGCGTAACATTATGAAGATCAGGTGTGGGTGCATCGCAGACTGAGAATTGGCCTTTATCAATGTGGTCAGATGAAGACACCATGGGTCGGTTTGATGGTTTTGCTTCAAATTCTATTTGGTCTGCGAAATCTGTATCCTCTAATTCTGAATATGGTGAATAGGCAACTGTAGGGTCTTGAGAAACTGGATCTGGCTTGTCCTCGATGACAGGATCTGGAGACTCTGAATCTGAAGTAATGTCATGTTCCTCTGGTGGAGACACAGTGACTACAGGGACAGGATATGGTAGGTGCACCTTATCTCTTTCAATGAGCTCTGAGTTTTGAGATTTCACATCATGGTGGTGAGGTGGTTCAGTATTCAAATGGCATTCATTAGCTGGGTCTATATGTATTAACTGTGGAGCGATTATTATTTCTTGTTCCACCGTGACTAAATCTTGAAGGCTCTCGGGTGCTGTTACTAATGAACGAATTGGCACTTTACAATGACATGTGTCAGGCTCATTAATTAATATATCAGATGAACCTGCAACATTATGGTCAGACAGCTCCAGTTCTGGTTTAGTTTGATCAACAGTCAATTCCAATTCCTCTGGTTGGAGTGTTCTAGCAGAGCCTGGAAGTATTGGATCCAAAGAAAGTGGTATGGCACTTTCCACATACATTGACTGTGGACAGGCAAGAATGCTTGGGTCCATAGAGAGCTGTTTTGGCAGATTTCGGCGTGACCCTTTCTTTTCATCCTTTTCTTCTGGACAATTGACAGCTGCATCTGCAGTGCTTTGTCGAACCAGAACCTTGCTTCTGGCCTGGGTCCCCACAGACACTTTAGATATTTGGGGTTTCTTGTCTCTAGCTCCCCCAGTGCCTATATCTGTCCCAAAGGTCCCAAAGGTCCCAAGTCCTCCTGCACCTACCCCTGTCCCTGCTTCTGTGTCTACCCTCACCCCAACCCCTCCACCTAAACCTACCCCAGCTGCCATGTTACCACCTTGAGGAGACCATGTGTTGTAATGCTGCGTGAAAGTGTTGAAATTACTGTTGAAAGCACGAAGCTCTTTACAGAGGTCCCTCCTAAGTTCAGCCAGCTCTCGACGCATGGCGGAGACCTCTTCCTTCCACTGCATGCTAATAGCTGCAGCCAAGGTAGCTGACTCTTTGATACTGGCCTGGATGGCTTTTGGTGATGGCCGTTCAGGAGCACTAGATCTGGGGGATCTGAAGAGGCTTGGAGAAACAGGTGGTCCAGACAGAGGTTTGGCTGTAGCCCCCATGTTATCTTGTTGGTAAAATCTGTCTCTTCTGATGGGGCAGCCTAGATCATCATGAGCCAAAGGGGCCGTGTCTGCCAAATCCTCATGTATACTGGTCTGGTCTGGTAAACAAGAGTCTTCCTGCACATAATTTCTGTCTGGAAGACAAATGTAAATATGTATTTGTAATATGGCCACAGGTGTGAGCAGCTGGAGAGAATGTGCTTTTTATTGCCACAAAGCAGTAACATCAAGTCATGCACTGAATGCCATGAGTCAAAATAAGATAATAGCAGAAATCTACAACAATTAAGTGCTAATGTTAGTATCATTGCCCCAATTTGCTCATCTGTATATTATATATACCAATGTATATTAGGAAATTGTTATATTAGAATTTTAATGCTCTGTAATATGATGATGAATTACCAGTGTCTGCTTAAGACCAGCATAACACTGACAAAGTACTCTCATTTTGACTCATTTCTGTTGATGGTTTACACTGCCTTCTCAGCCTTAATTTGTTGCATGCATTCTTAACATCTTTTCAATGCACAAAGCTGAATCTCCTGGTTCGGGGAACACATCACAGATAATGGACAATATTTCTAATAAATGAGGTGTAAGGACAATCCTTGCATGCTCTTCTGCTTTCAGTCGAGATAGAGAAATGTGTACTTTGTGCAATGAAAAGAGGCAAAGATGAGCAAAGCTTCCAAACCGTTTCCCATCAATCAGGAAGTATAGTATGAACCCTATTGAAAATGTGAGGTCCAGTTTTTTGACCGATTCATTCCAAGTATAAATTGCCCCATGTCCAAAATAGTGGCAAAATCCATCACATACTAAATTCTGCATCCTAAAAATGCAAAAATACTTCAGTTTACTGAGAAAGCAGTGTAAGCAAACATTTATAGGTATGAAGAACGTATCATAAGCACATCTCCAGATGTCCACACCTCTAACTTTCCCTATTATAGTCCAACTCATGTCCATGAATGTACTGTGGAAAGAGGTGGAATCCACAGACTTGTCCAGACACTTTTTCTTCTTTTGTTCCCCCATTCTTCATCTGTACATGGACGTATCATTTCCTCTGTGAATCCAGCGATCATGGGAATTGTTGAAACCACCAGCAGCTTTCAATTTATAATCAAGGCTCAGTATCAGAAATAAACGCATGTGTCAGCTGAGTTGGTTTAGATTTATTGTAACAAGTTTGCATATATTACATATGTGACTAACCAGTGTGACAGTTCAGATACGGGTATATTCATTGTCAGCTTTACATTATCCAGGTCTAGACACAATAGGGTGCAGCTCTGTAATGTCATCTCATGTAATGTAATGTCTGTGTAAACATGGACTTTGCATTGAGACAAAATAATGTCTTATGAGAACACTCTGTGGTCGAAGAAATTTCATAGTGTATGGTGTGACATTTACAAGTGAAAAATCCATACGGCAATTTCACAATTTCTTTGCCCAGTTTGCAATAAAGGTGTGTGTGTGTTCACCATGTGGCATCACAAAGAAAGTCAGATATCCAAAATGTAATGGTAAAAAAGCAGTCATGTCCTTATTCTGACAGGATTTCCTTTTGTGATTTTCAATAGGGTTCATAGCTTTACTCTTTGATGCATCCACTGGACGAGCAGATGAGGCACTGTATCCAAAACACAGTAGGATGAACTGGCACAGCTCACAGGTTGTAGCTACCGTAATCATACGTCCATTAAAAACAATGGAAACATACAAGAATGATTCATGCAAGGATATGATGCTGTTTGACAGTACAACCAGTTTACACCAACTATTTTATATTCATTACCACACGTCAATGCCAAATGTTTAACTCTGGTGTCAGTTTGTCAGTGCATAAGCAAAAAAAAAAAAAAAAACTACATCCACGATGTTACATACTGTCCTGTGCAAATTATTTTAATCTCCATTTGCTCTTACCTGTGGTGGATCTGATGGTGGAGGTGACAGCAGAAGCCATGGGTGGGATACAGTCATCGTCTTGGGAGTAGCCGGCTTGGATGGCTCGCAGGTAGCTGTGGCTGCGGGTTCGAAAGCAACCGGGCAAGTCCAAAGCCTCCACGGCCTGTGATTCCACCTCACTGAACACAGACTCGCAAACCGATTCAAACTGGCCATTAATTTCCGTTTCACTCACCTGTAAGAAACAAAAGCTATGAGCATACTCTCTTCATTATTAAGTAGAGGGAGGATATTTTTTGGTATTCTGGAGAAATTACAAATGTTGTTGTTGTTAATGTTGCCTGGAAATCTTTTGCTTGCCGAAGTAGCTCTAACTCTTGTTTTGAGCGAATACAACCAAACCATTTGATATATTTTTGGTCTACGTTTGATTAACCAGTCATCTCTTTTTCCAAACATCTTGTTCTATTGGGATTTGGAATTAGTAGGAGTTTAGTAGAGCTTTTAAGACATTAAGATTGACCAAATCAATATGAGACTCTTTTAAGTGGGAGATAAATATCTCAACAACGCTGATTGCGTTAAACAGTGTAGTCAATAAGGAATGTGTGCATTAAGAATATGTATATCTAAATTCTATATGGTAAAACAGTCAGAGTTAAATGTCTTGGACAGTCATGCTCTCTATCGTGGTTTTAATCACAAAAGGTGCAGACTCACCTGGCTCACTTGGCTAACACAGCTAGCCTGACTGAGGGTGCTGACTGCTCGCATATAGCTCTGGTTCCTGGAGCGAAACTTGGGGGAGTTGTAGTTGGCAGAGGGATCCAGTGCAATGCTTGGGTGCATGTCCCTGGCGGCTTGCAAGTGGTAGCTCTGACTGAACAGAGAGAGAAAAAAACAGAAGTAGACAGGAAGTGGGACTACAGCCATTGTGATGATTTCTTAGGCAAGTTAATTAAATATAACTGAACTAATAATCACGCGGGGTGACTACAGGTGACAAAAACAATTAGATGCTATTAAGGGCACTGGGCTTCCTCTGGACAACCTGAACTGGTTATGACATTGCTCCTCCAGAGTAAAGACCCTCTCTCTCTATTTCCGTTACTCTCCCCAATTATATTGACGCGTACACCAGTGTCCTTAAAAAGACAGTTTCCGTTGTGCTGAAACATCCAATCAATGCTTGGAAACGAGGGAAATGCAAATAAGGAGCTAGTTAGTGAGCAAGCACTTAAGGGACAGGTCAATTAAATGTGCTAACCCAGCAGGGCAAGAGAAATGCCTGGTTAGAAATATGATGGAGAGACGGGCAAATATAAATACATAAAAAGAAGAAAGATGCCTTAAATAAACTAAAGAATACTACGTGAGTCATATTTGGAATACAGAAGTGAGTCATCCTCTGCCAGGTCTATTTCTAGTGGCAGCCAGGGATGAGTAAGCAGTTTCTGGAGCTTTTTATAGAGATAAACGTTTGTGTTTGGCAGCGAGTAAAATGCCAATATGATTAAAAGTCCACCAATCCATCTTGTTACGCTGTAGCGAGGCCTTGTGCATTTACAAAGTAATATCAACCCTCTAAAAATCCAAAGACGTCGTAGAGCAGAAACAGCTAGTCATTAAGTCCGAATGAAGTGGTAAAAGTGAAGAAGCTGTAAACGGGAAGAGGTCATATCTCTTAAAACATACTATGTTACTATGCTGCTTTCTTTTTTTAGGTAAGAAAGTCATTTAGGACTATGTTGGTATAACGTATAGCAGTGAATCAATCATGTCTATGTTGTGTTAAACTGTGTCTTATGCGTTATGGCAGTATGAGCAGATTGCCCCAGGTGACCTCTCATTGACTAGTCTTCAGTGTTCTGCGAGGCCCCCATATTGAGGATGTCAGCAGGGCAGCACGCCAACTGGCTCCGACGTCTGACCACTGCAACATGGCAGCAACAGAGAGGTAAGGGGAGGGGAGGCACTGAGCCTGTATTCACCTTAAGTCTGCAGCAAAATTGGTGATGTAGTTACGCATGTCACTGTTGATTTTATCCAGGCGGTAAGAGCTGTGGGTAGAGAAGAAAACAGAGTTACTGGGTCCCACAAGTGGGAGTTGGATGGATGCGACGTCACTGGGCACAAGTCCAATGGAAATGACTCTGTGTTGGATTTGTGGTGCGCTGATGCTCGTTTGCTTGGGGGGGTTTCACCAAAGTGCTGCAAACATTAGGGTGATAAAGTATGACCAACATGGCCAAAGTGTGATGATAAAAGTGGGAGAATGTTATAGTTGCATTTAGTTGGCAGACAGTATTGCCTGATTGAGGTAATGTCTAAATGAAACATGTACAGACACAAACCACACAATGGGGAGTATGAGTTTTGTCGCACACATAGGTGCACACACACACACTGTCCACCAGCAGTAATCAAAAAAGTCACTTAAATGCTGTGCACAAAAAACAATTAGACTCAATCATGAACCACACATTCTTTCTCTTTGTGTGTCTAATTAGACTCGCAGAGCCATTAATTGAGCCAAATGAGGATGAAAAAACTAGCAGGCATCCTTCCCTGAGCAGTGAAACTCAGTCAGGCTTTTAGCTGACGAGATCAGATGTAAGTCCATCAGCTGAGGCCGCGCTTCACTCATCCCTGCCTGTAGAGATGTCTGTTATCAGTTGAGTGAAGGGAGGCTGTTTTGAGAATGTCTTGGCTCTTTATCAAATCATGCCAGACCATATTTCTGTTAATGTCTCTGATTGGTGCTAATGCACCTCCATTGTTGGGCAATACTAAGCTAAGGGATGATGAGGATCTTGCACTTCCTGCCTTTTCTTGCAGTGAGTGAACATTTTGTTTTGTGCTTCAATAAAGTCCAGCATCAACAACAGCTGTTGTGTGTGGAGGAAAGTTCATTATGAAGCATTTATTTTTACGTATAGAAAAAAAAAAGATTTTGAAACAGTAGTAACGTATACCAACAAAAATACAAAGTTGGGAGCAATGAGATGAGGTCACACAACCGAGCTCAGGGGAAATGTGTCTTCTAGTCCAGAGTGAATTCAACAGAAATGTTTCCCCCCTTGATAAACAAACTGTACCAGAAAGCCCTAGGGAGAATAATCACATCCCCATAATGGGTTTTGTCAGTGGGGTGAAAGATAACAAGAAGAGTGAGACAGAACATTATCTTGAACAGGAAACACTGAAGTGGTGAATATTTGAAAGCCGATGTGTTTCATACACTGTATTCACTTTCTTTCTCTTCCACACAACATGCACTACTTTCTCTATTTAGGCTACTGTACATTCTGTTTAAGACATGTGCCAGAAGATCAAAAGCTGCATCAGTTGCAAACTTTTTGAAGGAGAAATTAGGTGGCAGGAGACCGATATGATCTATTTTTGTCCATAGTGTTACGTGTATATATTATACATTCATAGTGGTAAAAAAAAAAAAAAAAAAAAAGTTGACAAAAAGGCTTGGAAACGGAAAGTCGACTAACTCCTATGCATGACACGTCTTCCCACACAGACACAAATCAATGGACTGAAATTCTGCTTTGACCTTGAGATCTGAGGGAGAAATGCTCATACAAAATGCTCTCTGAATGAGTAATTACTTTACGTTGAATCGGGAATTATCAAATGCTTTGCCAGCGTTAAGTTTGATTAATTGTAGTCACTCAAGAAGCTAATCATAGATTGAGGGCAAACAAATGCTACTTATTGGGAGGCGTTGGTTGGCTTGTGGTGTTTAGACACAGGGCCACGGACATTTAAGGAGAAGTTAAGATGTTAATTGTTGGTATTCTTCGGTGCATGTGTGTCATCGTGACCTGCCATTAGACGTGACAGATCATTACTGATTGACTCAGTGACTTATTATGCTAATGGCGCCTAGTAAAATTTGCCCTGTCATTCAGTTCCTATCATTATTAATACATTCTTCAAACGTATTTGGCAGGTCCTACTATGGCACAAAAAAAAAGCTGATTTATATTTAATTTATCATAGCTGTCAGCATCATAGCGTACAGGACATACAGGAGCCAAGGGTGAAGTTGTAATGGAGTGGGGGAGTCGGGGGATGTAAATGATTATTAATTAAAACAATCATTGACATCTAAATTTGCTTCTAGTGCACAGGCTGTTCCAGCTGAGTGGGCCTTTTTTTATTGGTGAGACAAACATAGAGGCGACGCTGTCAACCACAAGAGTGACAGAGATCTTGAAAGAGGGGGAAAGATGGAGGGCGATGACACAACCTGACAGCCTGTTCTTACTTTAACATGATTTGCTTCGGGGAGCCGCTGCTGTCAAATTTGTGTTTGGCTCGGCTGAATGCCCCCGTGGGACATCAAATTGCTACAAGTGCCGAGGAAATCCTACCTATGCCATGTCTGTCTTGAATCCAATCTAATTCCATCCCCAACAAGCCCAATGAACCGTAATAGCATGAGAGCTCTCATATCAGCGGTGCCTCTTGTGTGTGGACGCAAAAAACAGTAACAAATACGGACCGCGGCACTGTGGTGTTGAGAATATGAACTGAAAAGCGTCAAACCTCTGAAAAAAATCTATGAATACACACTTAAATCTGAACAGATCTTTATGCAAACTGTGTCCAAAATACATTGATATCAGGTCCATATAAAGTCAAGAATAACTTTGTCCTCATGGGTGTTATATAAAACCTACAACCTCACTACCTACAAACAACAGGCCAAGGAGCATATCATAAGAAAACTACATCATTATGTTGTCTCCATGTTACGTTATAAAAAGCCCTGTTCAGGATGAGGAAGCTGAATCCTGAATGATACCATATCAAAGTTCAGGTAACGTTAGTGGCTCTTTATTGGATTTAGGGACGTTTACACCGAGACAAACCTCGGCCAACATTACCCGAGATATGTGTGTGACATTTGCAAAACATTGTTATTTTTGCTTTTCCGTACTGTGTTCAAATAAAGTCATGTCAGAGTTATACAACAGTCTGATCTTACAGTTTTATGCCTAAAAATTGTCTCCTTAAATGTCTTCTACGTGAAGAAAGCATTTTCAACCAACTAATGGCGCTAAATAGCAACCGCCGATGCATTTTAGCGCTAGTGTCATTTATCATTGCAGCCTGCAAAACTGATGAAAACAAACACACAGATACTGAAAAGAAAACTAATCTTCATTTGAATTCAGTGAGGAAAGATACCTCATTATGGTATTCTTAGAGTGGGTGCAGGGGAGTATCAAGACTCTTCAGTAATGATACCCTCGGGGACATTCCTGGTGTTTGAAATGAATGCAACAACAAAGCTGCTCCACTAGACTCAATAACACCGCTGCTGCTGTCAGTGGACTCCGAGATAGGCCACACAGCCTGATCCATGCTGGTCAATATCTTCCTTTCAGCAGAACCCAGCACACTCTCAGTCTCACCACTGAGAAAGCCATTATTCAGAGAGGCCTTGGAGTACAATAACCGCAACTGATAGCCCTTCCTGCTGTTGCTTCCTTATAAATCATGCGCCATTTACAGCTATTCAGAATGGATAGTCAGGGGAAGTTTTGCAGAAATGTGGAAAAAGAGAACCATACCTCTATGTGGCTGCGTCATAATTACATCCCCTTCTGATAGAGTTGTTAGAAAGGCCAAATGCATCTTCTGTAACAGATATTATGATCCTTCCATTCGATTTGTCATTATATATCCCCTGGGATGAATATCTGGTTTATTATGTAAGCATGTACGGGTACTACTTGATGTCCACATGAAAGTAAAAGCTGGATGTCTCTTTCCCCGCTTCCTTCTCCTGTCATCCTGCAGACAGAGACAGATATGCGCCAGATATGCTCACCATAATTCTAGTTTATGTGTACACGTTTTTCAGCAGGTTAACAGTGGTGATGTGTATTAGCAGATTCTGTGGGTGTTTTGACCGCTGCAGTTTCTGTGCTTCCAGGAAAAAAAAAAAAAGAAGCCACTCTGAGTAACATTTGCAAAAACCACTGTTGAATGGCAATGAGCAGGGTCGGAGGCGTCAGAGACGAGGAGTGAGAGACACGGCTATGACAGCGAGAGTGAGAGAATCATAAGTGTTAGTCAGTATCTACTGCAGCCCCATGTCTCTATCACAGGGCTCTACACTGAGGTCAGACACAAGGTCATTTTTGCATAATGTCTACAATTTATGTCAGATTATTTGTCTTTGGGCTCATGCAGACCAGAAGCAGAACAAAGATACAGAGTGATTTATGCAGCAGGGCTCAGGGACGTGTATTTCTACAGTCCAGCAAACCTTTGAGTAAAAAAAGGCACTGCATAGAAGAGAAACGATACTAATACACGCACGGTGCGACAGTTGAAGCATGTTGTCTTTAGAGAAACAATCTTGACAGTCACAGTGCTCACTGTAGTTTCCCCTTTTGTGATTTACCACCGTTTCCGTTAGTCAATTGTCTCTCATTTTCAATGTACTTCTATCAAACACAAGTAGAAGTATCATTGAAGCACAATGTGCAATAAACGGAACATAAAGGGAAAGACTACAATGATCTAAAAAGTGAGACCATACAACTGGCTCTTTAAGTTGCAGATGAGAACATTTAATGAAGATCATACTGAGTTAAAACCCTGACTGGTAAAAAGTGCTCACTGTATAAGGCGGAGACAAATCAGAGTCAGATATAGAGATTGGGTTTCATAAGAGCACATCCAGGATATTCTTGTATTAAAATAGACTTCATGCTGTAATTACTGTTTTCACATTCTACTTCGAACAAAGGAAGGAGGAACCAAAGTGAATTTGCTCTCTTGTATTGCCACCTTTTAAAAAATGACTCTGCAAAAGATGAATCCTCCACACAGAATGCAACAGTGCGATAACAACGAAAAGTACAATCAGACGATAAATAACATTTATAGATACGAAATGGAAAAGCGAACATGTGAAAACTGCTGGACATGATGGAGATAAAAAGGCTTTATGTTTTGGTTGTGAGTAGGTGATGGCAACGTGTTTATGTACGCACGGTTGTTGTTGTTCACCCAGTTGCAAGTGAACTGGGGCGGAAAGAGGGGAATAAAGATGGCGATATGAGGTACTACAGATGGTGAGGAAAACGGAGGTAGTCGAGACACATAACAGACAACTGACTTAGAACAGCTTTAGAGTAACGTAACTACATATAAATATTAAGAAAGGCAGATTATTTTTTTAAATATTAATATCAGTACAACACAAATACCTTGGATAACCTGACCTCTTGGTCATATAGCATTACTGCGGATGAGGCTTTACTACTCTTACTTTAGTGTGAGTAATCAAATAACAATAATAATAATAACATAGTGAGTTTATTGCAGTATATGGCATTGTCTCCAGCTTGTCTCATCGTGTAATCTTCTTATAAGTGCTTTCCCCCGCCGCTCATTTAGACCAATTTGAGCTAAATGCTAACAATGTCATGCTAACACCAAGTTCACCATCTTAATTTAGTGTGTTAGCATGCTAACATTTGCCAAATAGTACTAAACAAAGTACAGCTGAGGCTGATGGGAATAGTTAGTTAGTTCGTTTAGCAGGTAGTAAGTCATAAACCAAATACTTGGACAAATTGAAATTATCACCTGATGAAGTTAAGGTATCACCAAAGTTATGAAGACTTCATGGCAGTCCATCAAACAGTTGTTCAGATATTTACCTAAAAATAATAATATCAACCTCATGATGGCACTAGAGGAAAAGTGTGAATGAATGTCTGCACTAAATGTCAAGGCAAGCCCTTAAATAGTTGTTGAGATTTTTCAGTCTATACCAAAAGAGGTGGACCATAAATAAATATCTCACACACAGCAGCTTTAAGAAAAAACAAAGAGTGCAAGCTGTTAAGATGGACATTCGCCTTGTGACATCGACACCAGAGGCAAAGTGAAGACATCGGTAAACGGAAGAGCACTATGAACGTCTGAAACCTTTTACGTTGCATGCGATGTACCTCTGAGAGTCCAGCAGTTCCCTGGGTCTGATGATGGCCTTCACCAGGGCATCTGGCCGCACCATCTTCTGAGGTGATGTCTTGGGGCTGGAGTCCGAATCTCCACTCTCCTCGTCCCCCATGGCTTTAACGTAGCTGCTGCTCCGCATCCGACGACAAGGAATCTCATCATCCTTTCCGCCGCCAGGGTAACCCCCCCACTCATCCTGGGGCACCTGGGTGGCAAGGGCACACATATTAGTTGGTTTATGGATGTATAGGTAATCACTCCGAATCTGATGTAGTAAGCCTGATGATATGCTTCTGCTGACATATAGAGACTTATATGAAAGAACACTGAAAGGTTTCACTGTAATAATCAATCTGACTATTAAAACAACCCCTTCAAATGTGTTTTTAATGTAGGTTAAGTGATGGGGGCCAAAATCCCTGTTGAACTGTGGTGGAAGGAAGTATAATAAACATAAAAAAGCTTCATATTAGCCTGACATAAACTATTATTACACAGAATGAGGACTGTGATTATAACAAGGAAAACCTATTTCAGTGTTATTGTGGGCACCCGACTATTGTTTTAGGAAACCTAAATGTAATAATTTACTTACAATATATTGTAAGGGGTAAATATATTGTCCCACCATCATTATTGCCGTCTGGAGTTTAACCATACCATTTTCAGGGTTATTAAAGAACTGAGATTTTTCTTAACTCCTAGAGGACCGTGTGAATCTAAATGGAGCAATATTAAAGCATTAAAACCATATAAAACCAGCATTATAAAGCATTATCAATTCATGAAGCAATGCATTTAATGACACTTGAATTGAACCCCTACCTCTGGCACGGTTAGTTCCATCCATTTTGCTACACAGGACCATTTTCATGACAAGTCAACACATATTCAAGCCTTCACAGTGCTCCTGAGACTTTTACTTTTTAAGATTTGATTGCACTGTTAATCATAATTATTGGGAAAACAAAGCATGGAAACAGCAGAGGAAAAAAAAGAGTGATCTTTGCAGTTGTTGTAGCTGTCACATGTGTAGACATGCCATCAAAACAAGCCGGGCAGTTTACATGTTGCAATTTTCTTCCACCCGTTAAACCAGGTAATTGAGAATCCAGACAGCAGCATCACTATTATTTCATTTAGAGTAAGAACAGGGTGTCTGAACAAGCAGCATCTCGGTCATCTTAAATGTTGAGTGTGGAGTGAGCCAGAAGACGGAGCGTCTTGCAGACAGGCTCTCTGCAAGCACTGTGCTAAGTGGAGGTTATTGCACTTGATATTTGTCTTGCTTGCTTTGCTCAGAGCACATGGAACTCATATAATAGTCAGAACAGGTCAGAACATTTGTGAATTATAGATTTCATGTGGAGCTAAATCATGTTCTGAATCACAGATCTTGGTGTGAAGGAAAAGCGTGACTCCGTTATGGTGCACCCCCATTACACAGCATGTAGAAATGTTATACATGAACCCAGTGGGTTTTTGTATCGAAGATGGTCGTGTCGCTTATTAAAATCTACTGGTTTAATTTCACCGACTCATTTAATGAAATGATGATGATTATTCACAAGCTCACACACACACACACAATACCCCCCTCTCAAACCCGCATGAACAAACACACTCACTCTCATTTTGCTTTAAACAGTACAACAGTTCAATTACTGTAACAGTAGCTCCTACAAACACACACGCAAAATCCTCCTTTGCTTCTCTCTCTTCTTGTTTTCTACTTTGCTTTTAAGATTTACTATGTTGCACTCTGCTGACGGCGTGCGACGGTCAGGAGCTTTCACTGGACATGCATTCACACAGTCAATGATTTGCGTTCATAAGATATGGCATTGTCAGGAATCATTAAATTCTTTGTGGAAGTTGAAGGCTCCTCCGACGCTGTATCCATCTGTCATTTTTAACATCCTGGCAGCCGGATCAGCCTCGGAAGAGTGCCAGTTCTCCCGGCTCTAGATTTCATTAAGTTATATCTGACTTGGGTCCTTATTTTTTATTTTTTTTTGACTTCACGGTAACACTGGACCTGAGCTGCAGGCAGGTTTTAAAATAGCCTGTTGCAGAGAAAGGTCTCCCAAACACTATTAATTAATAAATATTGAATTAATGTGTGATTATACTGATAACACAGCGTTTTTTTTTTTTGTTTTTTTTTTTACCAGGGATGACATGCAAACTTCCATCTGCCAAAAGAAAATGATTAACTCACTACTCACAGGTTCACAATGAGGTGGGAGACAGCTGACTGGCTGTGGCAAATGTCAGGAGAAGATAGGCTGTATCCAAATGTCACTAATGCGTCAGACACATGACCCTTATCATTTCCTGATGCAAATATCATCTATTGGAAAACAACAATAGGCATGCCTATTACGTTTCATAAGTAAATAAAAACAAATCCCAACATTGTTTCAACACTGCAATGTTAGAAAACTATGTTATGTTAAAAATAAATACACGTAAATGCATAAAAAAAGCACCTGAAATTCTTGACAGTGAATCAGCAGACAGCAATGAATATGAATCTATTCACTGTGTTTATGTCCTGGAAAGAAATGACTTCCCTGTGACACCAATTCTACTAACCTCAGGCACCGATGCTCGCCCACCCTTGATTACCATTCTAACAAGTGTCACATCAAATCAAAACAGCTTGAATAATTGATCAATTATGGCTTCATTAAGTCCCACTCTTTGATAATCACGGAGAATGCTGAGTCAAAGCAGCCTTTGACTCCTATGTGTCAAGTTAGCATGGGGGGAGGGAGGGGGAGGGGGGGTGTTGTGATGGATGGGGATTATGGATTGAGGGTGGTGTGTCTTCTAGGTCTTTAAAGCTTGGTAGAGCATTTCACTGCGAGTATATGGTGTTATAGAAACAAAAAAAAATGTTTAGGCAAATGTAAACACAGTGCAAAAAGACAAACGTAGAACAAGACGTACAGAATACATACACCAAGACACGCACAGACACAGTCATGTATGCACAGACACCCACTCACAGACACACTCACTCTCTGATAAAAGTCATTCGTCTCCCCTCCAAAGACAGGCACGCACAAGCTACCAAATGGAGTCGATGGGTTAATTAAGTCTTGGAGGGGTTTGATATTTTTAGACGTCTAATTAATGAAGGGAACGCCAGAGGACAGGCACAAGCTGTGGTGAGATTTGTTTAATTTGGATTCACTGATAAACTGGATAGATTGTAGGGTGTCTCCCTGTGAAGATAAAAAAAGCAGACCGGGCAGGAAGTGTGCTCGTATCGACTGCTGTGAAAACCCAACATGCTTAGCGGAACTGAAATATGGATACTTGTCAACGTAAAGACGTTGACCTCGATGTAAAGATCCCACTAAGAGGCTAGTGTGAATCCACAAGCCCAACTGATACGGTGTGAAGCAGATATTTTCCAACTATGCTATATTTTCACGGGAGCTTTGATGATTGTGTTCCTAAATAAACATGTGACACTTGCGGCAATGATGAGTCCTTTGTGAATATGAACCGAGGTTTGTGGGAGCTGTGTGAAAATTCACAGCTCAAGTGTGAAGATTCATATTTTAAGCTACATTATCCCAAAAAAACAGAAAATGTACCTCCTTTAATTAATTAGATGAGCAAGGAACAGACATGACTTGTGTTTTTTTTTTGTTTTTGGTGCCCCATGACTACATCATCTCACACATACTGTTTTAGCATTTCAACTGCTGGTTAAATAACATTTATGAAAAAAAAAAAGCATCTCATAACAGGATTGTGCAGACATTAGCATATAGCTGTGTGTACCTTTACCTTCAGTGCTTTGATCTTTGGCTCTGTAGGAGGCCACAGGGAGTATTTTGTGTGTGTGCGTGTGTGTGTGTGTGCTGGGGTGGTGGTGGGGCTAGGTATAGGCCCCAGCCAATGTTTCTGCAGTGCAGCAGTGCATTTCATTGATTAACTCTGTGACTATCTATACACACACCGCCTCTCCCACTAAGAAACATAAGTCATTGCCATTAAGTAAAAAAAAAAAAAAATAGAGTGAGATAGACAGAGAGAGGGGGACAAGATGGCACGGATAAAGTGTAGATGGATGGAGAAATAGAGGAGAGAGAGAGGAAGGAAAAGAGAGTTAGAGGGCTCTTAAAGGTTCAATCATTGGTAATCCCATCCACAAGATTGCATGGATACGCTGTGTGTTAGAACAGCCCAGAGGAAAGGAACATTCAAAATAAGATATCTTCTTTGTCCGGCCTATTTCTCCTAGACATCACTGAGCTCAGTTTAATACGAGATTTCTGCCATTTTCTCTCTTTACTTCTTAAATTCAGCTCCTGAGAAACATCTTAAAATGCTCCTTTTTCTCTCTCTCTCTGCACTCATCTTTATTTGTCTGAAATATTCAACTCTTGAGATAATGTTAGTTATGTATCATAACTTCAGATTATAGCCATAGCCCTCTAAGAGCTGTTGCTATTAGGCTTGCGCAGTCATGAAGAGTTTCTTTCTTGCCTCTTTACACTTGTCTCTCTCAGTTAATCGACAGTATACAACATCACCAGGACATGAGCTCTGCTCCCAAAAAGCAATTATTTCATTTGGTCTGTAGCTGGTTTGACTGGTGGACTGCAAGTGGACAGCTACAGAGCGTCTGAACTTCTTCATCTTCTCTTCCGTTCTTCACTTGAATGCTTGGTGCTAAAAAAAATTGGGCGCAGAGCTCAGGTCTTGACGGTGTTACTATATATTGCAGATGAGGACCTGAGAGAGGTAACTGTACAGTGACCAGTGGCGGAAATTATCGGAATATATCGGAAATTTGTCACAGTTATCAAACTCAAAGCAGACCTATACATAAACTACAGTTTCTCATTCAAACGCCTTCTAAACCAGCATTATTACTGCTGGTGGCGCGAGCGAGGGAGGGTCGTAGGGGTCAACAAAATTGCCAGGTTTCATGCCAACTTGAATGTTGGCACAACATTTCATGGCAATCTGATGAATTAAAATAATAGCTCAAAGTACCAGAAGAAACTAGAGAATAAATAAAAAACAGGCAAATACTGTGCAATAAAACCAAGCAACCAAAAGGCAGCGAAGAGCAAAAACGGGCATGCTAAGAACAATACAATATATGAATAGAAATAAAACAAAGAACAATACAATATTAAAAAGTGACAGTTAAAGGGAATGATGAATAACTAAGTTTTCAATTGTTGTTTAAATATGTTCACTGAGTTTGCATCTCTTATAGCCTTGGGTCGGGTATTCCATAGTTTTGGTGCATAGTTATAAAAGGCTGAGCTGCTGATTCTCTTGTTTGTGTGACGGTTTGTATTTAAAAAAACAAAAATCCAACAACAAAACAAAACTGAGGCAGAGGATCTAAAGAGGCTGTGAAGGATTATTGTATTGATATATTCTTTTGCTTCTTATTTCTCCTAAAGGAAGAGTTAGAAGAAACAGGTCAGAATTCAGTAATCACTTATAAAGATGATGATTTATTTCTGACGAGACAACAAAAAGGATTTTGACTTTTGTGAGCAGCAAACCTTCCTTTGGGAGGTTCTGTTTTCTTTTTTTTCCTCCGTCTCCTCTTCCATCCTAGAAAGGACTGACTTTTTGTGCAACCTTACACAAAATCTATTCAAAATCTGCATATTTATTTTGTCTATGCTGTTTAGTTACTGATGCTGCATTCTAGCTGATGTTACCAATCAGTGGTTCATGAGACAGCTATCTGGGAACCCCTGGGATGAAAAAGTTAGGGAACCCCTGTCTGTGTGTGTGTGTGTCGGGGGTGCACTGTGTTATAGCTTTCAGTCACAGTGCCAATGTTGTTTCTGCTACTTTGCACTTCCTTTTTGTATTTTAATCAGCGGCCTTTCTGCTTCTCAAGCTCCACCTTTGGCAAGCCAACATGCCAATTAATTGGTTTATTAAATCCCCCTGCAATGCCCTATCAGCGAAACTATCAAAGACTAATCCTCCCTTTGTATTACAGTACTGTATGCGGGCAGAGAACAGACTGAAGCAGCTGACTTCATCGGGGCTGAGAGTTGTCAGTAAGACAAAGTTATTGTGCTGTGAACCTACGAGCTGGAGGCGCAGATTACAGCTGTTACTGCAGTCCAGGTTTATTTACATATCTAATTTGTGGAGTGTGTGTGTGTGTGTGTGAAGGAACAAGGAAAGTGATGGCGCCCCTGTCACCTACAGTAGATGCATGTTATACACAACTTGAGTCTGTGGATTGATGCTTTGCCACAACCACCTTCTTCCATTGATCAAGCTCACAGTCAATAATATGAAGGAATACTAACAAAATATGTGTGTGTGTGTGTGTGTGTGATGGGAGGGGCTAATTGGGGCTAATTTCCGACATTACTTAGCCAAAGACAGAGTGATGGCTAATGCCAGGACTGATTCTGCAACATTTGTCATTTCAGAGAAAGAGCAGCCAATATAACTCTATCTCTGTCCTCCCCAATGTCCATTTGATCGATCTCTCATACATACACTCGCACACTCACACACAAACATTCACACGTGCTTGCTGCATAAACACAGATTTAAGAATAAGCTTGATTGATTTTCTATATTTTTCTCATTGTCAACAAATCTCACATACCAGAGCCAAACCAACAATGAACTCATCCAAGATAAGATTGTCCAACAATGAACACACAAGTATTGTGTGTGATGAATCAAAAATGACCCAAAAACAGTATGCAACCATCCATGTCGGTAAAATACAACAGAGCAATAGTTTGCTGCAAAGAAAAACAGTACAGGTCAGCAGCTAGTTATCTAAAACACAACAGGTTTGTTTAGAAATGACTAATGAGGAACATCTCTCAGAAGAAAGTTACAATCTTATGGCAGACGCCACTGCACATGTGTAGGGATACTCTGTAAACAGAATGATGTTGCTGTGCATGTGCAGTGACGTCTGCCGTACAAGAAGAATTACAATCCTATTGCTGTTACTTTATGGAGATGTTTCTAATAGTTTTGTTTTTTAATAGTTTTTGCACAACAACAAAGGCACAGAGAGATATCGCCAGCCTTATCCTTCAACATAGAAACACTTCAGTAGTCCTGCGTACCCTTCTGTTTGCTGTCTTATACTTTAACACCACTTCAGAAGTTTTTCCTTCACTCTGCCTCCAACCAAGGACGCAAACAAGGTGACTAGCGCATCATCAAACCATCTGGCGTGTGATAAACATCCCTCCCACACACACACACACACACACACATTCTCACTCACACATGGACAGGCAATCAGTACACTTCCCGGATACAGTTCATGTTGTTACAGTGCAGACAGTTGAGGGTGATTCCGATTCAGCGGCAGCAGGAAGTGAAAGCTTCTCAATGTGACACCTTGGTGTGTGTGCAGAGTATCATCCGTGACTATTTGCTCCGTCTCTGCCTGACTGATCCCGGCGATAAGCAAAAACAGCCATCTCTTTTGCCGTTTCCTCTTCTCCCGATTCCTGTAGCATCTCTCTTCGATTGGATCTTCCAGCTCTCTGAGAGGGCATTGATTTTTCCCCTGGGGAGGGAAGATGTGTCGCCGTGCATGGATTGGATTGATAACGGTGAGCTAAATATAGCCCTGCGGCAGGAAGCAGGAGAAGAGGATATTTTTAGAAGTGTTTATGGTGCCACGACTCGGACACTACCCCCTGAAAGGCCAAAATGGAAGAAAAGGGAGGTTACTAAACACTGCAGATTGCTGCACTTAGTGGGATTATGAAACATTTGAGTGTCTGTCTAGTTCAAAATGACCATCAGTTATGTTCAAAAATATGCTAGTCAAAATTAGTTCTAAAAAAAAAACGTTTTCTGTTGACATGCTCTGAAGAGTGGTTTCTTTGGCTCCACTGATTGATTTACAGCAGTCTCAAATCCATACAACACGCTCTGCTCAGAGAGCCCTGAGTCTCCAGCTCTTCTCCACCAGTGTGCTGAAGTGCTTGCTGTACTTTGCCTGTAGGTTGTACTTACATGATGCTATCAGATATCACATTGTTGTATATTGAGCGGCAATCTTGATACAGAATCTATTTTTCCCCTGCTTGGATTTGCAATTTGGGATTTATAAGCATGCTCTCTTTGTTATATTCCCTTCAGCATGCATATATAAACACGTTGTACTTGAAACTGCGAAAAAAGTGCTGACTCAATCTCTATTGATCCCCGAGGCGCTATGGGATCTCCTGCAGAGCCGATCATGGGTCTATGCTAAATGCTAACCTCTTTAGACCTAAAAAAACCGATGCGAAATCGATGTAAACAACATGGTTGAAATCAACATTGATCTCTGTTTTTTCATTCTCATACTGCTGATTCTTCCCCTCCAGTGCAGATCATTTATGGAGTTAATTGATTCATCCTGCTGTGCTTGTCCTTTCTGCTGCCGGCTACATGCTGAGCCATAGGACAGGTTCACATTGTAATATTCATGGCTGCAACAAACAAAACACTGTCTTTTAGCTAAATTTCAAATCCGGCTGAGATGAGCAACTTTTCTTCCTTGTCTATTGGTCAGTGATGTCTATAGAAAATGAATGCTTTGTGTTGTACAATGCAAGCTTTAGTTTTGCGACTGATGCTTTTTTTTCCTCTGTGCTGCAGCGCCTGACGGTCTCATGAATTTTACATTATGAATACACCTTTAATCACTGTAGTGACGGAAAGATAAAAATAATGTTTTTATCATCACTTCAACTGCTCGTTGTAATCAAGTCAGATGTGACTCTATTGGGATCATGATCATCTCCTTTCACCAAATCCTCCTAATAACCATCATCTATCCATCCAAAGATCCATGCATCCAAATGAGCACAATATGTTTTATTAGTATGTCATTTTTTTTTTTTTTCAATCAAGTGCAATCAAACCTAATGTGCATGAAGGTCAGTATAATCTGTGAAATTAGTAGCTTCAGTGTTTGGTTGGAAAAACAACATATTCATAATAAGAATAACATATACTCACCTGTAGATAGTGACAGGGCCTAAGGTTGGGCTTGAGGTCAGTTGGCGTCATGGGTTTCTCCAGGTTGAGTGAGGACTTCCTGTAGGCCTCCTTGGCTTGACTGACTGTTAACGTGGACCAAGAGCTCCTCTTCATGAACTTGCCTTCTGGTGCCATGCTTATGCTCTCACAGGCTGAGCACTTGACGTCGTTATTACTCTTGGAGGTCTTTAGCGACAGGTCTCCGGCCAGGTGTGCGTGCACCGAGTCAGGGTAACAGTGGCTGATGTGATCCACAGGATGTCTTGACATGACACTCGGTGTTCGGTACGTGCTGTCACTATCCAGGTTGTCATCCGAACTCCACCAACCTCCCGAGCGTTGCTTCCCGCTGCCGTCAGCTTTTCGTTCTTTGCTCTTGCTGCGTTTGCTGTGTTTGTGGTGGCCTTGATGGTGGTGATGATGGTGGTGCGAGCTGTCCCGGTGCGAGTCGCTTTTGGTACCGTTCATCTTGGAGGAACCTTCTAGGGAGTGTGACTTTGTGAAGAGCTTCTGTACCGAGTGGACTAAGTGACGTATTCGCCCGGGGCTTTCGTTGCGCTGCTCTGTAGTTGTGGTTGTAGTGGAGGTACGTTGGTACTGCAATGTGTGGAAGCCATCCCTGTGCAGCGGCATCTGCTTCTCAAATTGGTCCAGAAGGTTTGCTGGAATTCGGTTAATTTTACCGCTGCCACCGTGCGAGGATGAGCCACCGTCATCACGGGCTTCTCTGCCACCAGAGGTGTTGCCACCGCTGTCCCGCGAAGCGCTGCCATAGTGCATACGGGGGAAAGTACTACTCGAGATGGAGTGGTCGGTGGTCGACATGGACACCGGCATCACCATGCACTCGGAGTGGATGGAGCTCCGCGGGGAACAGCGGTGGTGACCCTCAAGGGGGCAGCTCTCAGTGGGGCTGAGGAGGTAGGAGGGGGGGCGTGAATCGCCATAGTGAAGATGGTGGTCCAGGGAATGGTCGCATTCAGCCAGGCCGCAGGTGTGGGCTGAGGTGGGAGAGGTGAGCTGGAGGTGGGCAGGGCGGCCGCCGGAGAGACCCTTCATGTTCCTGGGTGGAGAGGAGTAGCTGTCCTCATCGAAGTACTGCGAGGGCGACCATGAATACTGCTGGTCTGAAAGCAGGAGAGGGGAAAATATAAGATCACACCGAGGATAAAAGGTAAAAAGCATTTACCTAAAAAAATAAAAAGAAATGCATTGCACACACAAAAGCCTATTACCAAATAGACTTGGTCATTATCTACCATACTCTCACTCTCCACATTCACTCTGAGTACATTAGCAAAACAAAAGCAACACATCTAAGATGCAAAAGAGAAATCAACAGATTGCACAGACAAAATCTCAGCCTTCATATTTTTCCCTTTCATTCTGGTGCGTGATGGTATCCTGCTCGAGAGACAGAGGGGGGAAAAAAGACAGAAAAAAAATAGAAGGGCATGCGACAGGTAGGAGCCCGCATTGCCATTTATCCAATGCAAAGTAAAATAATAGCCTATCACTCTGTGGCGCTGGTGTCATCCGTCAAAACCTTGAATAGATCGCTGCGAGGCGTACGGCCTGATAGGCGTCCTTGGGAGGCATTCCAAACGCACCCTCCCTCTCTTTCTGTTGGCCGTGTAGTCTTAGATTAAAACCAAATTCTGTGTGATCGGTCACCAAGGACAGACGTCCCAGCACTCTATTCCAATGTATTTAACTTAATCAGAGAGGCGGTTTACTTTATCTTTATGCCACACCATCGTCTGCTCCCACTGTTATTACAGCGACCCTCCTTTTGAATCGTGTCACTGTGTTATGAATGATTCCTTAATGTGGCTTTATTTTGGAAATAATTAAAGTATAGCAGTCTGAAGGTCTTATGGATTACGAGTATGCTGTATTCCATAAAATTATAATTATTTTATCACCCCTTTTCTAGTCGGCTTTTCCCATTACCATAAAAGGATGAATATTGTGGTAGAAGAACAGGTTTAGGTTATATTTCAAACTTACCTGCACCCTGCCTTGTGAAATAGGAAACAAAACAAACAAAACAAAGAAAAAACATATTTAAGCTTGCTGGCCTGCCAATGATATGCCTCATAAACCCCCTGCACTTTCACTTAGACTATAACCTCATAAAATGAAGGACAGTTTTTATGAGCTACCGCGGTAGAGAGAGAGAAAGAAGAGGGGAGTTTTAGGCCACGCAGAAGCACATTTAAGGTCCACCGATATATTATCAAATCAATAATTCCTCAAACAACGAGAACAATGGGGACACGAGGACCCCGAGTTTGGCTCCCCTCATGTATGTTAATGGGTGGCAAAATAGGCACACTTTTCAATATAATGCACTCCAGTACACCACCTCAATAATAAACATGCATACATAAAGTAGAATGATGTGGATATGGATAAAACAATGAATATCTGTTTGTGCTTAATCCTACAAATAAAATACCCAACAAATATGGTTATTTTATTGCTATGATGCAGAAATCATTAAAAAAAAAAAACATTGGCAGAAAGCAGTCCTGCTCATTGAGTCAAAACATTGCCGACAATGGCCTAAAACAACCAGATATTTTTGATGTTTCAAAATATTTATTTCAGGCATCTGCATTTTAACACTACTGTATTAACTTCACATCATTGTAATATACAAGTTAGAAACCAGACAGTGTGCTCTATAAAAAGTCCTCTCGGTCATGTCACTGCATCCAGAAGATGTTTGTCACTGGCTTGGATTTGTTGAGGATTTTCCACTTGATTATTTTGTCAATAGCTCACAGAATGTCTCAAAAAAACCCGTCCAAGATCACGAGAATGACGTACTGTGCTGTTTAGTAAATTGTGATTAAGGGTGGATGTTTCCTTTTCATCTTTCAAATTGGATCAAATCTATTCCTTTCAAACTTATTTTTAATGAGGTCTAAGATGTCAACCCCTGAGGTGCAGCCTTGCTCTGTTGCTGTCATCCTCCATCTGTTGAGATGAAAACAAATTCTCGTTGTTTACCAGTCTTACACGAGGATGTCTACTTGGCAGCCTGATGTAAAATGAATCCAGGCTACTCCAAGCATGCATGAGGGGGGGGGGGAAAGAAAGACAAGACATTTTCCCTCAGGAAGAAATGTTTCTGTAGGGCTGCAAATAACGGAGCAGAAAAATGCCTATCAAGTATAATTCAACAGCTAGACGCAGGTGAACTTGCTTGGTCTGAGTCAGTCCAATTCACTGCTATCTAGTAATTGCAGCAGAAGGATGATGGTGCATTATTGATTGGTGTGATGTTACATTTATATCTGAAGTTATGTCACTGCCTTACTCCAAGGCCTTTCTCTGATGGCTGACTATTCTTTGAGGTATCTCAGGGAGCTGTGCCGAATACATTATCTATATTTGTGTCATTTCCTGGGATTATTATACGACAGATAACATCCGCCCTCCATCTCTCTTTGTCCTTTTTACCTTTTTCTCTGCTGATTGCAGAGAATTTAAGTTTAACTAAAGTAAAGAGAAAAAAAAAAGGATTTTAGTCCTATAACATTTAAAAGGTTATTTAATAATTACACAAGGTGGATTGAGGAGAAAGCAGCCCTCTCAGTGATTGTGCATCCTTCTGGAAAGTGCACTGCCAAAAGGGAGACAAGTATCTGTGACATCTGTGGACAAGGAGAGGGCTAGTTTTTTTTTTTTTTTTTAACACTGATACCAGCACCTGACATCACATTATTCACTTCCCGGCAAGGGTGCCAACTGTACACATAAACTGCAAGGATGGAGGGTGAATCTAGAAAGCACAACGTACAGTAGCAAGACAGCATTCTCCATGAATGTTAGACCATCACACTATAAAATGTTGATGGGTGATAATAATGATCATGCAGATGAAGACACAGAAGAAAAGATATTTTTGGAAGAAAAAAAAAAAGGCAGCGATCCAGCTCACTTAGAGATGTGGCATCTAATTCGATCATTCAACTTTAACACCTGAACCAATAACCTGTTATATAATGTTGTCAAAGCCCTCTGGGCTTGACAGCTATAAACACACCTTATATCTGTCATGAGGTGCGGAGGAAAGGAAAAAAGGAACAGGCTCATTTATTAAGGGCTTCTGTTTTGTGCTGCTGCTCCCCCCCGTGTGCAGTGTGTGAGTAAAGGTCGTTTTGCTCCTCTTAACACATTAGCATTTAAATAGCATTATATCTGCACTGAGTATCACTGACAGCTCCCACTCTTCCACTGGCTCAGGCCCTAACCAGAGTTGAAAACAAAGTTAAAAGATAATAAAGCGCTGGACTAGACTGAGAGATCAAAGGCATGCGACCTTCAGACTTGGCAGTAGCATCATGGTTGGTAGTCGCGGCACTATTTAAGAGAGGATTGGGATAAAAAGGCGACTGTGTGGAAGCGCTTCGGTGTTGAGGCAACACGTGAGAGACTTACTGTGGCAGAACTTAAAGTTTTACTTCAGACAAAGAAATCAGTCATATCTGAATGGTCTGGCTTCAAAAGCTCCAAACTGCTTCAGTACGTTCATTTGGTTGATTAATTAAACTACTGGTCCATTAAATACATACGACATAAAGACGACAATGTCAACATTAATTATTCAACATGTGCATATCAGATGTTTAATTCTAACACTCATATGCCATATATGAACTACACACATGCAATTATTTTAATGGTTTCTTTAAAAGGTGTGTGTTGTCTATACAGTATAATAATAATAATACTAATTGACATCTTTCATTACAGCTTGTATTCAATCTGTACATCAATTAAAAATTCATTAACACATGTGTAGTGTCCAACAAATGTCAAAGAAAGGAAGAATCTTTTGCATTTTAGGAGCAAAAGAACAAATATGTACATGTAGTTTATATTACACTGCCAACAAAAACATCCTGGTCAAGCAATTTTTGGCAGAATCCCTTCTAAATGGCCACGGTAAAGTCACACCCCTTTAGTTTCGGAGCAAAACAAATCGATAGAGCCGTTTTCTTATCCATCTCCCAAAGGTTAAATGCAGTCTCTTCAGAATTCCGGCCTTTCTTTAGAAAATCAAAGAAAAGAGAATTTTGCCCTCAACCCTCGGGGCAAATCAGCAATGGTCTGAGCTATTAGATTTGAGAAGGGGCCAATGGACAAACAGGCAAAGTAGCAAAATCTGTCAGCTTCGCAAAAGCCTCACGATATCCACCACAGCGGACCTGATCAAAATAAGGCTCCGGCTGACGATTTTGGCATACATCCTGCTCACTTGTCAATCCAAGTGACAGCACAGGACGAGTCATGCATACGTATCTAGTGTCGAGCGTGAGCTGAAACGGCATTTTGTGCGGCTGCAATACTCAGCTAACTGAACTGTTTCCAACAGAAATTAGGAGCCAGTCACTTGTCACTGATATCTTTTTCATAGACCATCTGTCTTCGGTTAAGCGTGACACCTAAAACGCTTGAAAAACACTATTCCTTTCATGTTCCGCTGCTATGACTGACACCTAATGCTGAGACATGTGACAAAAAAAAAACCAAAGAGTCGGTTACATGAATGTGTGCTGAGTCAGCACTGCATGTGTCACGTGTGGACGTGTGTGTTCGCATGGTCGCTCTCGCACACTTACACAATGTGGGAAGACCTGATCTCACCACTGGCTTTAAATCAAACTAGGAAATTCACACTGGGGTGATGTATAGGGAGGTCAGTGTCGCATGAACCTATACAACAATAATGACTAAGCTATTCAGTCAGTCCACAGTCCACATGCCCGAGAGAAGGAACGCGCTGCTGTGAAAACTATCATGAACTTTGTCACCAGTGTGAAAACATCATATTAAACCACATCTGTTTATCTCAGGCGACACCTGAATCTGTCACAGTGACTGTCATTATTGTGGAAACATCTGACTAAGTGTTCCATAGCAACAGGAGAGCATGTCAGAGTCAAGTGTTGCTGCTCCTCCAGACGCGTGTGCAGCATATCTAAGTACACGCTCTGGGCTTGTATAAGAGGGATTAAGATCCTGGTATTTACTGGAAAATGATGTTAAAATCTTCTACCTTTTTCTAGGAAAATATTTTTTTTTAGCTTGTGTGTTCTTGTCTTTTTATGTGCAGCTGTTTGTTACCATAGTGCATAATGCTATTGTCTAGACTATCATATGTACTGGTTGCCTGATTGACAGAATTTCGACTAGTTAGATTTCATTTCCTTCTTCAGTCTGACACATCTTATGGTGATGTGATGGTTGACATCTCTTTTCTACATGGTGGCCGGGTCATATAATATAATATAGGATATATACATTTAATATTAATATAAAGAACTCAACAAACACAGTAAGCAAATAAATGTGAAAAAGTAAAACCCGAATATTTCAATAGACATTTTTAACATCTACATTTTCAAAATACATTTATGGTAAGAAATCCTGGAAAGAGTTTCCAGGTATTAATATTTAAACATCCAATCGTGCACATCAGCCTCTAGCTGTTACGCTGAGCTGCATGAGGTTACGCTTACACACACCTGAGAGTGCTGTCTGGATGTGAGAGATGACACAGTGAGAGAGCCCCCCCCAACAGCAATCAAAGCCAACAACCCAGTATCTCTCTCCCAGCAGGGTGGAGGTTTGCCTGCGAGCGCAGAGGGATAGATTAGAACACGGGGAAGCCAACAGAGGTGAGTGGGTATATTGTCTATTGAGCTTCTGTAAACAACAGTAATGATTACGGGACAACAGTTTGCGCGTGGCTATATGTTTTGGCAGAGTCTGGGGAGAGATAAGAGGTACACGGAGAATGTAAAACTAATATAGCTATAACTAATACAGCGCGAACTAAAACAGCGGATCATGCATATTCCCCGTAACCATCCAAAGAGCTCTGCACAAGTCTATCAGCTTTCCGATACTAATCTCTTCAAAAATGATTAGGTTATTGGCAGGCTGTCGGAACAAAATGGCAATTTCTCTTCCCTTAACGCCCAGTTTCACCAACAGAGCGGCGTGCTGAAGGCAGCCATAGTATTTAGCTGCAGAGAGATTATGGTGGCCAGATAAGTAGAAGCTGCTGAATGTCTGAATACTTATCGTGTGCCTGCTAATGATGAAGTGTGTTATCTGTGCTGCGCTCAGCGCTCCTCCTCAGCTCCCCTTCTCTCTCTGCCTCTGCCAGTCAAACGATAGGTGACAAAGGAATTAAAGTATGAGGATTAGCGTTCCTTGTTCCTCTCAGAATTAAAATACTTGAAAGCTTTTGTGCTTCCCAACTTTCTGGTTACTCTTTTTTTGTATCTTGGAATTGAACACAAAAGACTGTAATGCGAGTTGTTAACGGCTACATTGAAAATGCACAGTCCCTCTCATGTTCAGCCTGCTGTAATGTCATCCCACACAGCATCACAACGGTGGCAATGTTGCCGAATTGTCTTGCTATCTTTGAATCAGTTCTTATTCGAGCAATCTTCTAAATCTTTTCGAAGCACTCCTTTTCATTTCACGACAGCCAAAGACATTTACTTTGAGTCCAACAATACCCCCGCGTAAACTCTTGCCAAGTATGGTAGATTGCATGGGCTTGCATTTACATGGTGGAATCATAAATCCAACGCAGCTATCCAGCTATGAATAAATCATGCTGAATGTGAAATTCTGCCACAGGAAAAGCCCTGTGAGTGTGGGAGGGATAGAGAGAGAGAGAGAGAGAGAGAGAGAGAGTAAGTCACATCTTATGTAACAGCCGGGACTGTATTCCCAGGCAACTTGTTAGAGGAAGCCTCAGAACGGTTCCTGGTTGCTGTAGCAACAAGCTCTGAAGTTCCCATGTTTTACCCTCTCTGCAGCCACTGAGGACTTAAGACGAGATATATTTTGATAATGTCACACCGTTATTATTTGCATTACAAATAAACACATGTCAAAAGTTAGCCTATTGACCAAGAATACACAAGTGCGTCACAAGTGTTGCTCAAGCAAGCAGCAAGTTCATGACACTGTATCAACCATTCAAGACCCAGCTTCCCAGCAGATGAGAAAGTCCAGATAGACAGTCCCATCATGGATGTGATTTTAAAAACACTACAGGTCCCCAGACCCTGCAGGCATCCACACTCCTCAGCCTGAAGAAGACAATTGAAATACCCTTTAATGTCCTTTTCCTCCGGCAGCCTCTCTGCAGACCACAGCAGCCCAGATAGTGGAGGGTGGGGGGCCACCCATAATGACTTTGTGGAGATGGAAGTGATAACTACAGTCCAGTTCAGATCCTTGTCTCTCACTCGCCTTTTTTCTTCAAAGTCAGAACATTAGAGCTACAAAGTCAAATCGGTGTGTTAAATGATTTGCTGTGATGTTAATCGGGAACAAATCTGATCAGAAAAGTTAAGCGTACTAACAACATTCGAAGGTGGAAATAAGTGATAATAATGATAGAGACTTGGTTACTGTAAAGATCACTTGATGTGTATGTGATCGGAAGAATTCAAACACTGAACCACGCTGCTGCATCAAACCTTCACAGGATACAAAACACGGTTGTGTTTGTATGCACACAGACACCCAGAAATGCCACAGCAGCACCCTCCTTAACACATGTTGATGTGGATGGAGGAAGGCTGCATGTTGCTCCGGGGAGTGCGGGTGAATCCGGACACATCTGACAGTAAAATGTAATTAGTGTAAGTGCCTTTCCCAGTGTTTTATTGGCCTAATTTCACAGCAGTGAAATGAAAGAAGTGCTATTGACAATGCCCCGGGTGCACTCTAAACACAACATACAATAACTGTTTACCAGCCAATGCTGGGGAAGCCAAACAGCAGATTTAGCCACTCCACGAGGCTTTTTCTGCTAAACCTGCTGAGCGACACGTGTATATGAATGACTTAACATTAGATACTCTATTTGTAGTGCAACTAATGATTATTTTTTTATTAGCGATTAGTCTGCAAATATTTAAAGAATGATTTAAAATTACATAAGATTAATAAAATCACAAATTGTTGCATTTTCTATTTTCTATCAATCGACTAATCAAACAGGTTTCAGGTCCAAAAATGACCTTTGTGGGATGAGAACGATTCCTGCACAAAAAGGTCATGCAGAGCTGTCTTACATTTTGCATTTCGGATGCTCATTTCATAAATATTTGCTGGATGTCTTCAATCTCCCACTATTACAGTAAGTCATATATGAGGGCTGTGCTGTGAATTACAGTGGGTAAGGCTGATATGACAGATTTGGTAAAAGTAACTCACACAACACCTGTTGCACAGGAGCTCTTTCCATCCACATTACATGCCGCATGCTGTTATACAGTCTGAGTTACAAGCATAATGCAGATCAGATATCTGTGCTAATGCTGTCTTGATCGTCAACATCTGCACCAAAGCACTCTTATGGGGCCATGCTAGCATTCATTCTCTTCCCCAGGCAGTCACTCAAACCACACACTTCTAATATTAATTCAATGGAGTGAGCGCGTTGATTTAGTTTCACCCCCCAGATCCAACACAAGTAGCTGTAATGGGGGAAAAAAAAGGGACATGGAAAAACATGGATGCAGACTTTGAGGCCTGGATTGAATTTAAGGCAGCTGTCACTCGTCCTTTGATGCTAAAACGTGCAACAGGAAGGACGATTGAAAGAAACATACAGGAACAGAGAAAACATACTGACAGCAAATGTTGAGATTGATCAGTGACAGGTTAAACTTGCCAGTTGACATCCCTACTTCCTTTTTTATTCTCATTCCCATGGGTCTAAACTGCAGCTTCCATTGAATCTCATTCAAAAGCCTCTGTTAAGTGAGCAGAAATAATTGATAATGTCAGACTGGTTGGCACACGTGTATTTGCGTGTGGGGAAACTGTGTGATCTGTCAGATCAAGAAAGCGCGTGAAGAAGAGTGGCAGGCATAGGGGAGAGAAAGAGTCACTATTCAGTCACACCGGTGAAAAGTTTTTGTCAGGAATACTCACTTAGGGTAGTAAATGGAGATGAAAATGTATTTTGACTTAGGGGTACAGTATGACTCCACTCACGGGAATGCTTTATGCTGCTGGAATACAATATAGCACAGCGATATAAGAAATAACTGACAGGGAGCAATGCAAATATTCCTTCAGCAAAATCTAAATTTATGACCGTCTGATAAAGATAAATGAGAGAATTATGTCATAGCTGTGAAGCTAAACCCCCCCTCCCTCCCTCCTCCCGACCTCTGCTCAAGTTCAACATTGCTCTCAAAGCAATCTCTATCATAACTGCCTCTAAAGCAAGCCCCTTAAGTGGAACCACTACCGTGATAAACATCAATACCTCCATCCACCCACCCCATCAAGACTCTACAGCGACTCTCCTTGTTCATTCTCTTTAAGCTTTGAGCTGAAGGTTGCCGAGAAACAAAGATTGAGCACATCACAGCCGAGCGCAGGGTGTCGGTCTTTGCCTGAGGCTGCATTCAGTGCATGTGCATGGGGAGATGTGACGGTCACAGTAGCCGCTGGCTGTGTCCCATTTTCAGGGGCCTGACCCCTCTGAAGTTTGTGCTTCTGGACACTCTGGACAGACGTCTGTCCTGTTTCAAAGGCTCTTCCAAATACGGCCGAGACATCTCATATATCAGTATCCAATGATCCAATATGTACCTGTCACTTGTTTAATGGTGCGTTCAGGAGATCACCGTGAACTCGTAAAGTCAGGAAATATCATACAAACCCCATGAAATTTATGAGGTAAATAGTGTATATCACATAAACAAGAGCTATGAAAAAGCCTGAATAGCAGGGTTTACATGTCAGCGTGGCCTTCGGGTTAAAAAAGTGTTTGTGTGAATGTCCATGCTTTGTATCATGAGCAGAGGAGGGCGATTTAATATGTCCAAGTCCCTTCTCTGGCAATTACACTACATCACTGTAGATCAGTGATGACAAGTGTGCCTTGTCTGTTACCATAATTTTTCAATTATGCAGGAAAACATTCTCCTAACAAATTGTGCTGTACATGTGGATTTTTCAGTATTTATTAGAGTGAATATTGAAATTGCACGACATCTGGAAAGTCTGTTCCTCTACTGAAATCAATTAAAGTGCCTGTGATATCCCTCCCACTTTCATCTCCATATCCAAAATGGCGAGCCCTCCCCGAGGGTAACGACCGCATCGTTGCATCACACTGCTTCATGATTGGCCTCTAATGCATGTCCTTGAGGCCTGAGCGTTTGAAGAAAGAAAAAAAAAAAAACCTCCCCTATGCAACGTGTACGCACACAGCAAATTAATGAGCCCACAACAATTACTTCACTATGAGCAGGATCAAAAAAAAAAAAAAAAAAAAAGACGAACAAAACGGTTTGGGCAATGTAGCAGGTTCATCTTTGTTGGTTTTTCTTCTTTTTTTTGCCTCCTGCTGCTCAGAGAGATTACACAAATCCGGGAAAACACAAATTACCGAGTGTTCAATATTTGCAGGTGTGATTCAGAATCAACAAACGGTCGCCGTTCAGCGAAGTCTGTGCTCGAGCGTGTGATCCTACTGCAAATGAGAGCAAGCGCTACGTTCTCGCAGAGCGTTTTGTGTTCGCGGAAGAAGACACTGAGGATAGGTAAGATGAACACGAGCCAAAGACGAGGGCGAATTAACGCGGGACAAGGTGAGACGAGGCGACGGATGCGGCGAGGCATGCTCGTGATGGATTAATGCCGTTTTGCATGAATTAAAAGGGAAAATATATATATACGAAACAGGCTGTGAATCCGTTTCACTCAATGGTCAGTTTAATACCTAATTATGGTTCGCTTGTCATACTTTAATGCCGCCTGAACGTGAACAATGAGAAGCGGTGAAGTGATGCCCGTCCCCTCGTTCAGCACTGCTACGTGTTTTGTCAATCTGATAAAGGCTATAGATAATAACTCATTACCTTGGAGTTATTAATGTTGTGTACCGTCACTGAGCGCAGGGCATCTTTCACTAAGTCCTATTGGACTGCTTAGTGCAAAACCTGATCACAAACAGATTAGCAGGGATGGAGGGATGAATTTGTAAACGCTGGCTGTGGCTCAGTTACTTTTACAGGAGGGAGGTTCACAGAGCTGCGCTATATGAGGATATAAAGTTAAATGGTACTGGGACTAATTAAAGTGTTTATGTTTTTTCCCATAAGACCGAAAAGATAGCAAAAGGTCAGTATGTCTTGACCTTAGCCGCTGCAGCTTCGCAACATGAAATTTTGAATTGAATTGTTGAAATGTAGCTGATTTTTTCAGCCCGAGAGAACGCTCTGAACTCCCTTAAAATTGTCATGACAATTTTGGCAATTAGTAATGGCTCATCAATAGAATGGCACATGACCGCCGGCACACTTGTAAAACTTGTGTTCCCTCGACTCATTTGCAAAAACTATTTAGTGGGAGGTGAAACTCATGAAATCAATGTTGCAGGGTAAAAATGTCTTCCACTTGCTTGCAGAGAAGCGCTATAGCAAATGTCAGTCGTCAGAAATGGTTCACGCACCACTACCGGCACATTTAGATGCACGATACACACAAACGCATCGGAGCTGAAACTAATTAAACACCAACATTTTGTAGTTTAAGCTTCTCCAAGCTGTTTTTTTTTTTTTTTTGTTAGTGTTAATAAAAGTTTTGAAAGCTTTGACAAAATGACAAAACAAGACACAAGGTTTTGGACTCAATCAATAAAACAAGTAATCCATTGATGAATCGAACATGAAAATAATTGTTAACTGCAGCCCATTACACCCTCGCAGCTTGCCTCATCCCTCACTTAAAAAAAAAAAGAAAGAAAAGAAAGTCAATTGAATGCAATGAAAGACAGCATCTAGAGAGAATGGATAGAAAGAGATAAATACAAGAACTGGAGAAAGAAAGGGAGCATAATAGAGCTCTCCTCCATCCAGACAGGAGGTCTTGTTTAGCCATCAACATGTTTGTTAAAAAAGTACTCAGTTGTCGGCTGGTGCTCAGTTGCTGCAGCCCGGAAGCTGGGCAGGTAAGTGGCAGTGTGTGAGGGGAGATTTTAACAGTTCAGAGAGGTCTTCTGGGTGCCAGGAGGAAATACCGCAGGTTGCTTAACCTGTAGAGAAGGGCCTGCACAGCTGACAGTGATGGATTGTTTGGTTTTTAGAATGAACGTTAAGTGGGGCTAGCTGTCAGAGAGTGTGCAGTGTTTTAGAGTGAACCAGAATTAAGTATCTTGTGTGTTCTTTGAGAGAACTTCAGCTGAGCTCAAAGGTAGGTGACCTTGCTGCTGTAAAATGGGCATACTATAAAAATGTCACTGCTGCCTGAATAATATTTGAATTCACACAAAAAAAATAAAAAAAATAAAAAACACGTTTAAATCTAGCTCCGCATGTTTCTTGACACATAATCGGAGACCTCCTGGCCACAAGTGACTCATGTTTAAACAAGCAACGGGGGTGTATTGCATTTCAATAAAACACATCTGATCAAGGGGCCATGAGCCATGGCATGCATCCATCATCTACGGATACACAGCTCAGCTTCCTGCTACGAAGATTAACCCAAAGTGACCTCCACTAAGGCTGGGTGAGGAATTAATGTTTCCTGTGGTCCAACATCAGACCCAGGCATTGACATGTTATGAGGAACCATGAGGGAAGTGGGGGGCTTTAGGGCGAGGACACAGTACACACTATTAACCCCTCTGATCTTGGATTATTGCCACGTCAGACGGGGTGCCGGTTATCACACACAGACCGGACCAAAAGGGTTGGCTCTTGAGTCCCCGAGGTTAACTTGCCACGGGAGGTGCTGTGATTAAACACAGTAAGCAACAACCGAAAGGCTCACGCATTCTCCGTTTCAGACACACAGAGTGAATTTCCCCAGACAAAGAAACCAAATGTGAGGCAACAGCAAAACTACACTAACACTTTTGACTTGATTTGTGTTTTGTCTTGAAATCCAGGATGGGGGAAAAGTGCGTCTTCAGCACTAGGACTGCACCTCCGAGGCACATGTCGTCTGTCATGAATGAGAATGAGCCGGAGCGTTAAAGATTTAGTGCTCTGCGTAATTAATAGGGGACAGTATTTAATGATATAAAAGAGGGACTGTACTGCAAGTTAAAAGTTGCTCGAAAGCAGGCACAAGACAGCTAATCAGCTCAAGCGCCATAATGATAAGAAAATTAGAGGCCGCAGTTCTGTTTATCGGCCTGAATTATTATATAAGGTTTAATATCGCAGGATCCAGTTCTGCTAAGTGATAATGACAACACAGTTTTCTTCAGGATCATTTCATTTTACAAGCTAAACTTTTTTGGGTCCTCTGAGCATATGTTGCTTATGTTGCTACAAAGTCTTTACCCCGACTGGAGGCAATGAATTTTATACCAGTGGGAAATCTTTGACTTTTATGTTCACCTGAATTGGACTGAAGTTAATACAACTAATAGAGCTGCAGATCGAGCGGTCGCTGAAGTACTATATCCCAAGTTCCTACATAGTGGATGTGCATTTATCCAAACATCACTATTAACAAGGCGAAACATAATATTTGGTACATTACGAGTGTGGCAAACACCGGATATTTACATTGTAATGAGTTTTCACATTGGCTGCGAGATATGCCTACTGTCATTAGGAAAAAGCAGGGCAAAAAAAATAACCCTTATTTCCTGCTGGCTGACATGTTTTCAAGAACCCAATGTCTCTTCTCAGCGCCACTGAGCCAAATATATGGCTAAATGAAGAGGCTGCGGAGCATGATAATATGATTTTGGTGCAAGCACATGAAGTAGAGAGCAGCAGCAGAAGAAAACTGAGAGGTCGCGTTTGGCAAAACAAAGAAAAAAATAGCCCCGATGTTCTACTCTCGGATGTCATATTCATAATTTCCCACGTCATGGTGATTCAGTGTCACTGAAAGACTTACTGTCTGTCATAGGGTCTGAGTCTGAGTCTCCCTGTTATGTAAAAGGATTGTGCTTCTGTGACCTCAAGCTGTTTGAGCTTATCGAGTAGTAAACAATGCACCGCAATAAACCGACGAGCGCGTCGTCACCGAGCATCCTTGTTTTATGAGCTGCTCTGGTGGCACAACGGCAAATGTCAGTGACGTCGGTTGAAATCAAAAGACTTAACCCTCCATTCCTATAACTTGGAAAATAATACAGAAAATAAAAAAGAGACGACTGCTCCGGCAGGAAACGTTCAAGATCATAAGGAAATTCAGATGGGTGTTCATGATTCACCCATGCTGCAGCCTGACAGTAGCCATCAGTCTTATACTTTCCCAATCCATCCTTCTGAGTGCACTGAGCCTATACATAGCAACAGTGTGCTCGTAGCATCTGATATCTCTGATGATGCACTGGCTGGGTCTGACACTTGGCTAGCCAAGCGATGCATCCGAGGGGCCCTCATGAATAAAACTGCGGCAATAAACGTTGATTATAATCAAAAAACGATGCGGGGCTTAAATACGGCGGCGTTTGCAGTGCTCTGCAATCACTAGCATCTCTATGGTGCCATCAATTCAGAGAGCAATGATTCATTTTTTTTTAAGGCTCCATACACTGTAGGCCAGAACTGACTAAAAAAAAAAAAGTGCCAGCAGAGAAACGATGTGAAATGACGCCATTGGCGGTTCGGCTGGGGAATTAGTCTTATTACAGTAATTGGTCCTTGATGCTGAAAAATATGAGTTCATGTCTGACTAGGTGGAACAAACTGGAAAGAAATGTCCACCTTTGCCCCTGTGTGTGTGTGTGTGTTTAAAGAGGAAGGGGAATATAGAGAGGAAGAGACGGAGGTGGTGAAGGAGAAAGAGAGCGAGAGGCTCCCAGAGGCCAGGTTGCGGGTTTTAATAAGCAGCTTTGAAGAAAGCAGCAGTGCCTGCAGGGAAAATACCTCCGCACTGATGACCACAGCAGTGCAGGCAGTGGACACACGCTCAGAAAAAAAAAAAGCAGACAAAAGCCAGAACAGATGCAGGAGAATAATAAAGAATACCTCCTAAACAGAAGGCTGCCGTGTTTATATACTAACTTTACAATGATTTTTAAGATCGGCTGTATTTCTTTTCACCAGCCTCGGTAAACTGAAAACGTCGGTGGATGTCATTTTGTTCTCTTAGTTTGTATAAATTGACAATGGCGAGATATTTGCCGGCAATTACGAGTTTAAAATGACATCTCATGTCTCATGTGGTGATAAAAATCAACAAACTGTAAAAAAAACACCGACTGTAGAACCACAAATATGGGTCTACAGAGATCAATATAATTTGAATGTTTATGTGATGATATAACTATGTTGTACAGTATGATACTAACTTTTGTATATTGCAATGTACTCTGTGATGTGCTTTATAGAGAATGTTACTGTTTGCTGAGTTTGCTAATCCAGAAAACACAACGAACAATACATAATAATCTACTTTAATCAAGTTTTACCAATCTGTAAGTAAGATTTTCTGATGAGTCCAACAAAGTGAAAATGTACACAATTTCTTTATAGATCTCCTTTGTGCTGCATGTATCACTATTATTTTCTTTTCTTTTCTTTTCTCCACTGTAGTGATGCCCTGATGTCAATTCTCAATGCTGACTAAACGTTTAAGGTTATAGGACATGCATGATTTTCCCTGATCAACCAATCTCATCAGCTCCATTATCAGCCATTGACAGATTTTTTTTTATTTTTTTATTTTGATTCATCTCGTGTGTTCGCACAACACGGCGCAAGACACGTTCACGTTGATAACGATGTCACGCCAAATTGTATTTCATGTCTTATCCAAATGATCAAGTGCAGTGTTTTTTGGCATTTGGCAATCATCAAATGGGAGCTGAATGATGTCTGCATCCTGCATCCTGGGAGCAAAGAGATGACAACTCCCCCCCAGCCAAGTCATACCAGGACCCCTGGACACTTTTCTACTAATGAGACTATTTGCATGGTCGATGGTCAGTTTCTCTCATCACCCCCAGAGCCCAACAAAACCACGAACTACAGCGAAGTTAGTGAAGTAATTCAAAAGTATCTCATTATGTTGACTATTCTGCTTCGGAACATGATGCTTGTGGGTAATAATAATACAAATATTTGGTAATATATTCATTTCTTTTTTTTTTTAAATGAGTCATAAATGGGAGCATTCACAAAAAGCTCATCCAAGACATTCCTACTGAGCCGGTTCAAAATGTCCCCCGATGTTTCTGCTGCTCATCAGTGTTTTGCCTGGAGTGATCTCCCCCTTGCTTTCCCGGGACTCTCTGAGCAAGGCTGCTCCGTATGCAGTCCCCTGCAGCCATTACAGCCAAACCTGGACAGCTGCTCACCTGGGAGACACAAACACACACCTACACACACACACACACACACACACACAGTCAAGGCTCTTAGTATCACCTGCAGCCTGAATTGGGAGTGCTGGGGTTTCTCACGTAACATTGCACAGAACAAAATACTGATGCTGGTGGAGAGAAAAGGATGAGAAGTACGTCTTGAAAAGTTCAAAAGTAACTCCGCTAACTCTGCTGTGGGCTTCTCACCAGCTGTCTCTGGTACAGTGTTTGTATCTCTGTCTTCTCATTACTCGAGCTGCTCAGTTTGGCGTTCCTGGTGACTCAGAGGCAGACAGATCGATGGCAGGAGAGTGAGAAAAAGAGTGGTGTTCCATTTCAATCTCCAGAACAGATACATCCCCACACATTTGTCATGCCTGCGCCCAAACTGACGCTAGATTAGATGGCAGCACCAGCTATCTGCCAAAACTCTCTCCTCATGGCCTCCGTTATTTTGCGTGATTAAATTAAACTAAATTTATATAATGTCTCGTCCCTAATTGGAAAGGCTCGCTCCCTAAGCCATTTAAATTAATTTTAAAATGTATTGAAGGGTAATAATAAGTGTAAAAAGATCAAAGGGAGGGGAAGGAAAGCTTCGGGAAAGTGTGTGTTGTGTGGCAGTAAGTGGTGGTTTTGTGCTTCTTTCTGTGTGTGTGTGCATGAACGAGAGACAGAAGAAAGAGCGGCCGAGAAAGCTGAGGGAGCAACTTTGGCTACTTGATGATAAGCTCAAAAGATTGACTGCCTACTACACTTTTTCTTGCCACCTAGTGAGGGAAAAAAATTGCTTGCAGTTTAAATAGCATGTTTTCTTAATCCCACTTCACTGGGCAGCTGCAGGCAACCTTTAGATGTTATATTTTCTTCTTACTCTTGCTGCTTTCTCCTTCTCTCCTTCAGATGGTTGTTAGTGACATAAAGCTGCTGCTTTGCCATCCTCTCAAACAACTAAACCCCTGAACTGTTGTGCGGGTCTCCGAGGGCTGTGAACGACACTGCAATTCAATGTTGCACTGGTGGCCATCAGGATGCTTGGCTCCTTGACTGTGTACAGTACTGTGTATGGGCCTTTGCCAGCTGACGGCCCAAGATATAAGATGAGAGACATGATTTGTCTAGTTGAAGGCCTAAGGTCTCAGTATATATACAGTTCCTATAAATGCACATTTGAGCAGATATGACTTAAAAAGCACCTTTCCTTTTGTCATCAAACAGAGTACATATGCAGACTGCATTATTAAAGCTGTAGAGTCTGTGTACTCCCCTCATGGTCAACCGACAAGCCTTCTCTACTATGACCTTGGCCTCTGGTCTGGCATGCATCCTGTTCGTCTAGCCAACATACAATGTAAATGATTTTCTTAAAATGAAAAATCCATGCTGCCCAATTCAATATAGGACTTTCTGTGGGTGGGGGGGATGTAGTAGGACATAATGATATTAACTATAAGTCCAAGATGCCCTCCGTGACAATAAGGGCCCTGAATGCATCCAATACTAGATTACAGAGTACAGCTGCAGCATTACTGTAATCCATATTCAGTGCTGGTCTTGGGCCAACGGACAATATGACTTGGTTTCCATGCACACCCACTATTTTGGTTCGCGAATGTGCCATAATTCTAATGTATATCACTTTGTAAACAGTCACATAGTTTAGTAATTGGTGTTAAACAGCATTCGCACGTTAGCCAGAGCGCTGCTTGCACCGGGTTGTTGCATCCCCGCGCAAAATGGGATCCATAGCACCGTTTGTGGCATAGGCTGTAAATACACAACACTAAAGAGCTTAGTGCTTAATTGATTACAGTTCAGTGCATTGACCAATGCACAGTAATATGTAGATGCTTAGTTCCCAGTAGTGTGTCCAGTAGGGTTTTGAGAGGGGGGGCACTAAAGGAAAAAAGTAAACACAGCAAAATATGGCCTATACGCTGACCTGAACAGTCTCAGAAAGAAAATCTCTTGGCCCCACTCGCCCTTACCTTTCTTCTTAACTATCCTCCCTGATGTATCCCTTCATCACCCATCTACCCCGCTTCTCTCTCAACTCACTCCTTTCTTTCTCTCTCCCTCCTTTGCAGTGAAGTTCAGGGTCTCGTTGAAGGTTCAGTTAATGATGAAATGCCCCCGCTCACATTTGTACCCCTTGTCAGTATGTAAACTGTCCATGCATCAGCTGAAGGACGCAGCTCTTATTTTGACTCAAAAACAGCTGCGAGTAACGCACAACGAGACCGGCACAATACATCAGATCTTGACTGAACTTTTTATGAATGCTTATTGAGGCTTATTATGTATGCATTGTATGACACTAACCTAATAATTTCATTTTGGGATTTGAAGTCATTGAGTCCATCTCAAGGTGAATCCAGTGAATTACACTTCCAATAATGTTAATGTTTAAGACCACCCCCATCTATGAAAGTGTCCCCCTGTCCTTGTTCTTTAATAGCCATCACACACAGACCTTTGATTGCTCTCTTGGCAGCAAAAATAGCTTAAAGACACAGCTGAGTACTGTTTTCTAATTTATTCCCTGTGTTGCAAAAAAAAAAAAGTGTTATTATCTGTCACAATGCACATTTGGGACACGGCCCATTTCACCCAACAACCCAAGGAAAAGCGGTAATTTATGATTCTTTGAAAGAATACAGAACAATAACTTGGCTTTCCTGCATTGACAGAAAGAAAGAAAGACAAAATCCTCTGCAAGAGCTGTTCAATATCTTCATTGAGCCTGCAGGCAATAAGGCCTTGTTGGCCTTGTTAATTCACTCCATTCTTCTCTGGCAATCTAAAGAGATGTAAAGCACTACCCAATATTTTAATGTGGGTGAAATACATGTAATGTGGATGGAGTTACACTGTAGTTCCTCTTAGATCTACAGACCATTTAAGCGTCTTTCAGCTTATTGTTTTGGTGTTATGCCTTGTAACTTTTATTTTTTGGTTCTGTCTCGATTTTCTCATCAAATTTCCAGCAGCAGCTTTCAGCCCCAAAAATAAAATGCTCTGTGTCTGCTTGATGTGTTCATATGCAACTGTAAGTTGGTGTTTGCCGTACCAACTTTAAGAGCTGATACAATATCAGCACTTGCAGCTTGTTCCACTGCCTCTGAGTGAGTGGCCACCAATCAACTAAAGCTGACAAAAAAAACAGCTGTGAAAGAACTTCACAGAAATTAAATTACCGTCTAATTCTTAAATTGTGATGAAAATCCAGAAACAGCGAATCAAAGAATACACACACACTCACTCAATCACTCTCCTGGGCGTGTCTCCCTGCGGCTCTGTGGCCCTGATGCACTGTGCAACAAGGAGTAACAGCATGGATGTCCCTTGGGAGTTCCCTTCTGCCCAGCTACACACACACACACACACACACACGTTTGCACATATGAAATACTGTACACACACACACACACACGAGCACATATTCCTCGTCCTTCCCTCAGGCCACTCCTTCCTTCCCTCCTCATTCTGCCTGTCTCAGTGGGAAGGTCACAGGCACACAGTTATCGCGCTCAATTTGATTACATCTTAATCCAATCAAGCAAAGCAGAGAGAGCACCATTGATTTTTGAGACATAGAATAATGCTTATTGGGCTTTGAGGCACATGGTTGATTCCTGGACAAGGTCAAGTCCAGGAGGAAATATCATATCTGCCACTGAGCCTATCAGTGAATATGTTTATTTATTTATTTATTTTTTTAACATCGTCCTTCTTACTGCAAAACACAAACAAATCTGTCAGATCCTGTTGTTGTTGTTGTTGTTGTTGTTTCAGGTCACTACTGTTTAGTGAGATTGTCAGTAAACAGCAGAATTGCTTTAAAAATCCAATAAGAAACACATCGGATGAAATGCCAGAGCATTAATTACAACTAGAAAGAGGGACCAAAAAAAGGAATGATCACCCCTTAAAATATAATCCATGCAAAGAGAGGGACTTCGGATTTAGAATGACATAGATAGACTTGTGGGAATGGTTCACATTTTGGAAATGATGCCCGAACAGTAATGAACGCTAAGGAGCTTTCAGTCATTCAAATACATCTGAAGCATGTTGTGCGCACACAAGCAAATAGATATGTGCATGGAGAGCATAGACACTCATGACATCACATGTGCACACAGAATGTAACATTTAATGAGATGTGAAGCAGAAGCAAATGTGATTAGTCGGCATTCTGAAGATTTGTCCTTCAGCCTTCATGCTGTCAGTCGGTCATCGGTTACGAGTAACACCGAGTCCATAAAGAAGCTGCCCTCCGGAATTACATTTTGTTGATCTACTGTACCCCGTGTGTTCAGTGCACAGTACAGTTTGCATTTTTCATAGTTTGAAATGCGTAGGGCAGTCAGTAGGACGTAGGATATTACATTAAATCTAAACCAAGAGGGTGTTATTTCTAAATCATGTTTTTTTTTTCCAACATGGAACCTAAAACATTCAACATTCCTTTGCTGAGATGAAGACTGAAGAACAGTGTGTCTGCAGCAAAGCGTCGCCCCCGCTGTACTTCCCACCCTCCTCAAAACAGCAGACAACAAGCCAGAAGATGACGATGACGAGAGCTTTTGGGGAATGGCGAGGCCCACTCACCTTCTGGTTCACCACACAGTGTGCACTGTGATTCTAAACAAGGACCAAAGAGAGAGACAACAGGAGATTGATTAATAGAGGCAACACATATGTGAAAGACTATGTTTGTGCATGTGTGTGTGTAGGGGGACAAATGTTAGCATCACAGGTGGCCCTTCATGTAAAATGGTTAACAACTGCCAGCATCACTCTCTTTCCCCTCTCTCTGTCCAAACTAAATAAAAAGTAAAAACGGAACAACACGGAAAGCAATAACAGTTTTTTTCGCTCCTAATGTCCTTGCAGAGTGGCACCCATGAGCAACATAATAGAAAGCCAGTCACCATGCATAATATGACCATCAGACACATGTGGTTATATATATTTACAGTATATACATAAAACAAGATGATGCAGAGACAGGCATCAAAGAGCGAAAAAAAAGAAAGAAATCATATTGCTTCAATTCATCACTGCCATGTGCAATAGATACAACATGCCAAAAAAACAAACAAGCAAACCTGGGCGAGACTCAAAATTCAAATGAAAGAGAGAGGGACATTGATTCATGATGACATGCTATCTATCACTTTATTATTCACATTGGAAATGGTCGTCTAATTGAAGGTTTAAGGATATACGGAGCTCCACATGCATCATCATGACCTTAAAACATGGATGATAAGTTGCTATTTTTTTCCTCTTTTGCTAATCAACTCTTATTGCCGTGTAAGCATAACAGCACACTGTACTGTAAGCCTCGGAATCTAAATCAACATATGGGCATTACTGTTAATGAAGTATCAGCACTTCCCAGGAGCCAACACAGTGTAGGCAGCCTCCGAGAAGTGCTTCAAGATTTTTATTTTTATTTTTTAAAACAAGATTAGTAAATGGCTTTGTTTTTCAGAGACAAGACACTGGGCATAATAGACAGAATAATGATAAAAATCAGCATTATGTCCTCGGGCTCTGCTTTCCACACAAACAGCTGCGGCGTGTCAGCGTTTGTCTCTCTTCCCTGACATTAGCAGTGGCCAAAACAGGCCATGTTGTTCTGATGCCGAGGCTCTCCTTCATCTAATCACTGCTATTTAGTAGCTTAATTAGATCACCAGCAACCTTGGACTCATGGCTTGTCGTATTTTGGCAAAAAACAGTGAGACAGCTCTTTGGATGGTTGGAATCCCTATATTCAGGGGAACACACACACACACACACACACACACGAACAAATAAATGTGTCCATAAATGCTCAAACCACTAAAGTGCTGTCATTTCTCCCTCCCTCCCTCCCTCTCTATCACTCTCTTCCCCCAGATGACCTTGCTCATGGGCAGAGTGCACTAAGGGCAGCTTGGATGAATGAAAGAGCCCTTTTAAAGGCTTGTTGTCACTGTCAGTCTGGGCAGGTTGTAAAGTGTCACAGCCTCACTGCCCTCTCATCACAAAACTGCCTGCCGAATCTTGCCTGAACACCGGCTGCATTTGGCTCAAATGTTTCCCTTATAATTGTCATTGCTCTGTCAGAATGCCCTTTCTTTTTTCCTAAACGCTTCTCTCCATTTGTCTTGCAATTAGGATCTTTTGCTTCGATGCTGTCATTTCTCTGTATATCCAACGAGATATTTTATCTATTTGATGATGTTTGCAACAGCGTAAAGTGTGTCTTAAGGACTGTACAGACAATTCCACTGAGATAACCCAGTTGTTATTGTCACTTTGCAGACGTAATTGCATTGCGCTGCACCTTTATTGGGACCCCTGTTATTATTGCAAAGTGCTTTTTCTGGAACATGGCATTTGGGATATGTGGGGTTGAAGTACACATAAATGGTATGGCCGGCAACACAGTGATGGAGAGCTGAAAGCCTGGAGAGAATTTACTGGATTAATTAGTCCTTTTTACTTCCCTCTCCCTGCAGTATAATTCCACAGAGTCAGAGCAATTGGCTCCATTAGTTGGTCCTGTCTGTTTAAATTTAAACGCTCTTGAATTTTCCCTGTGTGGAGCTCATATTGATCTCGGTCAGACTATTTTTACAGTATGGGAACTGCTCTTGGGTAATTGTGATTTGGTTTCCAACTGGAGGTGTAAAGTGGCTGTCAGCCCATTGTCCTCAGCTAAACTTATTACATTACTGCTTTTGAAGATGAGAGAAATGCGATGCTAATTTGAATCACTATGGACTATAGAGTCAGAAAGTTATTCATTTTTGGTATCCTTTCATCTACTACCGGTAAACTAGAAAGAGCTTAAAGGTTCTGAAAAACCTATTACTCAGTCAGATTTCCATCCAAAAACATAATTATTTCTTATGAAAGACGTCTGTGCCTTTGTCATCGGTGGGTGGACAAAGTGTTTCACACATATTTCTACCTACAAATCAGAATTGAACAATACAGGAATAATTGTATGGAAGTGCATTACTAAATTGATGATGTGCCCCTTTAAAAGAAAAAAATATATTGTACTCAATACAAAGCAGTGTTTCTGGTTCTTTGAATTACAATACGAGGCGACAACAGCAGTCCAGATATAATGCTGGGAATTAAATGTGTCCAACAAAACAACGACCACGTTTCCATCCTTTAGCCTGTTACTGTAGGAAGTGAAGGCATGGTCAACTGTAAAGGTCTATTCATGTAACCTAAGATACTATAAAAGGTTACCCAGCAACTGCCTCGACTGTACGACCATCTCTTCTAAAGGAGAAAGTAGAAACGAGGGATAGAGAAGAAAGCAGGAAAATGACACACTTAAAGAAACAGAAACAGTAACATACTGCCTTTATCATACTACATGGGAGGAGAACCACAAAAGCATATCAATACCATCTAATGTAATAATATATAATGATGGATGTAAATCTCGATGCTTGATGCTAGCCTCAGTACGCATGCATCAAAGCTGGAGGATGTGTGCTGTACCCTGGTGGTATTAACCACGTCTCTAAACACAACATACAAGGAGAGCAAATCCTTAGCTAGCCTTGATCTGATAATGTATTCATCCATAATTAAAGCCTTCATTTCCATATGAGCGCGGCTTGCTCACACCTTCCTCATCGGTTGATCTCTCTCTTTTACCCCTCACTCTTTCTTTCTCACTCCCTCCTTCTCTGCTTCATATGATGTGTGAGAAATACAGGTGCTAATTAGCTAGTGCTAAGGCTTTTTTTTTTTTTTTTTTTCATGAGAATGCTGTGAGATAACACACAAGGTTATATAAAGCGAGATGAACATGAAAATGTATGATACCCAAGATAGGTGTGAGGGCACAAAAACTTGGTTCGGGGAGTTTGTGCATTTCTCATGATCTCTGTTTGTTTGTTTGTTTGTTTGTTTTGAGCTGGCCAGCACACAGCTTGCGAGGGACGGGTCGAATAAAGGCTCGTTTATTGGGACAGGGTCAACAGGCGGTCAATAAAAGGAAGTACACGGTAATGTACAGCTTATATAGTTGTGCACGTTTACGGTCATAACTGACTCGCACAATTACACTCAAACAAACCACAACAGCACCTACAATCACATGCCCTCAGCTTCTAGCTTCATCTATGTGGACGATCACCAATTTCAGTTTAACTTCCCTTTGACTGGCACAATCCATCTTCAGCACGGCCCCCCTGTGTATATATGTAGCCTCCGCCTGCAGCTTATCTAGCACTTCTCAGAAGAGACGCTGTGTGGAGCGCAGGGCTGGAGCAGAACTCATCAACCTGGCTGTATAAGCTCCTGCCTGCCTCTTCAGGGGCAAATCACAGTGTATTGTCACAGACGTTTACTGCATCCATACACACACACACACATTATAGATCGTACATGAACAAGCTCATGATCTCAGCTGTAAATATTAATATACACAACGCCATTAATACCTAATGGTGTAAATGTTTATGAATGACCGAATAGTTTGATATTTTGAGAAAATTCCTTTAATTAACATGTATACCATGATGATGAGGAGGCATAGTCATGATGAAATATTATATAATTCACAAATTCAGACGGACTACATGTACCTACCTCCGAATTTCACTAGATTGATCACATCATGGCGTAAAACATAATATTAAATATTAAAAATATTAAATGTGAAAGTTTGATTGTTCATTCAATCAAAAGTAAAATATATGCAAAGTAAAAACAAACAAACAAAAAAATATTAGGATGGCATATTATAAAGAAAAGAAAAAAAACTACAAATCACTTGGTAAGGGCAGACAGTGAGTCATCAACACCTCAGTGTACTGCTATAACAAGGAGCTCCCTGTCAAATAATATTCATAATATGCCCTGATGGGAAAGATGGGAAACAGCAGGAATCTGACATCAAACAGCAAGTGTGAAATCACGCCAGCCGTTGTCGATGAAGATGCCATGAGAACATTACAAACAGCTTTACCGGTGTGTGTCAGCTCTCAAACATCAGAACAAATAGTTAATGAAAAGGCTTTTTAGCGGGCTCCCGTAACATAGAAGAAGAAGAAGAAGGAAAAGGGGGCGGCTCTTTGTGATGTAAGTGTAGGGATCTAAAGCACGACCTTCAGTTACAGACAGACACTGTCATTCGGTGGCAAGTAAAAAGCCATCACATGTCAAGATGCATCCCCTGTCTATTCAGGAAATCTGTGTGGTGGGTACATGTGTGGCTCTGAGGCCATTGATGCTTGAGGAAGGCGTATTTGCTGCAATGGAGAGATTCATAACACTGCTTCTCGGATTACTGTTTTTAAGTTTATTTTGCCTTCGTAAGTAATTTAAATTAATTTCTGTACAACGAATCTATCTGGAACAGACGATGTATGGATAAACAAAGCCGTCTAGTCAGCGTATCACTTCTAGCTAGTTTAATCTTTCAATATTTGTCTTGACTGAAATTCAAATATGTTTATTTTGTTAGATTTTTCCAACCTGAAAATTAGATGAGCATCGGAAGATACAGAACACCTGATTAAATGTATCAGACACACTGAAATAACATAACCTATTTACATACACTGTATTTTATGGAAACTCCTTGCTCCATATCCTGGATGTGCTGATTCAGTACTATTCATACGACACGCATTACAGAGTAACTGGGACTTTCTGATGACTGACAACCAGTGAGAGTGTTTCAGGAGAGAAGACTCGCCACCCTTAGTTGGACTTTTTTTTTAAGTTCACAAACTGTGGTGCACTTTTTGCATAACAAACAGAGCACAATATTCAAAAGGTCATTTCAACCAGAGCAAGCAAACGTTAGCACAGGTTAAAAATGAAAAGCTTGATGCCTTAAACTTACATTTCTCTTATAAAAGAGTAAAGAAGGATAAAAGGTTTGATAAGAGATTGTTATAGAAACAATATGTGTCGTGAAATGTAGAGTGACAGGGTGCTTAAAGACTAGTGTGAAATGAATAATTAGAGTAAGAGTAGAAATATGATCATATAGGTCATAAAAAGTTGCTTTAATAAGCACCTTGTTCAGCTTTTCTGTTATGTTTGAGTGTGCGTGGAGCAGCAACACAGTGTGTTAATTCTTTATATTCTATATGCTTTCAACTGTACTTTACTTCCATTTATTGCACTTTAGTAAAGTACAATAAATGGATGTGAAACTGGATACAGTACATACATATATGGACATATAATCTGCATATATGCATGTTGTGTCACTTTGTGTCTGCACACTGCACTGTAGTAGAGTATGTGAGTGGACACACCGCGTTCACAATGTGTGTGTTTGTACACGTGAAGCAACATTTCATTTAGCAGTTTGTTTCCCATGTTAGTCCCTGAGCCTCACACATGACTGACTGTCGTGATAAGAGGAGAGGGGTGGGGGAGGGGGAGAGGGGTGGATTTGGGTGGATGAAGGGAAGAGAAGGTCTGTAAGGGAGGAGGTAAAATGTCCCATCGTTTTTCCATCAAGCCCAAGGGCCTGAGGTCAGATTTATAGGTGGTTTCTTTCCCTTCCTGGGAGGTGATAGGAGTCGAGAGGAGAAGGGAGATAAATATTTCATGCAAGGAAAGAGGATTGAACCTATAAGTCCGAGACTGTATTTTTGTGATTTGCTGCTTCTAAACAGTGCTGAAGTGTGGATGATAGAAGGAGAAGTGAGGTGTCCACGCGTGTGCATGGACAGATAGAAAATGACGGAGAGCCAAAGAGAGAGGGAGACGTGTATAGACAGAAGCAGACAAAGAGACTTGTGCAGAAAGGATATTGATGGCCTCCTTCACGGCCCAGCAGCCCTCTGTCTTACTGGGGCATCTATCAGGAGCACTCGGTGCATAGATGACCATATTGACACCTGCTGATGGAGAAGGTGTAGCCATCAATGACATGTCCCTCATCTTCTCCTCCTACATGTCCACGTCCTCTTTCGTCACTCCATCTTCTCACCCCCCCCCCCCCCCCCCCTCCCTCACTCATCATTTCTTCTCTACTCTTTCTCGGGGTCAGAGCTGAAGATCTTCTGTCTGTCTTTGTATTTGTGGGAAATGACAACACGATCCCAGTACCCAGTTATTTATAACCGTCCACAGTGCAGTCAAGGTCAGCTGATGTCACATTGTGACAAACATGTGCATGTGGCAGTTGAAACAGGCTGCGGGTCATAAATGAAGTTCCTCGTAAGTTCGAACAGGTTTAAAGCCTTTCACTTATAATCAGAGAGTTCATCAGGGAATAAATTATAGTAAACTGAGTGTGACACATCACATGCACCCATCACTTCACTGTATATTACGTCATCACTATGTAAAAAAATAAAATAAAAAATAAAAATGCAGGTATATGTCATATGATGACAAATCACAAAAAAGCACACTGATGAAAGCTTTTTGAGTTTTACAATAACAGATTTAAGAATATCGTCTTCCTTGAAGCAATAGAGAACATTTTTACTACAGATGATCTATGGCATTAATAACTACCGGTAATTAAGCATTATAATTAATTTCACAGTGATATATTATTGTTGCTACATACCTGTAATGGCAGTGTGCTGTATCATCTATATAACTGATTTCAGAAGTGTTTTTCTATAAAAAGTCATCAGAATGCAAATATTCAATAAGATCATTTTCAAATCACTACAGTCATGTTTTGACAAATCATTACAACTTGCTTTAAATTACAAACGTAATGAATTGTACAAGTCAAAATCAGATATTGATGTCCGTTAAATGTTATTGCTTTTAATCAATATACGGATTGCAATCACTGTCAAGCTCTATTGTGGCTCATTGCCTCCAACGTGTGTACAGCATTTTGTTTAATAACAGTGCACAAAGAAGTAGAAAAGAGACTTTGTCAGGTATGAAAGTAATCAGCGAGGTCAGTGACAGCGGTGCCGGGGCCACTGTCCTTTATTCTTATTCATTCAGACATTTTACTTTTGTAGATACAAAGCAAACAAGACACAGAAAGGACAAAGTGGGAGCAGGGGGAAAACGCAGAGACAGGGAAGTGCAGTGTGTGTATGTGTGTGTGGTTCTCTGCCGGCACAATCTTTTATCTTTCCTTTTGAAAGTAGTGAAAAAATCTATTTTTTGTTTCAAATGGAGTTTTGTTTCAGTAAATTTAAATTATGGAACAAGACAGAGTAATGCAAGTCACTCCATTTCCACACAGAAAATAAGACTTGAATGAAGTAAGTAATTTGGTTTGAAATGGAAACTCATCTTTTGGCACAGGCAAAATGTGTTTTTCTTTTCTTTTTTTTTTTCTTTTTTTTTAAGAAGAAGAAGAATCAGATTTTCAGGTGCAACACTAAAATGTTACTAGAACACATAATCTGACTGGCATTATGCTACCTACAAAATGTATTGCCTGTTTTAAATATGTTTTATATATAAAAGTAATTTCTAGAAAACAGGCTTGCATAATGTTGATACAGACTCAAATGTATCCATAGTGTATTAATAACTGTCAAGCATGGAAAGCTGGCATCAGATTTATGATCTACTTATTCAGTTCATTTAAAAATTACATTTTAAGAATATATATATATCTTTTTAACTGTGAATCATGCAAAGCTACTCCAGTGGAGTCCCAGAATAAAAATATATAGTTGGAAATAATAATTCCACTTTTAATGTGATGTGATATTGTAGGGATGGCTGAATATATAATATAAGACACCAGAGAAAATCCTTATTCACTATTTACTTCACTCAGTCTAAGACTGCCTAGTCATATCTACATATCTATTCTTATCACAATATAAATACACAGAATAACTCCACTTTAAAGTCAGTGTTCTTCCACATCAACAGCCCCCAACGTCTCACACACACACACACACAGACACACACACTTTCTGATGTGCCAAGACCTGAGAATGGAGCTGGAGTGTGTGCATATATGTATTAGAGTGTTTGACTCAGGAGCAACGGCACAGCGTTACCACACTCATCGATCTACTTGCTCTCCCTAAGGATGATGTCATTGGCATCGGGCCTGGCAGGTGGCCCACTGGACTAAGGGGACCAACTCTCATTATCTCCCGTCCAGATTTATAGGGGCTGCCGTACTCATATTTTACACTGAGGGACATGAAGGGGACGGCGGGGACGGAGGGTGGGAGAAAGATGGAGAGACGGAGAAAGTGGGAGCGACTGAGAGCATTCACTGATAAATCACCCCGTCTGGCTATTCACTCTTTAAAGAAAACTCTTCTGGCTATCAGCACTCTCAGCAGCATTAGATATCAAATAGCGTATATGTGACTGCGTGTGTATCTTTCCTCTTTAGGCACCATATGCTAAACCTACAGGCACGTTTCACTTTGTGGGGACACAGTGCACAGTGGAGACATCTGAGGTAATGGCATGCAATTTGTTTATTTCTCTCTCTCTTACACAGACCTTACAGAGGTGGACACCTGTGCAGATGAGCTGTGAGGCATCCCGCGTGGTAAAACAAACCCAACATCTCGCCAAATTCCATCATATCAAAAGAAACTTCAAACAGCCACACTCTCCATGTGTTGGATATTGATGTAACTGATAACTGGGCATAGTGACAGTACCCCCTCTCCCTCCTCCAACCGCCCTGCTCTCCATGTCACCATAATGTCACAACATTGTTCCACGTGATTGGTTGTCTGTGTAAAGATGAAAGATTGGCACCCAGCATCTCCGTGAAGCAGATTTCTGCAGCTACACACCTGCTGCCTTTGGCTCAGAATGCTCCAACTGGGAGTGGTACACGGTGTAGATGCAGTAGTGCATGAGTTTGTGTGTGTGTGTGTGTGTGTGTGTACCTTATGAGTATTGTCCAGGGTATTGCATTATGTTCTATCTCCTGGAATGGGTCTAATGGGCCGTGAGTAAAAAGCAGACGAAGCAGGCCCAGAGGCAGCATACAATGTGTCTAACACCTGGTGAGCCATGTCACTGGACGGCCATATTGGATCTGTGCCGGGTCCTTCTGTCTATTTGTTAACTAGTATATGCAACCTGGGAAATAGCCAAGGAATACAGGCAAAATCTTAATCCAAACTCTGTGCCTACAGACAAATAAATTGGTATGCAAGATGGCAAACTGTAAGATAGAAAACCCTTCAGGTTCATTTGATGGATCACAAGTAATATAATATATACACACACATGCACATATCGACATACAATCGCCTTTGACCTAGGGAAGGTCAAAGGGAAATAGAAACAGGAAAGTAGCTCTGATAGGCTGAAGTCAGGGGGCTTCACATACACACACACACATATAAATTAATGCATAAAGGTCCAGGGAGTGGTGTTTGCTTTAACCATATTGAATGCATAAGACCGTGTTTCCACGCACTGACGCCTGGTGAATGAATTTACATGCATCATACACACTGTTTGCTGGGTCTTCCCTAAAGTGTGACGTTAGTTCCATTGACCTATTACCGTCACACTGCTTGAGACCACCTCCCTCCTTCTGTTCCTCGCTGTCAGCGTAGAGCTTGAATCTGTGTCACAGTAGCTTGACGGAAAGACAATATAACTACTGTTCTCCATGGGATATACCCATTAGATGCTGCGGGGGTGGTTTACAGAGATGAATGCTTACATTGCAAAAGCCAAAGGGCTACAACAAAGCTGACACAGGCTTGGCCCCATCTGTCACCATTTCAAAGTCAGAATCAGATGGGAAATACCTGGAAATGGCATGTACAGCATGTAGCAGAAGAGTTTTTTTTTCTTCTCTAAATATGTATCACATTATGATGACTTAAAAAGCTACAAAATACATTGTGACAATTCATAACAGAGGAATCCTTCAGAGACACTCTGTGTCCCTCTGTAGCCTGGCAACCGCAATACAGCTCTGTTTTTTTTTTTTTTTTTTGCTCTGCAGTGTCGTATGTTTCAGGGAAAGCAAGGCTTGCGGAATAAGAAGAACAACTGCAACATGCCTGAGATATGAATGACATGGGAGATGAGAGACTATTTTATCTCACAAACAAGGCAGGGCACATATGTGTACCAAAAAGTGACACAAAGGCAGTGAGAGACAGTAAGAGAGAAAGGAGGGATTGAAAGGACGATCTCAAAATACAAACCTTGAGAGACTTTATGACACACAAAGAAAGCCAACGTAGTTATGTGAATACAGTGATATAACCAAACCCTAGCTCTTCCATGTTTGAAGACATCCCGTTGCCATGACGATGGGCAAGGAGGAGGAGGCGGTGAGTGAGGTGTTTGCGGAGACTCCTTCCTGTGCAGAGTGTTTTCCCTCTCACTCTCGCACTTAAGGCAGACGGATAAGCATAAAGTTAATCCGCCTTCTCAACCAAGCTGATTAAATGTGGCCCACTTCCATTCCAGATAGGAAGACGCCACGGAGGAAGGATGCTGACGCTCTTTACTCTCCATTCAATCTGTGGCCCTCTCTAGGATCTGTTGATTATGCTTGAAGTCAGTGGTTAAAGCACGGGGAAGGGTTTATCTCTGACAGAAAGATGATTATTACATTAAGTGAGGTCATCCCCAATAGATATGCTTATGAGTCATGGAGCCATAGCAGAACTGTATTTGCAATTGCGATAAATATTACATCAATGGCCTCTTTTATGTCCTATTTATGACTTCACAGCCCTGGCCATCTATCATAGGGTGTTATTCCATTCGTAGTCTGATAGCACAAGGACTGCAGAGCTTAAATCATTCACTTATTCATGCAGCCATCTATTTAGTTTAATCTCCTTGATTTGAACGAAGTGTGAGCTGCCATATACTAACATGTGTCCACCCACATACCAAGGCAGGCTTACAGTACACATGCAAGTATGGAAACATTCAGACACTTTAACACTTTGATGCACCCTCCCCCATACAATTTCATTCAAAATGCATACATTTGAATAGTGATAGTTCATCATAGTAGCTCTGCTCCTTAATAGACTTAATAGATAACTCTGAAATGACTTCTGGGGTATATTAGCCCTGACCTTGCATTCAAAAGTGTCTGGGTTAACAAGCTCTAACTAGCTGGCCGACAGCACAGGAGTCCATCAGAGCTGTCTTTAAGCAGCCATGACTAAGTGGTAGCTGGCTATGAATGGGGCCAGCTCAGGTTTTAGGAGACGCTGCACTCTCTACTCCACAGAGGCTGAGAACTGCTGACAACCTGTAGTGAATACAGCACTTAAATAAAGCACAGGCATGTCAACATCTGCCAAATGTGTTGTGATGCGCATGAGTTGGAATCAAGAAAAGGAGGGTGATTGCGTTTTAAATGGAATATGATGCACAGGCACTTGAGGTAAAGTATCATAGCACAAAGAGGTGCTCGAGCTGCACCATTCCTATGAGAAATTACCTAAAAGGTTCCCCGTCATGCACCCCAAACACTTTTCACACATGCCTCATGTGAACAGCAGAAAGCTATCATGCTGCATCTGCATTCATCGATGGCAGCTGCAACCAGCCTGCTTTATTTTATCTTAATTTTCACAGGGTGATTGGAGAGATGATGTTTGTTTGTTTTTATTAAACAGTGTAGTAATGGCACCTCCCAAATGTCTGCAAAAAAATATATAAGAAGGCACATATAAGCAACTTTGTGAGTCAGTTAGTTTTAAACAGGTAGCATGAAGTCAGAACGCAGCTGATGGGTTTGACTGATGACCAATAAATGAGGTTAAATATATGATAAGTGACCAACCTGTTGCTTAACGCATCAGGTGTTCACAAAAACATGTGTTTGCCATTGTTGACTAAAACGACAATCAGTCGATTAACCGATCAGTGAATTGACAAAACATGTGATTAATATTTTCAGTTAGTTATCAAGAAAACACGGACAGCTGTAGGTTTTAGTTTCAAATGTCAGGATTTTATGATTTTCTTTGCTTTTATATTTGAAATGAACAATTTTGATTAAGATCAACGTCATCGCAATTTGATCCGAGCATCAGATGCACGTAACACAATATCAGTGTTAAGAATGAACTGTGTTACCACAAATACAAAGAACACGTACGATGTGAACACGTCGCTGAGTCACTGAATGACTTGCATAAAGATATTGGAGTGAAAAAGCAGAATGTATCGAGAGAAAATACATCTCCACGTTATGATGTTACATTATATTTAAATGAAGTCATATTTGAGAGAAACTGGGGCCAGATTTTGAGTTATGTTATTAACGAGGGCTACATCTGACTAGAGGTTAAGGTGATGAGAGGATTATAAATGAGCATGTGACACTATAGAAAGCAAAGTGTCAGAGTAATTGTCCTGTTCGTGCTTGAAATAAGAGCAAATCAGAGAGAACCACTAGACGCACATACTGTACATCTCTCACATGATTTAGTGTCCTCGATTACAGGTGGAGAATCTGGTAAAAAAAAAATAAAAAAATGGATTTGCATCAGTGTTTCACAGATGGTTCGCTTTTGGGTTCACGTTTAGTGGCTCAGACATCAATTTCACTGGGAGAAAGAGATAAAAAGTGTTGAGTCTCATCTCCATTAGTCAGTCGTCCTTTGGGAGACAGCAGAGAGAGATTGATAGCATGGTGAGAATAAACAGCTGGAACTTATGGGAGCGGTCTGTCTGTGTCAGGACGAGCCTTGAATTCCCAAGGATAAAAGTCGAGTCACGACTTGGCTCATTAAAGCCAAAAACATGTAGTGATATGAGTTTTGAGTTTGTCATCTGATTTACAGAGTGATTCTGGGGCAGAATATTAACTTTAGGATGACTGGCTAAAGAGATGGTTATATGTAGCCATTTCTGATTACATTAATTGAACGTTTGAATGCAAAATGACACGTTGATGTGTGTGTGTGTGAAACTGCGCGGCACCAAAGCACCAAAAAAAAAAGCTGCTTCATGTCATAAAATACAGATGTGTAAATATAGTTTTGCAGCAAAGAGACACGAGGTGTAAATCATAGTGACAGAGCTGTACGGAATAACTCCAACCAATCTAAGAACACTTAAGGGACAAGCGCGCTTCGCTTCGCTTAGACGACATCTGCATTTTCCCCACAATGCTGGTGATTTACGTTCTTTAAATAAAAGCCATCATCCACTGGCAGTTTCTGGCCCAGGGTGATCTAATTAATGGCAAGCACATCAAGTCCCATATGTGGAACATGCCTGGGAGTTTGGTTGTCGATCAGCATCTGCCCGTCCCTGCGACAAAATATGATTCCAATCAATGTTGTAACGGCTCAGAGGCCCTGGACCTAATCAGTCTGGCAGGAGCCACAACAGCAATGGCAGGAACACTGTGTGTATGCGCACGTGTGTGTGTGTAATCAAGGGGGAATTATTTCTGTTTTATGGGTCTAAAGCTACACGGTAATCTGTTTCTATTATAGAAATTGGATAGTGTTTACAAATTGGGCTGGGGCGAGGCACATGAATAATAAAAATGTTTGTTGTAAGTGTAAATGACGCAAGAATTGGAGACCACTTGGAGGCACAGGAAGGGGATACTGGTGTGGTTTTGCATTTTGGTCTACTTTTAAATTATACCTAGGTCACACGTGATATAAGGCTTTGAACCAGATCAGCAATGTAAACACAATGTCTGAGTATTTGAGGGAAGATGTGTCAGGCTGTCTAGTTGCCAGCCTGAATGTTATCATACATGCAAGTTTCCTAAAAAGCCTGACGGACGCATTGATAGCTCGCTTCATATGTTTGTTAATGAAAAAAAAGACCATTGTCCAGTTGTACAGTGCATCTTCCCCCTGAAATCACCCACATACAGTTCAGAAAGCTGACACAGCACTCCCCATTATCATTCGCAAAACTGCTTTACTCTTGCGTTTGGCAGGCAAAAGGTGTAGCCCAAGAGTTGTCTTTGTTGTCTCACAACTCTTAGATGACACTAAGAGTCGTCTTATTCGCTCTTTAAGTACATGTTTGAGGAGGCTGGTTCCAGCAACAGCCACGCCATAGCCAAACTGGCACTCAGGAAGAGCAGTTCACAGAAGTCTAGGGGACATAGAGTTGATGCTGAAAAGCAGAACTGTATACCTGCCAAGTTTTAATCCTGAACTTCATCTATTGAATTCATTAACTTTCATCAAGCCTGGTTTTGAAGACTCTCTGCAGCAGGGCTTTGCCATCCTGCAGAGAGTCATCAAAGCCAGTCACCAACCAGTCACACGCCCACCTCTCTAACCTTTAAAGGTATCGCTGGCGGCCAAGAAGATACCATTTCCGGCGACATTGCAGGTACACATTATAACAGGTCAAATCCTGACGGTATTTTATTGGAACAATGATTAATGATCTGAGTGTGCCAATCTATAGTTCTAACTGTAGGTGTTAATGCCAGACATGTGCTGCTCAGTGGGTTTCACAGCGACACCACTTGGCCTAATGACCCTGCATCTTACTAGTCAGCAGGTCTCTGGCTCGGCCTGCTACAGATCAGCTGTGAGGAGGAGTGAGAGCGTAGGAAGGGTAGGGCTATGCTGATTGTGGATGCGTGTTGCCTCAACACACGCGGACCGGGAGATAAAGGTGTTAGTTCGCCATCACATCATCCCAAAAGGTGTCACATTTCTACTGAGCCCACACTGAGGTGTAGATGTGAAAATTGTGTTTAAAAGGAAGCCATTTTTTTATGTTTTTTTTGTTTCTTACAAGCGGCACAATTGTGTTTATCTAACGTATTTCCTTGTAGGTGGGACTGCCATTATTCACATCTGAATAATCCCTTTTTGGACACGTTTGAAAGCACACTCATGCCAAAGTCATTTGATTAAAACTTGGCAGTATGTCACGAACGTGTCACATTGATGATTTATCTGTAGCTATTAATAGGAGCAGTGAGGGAGTGGGTGTAATTGCATTCTCGTGATGACTGACTGCGTAATGCGGTGAGCAATTTAAGTAGATGGCAGCGGAGTGACTCAAATATTCTATGCTACTGTAGCTCATGGCAGGACATTTGGTCATTTCAAAAACGCTCACTCTCTTTGTTATCTGATGTCTACAGAAGTTGTTATAGTGTAGAGAGGAGCGAGTCTGGGACATCAAAAAGTTACTGTTGAGCCTTGGTGTTGTACTGAGGGCTTACAGTACTTCAGCAAATTGTCCATGAAAGAAGGAACAGAACTTGATAATCACAGTGACAAACAGTCTGTTTATTTTAAGACCGCATCTGGGCTTCTCCTTCTTTTTGTGATGTAACTGCCTGCACCTGCTGTACTTTCTTCTGCACCTGCGTGTACCTGCGATCCATTGTAAAGAGCTCAGCTAGCGTTTCTATTCTGCTCCAGTTAACTGCCGTGTTTCACCATATAACTTTTGAGCCCTGATTGAAAAGCTCCTATGAAAAGATTCCCATTAATTCTGTCTCAACTGACAAAGACATGAATTTACCAACTGTAGCCAAACAGCACTTTGGTGCATGCGGTGCAGAATAGAAAACAAAAGACTATCCAATCTGCACAATGACTGTACATTACAACGTGACTGCCAGCACCTTGTAAAAAAACACCCCAAAAAACGGCACTACAGCAGGGCACATCGTGTTTCGCCGTACACAATGAACCTGCAATTGTTGGGACAGGCTAGCGCGTCACATCATGTCTCAGCTAAGTGATGTGACCGCAGCACCCGTTGTTCTCATTAGCAAGCAATAGGCTAGTCCAAAACCTGGCACTTCAAACAGGTCCTCAGATGGTCTCTAATGCACCGGCTGAGTTTTTAATGTCGGGTTTGTGAAGGCACGGGCGGAGAGACACCAGCAACACTTGTGAGAGAATACATTAATAACATTGAAAGGGGGATCTGGTTGGTTTGTTTGTGCGATTCGGTTTCTTTTGCTGTCAAAACTCAACACTTGCGGCACACGGACTCGTCTCTGTGCAGGAATCAGACAGAGAGAGGATGAGAGGGAGATGTTGGATTCTTTCAAGACATCCAGAGCAATATGAAACTTTGCTTGTGCTTATACTGCAGAAAAATACACTGTAAACAAAACAAAGAGACTCAGGACCTGGATGAGAGAATGTGTGTGTACCGCATTTGTGGGACTGGGCAGATAAGAGAGAGATGAAAACGCGAGTGTGACCTTAATTTGGAAGGAAATGAGAGAAGAAGGTGGATGCTGGCTCTCTCAGCTCATTTTTGATGTAAGTGGCTTAAAATCTGCACCTGAATATTCCTGCACCTTTGAATAAACAATGTCTTGATGCTCATGCTTAACTATCCAAATTGTTTCCCCATTTATTCAAAACTTACTACTGCTGGAAATGTAAGGCACATCATGTCCAGAGAACTGTTCTCAGGAAAAAAAAAAAAAAAGAAAAAAAGGATCACGAGACGTCTGAAACAAACAGTAAATCAAAATGATTCACAATGAGCTTCAATTCTATTACATCCAGAACAGACCTTTACAGCTGCAACCTTCCTCACTTGGCCGGTAATGCCACTTGACATACGCGTACACGCAGGTGGTCCCACTTCATCATTTTCCTCTGTCTGTATAATTCTCAAAATCTGACTCCATTTTTGCCATGACTGCGCAGCCTCAACCTCTGACCTATCTGCCCCGGCTACTTGCCTTGAGGGAGCACAGTGTGTTTACTGCACATCAGAGGTCATGTGCATTTGTCACAGATCTTAGCATCACAGCTCACTCTACACCACGACCCTCTGTGATAGCCATGCATCAGAAATTTTTTTACTTGCATCTTTGCATGAGTTGGATGCCCCCAAAAATAACTAAATACATGATTCATGTTTGAAGGTCCCAGAGGGATGGATTTGAATTCTCACGCAGCAGAATTTTATATAACTCCTGGTCTTAGCAAACCCCAGACAGAAATTCAGAGTGACTTAAAGCAACAAAGATAACACAAATTATTATGGTAGAAAAACACTCTTAAGGCAATAACATATCATTTTGTGTCATTTTACTTTAACGTTGTGTTTGGACGGAGTTATGATTCTGAAACGTAGAGGGAGGACTGTTTTTATCTGGATAGTACAGTAGACTATTGAGCAATACATTTATAAATATTCACTTATCTGGATTGATTTGTACAACAATGCAACACATTAATACAGCCAAAATCTAAGGTAGCACTGTGTTTTGTGTTAGCAGGCTATTGACAAGTAACAACTGTACTTCGCCATAAATCAAACCCAAATATGTGACTGTCATCAATATAGATGTAAGTGGTAAAGACAGATATAACCTGCAGAGAGCTCAAATGCTGCTCAAATAATTATAATGGTAAAGTAATACTCACACTGTGTGCCATCCACACACTCAGTAGCCTAAAGGTATTCACCTCTACATTACATCACATGACGAGAAGGTACCCATCTACTGTGTAAAAACACAAAGGCTTCCTGACCTAAAATATTACATTAATATTAACATTAATCATGCATATACTTTTAATTGCAATGAGTCGTAAGCAGTGTCTAACTGTGACACCTGCTGACCGAAAGCAACAATGCAACCGATCGAGCATCTCACTGTTATTACTGCTTTTTAACGTCAGCTGAAGTTGTAAAGATTTACTATCATAACAATTGTTTTCAAACTACATGCAAATCATTGTTGCATACTGCGCTGTTTCGTGATGAGCGGATGTACATGTGGGTTAATATGCAAGTACATCTGGATTCATCAGCCACTACCACTTTGAGTCTGAACTCCTACAGAAATAACACTATTGGTTGAATAAATAGGAGCACAAATAGATGCAGTGAATTAAGAGAAATTAGGTCCCTCGCCAACTTTACATGTAATATGTTAAAAAATATTAGTTCAGGTGAGAATAACTTCCTATTGATGAATGACTAAATAAGTCCCACTTTATTTTTTTTACCTCACTGTATAATACATCAACGTGTGTGTAAACCTCTTGCAAGACAAGTCAATACACTTTACAGGGATGTAAAACTCATTAGAGTCATTATCAAACTCTTGTGTGTTAATAATGAGAGTGAATCTGGATTTGGCATCATGCTGGCTTCAATTGGCTTTCAGCAGAGGCTTGAAGTAATGCAGTGAGAAGCCCCTGAGAGAGGGTTGCAGGGATCAAACTGAAGGCAAAATAAGCTGCACTGTTGCGGCATCTCTCCACCCACACACACACACACACACTCACCCTGCTCACTCACATGTACGTGTTCTAATCATCTCTGCTGGAGTCTGGTGTGTGTACTGTATATATATGCATGTCTCCATCATTCATTCCTCTCTTTGTTTTTATTAACCCCCCCCCCTCTCTTTTGTGTATTCTCTCAATCCCTCCCACCTTGTTTTGATCTCTTTCTTCTTTTTGCTCCCACTCGCTCTCAGTCACAAAAACATGCACATGCACGTGCACCCATCTATCCACCCACACACAGTTGGCACGGGCGAGTCCCCAACAAGCAGTGCCGTTTGGCGTGGGGTTATGCAAAGAAATACAAAAATCGGTGCAGCACCACTGTCTAATGGTGTCTCCATGGCAACTAAGGGAGAAAGGCCCTGCGATGCGGTGTCAAGCAAACAGGATTTTTTAAACGTTAGCAAAGAAATGAGCTGTGTGTAGTGATGGTGGGATAGGTTCGGTGAAAAAGCAGGAATGAGCCGCATTTTCACATTCGACAACTATCAATGCACAATATTTGGTATCAATGAAGGCAGTTTGTACTACATACAGTGCTAGTTTGACATTAACCCCCTAACATCCAGATTTCCCCTTTGGTTTCCACTTTAGTAGCTTTGAGGTTGTTCAAATTGTCATTTGGCATGCCAGCATGACGGTTTTAGGGGCTAAAGGGCTTAATTTGACTGGACCTTCTGCAATTGTAAGTATTTGGTTAACTTATTTGAACATTTATCAGAATATGAATTTGTCAGAGCTGCTCTTTTAATTGTCGTCGCCTTCTGCCTCGTCTGTATGAGAACCGCAGTGCATCAGAAACTCTGATGTACGATTGTGAATTCCTTCTTGATATGGAAACTGTAGTTGACAAAACATCACAAGGTCTATTCAGTAGATGTAGTTCAGTTTCTGAACACTATTAACTTTTTTGTTTAAATCAATTTTGGCTTTTAAAAAAAGTCGGCCAACGCACACGGCACCTTATCATCCTGTGACTTGGTGTCTATCAGATGCATTAAGGTGCGTCAGCAAACTGCTGGTGGAAGGAAAAGAAAAAGCAGCTCATTCAAGTGTAACTTTTAAGAAGCAAGCCCAAGCAGTGCTTTCAAGTATCAATAGAGGTTGTTCTGTTTCAGTGCTTGAGTCATTTGGCTATAATACTCTACCTGTGGCTCAGTGAGCTCTGGCACTGGCTCAGGCTGCAGTGCAACCTACTGCCTTCCCAGAGAGAACGAGCAAAGAGAGAGAACAAAAAGAGATGAAGCAGAGAGAAAGAAGGAAAAAAAGGAGGGGTAGACAGAGTGTGCCGATGAGTGACAGATACACAGAGAGTGGGAGAAGAGGAGAGGGATGCTGAGGGAAAAGAAGCGGGCTTTCTTCTCTTGTTTTTCTTTTGGATTCAGTTCAAGATTCCCCATCGGGAGAGAAGCCTGCTCTGAAGAGGCGACTGTTCAGAACCTCAATGGCATCCCGCATGTTTGTTCAAGTGTGTGTGTGTGTTTTCCAATGAGAGAGAGGTTGATGGAGTCAGTTGGACACTGATTGGAGTCAAAAACGTTATCCCAGCAGACACATTGTGCACAGACAGTTGCTCAAGCCTCACACATACACGCACACACACACGCTACAATCTGACACATCAGACACCAGCGGCTCATCATCTACAGTGAGTGGGCTACCTCATCTCACATTTGAACACCATACTGACCGATGACTTAATGTAACAAGCAAAGCCACCACCTGTGTGTCCTCCCCCAACGTACCCCTGCCACAGCTTTTATACATGTCAGCCCCTGAAACAATGACCCGTGGCAAACAATTACTTTCCATCTCCCATCTCCAGCTTATTTCATTGCAGTAAAGTTCTTGGGGCTGCATTGTAATAAATCAAATGAAGACAGTGTTGTTACTGTATGTATGTAACCGTTTTTCACTATGGTTCAAGTAGCTCGTCCTTGCTGGACTGTGACAATATGCTTCCTTAAGCTGTGCACATCAATATTACTGGCTCACATACAATGAAATTCGGCAAGCATGATTGAATCATCTTTGCAGAGAGAGAGTTTGAATCAATGTCACCCGGCTATATATATTCACAAACAACTTAACTATCTACACAGCCGCGGCCTGCGCTTTACTCGCTTTAAGATGTGAAACCTCTCGCACACGTTGACTTAATTGCTCCTTGTCATAGTTATTATATATTTTTCTATCATACATATAATTTAATGTGGAATTATGTAGATTGGTTTTGCATAATGATGATGGCAATATTACTTGTTCTCACATTACTTGTGAGCGATAGGCTTTGGAATTCCTTCAGTGCTGATTTTTCTTTTTTAATCGCTGACGGCTGTTTTCATTGTTTGTGAGTTTCAGCGTTGAGCGTTCGTGACTGTTGCTGTCAAAAGTTGCTGTGAGACCATTGTCCCAGATATCTAGTGTGAGCTGCCAAGCTCGCTCACAACTGTTCTTACATTCGTACGCTCTTTTAAAGCACTGATCCCTGATCAAATTCACTGTCTTCATTTACTACTTCTGGGAAACACCTGTTTAATTCAAGACGCACATCAGAAATATGCCTTAATAAGGATATGAAACAGACAAGTTGCATGTTGCAGCCCACTTAAATGTAGCAACCAAAAACGAAACGTGACACACCCCGTTAATCACCTTCGGGAAAAGTTTATGCAATTAAGCTGTTTGTGTAATCAAACAGAGCTGCCACTCAAGAGCCATTCATCTTGCTTGAAAGTAAATGTGACAGCATCATTTTCAACGGTCCAACAGCTGTATCTGTCGTACTCCTGTTTTCATCCTGATTCCTTGTCAGGCTGCTAGAAGGGACGAGCACAACAGAGCAGGTGCCTGACAAGACAATCTATATCCTGTCATTGGGTTAACAGATCCTGCAACTCTAGATTGCTCAAGTTTGGTGCTACAACTACAACTAATCGACAGGTGACAACAAAGAGAATTAAAGGTAGTTTAGCTTAGAGCTTAGAGGATGAGAGATAATTGGTTTATGACTGCGACTACCAATTCTTTTCATTATTGATTAATCTGTTGATTATTTTCTTGATTTGATTGATTTTGGTCTATATAATGTCAAAAAAAAGGTGAAACACATGTGGATCCCAACTTGCAACCAAAAATGTCTTGTTTTCACCTGACTAACAGTCCACAACCCAAAGATATTTAGTTAATTATCACATAGGACTAAAGCAAACAGAAAATATTTACATATAAGAAGCTGGGACCAGAAAATGTTGGCATTTTCCTTACAAATGAATTATCATAATAGTTGGCAATTAATTTTTAAGTTGATGGACTGATCAAATTGTTGCAGCTCTAAACTAGTTTGTGCAGTGGTTATGTGCTTATAGTACGAGTATGTGTGAGAATTAAAATTAACACCAACCCACCAAATATGGGGAAAAGCATTGGCTGTCATCAAACTACCAGAGCCTAATCTAATTTAATACTATTACAAAGGTACGGTTGCAATGACCTGATCGAAGGTCACGTGAGTAAAGGAAACGACGGTGTCCAAGAGCGCCTTGTGTCTTAATTATACCTGCAGCATGTGAAAGTGAAGTGTTGAAGTGGTGATGAGATATGCCAATCACAGTGACACAAAAACGGCTCGACCGAACGAGAAGTGCAGATCACCTCCTCTAAGACGCTGAAATCATTCTTGTCTCGAAGGTTTGAATAAAATGGCTCAAGCAGCAGCATGTGTTGTTTTAGTAGGTTGTTTTGTAGGTTTGTAGTCATTTTTTATTTTACTAAGTGATTGATAAGGTATTGAACATTTATATTCTACACTAATAATGATGATTAATATGAAAAATGAATTAGTAAATCACACTCATTTCTGGATATCAGTAAAAATTACAGTTCAAAAAAATCTGTTTTTATTTTACACAAATAAATATGGTGAATAGATAATAAGATAAGATAGTAATTCATTGTGTTTTAGCACAGCTATCGATGCTAAAGGAGATCCAGTATACCTACTAACAGTATAATCTTGCACCCATTTGGTCCAGACGTCCACAAAGTTTCAAGCCTTCCATACAGTATGCGTTCAAGTGAGTGCTCCATAAATTTCGTGTACAAATTCATGAACACTTTACTGGCTTGCATCTGAATTAATCAGGAGGCAAAGATTTAAATTGAGCACTTACCCACCGTGACAGAATGGTGCTATTTCTCCCTTGATTATTTCTCAGTTGTGCAATAGCCATGTTTTCCCCCACGCAGGTGCCCATGAAGGCAGCTAAACAAGTAGTTTTCTCACAGATAGCTGTGTGATATGACACCGTCAAGCTGGTGGGGACTCAGTGTCCTGCCTCAAAGACACTTCAACAAAGAAAAATGATTGTCCTGAACGACAGCTTCTCTTTTAACTAAACAATCTGGCATGCCTACATATTGTATCTGACACAGTACAGTGCAGGACGCATGTAGGGGGAAGTCCCATTTAAATTAAACCCTGCAATTTTCATTAATGAGCACCACTTGGGAAGGACCGAAGGGCTGCAGGGAACCGCTGGGGGTTGATTGTTGATGCATCCGAAATATCCCTGTTGCTAGAGAACACGTTATTTAATACCTAGAAATCCCTGATTCTTCAGCATAGTGGCATTAGTGACACAGTTGTTCAAGCACAGAAATAATAATGCAAAACTTTAATTCCCATCAGTCCAGTCAGTCCACCTGCAAAAAAACACCAGACTGCTGAAAGATATTTCAGATTACACACATCTGTTCAAATACCACGGGCTGATAGATGCAAACCCTCTCTAAGCAAGCCTACGCTGTCTGTGTCTGAGTAACTCACTCAGCTGCTCTGGTAGGAGAGAATCTGTCTGCAGTGCAGCAGTGGACATGAACATCTACAGCATCTCCTCTAACTGGCTGCAGTGGTTCTGTGCTTCACCAAACAGCATGATTTACAACTGGGGCGAGAACCCCGGGAACCCGGGTTGTAAATCGCCACCGAGTCACCACCCACCCATAGCACAACGCCACCCAATACCTGAGGAAGAAACAACACAATTGTAGACAACTATTAACCTAAAAGTGATTGTATGTTACTGATGATCATAATCATGCAGGGATGAGAAGCAGCTGACACAGTAGGAAACATGTGTGCACACACATGCACTCCCTCTCCTTGACTAAAAGCACTTCATTCACAAAACGACGCACAAGCAGCCCATTCAAGGCTCACCCCTCCATGAGATAGTTTACATTAGATGCAAACTGCCGCCCACACACCCACATGCACAGTACACACTCACACATGTAGACTCAATGTGTGTATGCGTGTGTGAGTATATGTAGCATGCTCCCTTAACAATGCTGTCATAGAGTCTCGCTTCACTTTATATACAATACCTCTACAGGGTTTCCCTCAAAAGAAAACAATATCAATGCTCTACTTTTTATTATTTATTTATTTATTTTTTACACATCCCCCCCCCCACCCAACAAACACAGACAAAAATACACAATACGGCTTCCCTGAAAGACAACATGTGTAAGTATATGTATGTAATGGTGATTTAGAAGAGCTAATGATTTCAAGTTGCTGCAGTAGAAGGGAATTTATTGCAGAGCTCTTTATAGCAAATATGATGGAAGCTCAGAGAGCCCGACAGCAAGTGGTTTATCGTAAAGCACATAGATCTGCACACGCACCCGCACACGCACACACACACACAGCATGCCATATGTTAACCCTACACTGCATTGGACTTGTTTGTACACAACTTCTGCCAAAATATCATTGACCCCTGCCACCCTCAACCACCACGCACCGCCCTCCCCCCCCTCAGGAGAAACAAGCAAAATCTTTGTCACCCACTACATCAAATGAAGAATAAAAAGATCAAGCCAGAAAGAAACGAAAACTTACCTGGCACAGAGTCTGAAAGCAGGAGGCATCTAAGAACACAAGCTTCTCTGTCACCCGGAGACAGCAGAAGATCACACAGTCATATGTGCAAGAGATGCTGGATTTAAGACTTCCTGAGCTCTTCCCTTCTCCCTTGTCTTTCCTATGACTTTTCCCTTACATTTATCCAGGCACTCTGACGACAGATGGGTGGGGAAGGGGGGGCAAAAGAACAAGGGTTAAAAGGGAAAGAAGGGTGGGAAAATTACAGTGTGATGCTCAGATCTCCTCCACTGAGACGAGTTGCGAGCGCACCGTGAGGACCATCCACTGCAGCAGAGCAGAGCTGCGCGCAGAAAGAGAGGGAGAGGAGAGAGGAGAGAGGAGGAGAGGCAGGCAAAACAGACATTTGCTGCTGCTGGTTCCAACGGCATGGCTGGAGCAAAAATCTGGGAACTGGATTTCGGATCCTGGACTTTGGAACTGAGCGTTCTCCTGAACAGATGGATTGTTGTGGAGAGAATGAGAGAGAGACGGATGAGAGGAAAAGGGAAGGTGATAGAAGCTTATTCTTTGACGTGACATCTAATATTTTTCTCACACTTGTTCTGCACTCATCACTTCTTTCGCACTTCTTCATCTACAGTGGTTGTTGTGGATTAAAAAAAGGACTTACTGATAAACTATGAAAGTGACATCACAGCTCTTTTCAAACATTAAGAAGTCTTTTTTTCCTCCAGTGTGACATTATTACCACCACTGATGAAGCCTGCTTATTATTTTCTTCTTTCTCTCTGCCTTTCTGTGCCGTAACATTAATGCAACATTAATGTGTGACTAAGTACAGGCAGGGCATTGGGGTTTTTTTTTTTTCACCCACGTCTTTACCGTTTAAAGTAAAAGGCATATCATTTAAAAAATGTATTTAGAAAACACTAGTGCACAATGAATTATGGTGCATAACTGTCATAATTATCCATATAGAGTGTGAATACCAGCCACTTAAGTTGTTGTTGAATTTGAAAAGTGAATACACCCCAACAATGTGGCCCATTTTAGTCATCTATCAATCTCTGTTCGGAGCGCCTGCCTGAAGTGTCCCTTACACGTTGTAACAGGGGAGCAGGCTTTTAGTCGGAGTCCTTCGGCCCCAGCAGGGCTCAAGGTCGCTTGGCGGAGCTGCTTGCCGGCAGCCCAAATCCTTCAATGATTAACAGCAGCAGACAGGACGGAGCAGCTGTCAATCCAGATCTATAGCGTCGGCCAAGAGGGCCGGCCAGCCAACCACTGCTCATTCTAACAGTGCTCAGCCAGGTAGAGGTGGGATTTATGAGCCCATTGAAAAAATTCATTCCCGTTTACCGGAAAGATGGGTACATGCATAATAGTAATACTGTTCCCTGCCCTGCTCAGGTAAAAAAAAAAAAACGGACGAGATGAAGGAGGAGATGGGCTGTCTGGGATTCATAATGAGGCTGTGCCTCAAACAAATGGGTTGATAGGATGAAACGTCTTGGAATAATATTAGCATGTTTTTCTCATGCTTTAAATCACTTTTTAAGTGTAATTTTCATTTTATACATTATGTACAGTTTTATATCTGATGTGACTAACTGTGTGTATTAATTTTTATCTCATTGATCACCTTTAATCAATTTTTGAAAAGCACCGGCTACTGCTGTATGTGTGTCTACACAGGATGCATTCAGGCACAGTGTGGCGTGTAGGTCTCCTGTGTTTTGTTTGCTCAGAGCCCAACACAAAGTCACTAATAGTTTTACATGTAAAACAGAAAAAAATTCAAGATTCACACTGGGTCACATTTACAGGTGTATAATATATATATAAACCATGCATTGGAGCCAAAAGTCTAACATCCTCAAACGAATCAAAGATTGAAATGTACACTTTCAAATTCTCTAAGTAGTATCATTTGTTTCAAAATTATCTTTTTGCGTGCTACATCTATCTTCTGTCGTCCTTCCAATGCTCTTTATCTTCTTTATCCTGCCCTCTTCCTCTTCCTCATCTCTCTACTCTCCTTCCTTTTTTCGTCAGGTATTATCATTCTCCAAGCACTCCAGGTCCAGAACATACAATACGGCTATACTCTCTCGTGTCGGGTGTTTCTTGGTCGGCTGGAAAAAACAGGCCGTCCTCTTTGTGTATAACAAATCTCATCTCACAAAAATATTCATTTCACGGGTCGCTGTCCCATACCAGCCAATATCCACGCAGGGGAAAGCATTAAGCATTATTCTCTTCTCTATTCAAATTGGAAACAGCAAAGTGGGGCTGTGCCAGAGATATCAGCCTCCTGCTGTATACGCAGTTTGTCCTTGTAATGAGGTTGCAGCGACTGCTAACTATTCATTCTAGTCATTCACCAACCACCCTTATTGTTGCTCTCAAATGACTTTGGCTAAATGACGTGAAAAGGAGACATGTCTCACCTGTCCTGTTGTGTTGGACTGATGGACTCTGAGCACTTTGTCATCACTAAATGATACATGTTACACACCCCACGAGGCCCATTTGCCATTGAGTTTATTATTCATGGAGAGACAGAGAATATATAAAAAAAGATATTTTTTCCTTAATTTCCTTCCTTTCCTACATCCTTTTTACTCATATCTACATATGTATAGTAAATGTGTGATATTTTTGATCTTTGTTACTTAATATACTGTATTATTCTTTTATCACAATCATGCAGTAAACCGTCTAAAATAATCACATTTGCCGTTATGAAATTTTAATTATTCGCATGTCCTGGTTGACATATAATATATTGTATTTGTCTCAAAGGTTTTCTGCTCAAAGTCAGTGAAGCTCAAAGATCCAACTAAAAGGAACAAGAAAAATTGTTTTTGACTGGAGGGGGACTTTTTTAAGTTTTGACTAGATTGCATGAGAGGAAAAGTTAAAGGATCACCAAAGTTAGAACAATTAATCCTGAGGGGGGACATAAATGTCATGGCATCCGGTCGCTGTTGAGACATTTCACTCAGAACCATAAATGTCAACCTCATGCTGGTGCTGGAGGAAAAGTCATCAAAGACATTTGCATTTGTCCTCTGGTGACCGTGAATGTCTACGGCACGGTGGCTCTACACATCGCCGTCCCTTAAAAAGTGGGATTAAAAGCCTGGATCCTACACGTCCCATAATGCCACTTATTACCATCTTGCGTTAGCCGCTTGTTGTAGTCTCCAAGCACAGGTTGAGATACCCAAATGATGTCAGTTGTATACTTTTCCTCACACTTGTCCTCCAGAGCCACAGAGGACATTATAATTGTGTTTTTTAGGGGCTGAGTAGTGCTTCCTGTTATCAGTCAATTGACTTTGACATGAAGAATCAGCGGAGTACTCCCAAAAGTAAAAGATGTTTCACCCACGTTCACTTCTTCATCAACACATTTCTAATGTTTCTTCTATTCAATGCATCTTAACATCAGCCTGTTTACCTGCCAGATGGTGCAATAAATTCAGCAGTTTTGTGAGTAATACAATTTACTACCTACATCAAAGTCAAACATTCGAAACAAAACCAAGCCACCCACGTATTATATGGTACTGCACAATGTAAAAAAAAATAAAACGGCTAAACCATTGTGACATTAAATGTATCCAAGAGGAAATATCAGAGTCTATCAGACAAATCAAATCAAGACTTAATTTAATACTGCGTCTGTATTCCGGGCATATCTGGCCCCTGCCTGCTGCTGGGATAATGGCTCTCCTACATGTAGTTCATCTGCTCTCTCTGATCTCATTTGCTGTTACGTTTTGTTTGTGGTTTGTGTAAATGGTGTACATGCGAGTGTTATGTAACCGCCGAGCCCGTTGCTAAACACTGCTGTAGTTGTTCAAGGTGATATCGCCCACAGTATTCCTCACAACCCACTACGTCTACATTACGGTGTGGTGCATCGATCTACATCATCTACTCATACCACACTGGGGAATAAAACAGCAGTGTGTTTGAATGACTTCTTCTACAAGACAAAAGCATTTTTGTGGACTGAGGATGCGTCTGCGGAGGTCTGTCATATTCACAATATCCTCGGGCTATGAGAAAGGTGACCGCAAAGAGTAATCTATTACACACACACATGTATTTTCATGTCACTCCCTTCATTCATATCCCCAGCCACCTGTGCATTGACTGGGTCAGCACAGGGCCTGATGAATGACGCCTGGTTAGACTCCAAGAAAAACAATGTGCTGAATATGCCAGGACGTTCTGTTTGCAGTTTAGGAAAGCAGAAGAAATGACTCTGAGCAGGTGATTACTTGGCTGAATTAAGCAGTGTGATGGATTTCCCCGAAGGTAATAACACCCCCAACTAAGACAAATGTGTCAGCTAAAAAGCACTCAGACTGCGAGAGCATATTGAAACAGGTACAATACACATGTAAACACAGATGTGTTTGCATCTGGCAAAATGAGGGAACCTTGTAGTGGGAATTGATTGAATTTGATAATCTTTCATGTTGCTTAAAGGGATAGTTTTTTTTGGATTTTTTTGAAGCGGGGTTACAAGTGAACTGTCTGATGGTGAGGTAAAAGGGTGAAAGATCTCTAAATATAGTGCACACGTTAACTGATATTGATCGTGTTTAGGTGGTTGAAATACATTTTGTCACTGGCCCTGTGCACAGCAGTACACTTCTTCTAAATGGAGAGCGCCATCTACTGCAGGTGATAAACTAGACTATGGATAAATACCTTATATAAACCCACTTCCAAAATAAAAACATTCAAACTACTCCTTGAAGCCCTTTTAGTCTATCTGCTTTCCATAACTGTTTGCTTAGTGTGATTGCCACAATTGCATTTTGCAGTTTGCCTTTCAATCATTTACGACCGTGCGCTCTTTCCCCTTTCTTCTGAAAATTGACAGTTGCGATTGTTGTGTTTGTTCTTATATTGTTAAAAAACAGAAATGTCTGACACTTCTAATTACATCTCTCCACTTACAATCTCTCTCAGTTCCTTAAATCTGTGACTTGATTATAACGTAAACTCAACTAGAGCAGAATAAAACCCTCATTTTGTTTCTATATTCTGACTGCCACTGCGACAATAATAAGCACCTGCAGTCTAATTATTCCTATTTAAAAGCTGCTTTCTTTACTGAAGATGTACTTTCCAGATTTAGGGATTGTTATGAATAAAGTTTCATCTAAAAGTAAAAGTGGGATAGAAAACAATGCAGCATCAAATCCATCCCCTCTCTCCGGACTGCTTGATCAGAGCAGGACATCCATCTCGAAGGCCTGCATCTCGTGCAGTTTGTGATGAGCTTCGTAAATGATGTGTTTGCCTATTCAGAGTCCTGACTCAGCAGGCCACTTTGTGGCAGTGGCCCAACAGAAAGGAGACCTTCAGCAGTTTGTCTCTGATTCATCTAAATCATTAGTTCTTTAAAACACTGTAGGAGAGGGTGAATGTTTACGACCAGAAAACATCAAAAGGTGTAAATCAGAGATGGCGCCGGTCCTGTGGCATCATCAAAAAATATGAAAAACAAGTCAACGCATTCAGGAGTTTCTCATTAGTCTCTCATTTTTACAGCTGAGGTCACACCAGTTCATCTCCTGTGTATAAAGGTTGACAGGAAATGAAACGGTATATGCATAAATGCAAAGCTGCAGTTTGAACTTTGACTTTTAATTACAGTAAATGCTAACTTTGAATGATGTTGGTCAAAGGCTCATACTTGAAAACTAAAATGAGGTCACACATTTCCCCTTCAAAACTAATGTATGCATGTCTGATAATACAGAGGTATTAGCCAATCAGATTCACATCTGTCTGGATGCTTGTTTTTCTCTTTATCTCTTGTCTACTCAGACTACAGTTATGTGTGTAATATTCACAATGAACAGAACATTTATAATTTGGCTAAAATATTACACAGGTACACTGAATTGCACAAAAAGTCACAAAATTGTAAACTAAATCTTTACATATATAACAAACCAAAGAGCATTAAAATTGCTTGCCTTCAATAGTTTGCTGTGCTAGAATAATTCACAGTATTACAGTAGGCGATAATGTACAATATTGTTTTATTTCCCCAAGAGAGAGTGATGCTATCATTAACCATATTCAAACATTTTCAGGTTAAGGAGACATCAACATGATCCCATGGCTCCAACCCTTTAGAAATAGTAGATGAATTGCTAATGACATTAATAAAACCAGAAAAAAATCCTTTTCATACCTGGTAAAAACAATCTGTATTCATCTTTGCCATGAACCTGTGAAACACTACAGCACTTTCAAGTGCATTCTTAGCTCCTTCCAAACTTTCACATATTCCATTTTGTCATCTGCGAGTCCGCCGGCCCAGATTGTGCTTTCACACATTGACACCGTGTCACCCATTACTTCTCCCTAATCTGACACAAACCTTGGGAAAGGACGCTCGTAATGGTGACAAAAATTTCTGTCAGGGGGTGTTATTCTGTTCCTGGAAAGGCTGACGGAGACAAATAATTCCACAGCGCACAAAGTGGAAAGAGGGAAAAAAAGGAAATGAGATGCATTAGAGAGGTGAGCAATGGCGATTATCGCGCCGTACGTGAGACGTTGGTGGTATTTGTGGAACAAACGCTGGACTTGATGAGAAGAAGGCATCGGATGAAGAAGAATAGTGCTTACACTGAAATTCAATATCACTTTATGTTTCACAAGCGGGGGCTTCCACGTGGCACTGCATAGTTTTTAATTATTGTGAACTGTCTCATTCAGATGGGAAAGAAGACTAGTGAGCTCAATAAAAAGCAAATCAGGGAGATTATCCACACAGGGTCTATTGCTATTACGGGTTTGAATAATTCCTTGCACTGGCTTCAAGCCTATAATACCAAAACAGCCCAGATGAAATGAACTGCATTGATGAGGACATCATGGCCACAAATGTGAATCAAATTACAATATTCAGGAGTAAGTTATTAGATATGTACCCCTGTTATATTATAAAAGCCGTGTAATGCCATGTAGAGTGGAATTAAAATGCTGTAATGCATATACAGCTATATTAAGAAAAAGAAAAATGGCATCAAAACTACCGATTTAACCTACATGGTTAATACAATGGAAACCTTCTCTTATAGTATTATCTCTAACGTCTCTGCATCTAATAAGGGGGAAAGATTCCCATCAAAGCGGCAATTAGCTTCTATTAATTAGCATGTGAGTCATTTCACAGGCCCTCTTGCAGAAAATGCTGTCTCCACATATTTACCCCTGCATCTGGTACTGTGGCAGGAAGACAGATTAGGGGTCATCTGTTGATGTTCGCTGAAGAAAATTAAAACAAAGTGTGCTCACGGTAAATTAGATTGGCCCAGTGCGGCGGAACAACGCACGTATGTGGCTTCTATATGGTCGGCTTCCTTCGGCGTGTTTTTTGTCGAAAGGTAAAAAACACAGCAGCAACACGCCAGCTGGCTGGATGGCAACAGAGGAAAAGACACACAAGCACATGTGTTCCTCCCATAAGCTGGAATTTTTGTGAAGATTTTTTGTTGTTTACAGAATTAAGCTGCCTTTCAGCTTGTGACAAGGGAAATTAATTCTACTGAGAAGGAAAACCGCATCATAACACTGGTCCTCCGTGCTGATCATTAGATCCATTTATCTCCAAGAGGGCAAAATATCACCTTTCTCTCCGCTGAACACAGCAAATTTAAAGAGACACGAGGATGTTTATAATGGACTGAAGTCACTGCTCGTAGTCTAAATAAAGGAAATGTATATCCTGTATAATTATACATAAATCTCAGGCCTCCTACAGTATCATGGTAAACAGTAAGACTTGTTTACTTACTGGATATTACCAGCAGCCCAGCAAATACTAGGACAAGGATCACGCTGGTTAACATGAAAAAAGCCAGTTATCTGATCTCACTCACTGCAAGAGCTTAGCCTGTGCAAATGCTAAACTCAGCAGTGAATTCATTTTCTTCACGGGAAACATGACAGTCTGTAAATAACCTCGGGGGGGGGGGGGGGGTTCCTAAAAAGTTCTGATTGTAATCTCCGCTGATTCTCAAAGTCTCAAGTCTCGTAGGGCAAGACAAAAAGTCAGCAAGTTAAGCCTGCATCCAGCGAACCTATTCTGTATTTAGACTATAATCACAGTAACAACAGCCGAGGGGAGCGATTATGAGTTAGACAGTGATGGAATAGCAGGCCTCTGCCGCATAATACAATTATGTGCACAGAGCCAAAAGTTTTGAAAAACTGAGGAAAAAGTTAAGCATTGACCTTATACAAGAGGTGATTTAACTCCAGGCGGGAGTTTGCTTATGCCGGACGTCTAAGGTTGCATGATTCTTTTAAAACTCTCAGGTTCAATGTGGGAACAAGCCTACTCTCTTAAGTCAACTCGGACTGTCTGACGGAAGAAAAAAACCCTAACTGCTGTCAGGAGGGATGGACAGAGGAAGACTCAGAGGAGATCGTGAAGAGGGGAAAAGAGAGAGTAAAGAGAAAAACAAGAGTCTGAAAGTTTGCTGAGGGGGTAATGAGGTTGACAGGAGTTTTGAATTTTGGGTGTATGGGTGGTGTGTGTGTGTGTGTGTGTGTGTGTGTGTGCTTGTGTCAGTCACTGCTGGTTAAACAAAGGAAAAGGGAGGAAGAAGAGAAAAGCTTCCCGCTTACAAGATAAACACCAATAAGATAATATTAGCCTATTTGAGAAACGTTCAAATCAGTGTTGATATTCTGAAACGCATGAATCACATCCATGTATAAACCTATTACCAACCAATGCATAGCGATCCCCGTTTGTTTCTAGACAGCCCCTTTTTCTTTTCTCCGGAGAAAAGAAAAAGATCAGAACCTGCATATCTCCACTCCACTGTTCATCCATTATTCAATGGCAATCTGACATAGTTTGTGACTGCTTGTCTTTGAAATTCAACTTATTTCTCAGAGTGCGATAACCTTTTAGTATTCCCTTTCTACACCACAGGAGAAAAAAAGAGAACAAAGTTTAATAAAAAGCTTATGGTGGCAGGTAGATTAAACAAAGAAACATACAAAAAAAAAAAAAAAAAACAGTTTCAGCTTGTTCAGTTCAGTACATATATTGGTTCGTTAACAACCAATTTAAAAAAAAAAAAAAATATATATATATATATATATATATATATATATATATATATATATAAATCAGGCTCATATATTGTTATGACATTGGCATTTTGTAAACTTTAACACATTCATATCAGGTTTAGAGAAGCAGTATCGGTCTGGCTCAAATCCCAGCACATGACATATTGTGTATTGATATGTTCACTTACACATACATGATCCAAACCCCTTTTATTGATTGCCAACTTTGATAGTGTTGGTTCTGATGTTAGCTGAATCTGTGTCCATAGATCCCATGCAGAATATCAAGTTGCTCAATCTCTCTCTCTCTCAGCCTGTTTGCCTAGCTACCATCCAACACACTGGGCTGTGCCTGAGAGACCTGCCTTCCTCCACACAGTCTGTCCTTACATCTCCTCCTCCTTCCTGCAAACTCACTCTCTCTCTCTCTCTCTCTGTCTCTGTCTCTGTCTCTCTCTCCCCCCTCCTGTGCTTTCATGCTGATCCGCCTGTTCATCTCACAGCCCAAATGGCAACAGGCAAACTAGGCAGCATGACTCCGACAATATTACGACACAACGGACCATTTTTATCAGAGTTATAGGTTTTCAAGCAAAGGATTAATCTTTCAGAAGATCTTGAGAACTGAATGCAAAGGTTGAGCGAAAGAACATCCAAAAACACCTTTTACCTCTGCAGTGGAGACACATTTCCCATGGGCAAGCCAAAGTCAGAGGGATGCTGAAATCCATAAAATAGCAGTGGATAGGACATCCACTCTGCTAGGACTTATGATAATCCTTCAATTTCATAGTTTAGCTGGGTGTGATAGTGGGGCCACTCTATCTGACACACACTGCTGGCACTGTCAAAAAAACAAAGACAGGAGGTCAAAAGATCACTCTACTACAATTAAGATTTTCCTTATGGGGGCAAATGTAATATATGCGAGTCTGTGTGTGTGTGCGCTCTGTGTCAGTACCAATATAGCAGCAGTAAGGGAACCAATAGAGTAGCATTTTATTCCAACGTGGGCTTGGAATGAAAGATCACAGCTCCCCCATGAGGAACGGCATTGGCATTAAATGACATAAAAGTTAAAAAAAAATAAATAAAAAAGTTTAGAGGAACAAAAAGAAGGCTCAATCATCCGGAAGCGCCGTCATGCATTATGGATGAATTTTACAAACATTGTCGAAGTGTGACAAAATCTAGGATCGATTTTTTTTAGATGTCTTGAACTGAGGTCCTTTCAGCGTGTAAATCTAAACACAGCAGAACTATATATAACTGGGAAAAGGGACAGTTGAGTGGCAGCATGTGTGTAAATCATTCAGGGTGGAAAACACTGAAGGCACTGAGGGAAAGGAAGTGGTAGATAAGATGAAAAGCAGAAGTGGTCCCGAAAAAAAAAAAAAAAAAAAAGCAATGATTTGGAAATGGGTTTTGGCCCTGGCGTATTACCGATGTGTATCATGCTGTGAAAGGCGTTGTTTTTTTTATCATTTCTCCCAGGAGAAATAGATCTACAGTACCTAGCCAGACAGTTCTTCTTTTCTCTCCCAAAAACGCACACAGCCAAGCCAGCACTTTTCATCCCTTGGCCCCCCCTCCTCTCTCTCTCCTTCTCTGGGCCTATGGCCAGCATAGATGAATGGCAGCTACAGTCTCGAGCATCCTCATGTTCCCCCTGCATGGAGGCTTGTTCCATTACAAAAACTGGCTGGAGATGATGTGCGAGTGTGTGTCTGAAAACTATTCTTCCTAGAATAACTCCCCACACCTCAGCAATTCCCCAAATTCCTACACTGGGGGGGCAAACACAACACAACAACACATGATTGGTATAGCGAGACAAGCCTACAGGAGCAAATCAGAAAACATCTGTGTTTCCTCTTATCAGTGAGAAAAAAATATATATATATATATATATATTTTTTTTTTTTTTTGCCTCTGAGGAAAGAAGTCTGTAAAGGCTGCAGACACAGAGGATATAACAAGGTGTACTTCACATTACCTGGACTGGAGGAGGTCCTGTGCAGTTAACACTCTGGTCTCTATTCTTTCCACCGAACACCAGAAAACCCCCCAGCTACATGGCTTAAGTGTAGGACAGGTTATTAATAATTAAAGTATTTAAATAGACTTTCATTGCTATATGCTGACTTGGGTCACTTCTTGGCAAGGGCTAGACGGTAATAAAGGGTGTCCCTATTATGATTAATTGCCATAATTTTGCAAGTGGTCCAGGTAGAAAAATATTGAAAATTCTAATGTGTGTGGTCAAAATACTATGAATAATAAATAGGACGGTGAATATTATGTAGGAAAAAAAAACTGATTATTACAGTTTTCTGTCTTCCAAGTACTGCACAGTGGAGGTGGCATGAGTTTTCATGGGGAAGATGAAAGAAGACTATGATCTATGGATGCAAGAGACACCATTAACACTCCAAAAAAAAAAAAAAAAAAATCACAAAAAACATCAACCCTTACCTAAAGTAAACGCGTGCCCACCTGTCACCCCTCCTGCCGTGTTTCAGTCCTCCAAGCCTTCACACACTGAACTAGCAGCCTGTTTAAATTCAGCCTCGTACTCTGCTCGTGTTGACCTTGCAGTGTTTACGCACGCTGCTAAAACTTCTCCAAATAGTCGTCTGTGTGCGTGGCTGCTAGCAGGGCCGAGGCACCGAGCTGATGCGTTGTGATGGCACACAGATTGAATGCGTCACGGGTCTCTGGTCTGCTCCGCTAGCCTGCATCCCCAGTGCCATCCCACCACCCCCTACCCCCACCAAGTGCTCCGTGCTGTGAGAAAGTGATGTAAATCTATTGCAAAGGCCTGTTCACTGCAGCCGGAGATTCACCCCCTCAGTCATGCAGACTACGGATAAGCTGACTCACAGTGCACGATAGGTGAATGCTAAGCAGTATGGGTGAATATTCTTACAGGGCTGAAGAGGAAAGAAATGAGCAACAAGAGTATTTCAAAGCCGCTGTTCTCTTTGCCCTTGCAAAGTTATGCACATGCAGCAACAGCCTCTCCGTCTTTATCAGATGTACAAATAGTACGAAAATCACAGATCTCAGTGGATTAGGCTGAATTAATCAACACAAGTTAGAGATCAGTGATTGTATGTGCACCATATGTTATAAAAAATGTTTTTTGTTTTTTTTGTCTGTTGCAAAGATCCCAATTTAAGCACATAGCACCATCTCATGGTCTCACTCAGAAATTCATCTCTAATCACTATGAGCACACAGACAAGGTATTTTTACAGTGACAAATAGAGTTTAACAGTACGTTCCAGCAACATGCCTGAATCAGAGCTGGCATAAGATGACCTCCAGTGTGATTTAATGTAAATTATGCACACAAGAATCCTCACAAATGTAACTAAAAGTTGGCTTTCCAGACCAAATCCAAGAGGTAAAACGTCCCCAATGTGCTCAAATGTGTGTGGTCATGATTTCGGTAGCTCTACAATTTACAGAGACAACACATACAAATAGCTTTCACACACACACACAAACACACCTAAAAAGCTGTGCGAGCCTCCTGAGGCGTCCTGATTTGTTAATTCGATGGCAGCGGGGGTGCCATCAGTTGCAGTACATCCTCTCCTTTTTCATCTGAACTGTAGAACAGCTGAGCAGGATTTCTCATATCGATTCAAACACTGGAGCTGGGCAACATCTTCAGACAAGCCTATTAATATTTAACACGCCGTTATATATTCCACTACCATCCTTAATACTTTGAAGCACTATCAAAGCTGAAAGCGGACTGTGCTGGCAGTGGTGGTGTGAGACAGCTCTTGCAGATATGCAAAGACACAAGCAATACTACTAGATCAATTATTAATTGCTCTCACTCCTGCTTGAAGTGAGGCGAGGCTGCAAAGTCATTTAGCAGCAGCAGCAGCAGGTTCAAACCGTCTCAGATGAGGATGTGGCTGGCTATGGGATTACATAATCATAATAAAATGTCCTCTTCTGATGAAAGTAGGCTCGCGTTGAACTTATAATGGAGTAATAATGCATAGGTGGTGGTGCAGAAAATTGATTATAGTTAGTCGATGCAGCTTCATGAGTAGAAGGTAATGCATGGAATGCAGAAAGGGAATATGTATGTCAAATACAACTACTGATTAAAGTAGCCCTACTGGTTAGAGGTCTCATTTCTGACAGTTTGGGTGTATATGAATGTTAAGTGACTGCTCAGCATAAAATCAATATCTACATTCATTCCTCAACTCTCCATCTCTCACACCATAGCTTTTGATTATGATGACAACCATATGGCAGGCTGTCTGTTGACCGAACAGAGCAATCAATCCTCCGGGTTAATGCCAACCTTACACACCTTATGAGGCATGAGACATTTACCTGTCGGCATTAATGGCAAAGTTTTATTAGCATCCTTTATGCAGATGCTTCCCTCAAGATGTCAGCTTACCTGCACGTAGCTGGTAAGTGTAACGCTGATTAGCTATGATGCAGCGCAGCAGGCAAACAAAAGCTGTGGATCAACACTAATGGACTGTGTCCCTCTTCCAAATTCACACCGCATTCTGCTGAGGCAGTTGTGTGATTGTGAAACACCATTACTGTTGTCTTAATGACAGCCCCGTGTGTGTTTCCCCATGCGGTGGTCCCAGCAGGGCCTTATCTGGGCCTGCGCCGTTGGACACGCTAGATGGGCAAGATAACCTCCATCTGTCTTCATGACTGTCTGGCCTTTATTGCTTTTAGGAGAAGCGTTGCTTTCACAAGCTCTTCCTCTGCTCGGCCAGTAAAACCAATATTTGTTTCTGCGTGTGGGCCTGTGTGATTTGTAACAGGGGTGGCCTGGTAATGACAAGGTAAACGTACTGTAAATGTGTTCATCTTGATGAAGGGCAGAGTTCAAGAAAACATGCATCCCTACATCCTCAACTCATCATGAACTACCAGATATTATACAGTCCCGTGAACAAATTATATTAACCTATATCAATTTTGTTACTGCACTTTAGGACAACTTGTATTATCATTAGTAAAACATAAATCGTTTGTCCTTCATTACCGGTGTACTCCAGGCCTCGTATGAGTTTCCTCGAGTTGATCACCTTTTGGAAATGGTCCGGAGGTGAGATGCTCAGATTCCACCTTACGCTTATGATCCTGTTCAAGCGGCTATGTTGCTCAAACAAGCGCATCGATTTCAATTATAATATCAATTATGAACCACTGCTGGTCCTTAATTGATATTATACTACTGCCAGTGTAATAATGCATAATGCAATAATGCTTTGTTGCAAAAAAAACCAAAAAAGTCAGTTTCAGCACAGTGAGGTTACTGAACTTCTGTCTCCTTGATCTTGATTTATTATAGTCTGAAGCATCTAGATTGATAACTATAGGATGCTGGTTCACATGTATCATTCTTGTAAACAACCTTTTGCGTGTGGGTTTCACTTATTATTACAACATCGTCATTATTTAGAGGTGAAATAATAAGATACAAACACAGTCTGTACACTGTCCGTACTGACTAAGAGATTATAAGGTGATTTGCATGTTTTCTATTGTTTTGACTTTGGTGACAGCTTAAGTCTTCATGTTATTTAACTCGGTTCTTATTTTAGATTGTTAAAGCTGCATAATATATTTCTCTCAACCTTCTTTTTCCAGCTGAATGACAGCTTTGAAATCTGCGGCTTTTGAGTTTTACAAAAAAAAGAGTCTCGTTTGTGCGAACAAATTTGTGGTTCATAAAATCTTCAAACAAGTCTTGTATAAACATTACTCGCACGCCAACGTTTTTGTAACCAAATGAATCAACACGCTGTAATCAAATTGTTTTCGGAGCGAGAGCTGAACTTAATTTTTTTCCACTTTCAAGAATTAATTTATTGCTTAAACAGTCATGAACAAAACGGCCCTGAATTTTTCCATCCATGTTAAACGAAAACATCACTTATTTATTCTGTTTGAGTTTTTTTTTTTTCTTTGTTTGTTCACCTAGAAGCTGAGCAAAGTCATGATTTATAGTTTTGTATAGTTTTCTACAAAATGTGGCTTCAAATAGATTATGTGATCAATATCTTTGGAAACCAATCAAACTAAAAAATGATTGGTTGCATGTTTGATTAAAGGAGATTTTAAAGGAAAGAAGTTCATCACTTGTACTCGTGAGTTCAAAACTGAAAATATAATTTGTTTAATTCCAAATTTAATTTAAATGTTGCTTAGTTTAGTTTATAATGCTTACTGCCTTCCGCCCACATAACCTTCAACATGAGCAAGATATTTTTCTCACTATTAGACATAATTCTTGTCTTGTCTTGTTCTTATGCAGAACATCCGGTATGAAACCTGCATCATGCCAATCTCACTTTGCCGTCTCACCATATCAAAAACTTTACAGTGTATTTAGTTCTTGTTCATCCACTCGTCCCTGCAGGGATCCCTCACAGCGAGGCTCACAGATGTTTGGACGGAGGGGGAATGAAAGTCCCGTTGTCAAACATCTGTCGTATCACAGCAGGAAAAGGAACTGAATTTACTGCTTCATAATATTTTGCCCAACAATATACTCCCAGTGTATGAATAAACCATCAAGCAAGTACTTTAATGTGGCCTCTGAACTACTGAGAGCTAAAACAGAGCAACTTGTGATGGTCCTCTTTGTCCTCAGCGGGACTATTAAAAAAGGTGTTCATTTATAATTCTGACATTAAGAAGGTTGACTTGTAATGTAGGTTTTGGTCTCTATTCAGAACTTTTAGGTTTATTTTACCTTCGAGTTAAACAACGTGCTTTCACCTCGTGTTTGAATCAGATTACAGATTCTCGAACTAATAACAAATGTCAACACTAGTCAGCTTCACGGGATAACGCTGCCGCTTGTCATAAAATCAAAAAAAAGATCTTTTAAAACATTCTTCATGACTGAATAAACACGCCGACGCTACGCAAAGAGAGAACCAATCAAAAATGATTAAAGACTTAAGCCGTTTTCACAAACAAGTGGATTTGATGACAGAATTTAAATCATCAATTTGTCGCTATTGTAACCCTACAGTTTTTTTTCTGTCTCTGCCGTTACTGTTGTCATTTTCTCCTCCACATCCACCCACAAAAATTTCCAAAACTTCATCTTGATGAGCTGTGGAATGAGGTTGACACTGCTCGTCTTATCATCTTTAGGTCTGACTTTGGCTGTAAGAGGTGCAATCAGGCACTCAGGACAGAGTGACATTGGTCAGTTAGTCTCTACATTGCTTTGCTTTAAAGATGAAATGATTTGTTGATTCATCAATTAGTCCATCGAAAGAAAAATTACTCAGCAGCCACTTTCATATTTGCACACTTATATTTGCACATTGTAGTTGTTCCTGTCGACTTGTAACACTCGTGTCCACCTCTCCTGGTTGATGTCTAACACTGGGAGCCAGCCTTCATGTCTGAGGATTGTAAATGTCATCACTTCATTTCTAATTTTCTCAAATAAACTTTAGCAACCCACTCTACCTGCGACCCTGATGAAGGGGACTTGCAGAGGATTTCACAAACAAAGTAAAAATGCCAATTTGTGTGCAGCCCTGTGAAAAACAGAGACAACTGAAAGCGCAGGTCACTCCAGAAATAATGATTTCCCCTGACAGAGAGTAGTAACTGATGACTCATCAAGAAAAATATGAGAACATGCGGTGCAATAAAAAAAAACCTGATCCGGTCATGACTTCAGAGAGTCCTACAGATGACTTTCTCTGTCCTTGACAGAAAGAGGGGAGCGAAGAATCTGCCCATGTTTTCATTATTAGCAATCTATCATCACTATTGGCCAAAGGACAGTTAATAAACAGTGTGAGGGAGGATTTTTCATGCTGTTTTTATAATTGATTATTTTGAAGAATGAGGAGTGGAGGAATGGCCTGCCGGTCCCTCTGGGCATTCACACATTCAATTATATTCAACAAATGGCGGTTGGCTGGATGTGGAGACGGATGCCCTGATGCACAAACCCGAAGAAAACCTTCTGGTCAGGAAGATCAGAGAGGCGAAAGAAGCAACGGAGAGTGGCAAGGACAGATGGTAGCTGTGAGTGCAGATTAAGGTTCAGGCAAGTCTGCGAGAGCTCAGCGACAAGAGAAACTTTTCAGTTCCACAAAAAATTATCCAGATGATGTGACGCCAACAGGTGTAATCATGATTCAGTACAAAAGCAACATCCAAGAAAGTTCTTTAGGCTCAAAGATGCGCCAAGATAGATTATATAAAACATGAATCCAGAACCGTAAATTCTTCTTTGTTTTGTTCGCGCTATTCCACAACAGAAAATCATAAAAGTCATAACAGAGCAGGATGATATTTGACTTGGATCCTTGTATCCGTTGTGGCTGTGATCCTAGATAATCAAATCACGACTAGCTTCTCCAGACATGCAGTCGCTGGGCCGCCCGGCTACAGCCCCTCCATGGATAATTTCACTTCCTCTGAAAACAAACTGCTTTTGTTACCACACACGGCCGCTGTTATCCGTCACAGCAATAGCACACAAAAAAAAACAACTAAGTTTGAACTACGGTAAACATCACAAAGACAACAATGCTCGCCGACAGCCAGAGAAAATGTTTTCTTCTCAGTAAGAAGAGTCATCTCATCCCTCTGAGTACCCGAACATCTGACAGTGCAAACAGTGAGACAAATGTTAACATTGAGGACACACAAAGACAAATGTGAGAAGCCAACAAATAAAATAAAAAATGCTGCGAATTTAACGAAAAAAAGAGATGCATACCTGCAGCATGTTCAGACAAACAGGTGGGGCTCAGTTAGAGTGTCCTTGTCAGGTGTCAGAGAGCTTCAGGCTACCAAATGGGTGCAATCTATTCAGTATTGTGTCTGTGGTAATAACGAGTGCTGGAATGAATGGTGTCACTTTAGTGTAATTGCTGTACTGGGAGAAACATGTTCACAACATTGGGTACAACGGCTAGATGGGCTTCAGGGGAGCTTCAGTGAGAGGATGGAAGAACAGTAAAGGTTTGGTGATGTAACTTCTATCTGAGGTTACTTTAGGTAGCTTTTTTTTTACATTTTTAAACTTAAATGTTGCCAAGTCTTTTGTACTCTGAGCCTGTGTGAGATTTATTCAACAGATAAAGCTTCAAAATGCCATCCTAAAGAAGTTACGCTGGGAGTGAAACCAAAACATATTGTAATAAAACAATGTAGACCTTAATGAGCTACACAGTGCTATGTGTCAACAAACGCATTTACACAGACCGAACAAATATACCTAGCAGCTCCGTGCTTCGTAAATCTCCTTCCTGTAAGAATCATGAGTAGTGTGTGTCCTCATACTTTGGTGAGTCAAAGATAATTTTCCACTCTGGTGGACAACAAAAGATATATCCTGTTCCCTTCCATTTCATTGTCTTCTGTATTTGCTGGTTGTGTGGAGAAGTCTGCATGCTGCATTTACTGAGATAAGTAAACCACAAAAGAAAAAAGACTCTGTGACAAGTCATTTCTTACTTAAAAGCAAAGATTCCAACTTCTTCACGTTCTCAGAGGCCATTTCTGACAGGTGTAATAGTTTTGGGTGACGCTTATAAACAGACAGTATGAAATTAACTCTGCGGTGAGTTTCAACACACTTGAGACCGTTAGTGCATAGCAGACAGCTCGCTATTTCTCACTATCACCTTCATGCACGCACACATACACGCGCACACACAGATTTTGGCTGACTTTGTTTGGGTCACCTAGTTGGTCAACCACTCTACAGATTTCAGATGAGCTTTCACCGTCACCCTCTCTGTTACTTTGCAACCCCAATTTTATCTAGCTATTCCATGGAGGCAACTAGTATTAACATTGAAGGATTAGGCTACAGCTTTCCCTTTAATTTCCTCAAAGTAAAAAAAACCCAAACATATCCTTCCCTTTTTACCTCTCTTCTTGCACAGTACATATCTAGTCACTTGCATACATTAATTGTACTATGTGCACCATTATAGGATACATTTCAGACAGTAAACACCAAAATCAAACTAGACTATCAAACATAGTGGACTGGCAGCACACATTTTACTGTATTTCTGCTGGAGGTACAAAACAAGACAAAGGCACTGTTGTTCCTGCAGAACTGGAGCTACAAGCTCACTCATACTATAGAAAAAAAAAACTTTAAATCAAAAGAGAGAAACTTGATCAAAGAAACAAAGAAGGCCAAGTAAGAACCAACATCCTGTTTGGAATCTCAAGGAGCAAGGCATTTTAGAAAATAGAGACTTCATTTTATGAGCCAACACTGGCATGAGATACTGTATTAGCTGCAGCAAAAAGAGTGCAGATAGAAAACAGAGCAGAAAGTCGATAAGGCTAAACATATCACACTATCATTTGAGATACTATAATAAGGAAATGCTTTGAATTTGAATTCATGGCTGCAATTATTAAGTGATTATGAGTACTGTATTGTACTGAATATACCTATTTCAGTTAGTTTGTAATATGTTGTGAAGTGGTATACTATAAGTATGCCTATTGTGCATCATGAAGTGTTCTACACGTTGTATATGTCCAAATTACTAACTCGTTGAATGCTCTATTATTTTTTAGCCATGTTACAATTAGGTTTAAATTGTTACACGTAGCACCTTTACCAGTGAAAGTCTCCCTAGTATCACTTCCCATATGTTCATAGTCCATCATTCCCTTTGTGTTTCGGTATCTCTCTTTGCTTTGCTGTCATTCCAGTTTCAGCACATACTGAGGAAGATGCTCATACCTGCTCCCTCTCAGAGTTATCAGTGTTAATGCAGGATTAAAGCTATAGCTGTGACTGTCTGGATGGAGCCCATAGCTCTTCAACATGAGAGTGGAATGGACCATCTATCATCCGCCATTACTAGAGATATACAGGCTGTGAACCGATTGTCTGCTGATGAGTACATCGTTATCGAGTGTGTATATGTGTGGAGAAGGGAGAAGAATTAAACAGAATTAAAGGTTTGTCAACACAGCAACAAAAACCGGTACCACCTTCCATTTCTTTCACTTCCTGCAACCGTCATTTATCCCTTAATGAGCATCTTGGAACAGAGTGACTCAGCGGTGAATCAAAGCTGACTCCCAGCTCGCTCATTAAGTCAGTGACAAGCTGAGACGGACAGTCCACAGGAGTCCCTACAGAGAGATGAAGCCTGCTCGCGCGCACGCACACGCACATGCACACACCTAGAGAACAACACTTTTGGATGATATAGATGGATATCAGAAACGTGTCCATGAATGAATCATGAAGCTGCAAGGAAGTCTACCAGGTTGATGTCCTCTAGAAGAACTTGAGGCCCATGAAGAGGCTCAACAGTGTGTTCCAGCATCCAATATGCTTCCCATACATATATATGCAAGTACAGACACTAATAAACAGTAGCCTTATTATGGACTAACTCCCTGACACAGAAGAGTACTGCCAGGTTCAACTGCTCATCTCAATTCACTGTTCTCAAAAATGTCTACAGGTGCTGTATTATGAATATCCAGCTAAAGTGCGCCTTGTCCAACGTGTCCTATTTTAGAGATCTCTGATACTGCGTGGACGATTTAGAGAAAAAGCATTGCTCCTCTAATCCATTATGCCTCTGTGCCATATTTGTTTACAATCAATCCGGCGCTGCTGCAGTCTGTTTGCAGCGAGAGAGAGGCCTGGGGCAAGAGGCCATGTTTTAGAGCTACCCACTGTTGCAACAGTTCAGTGGGTACTCCTCGGCGGTGCTGGAGGGAAAAGGAAAGCGTGTGTGTGGGGGAGAGGTGGGGATGGGGGGTGGGTGTGTGTGTGTGTGTTGAGGGTATAGACTAACAGTGGGAAGGCTGAGAAGAAGAGATAGTGCAGGACTCATTATCAACTACAGCAGTTGAGAGTTTAGCAGACATGAGGAGAGCTCCTGAGGGTTACCAACACAGACACACACACACACACACACACACACACACACATCTGTAATCTCCTCTCCTCTTTACTCTGTCAGCTCTCACTTGCTCTCCCATCTTTTCTGTCTATTTTTCATCCTCTTTCTTTTTCTCATGCAGTACATATGTCACATTTAAGTATGCTTTGTATCTTTCTAATACAGTCTCCCATTCTCTCTTTGGGGCGAACGAGTATGAAGAGCATACAGAGTCGGCATCAAGGCTTCTGAGAGCTATCAGAAAAAGACAGACTCTCCCTGGTCGTCCCGCTTTGCTACAGATTGATATCAAGTGTGCCGGAGGACACATTGTCCACGTGTGTGTTTGTGTGCACTGACTGCGTGCATGTTTATAATGTACAATGTGTGTGTGTGTGTGTATGCATTCACAAAAGCAGGCTGGTCACACTGCGAGAGAAAGCGACAGCTCGCCTGTTAATTGCACAGGATAATAGAGCAGCTGCTGATTCACTCCCATATCGGTGAGATTCACAGCGGGACGGGAAGGCTCGGGCAGGACATGTGAAGCATTAAGATGGACGGCGTGTGACTCTAGACAAAGAGTAAGGTAAAGAGAAGAGCAATTAGATTGATGTAGTTCAGGGACCTCAGAAACTTTCAGACAGCGGACACAGGCAGGATTTAGGGTACTCTCAAGAATAAATTTAAATAAGTTTCCTAAAACAAAATGTAATGAGGTTCTTAGGGCGACTTTAAAGCGCAATTCTCCCGTATTTTGTTATGATTTTTATCTTCTCTTGGTTTCTAACCAAAGCCTCATTCATCCCCCTACCCGGCCAACTTGTTTCCGTGGTAACATGTCCTCAGATAAACCCTTCCACTTTTAAGTTGGCACAAGACACACAGCACAAATGGTAAGTCAGCTAATTAAAACGATTGTTAGCTAGTGTAACCTAAAAACTACTGTACTAGCGTTTGAATGGACAAGCTACATTATAATGATGATTAACTTGTCCATAAATTTACCAAATTGCGGTTGTTGCTTGCGTTTAATTTATATCAATTTTAACAAGGGCGTTCATTTGTTTCCAAATTCAGTTCTTCATGTAAATACTATGAATTATGCAATGACTAAATGTCCAAATAACTACAGCAACTATTCATATTATGTGTTTTTACACTGCTATAAAGCTCAGTCACATTTATCAGATGCCATGATAAAAAAAAAAACAACCTCATTTGAACCTAATTTCACATAATAGGATATAACCACATGCTCATCAATTGGAGATGTGCATGCTCTATCATTTACAAATAATGCAAACTTAAAATGGTAAGTACATGCTGACATGCAATCTGACAATATCAATGACGTTCTTCTAATTGTGAAAAATGCAAGACAACCAATAAGACTTTACTACACTTACTTGCACACAGAGTATAATACAAGGAAGGTGGGAGTTAGACATGGAGGTAATGGAAAAGAGGGCTGTGTGGGCAGGATGGTACTGTTAGAGGTGGGTTGTCAGGGAAGGAACAAAAAAAAATCAATGATAATGTAAGGCCATGAATGCAAAACAGAATTGTCCAAATACTGCAAAGTATTGTAAAAGAGTTTCCCAGAATGCAACAGTCAGCAAGTCTTCACAGTGCCTCACACTCATTGTTTAACTGTGGCAAAAGCAATGTGAGAGACTCTAAATGTAATCTTAAAATGTACTTCCTGTCAAAAACAAAACATACCAATCTTCCTGAATTCAGATATTGGGTGAATTTGTTTTTATTTTTTTATTTTTTATTTTTTTATTAATGCTTGAGCAGGAGAGTACCTCTGATCTAGGGATAGGAAGAGATGATAAGTTGCCAGAAATTTAGCATGGACATGAAAAATGTAGAAGTAGAACGGTGAAATATTCAAATATTCACACACTAATTAATGTCTATGAATAGGAATAGTCTAAATTTGTGGCATAGAAATGCTGAGTACTCATCAGCACAAAGGGTCCTACTTACGGAGTGCAGGGACACGCTGATAACAGAAAGAGTGTGCGATTATGATAAGCCTCATCCCTTCATTTTCTATGCATGAGATATTGAATCAGAAAAAAAAGGAAGCCAGGAGCAAATGAGGAAAATGTTTGAGAAATTTCGATTTGTAAATCCTTGGAAATTGCCCAGGAGAGGGCACCCCTCACTCAATGGTATACAGTAGAGTGAAGGACACGCACGCACATACACACACAGTAGTGTCTTAATCATATTCACGAGGTGATACAAAATCTTTTTGCAGCCATTACTTTCAAAGTCTCCTCTAATTTTACTTGCTTTTCATCATTTTCCAGATATTCAAGCCCTCTTGCTCTACACTACATTTTAAATGCATGTCTCTCCTTTCGGCAAACCTATTAAAAATGGACACAGTGCAGTATTTGCATCTTCTGACAACGCAAACTGTGTTGCCAAGGAAACAGGATGCCAAGGTAGAAATTATAAATAAAGAAACAACTGGGGGCACCGGGGTTGTTGGCGACCGTGCCGATGTGCATTGCTGAAATAACTCAGCAAAAGCTCTGACTTGAATGATGATCAGTGAACTTCGGTGGAAGTGATTTGATGAAATCAAAGGTTTATTGATACGTGACTGAGTTTTCAAGACAGGTGCCCTGTATTGTGTCTTCCTGACGGCGCAGTCTGTCAGAATAAAGACATTTTCTGAGAGGAGCGACTGCCTCTAAAATGTAGATGGAATTTGAAAGCAAGAGCAGTCAAACAGATGATGCCGTCAACTCAACAGTCGCATGCATACCAGGTAGCCTATATACAAACATACACACACGTACAAACACAAATATTAGAAATTAAGACTGTAGCTAGCTCGGCCCCAGACCAATGTCTGAGAAAATCTCCATGGAAAAGATTCAGAGCTTCCAACATCCATATTCATAAGGTTATTATAAGGTTATTTTAATTACGTGTCCGTTCTGTCCGAACACCTTGTTCTAAGACCAGTCGAGAGGTGCACCCTTGGGTCCTCCATATTCATGACAGTGACTGTCAGCCACCTCAACTTAAACACAGCAGCAACTCATCTTACTGGGAAAGTTAAGTCTTGTGAAATATTTCCAAGTAACACATGAGCTAACAAATCTCTTCACACCCACCTGGCACAAAGAAATGGAGTGATCCGTAACATCAGACCCCACCCCTATGGTACCTTTTAAATAGAGAGAGGGAACAGAGTGGAATGAATTAAAACTTAGCCCAGATCATTTATATTTATAATAAAACTGCTTTGTCAAGGTCTCCATCTGCTAAAATGCAGATAGTCTCTACTTTATGCTCCATCAAACATTAATTTCACACTACAACTCAAAGTTCCAAACTCCAACACCTAAAACTCAGAACTTTCCAAGTCTCCTTCTCCAAGGTTGCTGTGTCTTGCTCTACTCAGCATGTGCCCCACAACTAGGGTGGGTGTGCAGTTTCTAGCCACATATCTATGAAACAAAACCTTCTAAAGAAGGACATGAGTCTTGTACTGTTTGCAGAACAAAGCAGAACATAATAAACTAAGATGACAAAATGGCCACGAGTCTGACAAATATGCAAAGCGCTGCCTCGCCGCTACACGTCGCAGCTTTGCAGCATTAGGTTTTGTTAGTGGGAAGGATGGAGTGCATGCAGTCTCATTACAGTCGAGAGGTTAGAGAGGTTCAGTTGTCACAAGTTAACGCACAGGGAGGTAGAGAAAGTCATTATTGTTAGGACTGTGGACAGGTACCTGAGTATATCTCCCTGCTCTTCAATTTCATCAGCAACCTCTTCACACCTGCAATAATGTGAAGAAGCCCGTCATCATCACAAGTTTGCAAAAAAAAAAAAACTCCACCCAAAATGTTTCCTCCCTCTGGAATATAAATGAGAAAGTTTAGGCCACAGAGAGAATCCCAAATGATCTTTGAGAAGTTAATTTTCCTATAAATAACATTATGTACTCGGAAAACAAAAGACTAAAAATCTCAGTTTGTGGCCACATCGTAAGGAATGGGTGTCTGATTTTATACCAAAACTGTATATATATATATATATATATATATATATATATATATATATATATATAAATAAATAAATAAATAAAATAAAATAAAAACATCAGTCAGGAATAATGCATATACAGTAGCCAGTAGATGAGGTATAAGCTCACACAAACAGGTAGACAGACACATGTGATCCACCCACTGACCATCCATTCCCCAGCATCTCCACCCACTCATTACACCCACTGACTGTCTCTCTCTCTCTGCCACAGCACTGTGTGAATGGTGTATATGGTGTGTTTAGTGGTGTGAGGACATCGGTTTAGTCCTTACCTGTGTTCCTGTCTGGTAAGATACAGCAATGCTTCTGCAGAATGCCTGGTAACACCTTCAAAGAAAAAACAGAGGATGAAGAGAAAAGGGGAAGGAGAGTTAGGTGGGGGTAGTGAGACTTTAATATCACAGCACCTCAAAGCAGATAAACAAGGTGGAGCTCAGAAGAAAAAGCAATGAGCCATGTTGTATCCCACGATTACCGAATAGCAACAGACACCCACTTCTCTCACCATTTGCATCAAAAAGAACTGCTCCCATATTTATCTAAGACCTTACTTCTACATGGTGATCTGAGCAGCCGAGCAGTAAATGATGCTCCCGGTGTGGTGCTATGTGGAGGGTTCATTTTAAACTGTATCTCGGCTTCAATCTACAAACAGTCAAAAAGGTGGGTTAAATGGTGTGTGAAGAAATATGATACACCAACAATCCATTAGCATGAAGCTGCACAGAGATAAAATATTACTTGGTTGAGATCGTTGGGGGAAAGAGGGGGGACACGTGTCAATCCAGTGTTGTCATGTCAACAGGTCAATTTTAGAAGTTTCCTCTGCTCTATCAGCAGGTTCGCTATACCAGGGAGTTGTAACAGCGAATACAGCAGCCAATTATTGCACAGCTCACAAGCATACCAATCAATAATGCATGCTTAGAATTTATTTTATTAAGAGTTCTTTAAAAAATTGGATCAATCTCAAGTTATATCTTAGCTGATAATATTTTGGATATATTAAGAGCTGCTTATGTCTCCTGACAGACTTAAAATACCAAACAAATCAAAAAGATAAAATGTGGTTGTGCAGATCTGAATATCAAAACATATCCTAAGCAGTTCTTTCTTTGTACAGTAAAGCATTGTTCAGCCTTTGCTGTGACACTGATCATCATTAACCTTCAGAAAGCACAAATAAACATGATTTCTATTTGAAAGCAGCCTATGGGGAAAAAAACAAAGGAGATGCAGAGGTGGCTCAGCAGGTGCCGTCTTTGTCCTTGCATCTAACTGACAGGCTCATTGCTGGCAAAGTGACCTCTGAAATATAGACAGAGCTCCACTTCATTTTTTTCCTGGTGATTGTGTTAGCCTTCCTTTACATTTGCACTTGATAGAAATCTACTACTTCTCGCCGGGACTGAACAGATCAGATAAGTGTTCCTTTTAATCAAAGAGAGGCATATATATATATATATATAAATAAAAAACAGTATTTCAAAAAGAGAAGAGGAAAAAAAAAAATAGAACGCTGATGAACCCAAATGGCTCATCATTCATACTGGATGAGGCCCTCCAGCTGAAACACTCAGGTCATCCACTATAGTCTCGTTTATCTATTTTACCAGTAGCTAATCAAGAAAAGAGGTAATCCTCTAAAGTATAAAGGAATTCCATGCAGGTTTGTACAAATGACACAATTATTTGGTCTTAATTAATCAACTCAGTTAAGTTTCTGGAGCTATTCCAGGCTGGCCAACCTTTACTGATCTGTTAAAATTACCTCAAAATGTATGATTGTAATGTCCTATAGACTGTATCAGTGTTAAAGTGAACATCCATATATGACCCAAGCTGTTACTACCAAGGCTTATAAACTGGAGACATTTTTAGCAAATACGCATATGCTTGAGATATACTGAGCATAAAAATCTTTTGGTGAGATGGCTGCAACCACAGCCACGCTAGCAGAATAAACAGACTAATATGTTTGGTTCTCTCTCCCACACACTCACTCTCTTTTAATTAAGCTTCCATTCAGTTACACAGCATTTTCATAATTAAACAACAAACACAATTTTGCATAGATTGATTAACATGTTTTCGAGCTGAAGCACAAACATTTAGTTCATTTCTTTCAACTTAAATTAATCTTGTACCAATATTGCGTTGTTTCTTTTGAGTTGCTGTGCTGCCGGGCCAAGTGACGCCTGAACTCCAGCATCATAATAGATTGACTTCTCCTTCATCTTCTTCTGGTTTTATTGGCAGTAGACAAACAGCTTTCAGGTGCATTACCGCCTAAAAGATTCACTAATCCAATGAGCATTGTTAAATACCTACACCTGGGCCCTGGACTATACCAAACTACTGCCACAGCCAGGGGGGTTGTTTTAACCACCCCTGATGTCTGTTGAATGGTTGGGCCAGCCAGTATATGTGGCATTAGGTCAGGTTTTTTTTCTTTGCAATGTACTATGTAAATTTGTCTTTTTAGGGATTTGTTAAGCTTTTTTTTTTTTTTGTTTTTTTTTTGTTTAACTCTTTCAGGGCTTGATTTAGTTATTATTCATTTAGTTTTGTTCTTTGTTATTTGTGTAAATAAAAATCCACTTTTTTTTTCAAACTAAACCTGCATCCTTTCCCTTGCTGTTTTGTCTGTATTCGGAAGAAGAGAAAAATATGGACAAAACATGTGGACAACAAAAGAAAAAATCATAAAATAGTAATTTACTTATTTGGGAGATATTGTTTGGATTGGATTGTTTGGATAATTTCACCCATTTCAGATGAAAGCACTAACCACATGCATGCCCTGTAATCCAGGACCTGCAACACATTTCCATTTGGTAAATGTGTGGCTAGATAAGAAAGCTGAGTGCATGAATAGCTCTGCAGAGATGAGAGATACAACAACTGGTTTTGTAATGAGGCAAATAGCTGCATGATGTACCGCTGATGGCTAGCTGGCTGGCTGGCAGAGACATGTACTGGAGGAGTGTGGAAAACGAACTGTCAGGGACACTTCAGTGTTTCAGACACACCAAGCTGTCACATGCCTTTCATTTATGCTTAAAAAGGATTGGAGTCTGGAGGCAAGACATCTAATTTCACATGTGTAAATGCGCATGTCTGTTCGTTTGTCTTTTAAAGCTTATCTTGGGATAAGCACGAGAGAATTCACGTCACCATGTTTGAACGAGACAGATTTACAAGACACACAAGGACAGCCCCACGGACACATATACTATAACTGGGACAACTGGAAATACAAACACGTCAAGAATCAGGCTTGATATTTTGGGCATTTCTAAAGGTTTGTTTACTCACATTATTCATGGAATTGAATAGCTGATTTGACATCAAAAGCATCCATACATGAAATAAATAACCCTGATTATATCAAATTTTAATTCATCATAATCATCCATTAAAGCCAGTAGTTTGAATTAGCAGTTTTGCAGTTTTTTTTGTCACATCAAAAAAACAAACAAATTAGACCCTGAAAGACAATCAAAAGCAGAGCCCTCGGGACTAGAGGCTCAGTCTTGAGAATAAGTCTTCAAACTCCATTGAGTCAGTAAGTTAATAAAAGGTCCCATTTGGCAATGTTGTAGCAGTTTACCATCATGGACTGGTTGCATTCCTATGTGGCCTGAGGCTGGAAGAGATTCTGTAGGGGGGCGTCATTAAAAGCCAAAAGTAATAGATGTTTCCTGTAACTCTCCACACTCATTTTTATCACTGTGTTACATCTGCATTTCTCTTGACATATGTGGGCTGGAAATGCACATGACACATACCGTACAGTATAGTGCTGTATATTATTTTAATTAAGCGCACAGTGGTATATGATATATCTCCTGTAAGTGCAGAATAAGACATTTTATTTCTTTATTTACTTTCTTTATTTCAAGCATAATAATATTTCTTTGGGAATGTTATAAAGCCAAAGTAAGATACAGTATGTAACAACCCATCAATATCACTTCATTATACAGTATGTCATTCTACATTACATATATATCCACTTTTAGAATGGTTCATTTAATAAATATAGATACCTGAGCTTCTACGTATAGCACGTGGAAAGCTGTCAGCTGCATTCATTTAAGTTTTACAGGAGGTGCTAGTGTTTTTTTTTCCCCTCAGAATCAAAAGAAAAACAAGGTTCATGGATGTTTTGTTTTTTTTTTTCAAATTTTTGTAGTTGTTCACTTAAATATAGCAATATGTCTGAAAAAAGCAGGTATTGAGCACACAGTACATCCCGCTTGTGACGGGGACATACAGTATAAGAGCACTCAAGAGAGACAAACACAAAGAGTGTTGAGGCAGTCGAGAAAGACGAAAACAACCAAATGCATGTTCATTAACTGAGAATCAAATGGACCAACTCAGGTGAGTCACACACCATTTGAGTTTATGAAGAAACTTTCCTCTCTAAAATCAGCACTCCAAAAATGACCCCAGATATATACGTACTGATTACTTCCATGCTGAAAGTCCATTTGTCTGGGAGATTGTTTTGATGGAGCCTGCCTCATGAGCATGAGGGGCGGGCATCAGAAATAGCCTCCATTAAAAAGTTTAAGTAAAAGAATGTTTTTGGTTTTTGGAACATCTAATTTTCCCCCCATTAATGATCAATGCGAGGTGTGTGTGAACCCTGTTGTCCTAGTTGCACTGGACTTTGGTGCAAATGCCACCAAACAAGTCAGGCTCCAGTTCACCAGGTTCATTCAATGGTTCTGCACCATCAGGTGTTTGGGGCAACACAATCTAGTTTGACCGAGGCTATGAATGGTCAACAGGAACCTCTCTTGTCCCAGTGGTGTTTTCAGGATGCTCACAGAACAAATACCTGTATTCATTCAGTACCAGGTACATGCACACACACACACACATACAAACATACACCCTCACCACATATCTCCACATGCTATTACAGCTGGGCCCAGGCAATTATCACAAGTGGAAGTGTAAATTTGGATATCTTGCCACCTCCTGCTGAGCTCTAGAGTGCAACTCTTCCTGAGTTAATGGAGATCTGAGAGGATGGACGGGAAGTGGAGTCACTCTAATACATTTCAAAGCTCTTGCTGTCACTGTTTGCTCCTTTTCTACCCAGTCAAACTATCATATACATCAGTGTGCAGATTGGGCAGAAGATAAAGCACTGTAACCAGTTGCCCTAGCGATAGCTACAGGAGATGCAGGGTTTTTTTTCCCCAATGTAATGTAATTGAAGTGAACAACACTGAAGCAACAGAGTTCAACACTTCTCTGACACAGTGTTGGTAATATATTTAAATTAAGTATCCAACTTCTATTCCCCCGATGCCTCCCCATGCTCACCCATGGGTAAATGTAAATGAAAGTAATAATGTGGAACTGAGATCCCCTCCAGATGCCAAGATGTTGGAAGAATGCCCTGGTTGGAAAATGAGCAGTGAGAGAGTGTGAGGGATATGTCGGTTTCCTCAGTCAGAAAGACCAACAGAAATAATACACTACACTGAGGGGAACAGGGATCCACCTATCATCAAACTACTCAGAAAATATGTGTATATTGTTTATTATTTCTCAAATGTCTTTAGTCTCTCCTTGATGTAAAGGGTTTCCTTGAATCAGAGCTATTTGCATCAACCTTTTGTAGACCAACTGCTGTCATGCCATTCAGCGGTATGGCAAACTATATGTGTTGATTTCTGACTTTTACTGCAAACTCATGTGACATGGACTATTTAGTCCTTGAACAATACCAACAGGTAAAATACTCTTAGAGAGAAAACTGCCATTTATAGTGTAGTAAACACTTTGACCACATTAGTACAGTTACAGCAATAAGTAATCCTCTGGAGCTCAATCAAATCTCTTACACCTGTCCCAGTTAAAACCTCTGGCGCCTTGACGATCCTTCATTACAGAGAGATATTATATTAAGATGATATATTCAAGTTCACTGCAAGCTTTAAAGGATCTGGTAAAGGCTCGTTTGTGAAAGAGCTGGGCCTTTTGCCAACAGTAATAGTATTAGAACTTATGCTCTACAAGGGAGACCTCAAGTTCACTTAGAACTGAATGGGGGTCTTTGCAGGGGTCTTGCACTTGCAATAGGATCAAATCTCACATTTAGTTGGTGTTAAAACAACAGACCTCAGGGGACACTTATGTATTATTCCTTTTAAGGCCGTGAGATGATTTGTCTTTGTTTCCAGTGAGAGTTTCAAACACGTACAACTGACGAGAGTTATTTATCTGCTGTGCCAACTTTCAAAGGACAGCTGCTGCTATGATGAAAACGCATCCGTCTGTCTGAATCAGGCAACCTGGCAAAATCATCATAAACGATGACATTACAAACTGGCATCAAACTGCCTGTATTTATGACTCCATTAGAATAGAGGAAAGGTTACACATAGTGTACCAGCTTTCTAATGGACCTTGTAATGAGTCACATCTGACTTAAGGCTATGTGGCAGCACTAACACTGGAAGAATACACTGACATCCATTTGCATGGCAGACCTGTGCCCGCTGCAGCCACAGAGGCGTACTGTATATACACACTTGGCCTCTCATGCCTTATTACACCAAACAAAAATATAAATGCAACACGTTTGTTCTTGCTCCCATTTTTCACAAGTTGAAATAAAACATGTAATAAGACTTTTTCTATGCATACAAAAAGCTTATTTCCTCTTAAATGTTGTTCACAAATTTGTTTAAATCTGTATCAGTGAACACTTCTCCATTGCCAAGACAATCTATCCACCTGACAGGTGTGGCATATCACCTGTGAGCTGATTAAACAGCATGATTATTGTGCACAGTAAGACAAAGTATTAAAGTGAGAGAGAAGGACATGGAGGGAGAGGGCAGAAACACATCTGTCACGGTGAGTGAATAAAAAGCCTGCTGAATGTTTCAACATTTACTTTTAGTCTGACTAGTCTACATTCACCGCTGCTCCTCTCCCCCGTAGACCCAAATGACATCACGGCACACATAAATGTATCGTTTTAACTTCGCCATGCATCTTCAAACAGATTATGAGAGCTTTATCATGTCACTGCCAAGGAATGTAGGCAAAGGCCACACATTGACAACTCCAAGAATATGTTTGTGTGGGCATGTAGTGTACATGTATGTGTGTGTGTGTGTGTGTATGTGGCTGCTTGTGCATGCAAACAAGCAGCAGCGTTGAAAATATTCTGAGACAAGCTACCTTCAATTAGTGCTTCTGAGGGGAAATGCTGTCATTTTTCTTTTTTTAAGACGTTGCCTGGTATAAGATGAGCACAGAAGCATATTTCTCCATCTCCATCAGGCTTTCATTGAAACCATTGATTCCTCACCTGGTTTAAAGCAGAAGTGGCGACGTGGATGAGGTGAAAGGTGGAGCCCCGTGAAGCTAGCGAGTGGCAAGTCATTTATTTCTCATAAGAACTTACAGAGGTGACATGCATTTATCGCCCACCACCTGGCATCTGTCCACCCATCAGTTTCCCTCTTTTTCATATAAAGACTGACTACATATGTCTACATATTGCACAGGCACAACTAGATAATGTATATACACAAATCAGCATACAGTGATATTGTCGACTATCGTCCTCATCGATTTTAAGTAATTACATTTTGCTCCTGACCACTTGGTGCACACTACCGCTGATCTGAAGCACTTCTCACTACCTGCATAATGAATGAACACGGAACACTTTGCTAGGACCTGAAATAAAACGTACTTTTACATGCACAGCTGTGCAGAGTATCCCCCGCGTCTCAGAGACAAGAAAGTGGACAAGTCTATTACCAAAGCAGCTGTGTATCATTGTAAAAGGGCTTGCTGACCACCGCCGTCTAAAAATAAAGACAATTTCTATTGTTGAGCAGGGTACGAGTGCAGCATCGAGGAGTGTCTTGGTGAAACTTCTAGCTGTGAGTGTGAACAGTAAAAACAGTAAAAAAAACATTTAGCTTCTAAAGCATTGCAATGAATATGGTCCCCTATTTTTTTAGCACCTCTGTCTGTGATTATGATGTCTGACTATGTGAGTGCTGGCAGCCAGCACTTTGTCACTCACAATGTGTGCCAAGTACCGTGCATTTGCTATGGATTTGGCAGCAGTGCTGAAGCAGACGTTCTATACAACTTCCCTTCGTCTTGTGTCGCTCAATCTGACACACCAATACCTGCAACTGCACTGAATCCTAAACAACATGATCTGTCAGTGTACAGCCGACAGAGATGACGAGCTTCTTATACAGACAGAGGGTTAACTGTCCTTACTCTTGTTACAATCCGAACAACAATAGAAACCTGATTCATACACCAGTGATAATCACCCATTCACAGTCTCACTACTTGATTCATCAGTAGGCTTGTGGGTATTGTGCATAACGCCGTTTAATGCTGTGCTTACTGCAACGTATTATGTAACATCTTTGCACGTCTGTGTATTTTGCTTGATTTTTTTTTTACAAAACCTACAACTCATCCAATGCCTTCTTTTGTTAAGATGTGTGGAGCTCCACTATCGTTTTATGATTGCCAATGCTGAGCTTGGGCTCTTTCAGACACACAGTCAGTGAAGCTCATCCACCCACAGAGATCAAACCTGACATAACATCCATTTAAGAAGTTAACCTTGTACTAAGAGGGCTGTTTTCTGCCTGAAATAATCCTCATTCTTGCCTCCTCATCAAGGATAAATGTAAGAAGAGGAACCACGTCCATGAGGAATAGCAGAGAAGAGGTGAACAAAATTAATGTGCATGCATAAATGATGCAAAAATCATTTATATTTAGTTTATTATGATCACTGATTATGATTAAACAAATTAGCATTTTGGTTTGATTATTTTTTTTTTGGAAGATTGTACAAATTCATCATTTTAGAAAAAAGCCAAAAGTACAAGTCTGATTACTTTATACAGCTAAGAAAAATCCTGCAACCAAAACATTCTTTCATCCCTTTCATGCACTCATGTACTGTAAAATGATAAAAATGCAATGTTTGAATCCTGCACATTTCATATTTTTTTTTAAGTTCAATGTGTGCTCAAAGATTAATATGAGATACAGAGTGCCAGAGAGAGATTTACCTTCTTCAGAGATGACATTCTAGGTGGATCCTCCTCCTGCAAAGCCCGTTCACATGCTGAGGTCCCAAGCCAAGTTTGGAGGGTGCGCAAATCCTAACTCAGACCGGTGCTGATGCTGAGCCATGAGGTGCCTGTTTAGTATTCTCATCTCGCCTCCACCCGGTCCTACAGCTGGTTCAGAGTGCGCACGCCCCAAACCGCTGTTATTACAGGATTCAAACACACGGGGAGCTCCAGTCTGATGCGTGACACTGTCAATGAATGAAGGAAACTTTGGCACCTACTGTAAACTGACCCTTACATCGGCCTTGATAATTTTGGGATAGGGAGACACGGGTGAGAATATGATTCAAGTAACATGAATCACATTTAATATAACATAAACTATTTTCTTCAGTGAAATATAAACGTATTATTCTACTTTTCTCTTGTTCATCAACACATACAGTAGTCGAGCAGTGACACATACTTGTGTTGTGTTTACATATCAAACTGTTGGCTGTTTTATAGGCCGATTAGAAGAATGAGTTTAACCGATCCAAACTATATGTTTGTTAATGGTGTACAGTTATCTATTTGTTCTGACACGTTAAATTGCTATAAATGTGTATGTAGTTTGGTGGGAGTGGACTATACCAGTCTCTCTCTCCGTCTGCTGTCAGCTTCAGTCTGTGTGAGCTGGTGGGAGGAGGGCAGCTTGTAAGGAAACCGGTTTTAAGGACCTCCAGCTATTCTTTTAGCTAACGTCACTTTGTTAATATGGGACGTTACAAAGCTCACTTATTTCACTGGTGTGAACCTCTGCTAATGCTACTTTTGGAAGCTAGCATACTAGCTAACCTAACTCATTCAGCTTGCTAGCATATTAGCTATAACGTTAGCTGCCTAGCTGCCTGTAAAAGTCACTTTTGCGTTTTTTTCTCACTTCCAATCAGCTGTCTGTCTCGATATGGCACACAGGAAAGAAGGTGAGCACCCCTGTGTCGTCAACATTATCAGTCTCATACAAAAACACATGTTTCCATTGTATGTAAGTAGCGAGCTAATGTAGCTAGCTGGATAAGTCTCGCGTTAATGGATCTGTAGTTATACTGTAAACAAATACACGTGTTGCTCTGTCAAACAAAAGCTACACTGTTTTGACACTGTAGATAAAACGTTGATATATGTCTGTTTCACACCATGTTCAGATACCAATGCCCAATTCAAAGTAATAATATGTAATATGTCAACAGCAGTTCCGTTCAACAAGTATTTTTCTTTCCAGTTCACATCATGTAATACATTATAGTACAGTAAATGTACAGCAATACATTTAATAAAGAAAAGAGCAGGAAGGAACTACAATACAGGGTTACAATGCAGTGTTACTATTAATTAATAAAAAAAAAATACACAGGTTGTTTATATTGTTTTTGTCCCTTGTGTGCTGTGTCACTTAGTATTTCAGTCAAAGGTACTCCAGAGGCTTTACCCTTCAGCTCCCACATTGGAGGAGGACCCCAGCCCACCATGCATTGTTAAAAAAACCCACATGAAAACAAAAGCTTCTCAAGGAAACCTTGCTAAAAGTAAGAATACATTTCATTTGACAGTTAAACTTGCTGCTTACTAGAGTACAAAGTACAATGCTTTCCTGACTTTTCAAAATGCACGAATGTACATTAAATGTACATAATCAACATGTTCATAGCTTTCTTTTATTTAATTTAATTTTTCCTCAGGAGTTGCAGGAATGATACAGAGTGAAGCCAATCCAGGCAGGCGGGTGTACACGGTCCTACCCCCTCCTGCAGACTATAAGACAGATTCAGAGAAATCTGTCACGCTTCCCCAGCTAGAAAACATAAATAGTGCAGAGGACCCAGCTGGTAAGACAACCATAATCTTACATTTATGGACTTGTGCTGTGCACCATAAAGCTAGGAGAGATTTACTGCATGGGGTTTCTCCAGGTTGCTTCTCTCTAGTATTAAAGTCACTCTTCTTGATTGTCTCTGCTACTCTTGTTAAGGGAAACAGACAGTGATAATCAATTACGTTCCTGAACTGAAGAGAACTTCAATGCAGTGCATCTGGTGTTTGAGTCCAGGTGGTTCTGTATTCACTTTGATCTGTCTATCGCATGTGTTGTTTGTCAGAATTGACTTGAATAACTTTTCTAGGATATTCTCAACCCTTATTGATGCCACCTTTGAAGCTGAATTGAGCTGAGTTGGATAATTAGGATAAATGTAACTTACATGTCCAGCAGCTGACTCATTTATAGGCCGTTTATGTTGTCTGCACTCTCTTCTTGCCTCTTCCTATCATGACCCGCTGGAGTGACCAGATTGTAATAACAGTCCTGGCTCATTACACGACTCTCTGTCATCATCTTCCTTAATGCAGACCTCCCCCCACCCGACGGTGTCGGTGGAATGGAGGACATTTGTTGGCTCATACAGTGCAACATCTGAAGGTGCCTACTAGAGTAAATGATGAGGTTAAGTTTGATTAATTGCACTCGAAAGTGTGAGTCTGAAATTGCAATCTAGAGTCGTGTTTAGTGTCAGTCTTTACACCATGTTTGCAGTATGTTATGACTGTTTCAATGCCATCTGAACACATAGTTTTGGATAGTGAGAGAAACATAACTCATCTAAAAATGTTTTCCATGCTGTTTTGGGGTTCACTTGGGTCAAGTAGTGTCTTGAGAAATATGGCAGGTCCATTAGTTCCTAATGTGTTTGTGTTACTGGGCCTGCTGTAGGTTGTAGTTGCTATACTTTGATCACTACTGAGATTCTTCTTTCCTCTTTTTTTTATACAGAGAAACACATTGACATAAGATACTTTGTTTAATTTTGAATATACCTCAATAAGACAGAATTGATTAAAAGCATTATTAATATTGCATATATTTTTTTTACATGTTCTGGGAAAAATATGATTCGGTGCACTTACATGACTGCAGCAAAGGGGGCAAAGATGCCCAGATGGTTGGAAGCCCAGATTATCTACTAAATGAGGAACAATATGACAGCAAGTTTAAATGTGCTATATTTTGATGCACATATAGACACATGGGGATTTTAGTTTGTCATGACTATACTCCATGTTAGAATAAAATTCAGTTTTGTAGTCATTGTTGCTTTGCCTCTTTTGTTGGCTGCTTGCCAGTCATTTATTTTACTTGCTATTGTGAGCAGGTCACTACGAATTCGATTTGGAGCTGCTTTCTTTGACCTCTCAAGACTTCTTGAGTTGTTAAGGAGAGCAGATGTGTGACGAGGTGGAGAAGGAGCTGCTCGTTTTCTGCATGGGCTCACGTTAGACTAGAAATTAACTACAAAACTGCCAAGCTTAAGCACAACTGCAGGAACCCTTATGATTTTTATTTCATCTTTCATCAGACATAGTGCTGGATACAAAACAAATGAACACAAAATGATAAAAGATACATGATCATTACAGAGCAGATTAAAAAGACTGACTAGAGGATTTGTCTATTATTTAGGCAGCACACATCACACACGCTGATTCAGCTGTACTTTTATTAACCACCTGTGGTCTCAAATTTGTTCCATTTAAGGCTAAGATTCAGCAGATTTATTATTTATTAGTAGAATCAGCTGGTGCAGTAATTGGCTGGAAGAAAAACGACAATCTCTTGGCCCCCAAAGCCACAATATTGGACTATTGGACATTACTGAGACTCAAACCCCCTACTGGTTTCAGCATCTTTTACGCTTTGATTGCTCCACCTCAATATGTGTCACAGAATCTATTCTGTCAATCTAACATTTTTAATTCTGGTGTAGGATTCTTCTGCTTAAGAGTAGATGCGCACATGAGGACTATAATGGATTCAATTTTACAAATGTTTTGAAACTAATTTAAACGTCATCTGTCCCATTATCCACAGAGGAGAGCATCCATGAGAGCACTGAAGACCTCGACCAGGATAAAGAAGCAGAGGAACAGAAAAGGAGGAGAAGAAGAAGGAAGAGAAAACCAGCCCTTCACGAAGACTCAGGGAAAGATGGAGAAGCTCCAATGAGTGAGACCTGTAGAGGTCAGGGTCAGACACCTGTGGATCAGGGAGGAGAGCGTATTAGCAGAAACAAGAAGAGGAAGCTAAAAAAGAAACGGCATAAAGAGAAGCTGCTTTCCATGGGTCTGATGCCCCGGGCTTCTGCACTGGAGTTCACATATCAAAAAGATGAGGAGGAGGAGGAGGTGGAGGTGGTGGAGGTGGATGATGAGAGGAGAGCTGCTGAGGTGTCGGACTTCCTCCGGACAACAATGGAAATCTATATGACTGATTGTGAGTGTTAAGACGAGGTGCATCAAGATTCTTATTCTTAATGTACTAAATCTTTTTTTTTTTTTTTTTTGCTTTGACGCTCAAAGCTGTTGGCGTTCTGATATGTAGTTTACAAACAAGTTGAATGATGAAAACATGTTAATGAGAACCAAAGATCAGTACTCTTAAGCCACTGCACATCTGAGACATGATGTGACATACAGTGTCAGAATAAGCTAAACAGAGAATAATTTAAAATATGGCGGCAGTAATTGGATGAAAATGTAATTGCTAAAATTGCAGTGCCATTAAAATGTCCTAGATGTGGAGACATAAGCAGCAGTCAACAGTTAACGTCTCTTTAAAAAACAAAAACAAAAAAAAAACAGGCATGTTTAATATAGGGATTATTAATGGCAGACACACAGTACAAAGTCCATTTTACCTAAAGCAATTGCACTCTCCGCTCCCTGAGTTTTTAATCAAAGCTTTGAATCCACGTAGAGAAACAGGTTCATTAAGCTGCAGTGTGTGTGCTGAATAGGTCATGAGCAGTATGCAAGAAAAGCTCCTTAGTCCTTGTTACCTGGTAAAGAAGCCCTCTAAATGAGTGAAGGTAATAATAAATGGTGAGAGTGCACAGACATAAGATTCACCATCTGGCTTTGTCAGTGATGCATTTAGGTTTTGATATAATTTGTATAAAGAGTCTAGACTTCTAGTAAAGTATAGATGTGGCAACAGTTACATAAGTAAATACATAAAGCCGCTGTAAATATGTTGAAATTTATAAAGGACATTTATTGTGTCAGCTTGAGATGTGTTAGATGCAATACTGAATTATGAAGCCTTTTATCAACAAACCACCTCTCACTTTTTCTGTGCTTCACCAGCCTCGTTGCATGTAGACAAGCTTCCTCTTCTGTCTGGGATGGTAGACGACCTTTTGAGCAGCATAGCCGGCGGAAAGAAGCCCGCCGCTCTGAAGCAGCTGTACAGTCTTAAGGCCTTTGTTCAACAGAGAGAGACAGACAGACTAGCAAAGGCACTTGAAGAGCTCTACAACAACTCTTCCATGACGACAGGTCAGTGATCCATCAATCAGAAAAATTTTATTCCTTCCGGGATTGCTCCTCCATGCTTGCTTTAGGCACATCAGTGACTTGTCCCTGCAGGTTAATGCCAGATATGAAATTTCCAGGTCTGGATAAGTACACAAAAAGGAAAAGGGAAAATATTTGTGTTCCCAGATGATTGCCTCTATTCTGTTTTCAAAAATATAACATTTCTGAAAATAAATTAATCATACAAGTAGTGTTGTTTGGAGCAGGCAGCCAGCATGGATCTGTTTTGCATAAGTAAACCATACATGTATGGCTGCGTTCATCATTGTTTCCATGGACACAGTGAATAAACAAGGCTACGCAGTGAAAATTAAATTATTGCATTATTATTATTATTTAACTTTTTTTCAACTCTTTGGGTTCTTGGTTATAAAAGAGACTACAACATGCGGGGCAACCAGAGTATACCTGCCTTTACTTGCCTTCATCGGCCTTCACCTGTATGCACTTGTCCTTCACTTCACCTACAATCACTTAACTAACATGTTTCAACGTTCATCTTGCATTAACACTATCACCAACCAAAACATCTCAAGCCGTTTGTGTGTTTGTGTGTTTGTGTGTGTTGACTACCTGGCTGCATAATTGGATCAGCAGGGACTTTTCAACTGTCACGTACACACTTGTTTGTGTGTGTGAGACGGAGGAGAAGTAGAGTGAAAAACACCAGCCAGGAGATTGAGGCCACTACCATATCAGGTGCCACAAAGTGACTCTTGTCTCTCTGTCCTTGTCGCCGAGACGACACAGTGTAAAAACCGGTTTGCTATCTCACCAGCAGAGCCCACAATAGAGCTGGCCTTAGATGCGCCTATCCTCTCCATGCACCTGCTCCCCTGCTCCGCAGCTGCTCGGAAGCTTTTCTAACACACCCCATCACCACCACCCCACCCGCTTCACATTGTATGAGTCACGCTTCAGTTCAGTTTTTTAACTCTGCTTTTTTTATATGCAACTCTACCAGTAGATTGTATCAAAGCAGCAAAGTAATCTAACTAAAATGGAAGAAGTCTGTCGACAGTCGTCACCCTTGGTGGGTGCATTGTGCAGGAAGTGCCTTGTCGAATGTAAAGATGTTTGGATGAGCAGTGCTGTAAGTAGCGACACTGGAGGCCAAGCAATCAGTCTGTTCCCATCAGGCATGTTTTTAATGGGCACTGCAGTATTTTATCTAACTTGAGCCAAAAGCAGAATCCCTTTTTTAGTTAGTAAAGGTTCATTCTACTTAACTCATCTTTGCTATCTTTTAGTATTTTACAGCGAAGGCACTTGCACTCTTGCTGTATTTGACACATTCATGAATCGCTACAATATGCCAATTTTTAAAATTATAACGTACGATTTGTTAAAGCAGCATTCTGCCATGCAGCAGCTAATCCGTGTGCTTGTGGCAAAGTCCTCTCGAGTCCTTCACTAAAGCTCTCCTCACTCTATCTACCTTTACAGTGGCAATCATTTGACTGCAGGAGTAAGTTTAAAGCAGATTTCCATTGAGCATATTTTCCTGCACCCTGGAGTTCCTCATGAATGACATTGGCTTGACTGCTCCCCTTTTTTATATTGTCCATTTTATGCTCTGCATAAATTCACTAAACTGAATCATTTTTTTTTATTCATGAAGAAGCAAAAGAAAGATTGTGTCTTGGGTGAGACACAGATGTGTTAGGATGAATCACTACATGCAGAGAAGTAGGAGGTAGATTTTAACACCGGCTGCAGATTTTGATTTATTATTCTCAAAATACAACTGCAAATGAGTCTCTTTGGTGAAAACACTGACTGCGACTCTGGTATTGTGTTGTCAGCAGTCGCCGCTGTAACTGAAATGTTTCTCTCTCTCTGTCTCTTTGTTTTTTTTTTAGAGGAATCTACTGCGGTCATTTCACTGTTTCAATACTGGATGACAGAAATTCTTCCCATGCAGGGAGACAAGAAGACAGAGGTTTCTACAACACACCCATGAGACTGTCAGTCACACAGAAACAGAGACACTACTGAAGGATTACTTCATTTCATTTAAACATGAATATATATTCTCTTTTTCTACTGTTGGGAATTCCATTATGCTATGTGAACATTATTTTTTATAAAATATTTTTTCCTTTTTTTTGGGTATTTTTCCTTTTTTATGCATTTTATATCTCACAAGAAGAAAAACGAAGCCTGTTAATCCTGATCTACACAAATTCTTCTGCCCACCATGAATAAGCTTGAAGTTGTCATTTATCGACCAAGCTGTCACTTACCTTCCTGTTTGTTAGAGTTGTTTTTGTATTTGTTTTTTTTATGTAGTGTATAATTATTTGAACATTTAATTGGTATTAACATCACATCCGTCCACCTTATCTAATTGCCAGCAAAGCAAATGTCAGCTCTGCTGGAGCTCCAGTGTTGTTTGCAGATGTTATGACATTTAAACCCAGACGGCTAACCTAAAAGCTTTTCAATTATCTCAACTTCCCATAAATCAATTTCTAACCAAGTTGCTACTCTATATGCCTTTTCAAATTTACTGTTTCACTAACTGTACTGAATAGATTAATAGTCTTCAGGAAGACAATAGTAATGATGTCTCTGCATATATTACTTATGAAGGGAAATGGTTAAGAACAATAACTAGCCCTATTACTTGATCCCCACATTTGTTGCAGTTATCTAACTGTATGCTCAGTATAGCAACACAACATGTCGATGAACTGTAGGAAACCAGTACCTCCCCAGCTTAACCACAATCACCACCATACCTGTCTACAGCTCAGGTAATCTATTCTAATACATTTACCCATAGCTTGTTGCCAGGGGATGAGTTCAGGTAAAGGGCAGAGAATTATCTCAGCTGGAAAGTGCCATAGTGATGACCAGAGTGAGAGCTGTCTGCCCTTCAGAGGAATTGTTGTCTTTCCAGAACTGGGATACGCCAGTAGCAGTAGCCACCAGCAGTTTTTACTGTACAGTGCAACCAAAAGTTCTGTGGATATGTGTGCAGTAGTGAACAATTAACATGAGAGCTGCCATCTGTGGCCTCCCTTCATGGATGGACGCACCTGGTGCTGTGTCTGATGGAAGCTCATGAGCTAATGCTGCAGACATTATCCAGAGAGGACAATAAGGACAAAGACCACATTGCATATAATTCTTATTTAATTTTTTTTTTTGTGGGTGTAGTGCTTTTGTGTGTTTTTGTCCTCCACACAGTAGTTAAATATACTAGCCATTCTAGCAACATGGCTGTGGTCCAGACTGAATTATCGCAATGTGGTGCTGTGATTGTGTACAGCCATTCATGGTCCCCAGAGGATGAATCCTATCGATTCCCTGACTTTTCATCTTGCACCACCTTGAGGTTGACATTTTTTGGTCTGAGGAAAATTACTCAGCTATTGCACAGATTACCAAGCATTAGTTAAAACATAATTGGGGATCCCCTGACTTTTCCTGCAATCACAATCATGCCTCATGCTAATGCTAAAAACACGCTAAACATACCTGCTAAACATGAAAAAGTTATATGCTGATGTTAGCATTTATCTTAAAGCAGTGCCTAAGTATGAAGAGAACTGCTAGCATAGCTCTAAACTTTTTAAGTCTTGTTAATGTTTTACTTCACCTTGTTTGTTTTATTTTTTTGTCCCATTTAAGTTTAGTTTTTTGCTCGTTGTATAATACTTAAGATGCTGTATTTTCTAATACCATCACACATTTCAGTGGCATCATGAGTTTGCAGAAGAAATGCAGGTAGATTATTTCATGGATGCATGAGTTGGGAGGCAAAATTGGGTTGTATTCCTAGAGATGACGAAGGTCATTGCTGGCTGCTCTCACTTTTGCGGTTCAGTTTGTTGTCCACTAAGGGAGACGTTATCAGTAGAGCTACCTCATTATAAGACCTTATTCTGAGTTGAGGACCCTGAGGCCAGAACGGATATTAAAGCTCAAAGAAATTTGCTGACATGGCAAGATGAGCCTTTCTAACATCAACAGAAAAACATCCAAATCAACCAACCTGGCACATTCAAATGGGTTTTAGTGGTTCTAACGTCAAATGACTTACCCCCATCTGTACAAGGCTATTAAAGGAACTGCTGAAGTCAGAAATACACTAGATGCTAATGTACTTTACCTGGATTAGTTAAAAAGACTCATTCATCATTTTTCACTTTTTTTGACATTAATTCCCTTCAAACAGAAAAATCATCACAATCCTGAAAATGTTCTACACAGACTCCAAAACATTGAAAACAAAGTATGTGTGACAATACTAATACACATATTTTATATTCTTTAATATATATGTATCATAGTGTAGGAAATGTATGTGAGATTACAACTTCACTGTAATGCACTGCATCAGACTAAACTGCATACAGTAACTTGGCATACATTTATTAGTTTTCCATTACAGTTAACTTGAAGCCATTAATTTCAACAACATAATTTTGTAAAACAGAATAATCATAATTAACCAAAAGTTGATACACTTTAATATGTAACTGTTGCCCAGCAGCTCTATGCTCCCTTCAACCTTCCTCCTGTTCAGACTGATTTATTTGTCCCTGTGTGCCAACTCCTGTAATCCCCTTAGACACACTACCTGCAGACGGTTATGTAAAGAGACTCTATAAGGAGTGACCAGACCGTCCTGAATCAGAGAGCTGAGCACAGGTGTGTGTGTCTACGCACATACATTTGGAAAGACCCTCTGTCAGTGGGTTTCTTGTCCTGGGAGTCCAGGAAGAGGAGCTTGAGAGAGCCATTATCTGTCATTCTTCATCTAATCGAAAAACACTGCAATCTTCCAAAATGTTTTTCAGAATCCCAAGACTGACTCCAGGATACATCAGGTTTCTGCAGGTGAGTGTAAACCGTTTTTTTAAAGAGTTCATTTTGAACATTCATGAAATCGGGGATAGTGCATGACTGCTGCAGAATGAGGATTTACAATGGTTTGGATCTTTCAGCTTTACTTTATCTAGGTGGAGAAGACGAGCAGAAAACAAGTAAACCACCTACAGCATACTTTCATGTGTGATTTTTACTCTCAGAAACATAGTTACACTATGCTGTCTGTACCACTGGGAATCGAGAATGTAAAATGCTGAGTCATTAGACAGCACTTGCTTATGATCTCAGAAAAAGTGGACTGCACTTTATTGAAGGAAGGAAGTATTTTCAAGGTACTGGTTTTATGTACAGAGGTTTATAGCCGAAGACAGTAAATACCACACATTTGTTTCACTAAGCTTTTTGCTGACATCATGCAGTCATTTTTTTTTTTTAGTCAAATATCTCAAGATGATAAAATGTAGTACTATCATATTAAACACACACCACCTACAAATATGAGGTATTTCCAGGCTGGTGTTCTAGTAATTGCAGAATGCTTTTTTGCTTTAGCTCACAAAACACAATCACCTATTTGCCACAAACAATGGAGAAATCCAAACTTGTGACAATCCATTGCATTGTAAATGGAAATGGGACCAGGTTGAGTGAGCTACAGGAATGGCTTCTTAACTGCCTGTGACGCAGCTCCATTAGAAACTATGAAGTTTCTATTATTTGCTCCTCTCTTTATTATTGTCAAGGGCCCACTGAGGAAATTGCCCATGTCACAAAATAGATGAGCTTTTTGTTTGTCAAAAGAGACAGACCACATTTGGTAAATGAGAGAAGATGGGTATTTAATCTCTTGGGAGAATGGTGGGAGGACTGGATGGGGCGGGGGCTGAGGTGAGCATATTGTGGCTCATATGATGCAGACAATAGTTTGGAAAAAAGGCCTGCAATACAGTGATGTGCTCCATAGGTCTGAATGTATCTGTGCATATATAAAAAAAAAAAGAACTGTTTGGCTGTTTGCTTGAAAGTTGTGCTATTTTTTTTTTATTTCTTTCTTCTCCTTTCAGACTCAGGCCTACCATAATGTGTCTGTGATGCCACCAGCTGAGAAGACCATGCCTGGTATGGCTTTGCTGCTGGGGGCCATGGGGATCGGGATGTGTGGCTACAGCTCAAGGCAGTTGGCCCTCAACCACCGGCCATCCGCCCGTGTGCTGCAGTGGGTTGGCACACACACTGACACCAGCACGGTGGGCACAGCAACCCATAGGACCCCCTTCCTGGATGATACTCATTGGGCTAGCACCTGCCAGGAGATCCCTCCTCTCTCCTTTGTGGGACAGAAGTTCCCTTAAAATAACTCGGTTGGATATAGATTGGCCACCATCATAGGTTGAGCTCCAATAACCACACTTTTGCATGTTTAAGATTGGAGCTATGCTGGCCCATTGCATCAATGTGGCCCATGTGCTCTCTGATAATATGCGAGTGTGGATATCTGACTGACCTCAACCTGTGTGTTGGCAGGAAGTTGAATGTGATATCTATGTGTTAGCTCGTGCAAAACACTTGCACAGATAGTTTAAATTCCACCAGATTGTATCAATTAGTCACTAATATTAGAGTCCTTAATGCACTGTGTGTGGGCACTAAGCAAAATGAATGATTGAATGAGTATGTAATGATGCTGGAACTTCCTAAAGACTTCTGCTGAATGCAGCTTGAATGAGCTAGCATGTTTAATTTGGAGACATTGTGTGTCTTTTTGAAGCCTGGCGTAAAAAGGGACTGACGCTTGGCAGTGCCCCTCTGTGTACAGATGGTTGGCAAACCTCTCTCTTTTTTCCCCCCTCCTCCCCCCCCCCCCCTCCACAGGCATACAGCCATGTGTAGGTGCTTGAGCAGCCCATCCCTGCCCGTGACTTTAATTGATTTCCTCAGAGGACGAGCAGGTGCCATCCATCAACGGGCCTTGGCGTTTGCTGCTGTAGTCTGGCAGTGACTGTCAGTCACCAGCCTGTGGTGGAAGACACAGGTTGGCTTTGTCGCTGGATCAGTGACTGGTGCTTCCTGTTTTCAAACTTTCCAAAGGTTTAATCAGGGCGGTGAAGAACAGCTGAAAGTGGCAGGAAAGTTTTGTGGACAGAAACCATCTTTTTTGTGTAATAAAGGGAAATGATGCAGCATTGATATAAAGACCTGAATTGTGTAAACAGCTCTTATACAGATACACCTTGCTGGATTACCGATGCTGATTTATCTGGCTGAGACAGTGAAGGCGTCAGGCAGACAAGGTAGACTGGTGATTCCTCCTGGATAAGTCTGTGTCCTCTGTGGGGGATTAACCCAAGTGGAAAATCATCCCTGGCACACACAGTTGTTAACCTAATCTGGGATTATAATCACGGACCCTTGAGAGGCAGACAGTCCTGTGCATCCCAACTTTGTACCATTCCCCCTGCAGTGTCCACCATAAGCCCCATTATCACATGCAGATATGGAATTGGTGTTTCCGTTTAATGTTGCACCAAAAAAAACGTAGCGGTGAATGTGGATTTAAAATGTGGCGAGACACTGAGTGTGGTTGAGAATGTGTGCCGTGCCTTATAAAGGGAGCACAGGGTCATAACTGTAGAAGTCCATTGAACGTATCAGATATGGTAAGAATAGTATTTCTCCATGAGAAGGACACAGACAATGGAGCAACTGTAGTATTCTGGTGAGATGTGAAAAAGGAGGATGATGGGAAAGTGTTTCATCACTTAGATGTCAGCCAGACCTTGTTATCAATTTTTTTTGATGGTGAAGAGCCATCCTTGTCTGTCTGCCAAATTGGACCACCAGCTAGCCGTGGCAGGTTGGGATAATTTAGAGCCCCAATACTGGATCTACAGAGCACTAGCTCAGTGGGTCACGCACACAGAATGGTCATAATCCACCCGGCAGACGGGCTAATGGCTCCAACTGGCATGAGATTAGTCACCTTACTCTGGACAGTGATGGACCAATAAATAATTTCTTAATGGGGTTGTAATGGTGTCAAAACAAAATACAAAATATACCACTGAGGGGGGAAAACAGAAGGTATGTTTTTTTTTTTTTTCTTTGGAATAACAGATTCTTCTCAGGCTCACATGCAGTGCCTGGTCATGTTTGGCTTTGCTCTCCCATGAGTGTGAAATCAATATGGATAAGGGCTGGAGGTTGTGTAATGCACCTGGATAGTTTTGATGGATTGTCTCTATACTGCAGTGGTGCACAGTGAGCACCGAGCACTGTGAAAACCTATTGATCTCAATCATAGAGTTTGGAGAGAACTTGTCTTCTTTCACTGCGGCAAACTTGGTGTTTCACTCAGCATTGCACATTTTTATGAGAGGAGTACTGCCAAGATAGTGTGCTGACAAAAAGGAATATCTGAAAAACACGTTCGCTGTTCCGCTTGGAGTGTTGGAGTAAAAAATACAGGAAATGTTTGAAAGCACAGTATTCACCCGTTACCTTGTTTGTAGGTGTCACACGCCAGTGCTCATCTCTTTTAGAGTCTGTGGAAGTGTACAAACTTGAGTTCAGCTGTGCCCGTTAGACGAAAGATTTGTTTTGTTAGCAATATTTAATAAAAAACATGTTGAAAAAGATTTATGAAATAAACGCATGCACTTCAGTCACAGCTGTGGGTCAGATTGTTTTATTGTGGTGTTGCGTGATGAAGTCCTTTTGTGTGTGTGTGTGTGTGTGTGTGTAACAGGAAATAAAGGCTTTTAGTCAAAGTGAAACTGATGAAGTTGAATTATTGAGCCATGTGTAGAGTTTAGAATCCAGATACCCAAACCATTTCAATCACAGTTCATCTTTGTTATTAAGATAAATCATTTCTTCATTTTTAAAAAAAAATTCTGATACGTAAGACAAACAACATTAGAGGAGTCTGAATCTCCTCAGTGCTGAAAACAAATGTATAGAAAAGGACTGTCAGCCTGGAGCTGTGTGGTACTGTAGGTCAGTGGGCCATCAGCCTGTGTGAGCCCAGCTTCTTCTCACTTCTATGGTAAGATGAGTGTGCAGACCTCTCAGAGGCAACAGGTTTTTCCTAATGCAGCCTCACTGTGCCCTCCAGTGGACACATCCAGCGGGTATCAGTGCCATCAGTAGTTTCTTCTTTATTTCTTTATTTTTTTGCTTTTTGCTTTTCGCTTTGCTTGTTTTCAGATTACAATCAAGGGCTCGTCTTCACGTGAATATATTTCCTCCAGGATTAAAATAAATAAATAATGTAATTAAACTTTTCTGAAAGCAAATGCAGCAGCGTTTCTCTGCCTACCATCCGCTCTGCTCAGTGAAGACACGACGAGGCGGCGCACTGAAGGAAGCAAAGCGTGGAGGACAGTTGTAACAAAGTCAGGACATTTTGGATTTATTTTGTCCGCTTTTAAAGGTTTGTAAAGATTTATTTTTCCTTTTTATTCCTCTCCGTGCTAGAAATACGGCGTTTAAACTAGGTTAAAAAGTTTCGCAACATTAATTATTGAACGCGGGCGTAATTCATGCTGCCGTGTAAAAGTTTGATAGGGCGTTAAAGTTTACATGCCGTTACAGCGGAATGATATGTTTATACGTTTTATCAACACATCATCTAAAATCCGTTTTGTCAACTTGCTCCAGTTTTGTTGCTGTATGTGTGCTTCTGTGTTTGGGTTTTGGCGCAAAGTTTCTTATTTATTTTAGATGCTTTTTAAACCAAACATGCCAATAAGTTTGGGACATGTGGACACTCTGGAGTGTCCTACTGGAGTGTCCTCCTGCAGCTGATCACATCCATGTGATTTAGTCTCAGTGTGTATAGACGCTGATTGTCTTGTATCATTAAAATGTGCAGCATGAGTTTCCTGTAAACTCCAATCAGTCTGTTATAAACCTGAAGGGAATCAGGTCAGGGTGTTTGTTCAGACTTGTAGTCACTGAAATATTTTCTCAGTTGAATATATATATATATATATATATGTGTGTGTGTGTGTGTGTGTAGGTCCCCTCCACAGTGCCACACTGGTCTGGGCTGAGTGAAAGAGCAACAAGCACCTGCAGGGCCGCATCAGTGGCTGCAGTATGGGCAACTTTTCCAGCAAGGACAACCATGGAACCACAGGTAGGTCAACAGATACACACACACCTACGATCCTGCACTTTCTCTGCGTTCTGAAGTGGATTTAAAATATATATTACACGTGAGTGTTTTGGCCTCATGTTTATAGAGAAAAGGCAGCACACTTCAAAGCTCTGATACATGGTGAAGAAAAGGATGATAGAGAGAAAAGGAGTGGTATAAAAAGTGAGTATGAAAGAGAGGGATGGATGAGGGGTAATCGGGGAAATTGAAACCAACAAAAGGGGAAGCAAGCTGAAAGGCTAAGTGTGTGTGTGTGCTGAGCGGCAGCGGGAGTCTTGGCAGCTCTCCTGTGTGTTCCTCAGTGAGTGGTCATTCTCCTCGCGTCCCTGTGTGATTCGTTCAGGCCCCTCCGGGCCAGCTGTGATGAATCGGCAAAATTCCCCGGCTCAGCACAAGGGCAGCGGATTAATCATAGGAAGCCTAATGCTATCTGACACTCACACACACTCACCCACAGACCTCAGTGGAAGCCGCACACACACACACACACACACACACACACATTCCCTCAGTCAGTCAATCTGCCTCCCGTGCGCATGGTTGGACGAGCACATTAAGGTTTGGAATGAAGAAATAAAAAGCAGGGGTAGCATGAGAACGTTATTAGACAATCCTGCCATTCTTTCCCAATGATTTGGCCTTACAGCAGGTGGTGCATAACTGCTGCTCTTACATCATAAAATAAAATTGTTCATTTCAGTGTCCAGACAAGTCCAAACAAGGAAAAGGCAATAAGAAAAGAAGGAGACACGATGCCTAGTTGTTCTAATAGCTTCTTAAGCTGCTGTTGGTGGCATGCTGAGACCAAAAAGTGGAAAACACATCTGTTATTGTTGTCATCATCAAATTTAGTTGTGACCGAATGCTGCAAACATGTCTATCGGTCTTCTGTGTATGTGTGTTCCTGTACTGGAAGCATGAATGTCGCAGCAGCATTGTGTGATGATCAGTCCAAGAGGAATGTCTCAGTTAAAGTATTCAGGGGCATGGCCTGGACGGTTGCTGACCAATAAGGGCCTCGCTGTTCTGGTCACCTCACTGAATGATGTATTCAGTGCCAACATGCCAGACTAGTGACCACTAAACTGTCTTACTTCCTTCATTCTGGCCATGATTCAGTTGTTCAGGCATTATTTTCAGTCTGTTTTGCCGGATCGCTCACAATTAGTCAGAGCATAAAGTCGTGAAGGTTTTGTTTTTATTTATGCTTCACTTTGACTTTTGAGCCTCGCTGTGTGTGATGCATGTTCAGTTTGACACTATAAGGCTGCTGAAAGGAGAACGTCTCTTTGTTCTATAACGCGTATACCAAGAATTGACTTTTCAGTTGCATCCAGAAGTTAAACTTTTGATTTAGTAATTTAAAGAATGTTAATAAGGTAAATGATCTTTTTTTTGTGAAACATCAGACATAAATTTTCAAAGCGGAGTGTTAGCGTTAAAGTATCTATATTAAAACATGCCTGGTGCAGGTTTTTATGCGTTTGCCTTTCTTTCTCTAGGGGCCCATGTGGATAGTTTCCACACTCCTCCTACTTCTCCACAGAGTGACCTGCCTGGGATCACACCTGCTGTCCCCCATCTCCTCCCCCCTACCTCACCTCAACCTTCCTCTGCTGCCCCAATTTCATCTCCACCTCCAGTCCCAATCCTCACATCCAGTGGAAAGAAATCACAGCCAAGCACTACCCTAACCTCTCCCAATCCCCGTCCTGATTGGAGGCCTCATCCACCAGTCAGCTTAAACAGCACCACGATTGGTCCAGGAGTTAGCCCGGTACACCACAAACCAGGAAGTACTGCGGCAGTGAAAGGACAAGGCGCTGAAAGGAATGGGGTTCCTCCTACCTCTACCCCTCGAACTCCAGTTGCCCAGGGGAAGTGCGTGGCTGGCAGCCCCACAAAGAGCCCCTCTTCTCCGAGCAGTTCCTTACCTGTTGTGCGTAGCTCTTCCAGGCTGAACTGGAGAGAAAGGGACAGTGGTCTGAGTCAGTCTCTGCTGCCAGGTCTAGAGACCGGTGACAGCCAGGGTGAGGAAGTGGAGAAGCTGCTGGAGGAGTGTAGGACAACACTGGGTATCACAGCCAGTCAGGATGAGGCCACAAGCACAGCAGGCAAGAATGATAATCCTAGTATTTTAATTTCTTGAATATCCACGCCTGAAAAGTTTTGTATATTTTATTTCGTTTTCATTAATTTCCATGTTTGAAGTTGGTTTTTTTTGCATTTTAATGTGCATGTGAAGTCCCCTGACATTTCTTTACCTTCCCTCAGAGATACTGAAGCGTCTACTGACAGAAGTGAAGAGTTTGAAGAGTACCTTACAGGTGAGACATGCTAGAAAAAAAAGGCTTTTGTTTTGAAATATGTCCCGTCCTGTTATTGGCTTCATGGCATGATATTAATGATAATTAAGGGTCTTTAGTTTTTATTCATTTCAAAAGGTTTGTTTTTGTTCTTACTCAAACGTACCTTTTCCCGTCTTCAGTCCTAGTTCTCCACACACGAAACACTAAAGTGGATAAGTATAGCTACAGAAGCAGGAAGTCACACACTCTGATTATATATAGATCAGTGTAGTGCTTGTGAGCTTTCATCCAACAGATAACACCCTGTCATTCCCCAACCTCCTCCTCTATCACAATAGACCCTGGATTGGGCCCCCCTTGGCCCCCTGGGAGCTGCAGCTAATGGAGGTCTTCCTGAGAGGACCAAGAGAGGAAAACAGTTGAGGTCATCCTCTGTCTCGTAGCTCATATGTGTAGAGATCAAAGACGATTGCATTGTGGCTCCTTCAAAATATCATCAAAATATGATCAACGGGTATCATTGGCAGGATACCTGTTGCCTTGGTTGTTACGTATTCAAATCATAAATGAGTGTGGAAAAGTCAAAATTAAAGATTCTGTTACAGTAAGCCATCTCTGAAATCTTTCATCCTTTTAAAGTTTATATCGACCCACGCACAATATGAGTTTGTCCAATAGCCTACCAGCTGTTCATTATTTATTCCCTTGTCACAATAAATATTGTGTCACAATAAGAAGACCCAAACAATCTGCGAGCATTAGGCGTTCCATGCTCTTATGAGGATGGTGATATTCTGTGGTAATTTCCTGTCGGTCGGTTGTTCCAATTCCTGACCCGCCCTTTTGAGGATTGTAGCTAGAGGCTCCCGGCTTCCTCTAGATCTGCCACAGATTGCAACAGCTGGAATATGACCTACAGAATGACTCCCCTCAGCCCCATCGTTTTCTCCTCTTTTCTGCTCTGTGTGACTGTTCTCGTTTCTATTGTTCTTTTTGCAGCATATTAGAATCCAAATGACTTTTAATTGCATTAAATTGCAAGCAGGTGCTAATCTGACGCACATGATCATGTTACTCGTATTCTTTTCTACTCATCACACGTCCTTCCTGTCATCTTTTTCTCGTCTGGATATTCTAACTCGCTTCTTCCCTGTCTTTTCTTCCTCTCTTTTTTTCACTTTCCCACATCCCCACAAGGACCTGGCAATATAAGCTTCCCATAGGCCAGCAAAACCTCAGAGAGAGACTGTGGTATAGCACTGAGAGGTAGCCATGTATTAGAAATTGAGGCAATCCAACCCTGTTTACATGGGCCCTCAGTAGGGCAATATAAGGTAGCAAAGCTCCACTTTATGAACCCTCTCAGTCTGCTCTGCTGTGAGCCTTTTTTGTAGAGAGCTGGAGAAGCAGTGCGGAGGAGGGGGTTCACATTCGACTGTTCAGGAGACAAAACTTGTTTTGTTTTGTGCAGTGTGACGAGGTGGAGGGAGGGAGAGGAGGGGCAGGGGTGGTGGGGTCTGTTTTGTGTGTGTGTGTGAGTGTGAGGTGTGTGTGTGTGTGTGAGAGAGACAGAGGACTCACAAACATGTACAGATGCATTGAAAGTCTCGGTGAGTGCCATTGGTTTTAGCTTTGTAGGGAAGCCTCCCCCACTCTTCCCTTGCTGTGCCTCTCTGCCTTTTCTTCATTCCCTCATTCTTTCTCCATCAGAGAGCTGACCACTCCTCCCTGAGCTCAAGAACTCAAAACAATTACCCTACAACCTTTGCTGCAATGCTGTCCTCTACTTCATCCCTCACATCCTCTTTATGTCTTTTCCCCACCCCTCCTCTAACTAATTCCCTCCCTTCCTACTCTGTTCTTCCACTTCCATCCCTCTTTTTATCTGACCCCAAGTTCCTTTTCTCTTCAGATCTGTCATCTTGATTTTTTTTCCATATTATTTCCATATTTGATATATATGTCATGTTCTGACAGCTAAACCTCTTCTCCATGCGTCTTCATCTCCATGTTCCCAAATGCAAACCAAACAGTCATAATATATTTCTGATGAACTGCAGTTAAACGGAAAAGATTGTCAACGGATGTGCAGTGAACTACTAAGAATGTTTTTCAATGTGCCATCTGTCTGTGCTTATGTGCTCCACCAGTCTTCAATTGTCTTGATCAACAAAAATGAAAACACTCCATTCATGTCTGGGTAGCGGGTGTGTGTGTGGGCGGCAACTCAGATTTGGATTTAGAATCAGTTCCAGGTGAATGCTGCTGTAGATTTGCAGGAATGATCTCCAGGTTCCTTCTGCTCTCTTTCCCTCCTCACTAGGCAGCTCCTGCACTCAAAAAGTCATGTATCTGGAGGCTACAGAGGCAGTTCAAATTTAGAATGAAGATTTAGTGAGTTTGGTGGGATTGGAATAGGGGGGGGCTGCATTGTTGAATGTTCCTGGTGTGCTGAATTTGCAGTGCAGAATAAATTGCACTGACTCGTGACCTTTTCTTTGATGTCTCTAGACATTTAAATGTTCAATATGTAAATGCCAGTGCCAGTTGGAGGAATTTTGGCCATTTTGTACACCCGTAAGAGGTGTAAGAGTGTATTCAACAGGCTGGAGAAAGCTGGAGAGAGAGGAGCTATTACAGAGTTAGGATGTTAGAAAGACTGGGTGTGGAGGTGAACTAGGGACTGATGGTTTGAACACAAACACACCCCTGGACACACTTACACAATCTCCAGTGTGCTGGACCCTTTCCACGAATTGTCAGGAAGTCAGATGTGCATCAAAAGTATAGACAAGTCTGTGTGTGTGTTTGCAGGATACTACATCTGGTCTTGCAGTGGGGCACTAGGTCAGCTCTTTAGGGACTGTGTGTGTGTGTGTGTGTGTGTGTGTCTTAAGACTGACAATCCACACCCTTATCTCAGTGTGAAGTGAGGAGCGCCCCTTCCTGTTTCCTTAAACAGACATGCTCCAGTTGGAGTGTCCATGTCCAGATAACAAAAGGCCTTGTGAAGACAAAATCCTTCAACTCCTAGTGGGGTTTTTAGTATTTCTAATATAGAACATCTCTAAACAGTGACCACTATGCTGCGACTCATATGACACGTTTCCAGAGAAGAGTGTGTAGTGCAACTTATACTGAAAACTGTGGATGTGTGTGGGAAAACCTAACAATGTGGTTTGGGCTTGTTGGTGAGGTAAAAGAATAAGTGTGGGACAGAAAAGGGGAATATGATCTGTGTGTATATATGTGTGTGTGTGCGCATCCAGTATAATTGGGTCCAGCTGTGGTTTTTGAGTCACTGGTCAGATGAGGGAGCGACTTGGCTCAGATATCACCTCCTCCACATCTCCATCCATTCTTCATCTAATTACTAACCTTCACAGCTCCTCCAACTCCTCAGCCCTCCCTCACGTCTCTCTGGCGTACATTGGCTCCACAGTCACTGTGCTTCCTCCTGTGTGTGTGTGTGTGTGTGTGTGTGTGTGTAATATCAAGCACTTTTATTATCATTCTTATCTTGCTTTCACCTTCTTTGTCACACCGTCTTTACTTTCATGATGATGGTTACTAAACGTTTTAATCTTCTATGTATCATTTACCTTTTTGGCTTCATTGTCTTTGCGTGCATCTTTTTTAATGTGTGTGTGTGTGTACCATATCCACTGGTGGAGCGTTTGTGCATGTTCAAGGCTAGAATGCTTTCAAAAGACGGGAAACCGAAATCCTGAGTCACTCATCTTATCAGATATGAAACAGTAAATCAGAAGCTTCTTATCGTCTTATCTGCTCATTTCTAATGGATAAGTGAATAACAAGAAAAGCAGTCACTGAAATGTAGCGACAAGGTTGATGACACATAAAGCAGTTGCATTAAACCTCCTCGGCACTGCTCCAAAATTCTTACTCAATACCAATTTTTTTTTTTTTGTTGTGCCCTAACTTGTTAAGTATCTTTTTAAAAACGCTGTGCAAGTAATTCTTGTTCACTTGATGTCGGATGATATCAATAAAACATTCTGAACAAAAAAAAAACATTTCAGTTAGGCCTCATTAGAGTTGACTTGCCAGCTCCACTCCCCTCTGCTTGCTGAGGCTTGCCACTCAGTTCAGTTCAACTTGTAGTCTCCTAATGGGGGTCAAGTGGATATTTGATTGTCCATTTGATTTAAAAGTCAATGTTCAGCTGTTTTTTTGGCAGTCATATCCAGTTTGGATGTGAAGACGCCAGATTGAATCCTTTTTTTTTTAATCGTTTGCATCGAGTTGATTACAGTAGAATGTTTGTTGAGGAGTCGTAGCCTGATCTGCCTGTTTATACTGTAATAAAACCACACACACACAAAATGCATCGATCCAAAAATAAAATGAGAAACATCTGTCAAAGCGGTTGTAACAGTTCATGTTTAGACATGATCTACATTTAAAGATACTCTAATGATGTGTATATATTTTTTTTTATATTAACAATGAGTCCAATGACTGCATGTAATGTGGAAGGAATTGCTCATAGTGAATTATTCAGCTCTACAGAGTTTTAGTATCTTTCTGTAGTTAGCTTTGGTTTTACAGGCTGCAATGCTTCCATCAACCTTGTTAACGACAAGCAGAAAAGCTCTGTTAAACCCTCTGCGTGCACTCAGCCCAGCACCAAACAGCAAAGTTCACTTCTAGCTGATGAGCCCAGGTGAAAGTGAATCCACTAGCCAGGATAACTGAAACACAACTCCTAATTAATGCTAACGTTGCTCTGTGATTGCTGCATGTACACTTACACTAACATGTTAGATATATCAATTTATTCAATTATATGTCATGTTTACAGATAAAAATGACTTAACAAGGGTTTAAGCACACATGCACTTTAAAACAAATTCGCATCTTTATGGATTTTACGTATTCTTTACATAACCGCATCCTTGCTTTTCCTTCCAGACGGAGCGTGGGGAGTGGCTGCAGTTCCAGGCTGACCTTCAGGTAGCGGTGTCAGTGGCTGACCGTCTCCGAGCCGAGGCAGAAGAAGAGCTGAATGCGCTCCGAACGTCCCAGAAGGACGTCGAGAGGGAACTGGCTGCTGCCCAGCAGAGACAGAAGGAGGCTGATGTGCAGCTGGTCACCCTGAGTGGGGAATTGAAGGAGAGCAGGCAGAGACTGGCTACTTTAACACAGGCTCAAGGCAAAACTGACATCCAGGCTCCGTGTCAGGAAGCAGAGAAGGTCAATGGTGAACCAAATAATAGCAAAGGAGGGACCCAGAGGGGCAGGGAGAGAGAGGTGTACAGGTTGGGACGAGAGGGGGTGAAAAGTGTGACTCAGAATGAAGTGATGAAGAATGTTGTCAGTGAGGAGGCCAGAACAGACTGTAAGAGTGTGACTAAACGTTACCTGAGAAATGTGACCAATGAGGACAGGAGTGCAGAGGAGGCGCGGCCTAGTGAGACACGAAGGACGGTGACCACAGAGAGATCAAGGTGAGATGAAAGTGTTTATAATAATGATCTGAGAAGTGGCTACTTTACTGTTGTTACTACGGCACCATTTGGTGGCACTGAAATGTGCTCATATGACAGTCATATGTTTCTCTAATGTCTTGCACATTTTCTGTCTCTCTCTCAAGACAGTCAACAAATTTAGTCAAGACTGTTTTTGTGGTTTCCTTTCAAAGTGTTGAACTCAATCCGCAGAGCTTCACAGGGCCACTTGAGGACAGTTTGGACTGTTATTTATTTTTTACCGTATATTACAGAAGCCTGTCCAGATTACCCACATCCTCAGACACCCCCACGTTGCAGAATGGTACCTCCCAGTCCAATACTGCCACAACTGCTGGATCTACAAACAAGGTGAGCACCTTTTATCTTGGTTTTCAGAAGATCCTTCTTTAGAGTTTGTTTTTTTTTGGCAAGAAAATAAAAATGTGCTTGTCAATAGTCAATTTGTTTGCTGTGCATTTAATAATGTTGACTTTTTGTTTATTTTTAAGAATGTGGGGCAAGTCAGAGGGCGAAGAAGTCTGGATTGTCAAGACAGCAGGCCAAACATTGATACAGGTGTGTGTGTGTGTGTGTGTGTGTGTGTGTCATGTTATTTGTGCTTTATTTGTTCTGTTTTGTTTTTGTTTTTTTTAACCATATACTGTGGCTTCAAATGTAATGCCAAAAGTAATCGGCTTCTTAATATAAACAATATCTTAAATGACTATATGTAATATGTAAAGGGTTACTTTGTAATCGTGATTATTACCTGATCCTCCAGTTCCCCTCAACTCTATGGAGTGTTTTCATTTCCTTTAACTCGTTGTTTCGGTTTTACAGCTCCGAGCCAGATATGTTTCTCAGCTTATGGCATGTTTAAGGGTTGTGTAACTGAGCATTTCATAATCACGACTTGCTTTGGCAATACAGTAAGGTTTCTTGTCTTTGCAGGAAAACGTGAGGAGTCTTTAAACAAGTACAACTCTGCCCTCACGGAGCTACCACCCACCAAGTGAGTACATACACACACACACACACACACACACACACACACAAGCACACGCTGGCTGACCTGATTGTTACATTCTGAGTAAATCTAATTATCAGTTTCATGTGCATTTGTCTAGTGAACTCATAAAACTCAGTTTTGGAGCCAAAACACCTCTTTGACACAAATCAATGTGTTAATTTAATTTTCTAAAACTGAGTCAACACTGTAATTTTTATTTTTTTTGCAACTCCACAAAAGCTCTACTTATATCCACAGTTCCTGTTGTGTTAATAAAATAATTAACACTTTTTTTTTGGTCGTCGTCGTCAGGTCCCAGGATGGTTTCAACCTGCTGTTGCGTCGCCATGGAGGCTCGAAGAGAAACTCACTGCTACGCTGGTGTCAGAGCCGAACTCAAGGCTACAAGGTGATCATGGATATGATTTAGCATAAAAGTCTCACATAAAGCTGCACAAGACTGTATTTTTTTATTATAAATTTTCACAATAGCACATTAGGACTGATAATATTTGACAGACATAGCTTAGTTTCAGCTTCAGTTTACCAACATGTCTTGAATGCACCATGTTTTTAGATTCTATACTTCTTGATTCTATGATTATATTATAATTTCAATGGTATTAAACCATTGAAACTCATGTGATCCCATTATCCTTCCTGTTGTATCTCTCCATGCAGAACATTGACATTACCAACTTCAGCAGCAGTTGGGCGGATGGTCTTGCGTTTTGTGCTGTCTACCACACCTACCTCCCTTCACACATCCCTTACAGCACCCTTAGTCCAGAGAACAAGGTAGGAACGGTGTCTGGTTCCTGTGTAATGGATAGGACCTGGTGGCTTTATGGTGTTCAAGGTATTGATTGTTCTATTCTTTGTAGAGGGAGAATCTCAGTCTGGCATTCAAAACAGGAGAGACTGTTGGAATCGCACAGTCTCTGGTAAGCCTTAGTGTTTTATTTTTATACAAATTGAACAAATCATTTTACTGTAGAGCCTCATCCCACTTCTCTATCACAAACACAAGGTTGATTTTGTTTTTGTGTGAAGCTTCTAAATTTGGTGGAAATGTTTGTTTAACAGACTGTAGTGGAGATGCTGAGATCAGGTGGTCCTGACTGGCAAAGGGTCCTGAGCTACGTGGAGAACATGTACCGTCACTTTGAGATGTGACCGCTTGAAGGTACAAACAAGTCAATTCTATTGTGGATCCTGAAGTACTCATCACACTCTGCAAGTTGTTTATAATGATGGCTCCCTTTTTTTTTATAATTTACCATACATGTGTTGGGTTCTGAAAACTGGAGAAACTGATGTTCATCTGGCAAAAATAATGACTTTCGAGGCTACCGTCTGCAACTTTTTGACTTCTTAAGTGTAGCATATGTTGGCAACAGCAACAATAGTCAGAAATCCTTTGGAAACAAAAGATGTAATGTGATACTGGCTGATGCAAAAAAAAAAAAAAAAAAGGTCTGTGTGTAAAGAGATGGTAAAATCCCTTCTTCTCTTAGAACATATTGTTTCATAAAATGCTAAAAAATATATATAAACTGTTACCTGACACCTGATAAAAACTTCCAAACGTAGCTGTAATTAAAAAAGTTTAGAAGTTACATTTAAAAAAAACAACAAAAAACTTATTTTCAATTTAAGTGTAGCTTGACATGTCATTTCTTAAGAAATGAGCAAAACATTACACTGGTTAGTTACCATTGGCTCCACAGTCAGTATTTTATTTCTCATTGTTTGCATTCTCATAAAGTATGAAGGATTCAGACATAGTTAGAATACACGGCCTGTCAGTTTGAGTAAAAGGTGCAGAGGTGAGAATCTGACTAACCTGACAATACACTTCCTTTTTAATACAGAGTCACATATCGTAGCTTAAACCATATTACAATTCAAAAAATATCTGGGTCTATTTTATAACGCGTCTTTTGTGGAAGTTAGTGTATATACAGGTTGGGTAGCTGTTAATGTCTCCACACTGGTACTTCACTGGCAGAAAGTACTGTATTATATCATTATCTTCAATAAATCTCTAAGAGGTTCTTAATCTGCATTCGGTTTTATCTGCCAATATGTTTTGCCTTTTAACCTTGTACAGTATATGATGCTTTGCAATGATTCTACTTTTTTTTCCTGGACCTTTTTTTAGCACATCTTGTTTAATATGCACTCATGTCGGCACTTTGTGTAAGAATGTATTAATGTTAGTACAGATGTTGATAAAATGCTGTAGTTTTCCAAGGGCTCGGTAGGCGGTCAGTAGCAAGGCTGCAGTCCAGTTGTCTCAAGATTTGTCCAAGATCAAGTTTCTGTTTTTGAATAACAGTTGGTGTTTTCTCACAATGGTCAAAATTTTGTTGTGTGCCTCCGCTGTGTGTGCCAGTGCTGTTAAGGTGCTCAGGGATGTGTATTGCAGAAGTGACGTACATTAGAGCAGACTCTCACATCCAGTTTCAACATCATTTTATATAATGTCACAAAGGCAAATGCACAAACACACACTCGCTACCACACCGGAACTAAGAAACCGAATACCTGGTATTTGATTAGACACGTTTAAAGCTGAGTTTGCCTACTCTACGTTGCCAAAGTGGTATGTGCCAAATATTTTGGACAAATATACCTTGTAAAAACATGTTCATATGTAACTAATGTGTGTGTGTGTGTGTATGTGTGTGTAAAGGGGGGTGATTCCAAAGAAATAAAATGTTGATATGAAGCAAATAACACTGTGTGTTGTGTATTTCAAATCTACATGTAAAAAGAAACATTATATTTAACAGTGCAAGGAAAATGCAACCAATTAAATACTTTAATTGGTTAAATCTCTTCAGGTTTCACAAATAGGTTCTTATTGGATGGAGCTGCGGTTAGAAGTGTCTGCTTAGCCTTGACTTTACTTCCACCTACTGGTAAGGAGATGTTACTACAGGCTTTTACTGTGCTGGATCATTATGTTCCTCAGTAAACATTTTAATTACTGCTTGGTTAGAATATGGTCAGTTTTCCACCCATAATGTCAGATCATCTGCTCTATGCTGCTATTTTACTACTCTTTGTGCAACCTGTATATATATATATTTTTTTTTTTTTGTCACAATGATCATCCAATGCAAAATGTACTGTATATCATTTTTAGTTATTGTTTTTTTCCAGTTCAAAAGTTCGCAAGACCAATCGTAATTGCTGTTCCATATAGGGAGGGTGAATTGCATTTTGGCCACTGATCAGGTTTTACCTAAAGGTCCTTTCACCCCTTATAGTCACAAGGTAATTAAACCTGTTTACCACATAGCAGAATGTTGATCGTACGGATTTGTATTCCAGCGAGAGCCCTATAAAACTAATTTTCAAACAATACCGATTATAATAGCGGCCCCTGTTTTTTTTCAGATCACATCACATGCCAACATTTGAACTCCCTGGTGGTTTTGTGTGACATATTGCATGCAGGGTTGTATTCCTGCTGACATTCAAGACGCATTTTCCTTCTCAGTATGCATACAGCAACACCAGAGTGTCTCTATATTTTGGACAGGACTGCGAATCTCTCTGAATAGACATACGAGGCGCGTCCCCTTGGGGAAAGGCAGGCACTGCTCTCTGCCTTTGTGTGTGTGACAAAGAATATATGTGTGATAATATGTGTAGTCCTGGTGTGAATGAACGTGAGTGCAGCTCCATTGGATGTTGGTTTTGGGTACAGGAGGTGGGGTTTTGGCTTGTGCAGGTCCAGGTCAGTTGAGCTGAAAATCCCGGGACGTGAAGTGAAGCCGGCTGCAGAAACATGGACTGGATCTGGATGCTTCCTGTGTGTCTGGGAGTTGTGTGTTCTGCTATGCCGGGTTTGACTCAGGATTCTTCCAAGCAAGTGGCATGATTTGTTCCAATCGTTCTTTGAAATTGGAAAATATTTTAGCTATTGACAAAGCATTTATCTAATTACCCAACATGTCTCACCATTTAATAACGATCAATTCTTCCTTTTTTTTTTTTTTCTATCAGGACATTGTTTCTGATCACAGGACCAGAGATGTTGCATGCTGGGACACCCACTCTGTTGGCTGTCACTGTTTTTGCTGACTTCTCTGGCAGAGTAACGGCTGAAGTGGAATATGACAACAACAACAACAAAGTATCCCAAATGGAGAACTTCCAAGGAGGTGACACAAATGTTACATTTTTGCATCATGACGTTTTTTAAAAGTTTGAGGTCTAAAGCATCATTCTGCTTTTTTCAGGTTTGACCAGCGTCCTCACACTCCCACCCGTAAGTATGATTGTCCTTTTATTTCTTTTAAAATGCTCACTTCTTTCTTGCAGATAAGTGACATGTTTACAATGATTAAATAACCAGTTTTTTATCCAGCAGTCATAGCCTGATATCACATGTATATGTTACTGACAACACTCCAGATTCCTGCCTCTGTAACCCAAAGTTCCCCCTTAAACCTGACGGTGAGGGGCTACAAAGGGGATGATGTCATTTTCACCAACACCACCACCCTCAGCTTCAACTTCAGGAATGTCTCCAGCTTCATTCAAACTGATAGATCACGCTACCAGACGGGGGATACTGTTCAGTTCAGAATTGTGTCTGTCCAGTTAGATAATCATCCATACAAAGGCAGAGTGGATATCTCTATACGGGTAGGTCTCTGTTGTCTGTGTGAAAGCACAAAGCAAGTGGAGGAGTGTGAATAGATTTTATCCGGTCATTGTGTCGGGTTGGGTGGGAAGTCTGACTGATGTTCTTTTGTCACACGCAGGATCCCAGTGGGAACACTGTGGACAGGTGGGAGTCCACAGGGAATCTGGGGATCGTGTTGCGGGAATTCAGTTTATCCCACACGTCTCCTCTTGGACAGTGGGCCATCATAATCACAGTGAATGTAGGGCTGAAATTATAACATTTGATTTACCTTTTGTGTGTCTGTTTAAAGGACTGCTATATGAATTAAACAATATGAATTATTTTTTTTTTCTATTTCACCTCCCATCCTCTACACTGCAGGGTATGACTGATGAGCAAACATTCATTGTGGAGCATCATGGTAAAAGATCTATCAATTTATTGTTTGTTTGTTTTTGTTTGTTTGTTTGTTCCTTAATAAGCTTAGTGATTAATAACAGAGTGCTCAAGCCTCATATTAGCCTTGGCTGAACTGAAGAAGCACCAAACCAGGATTATGGATTTTGTCTTTCGTAACTTACACTCAGATATCTTTACTTCAAGTGTAAAACATAACCAACATTTATAAAAACCAATAACCAATACATTTAATAAATAAAAAATACATGTACATATGGGGATGTGAGCATTGTATTAAGGTAGACTTTTTTTTTATGTCTACCATTCCTGCATCTTTACTGACTGCTGTTTTGCAGAGCCTCCTCACTATGAAGTGCTGGTCAAGACACCACCACAGGTCCTGATTGGAGATGACATCTCAGGATCAGTGAGAGCCCTGTAAGTTCAATGAGATAATGCAAATCAATAATATCACATTTGCACATGCATGTTACGCATGTATACTGTAATTTTTCTTTTAGTTACCCCAGTGGACAACCTGTACAGGGAACACTGGCTGTCTCACTGGCTCTGGATAATTCAACCTCTGCATTCATGCTAACACAAACCAAAGAGGTGAGGTGTTATCATCACTGTGGTAGACGCTGTGATTTTAGCAAGTAATTTAAATGTATCTGCATAAATTGAACTGGCTGTCTTTTGACCTTTTAATTTTTCAGATCTATGGGTCAACACAGTTTTTCTTCAGCAACGATCAGCTTCAGGCGCTGCATACTTCATCAGGGATGGATGATAATGGCCATGTTGTTATGCATGTTACTGCTTGCATTAACTCCTTAGGTAAGATATGCATTGTTTTATTATATATGCATTTCAGTTGCACCCTTAAATCTCAAACTATTCTGTTATATCCCCCAAGGAATTAAAGTCAACAAAACTGTTGAAGTCCATCTCATGAAGAAAACATTCCAGCTGGCATTCTGTGACTTTCCACGTTCACTAAAGCCGTCTTTATACTTCTCTACAAAAGTGAGTGAATTATTTTTTACTCATTTTATTCGAAATCTATTTAAACAGTTCCGTGATCTAACTAGAAACGTCCCTTCTCTGCTTGAAAATCCACAGCTAAGGATCTCAAGATATGACAGAAAGCCACTGAGCTCACAGGATCGCAGGTACTCTGCAGTGTTTGAAATCGCTCAGAGAACATCCATGACGGATGATGGACTTACTGTTGTGACACTTGCAGTGCCTGAGGATGGAAACGTCCACATTAGGTTTAAGTTACAGGCTCGAGTTGTGATGCTCTTTATTCGGGTGAGTATTTTTGATGTACAGTACCTGGAATGTTGGTCCTGTTGGGAAAAGTGCCTTTAAGCAGTTTCACTGTATGCAAGATGAGTAGTTTCAGTACAGTGATATTACACATGTTTGCCAGAAAATTTCCGCAGGACAGATGATATTTTAGTTCGTTTGTTAAGCGCTATAATGATTATTTTAGTCCCCCAAGTTTATATATTTATCTTGTGTTTATATTAAGGCCAGATTCCAGTCCAGTGAGGAGACTCTGAATGTCTACAACAACTATTCCTCTCCTAGCAGCTCATATATTCAGATCTCCCCAACAACCTTACCTGCACAGGTAATGGTAAACATGTGTTTTGTAGCACTGCGGTAGTTTAAAAATAAATGCATATAGTAAACGCACTGAAATTATAATTCATAGTTCCATTTTTAATTTCCAGATTGGACTGCTTCTTCAAATACACGTGGAAAGCACCTTTCAGCCAAAAGAGCTTCACTTTGTGGTATGTTTCCGTTACACATAGGAAATAACCCATGCAAAACATGAGCAACTTGCACTCAAATATATCTGGCCTTCATCAGTGTGTACAAATGCAGGTGCACCTAATCATCAATCAACATTTCTATCTGAAATCCATCCACCATCCAGTTTGAACATATAAAACTACAATCTTTGTAGATAATAGAGGGTTTTCTTGGGTAATAAAAATGTTGTTTTTAATTGAATTCTTACACTCAGCACATGATGCTTATTGTTGTACCATTGCAGGTGAGCTCTAGAGGTCAAGTGGTCGCCGCTGGGACAAAGACTTCCTTGTCTTTTTCTCTGACCCCAACAGTGTCCTGGTCCCCTGAGGCCTGTATCACCGTCTACTGTATCCTCTCTGACGGAGAGGTCCCCAGCGACACAGCACACATACTCATCAACCAACACAGCTATGTACAGCGATTTGTCTTTCTCTACACTCGTGTTATTCTAATAGGTGCATAATATTAATACATAACATGCCTGTGATTTCTGTGTGGGTTTGCTTTTCCAGGTATCTCTAAACTGGAGCAGTGATAAAGCCCAGCCAGGTGAGCAGGTAACGCTCACAGTAACTGTCCTCGAACCCAAGTCCCAGGTGGGAGTCATGATAATGGGGGTCAATGACGAAGCTCCGCAGGCTGACTTAGACTTGAAAGTGGAACCGGTATGACAACAATTTTTACTTTTTACCAACACCTAAAGACCAGGGGACACACAGGATGAGCTGAGTGTGTTGTGTTTGGGATTTAAAGTCACGTAGTAGGAACTCAGAAGCTACATTAAGCTATAAAGCTTTGACAAAATCACGTTATTAGACATGATTCAGAAAGTATAAAGATGACAGTATGTTTTTTCGATGCTGTCATATTTGCTCGATTTCTTCTTTGTCTCCTACGTCTGTTGTAAAATCTTCCTAGAATTGCTTTTCCCCAGTTATTTACTGTATGAGTTTACAGAGTGTGACCACTAAACCAGTCAGTCTGGATGTAACCTATCTGCCTGCTTTGTTAGGAGGGTGACTCTGTTGTTTCAAAGAGCTGGTAACTCTAGTGTGTTGGATGCAGGGGTGTGTGCATGACCTGAGGGTTATTGATGGATACATGATGGAAGAAACAAAGCTACACCACAGTTGGCTGTTCTTAAGTTGACCTTCTCTCATCTCCAAAGCGCTGGCAGCATGTATTGTGTCTTGTAGAATAGACCATGTAACAAGTGAGATCTCCTACAAGGATGAGACTGTTTTACACTTTACATCACCCGCCAAGACCTGATCTATATTTAATGGGCTGTCAGACTAATGATGCATCATTGTGGACCTCCGAGTACAGGCTTTCTTGTTGGTTCTCATTTTTTTACCTGTATTTTTAGAAGCTACTATAACCTTTTTCTATCATCTTTTTTTTTTGTCTCTCTTGCAGAAATGTAATGTTAGGATGCTGACCAATGCCAGAGTGTATAAGAAGCAGCCTGATGGACCTAAAGATGGTGATAAATAACACAGTAAATCCACAAGAGCCCCCCCTTGTGGTTATTTAGCATATTTGATTTATTTATATTCAGCCTGGATTTCTTTTCATGTCCTTTTGGGTTTTTTAGAGGGAGATGTCCCAATGATGAAAAAATACCGGAGCCATTGGCTGGACGCTACTGAATCGTTTCTGTGGTTAGATGTTAATGTTAGGTGAGTGCTGAAAGACATGGGCAGTAGGGTAAACTAACAAATAATAATAATTACTGTAATAATAATTGTCAGTGCAGTAAAAGGTATTTGTATTTAGAACAAAACCTTGTTGATGGTTTTCTGTTTTGTTCCTTTCAGGGATAAAACGTGGACAAGTGGGGAAATAAAAGTGCCAGATGGTGTTACTTCTTTAAGAGCTGCAGCTCTGGTGATGTCCGACAACCTGGGTTTGGCCTTCACTCCTGTGCCACAAAAGGTAACTAAATACTCGGTGTACATAATAGTTTCCTAATTTTAGTATATTTGTCACAAATCTTGTTGTTTCTAAGGCTGTAACTTTTAATCCCCTCTGCTAACAATGTTAACCAAAGTCCTAATAAACTCTTATTCAACAGTTGACGGTGTCCAAAGATTTCTCCTTGTCTCTTGACGTCCCATCATACCTCATCAGAGGAGAGGAGATAGTGTTGGAGGTGAACGTCATCAACCATTTAGAGCGGGACATAGAGGTATGGAAAACTATATATCAGGAATATTCTTCTGAAAGAAACTCCCTCCCGGGTGATTCATACTTCCAATAACAAACAATATGTCACTGTCCTTCACGGCATATAGCAGGTGTTACATTCTTTGTCTATAAAGATCGTACTTTCTCTCCACAGGTCATTCTGCTGTTAGCACAGAGTGAAGCCTTTGAGTTTGTTTTGGCAGACCGAGGTGATGTTTCTGTCTTAAATGCTCAAAAACTGAGCTTAGGGAGTCATATCTCTGCCTCAGCCCTGTTCCCTATAAGACCCGTAGCTCTGGGAGAGATAGAAATATCTGTGGACGCCATATCTGCTGAGGCCTCAGACAGCCTTGTTTGGAAAGTGCTTGTAAAGGTATGAAATGATGGAAACTGCATAATAAGGTTGGTTTTTTTTGGCTATACAGCTACTGTACTGTATACATGCACAGCTACATGGATGTAAAGCACAATATTGATTGATGAATGGGAAGTGGAGTATGATTTCTTATAGGACCTGCATTGTGAACATTATGTCTCTGCATAAAAAGTGTATTTGGACCATACAGTATAAAAATGCAACATGCTTTGTGGCATAGAGTTAATCCCTTTGATAACTGTGTATTATTCCCATGTTCCTGAAGCCTGAGGGAGTTGAACAGTTCTTCTCAGAGACTCTGTTCTTGGAGCTGGCACCAGTGAGGCACAACAACTCCAGATCTGTCTCCTTCTCCTTTCCCCCAGATGTAGTACCGGGCAGCCAGAGGGCCCATGTGGCATTGGTTGGTATGTCTACCATTTGTCCTCCTTCTTTTGCCAGTGGCAATTCCATCCAAGTGATGTTTATTTTTAGTATATTGGGTATATTTAATGTTTAGACGATGAACTTGGGAATGTGCACATCAAGCTGAGCGCTAGGTACTGGAAAAAATGGAAATGATGGACATCAAAAAGGAAAGTTGATGGAGGGCAGATCCTGAACAGCTGTCAAGATGTGTGTCATGGCTTTGTTCAGGTTGAGTCTATAAGTCTCAGTATTTTCCTCAGTCTGAGCCAAATTTGTGGGGGTTTTTTTGTGATAGGACTGTAGCTTTCTACTTCTAATGATGTTTTCTTATATTTATATTTTCCCCATCATTTCATACTTTTAAACACTGCCCTGACTTTCCAAGTGACCATTTCAAAAGTACCATTTTCTTTTATGCTTTTTCTCCTTTGTTATGGTTTTATGTTTTCTGTTACATATAGGCCAATAGTTGGCACGTTTGGACTCGTGTTTTGTGAAGCTCACATTTTAAGTATTTATTATTTAGTAAAATCACAGATTTGAAATAACAAAACACACAAATAACATACATTTCAGATGTCTTAATAGTATGTACAACTAACAGCCTGATGATAAAAGAAAAGATACAGATTGAGTAGAAGAAAAGCTTCTTGTTCACACAGTGTCTCCTGTATTGTTTACACAGGTGATACTTTAGCATTGTCCATCAACAGCTTGGATTCGCTGGTTCAGATACCTCTTGGATGTGGGGAGCAGAACATTATTCACTTTGCTCCAAGTATTTATGTCCTGCAGTATTTGGACACGTCAAGCCAGGATGATCAGAAGATCAGAAGCAGGGCTCTGGACTATATGATGGAAGGTATGAAGTCTTTACATGACTCAATGGCATCACTGTATTATAGTGAATATACTGCGTACAGTATAATGTACAAGCAAGGTTGTTTCAATTGCTATTGAGATGCAACAGAGCATCTTCGGAGTGCTAATCCATCAGATAAAACATCTTTTAGGGATTTGTTAGATTTCTGTATCACTGCACTGTAAATGTACGAGTTGGGATATAATGTTAAACTTTCTTCTATTAGGATATCGGAGACAACTGTCCTACCAACGAGCTGACGGTTCGTTCAGTGCTTTTGGAGCCAGCGACACCTCTGGTAGCACATGGTAGGCCATCAATTAAACAGTGATTTGCAAATCAAGTAGAAGATTCTGTCTTTGGATCTAACTCGAATCGTTTTGGTTTTAATACTCGCTGTGGGATAAACTGTGGTTTGAATTGTTAAATTAAACCTCTCTGCCTCTGTTCGTGGTCACAGGCTGACGGCCTTCGTGCTAAGGTGCTTCCTCCAGGCTCAGCCTTACATGCAGATAGACCAGAGTGTCCTGACCAGGGCTATAACCTGGCTCTTAGGCCACCAGGGACCCCAGGGAGAGTTCAATGAGGTGGGGAGGTTGATCCACACAGAGATGCAGGGAGGACTGGATGGTCCTGTGTCCCTCACTGCTTATGTACTGATAGCATTACTGGAGGACGACACCTACGCGGTGAGAGTCTCGCATGTGGAATATCCTAAAATCTATGTTGTATATTGTGTCAACGGGCAAATTAAATTGTAACTCAGTATAATCTTCTGCAGTGCTGTCAAGTGAAGTCAGCCGATACTAATGTTTTGTCTGGTTCCTTTGTGTAAAGGACATGTTCCCAGCCAATGTGTCTCTGGCCCAGAAGTACCTGGAGAGCAGAGTGTCCAGTGGAGTGTCCAGTAACTACAGCCTGTGTCTGGGGGCGTATGCTTTGGTTCTGGCCAACAGTCCTGTGGCTGGCACTGCTCTGGATGAGCTGAAAAGGAGAGCGGACTACAGAGGTAATTTACTCATGTTTCTTTTTGCCATTTCATTTTCACCTTTTTGACGTGTATCCTTTCATCAAACGTAGAATACAAAGAGCATTATGTCTTCTAAAATATCATGAAGTCTTAAAATACTTTAGTTTCAGTGTTTTCAATGTCATCGGGCAATTTGCAGGTACTACACCACTATCCGATCATTTTCCCTCAGATCCACATCCTTCATCATAAAGGAGAAGAGCAGCAACAAAAGCAATATTTTTCATTGTGCCGCATGATGAATTTTTGCGACTATTATTAACGATTACATTGTCATGTCTAAGATGGAGTCATGATGTGGAGATCGTCTGCTGGCCTGGACTCACATGACTGGCAGCCGCGCTCAGTGCAGATCGAGATGGCCTCGTATGTGCTACTGGCTCTTTTTCGGCGTGGCAACTTGGTGGAGGGCATTGCACTCATGAAGTGGTTAAGCAAGCAAAGAAACCATCTAGGGGGCTACGGTACCACACAGGTACAGTACCCTTTTTCTGCTCCTCATGGAACTGGAAATATAACTTTTCTCTGGCTAGCTTGAGTGGAGGTGCCCATGAGGGAGGGAAAAATCCCTCCATCCCTCCCACTCTCACTCACAGAGTGGGAGGGATGGAGGGACGAAACATAGTGGACATCTGCAGTATGGGCCATCTGTGTCATATACATTACCAACTTATTATTTCAGTTTTTTTTATGAAAATAGCCAACTGGGGTGTCATAGTGTGAAAATATTCCCAAATTCTGTACCAAATGATCCACATGAACCAGATGCATACGTATATTTTTACCTTTTTTTTAAATTTTATTTCAGGACACAGTAGTTGCCCTCCAGGCCCTGGCTTACTATGCCACGTTTAGCGGTGGCAACGCCATTGACCTCAGGCTGAATATATCTGTCCCAACGTCTTCGTTTGTGTCGCTCTTTCAAATCAACTCTACCAACTACCGGATGTATCAGAGCCGAGAGGTAACGGATGACTAGTTGTGGGTGGAATCCCATGCTGATTTCCTGATGCATATATTAATTGATATTTTATATAGTTTTGTGTTTACCCGTATCATAGTTAAACTTGATATCCTGGAGTTTTTTTTTATTTTTTATATTTTCTACTTTTCTTAGATTAATGCTGACAAAGATCTAAAAATTAATATTTACATGGAAGGAAGAGGATTTGCCTTATTTCAGGTAATTATACAGCATTGTTGTTTTATTTAAACGTTTATTTGAAGCTAATATGCGACTTTAGTCAAGTCAACATCTTTTAAAGTTAGGCTTCACCCAGCACAATGTGCTGCATTGTAAATGCTAAACCCAAACAGTTCAATGCAAATGTAGCATTATAATGGACTCCCAGCAATTAACATCTGGAACACATTCTGCAGCTTCAAGTCCTGTCTGCCTTTAGTACCGGTATATCCAGATATAATTTAGAAGACATCTGTGTAGTGAAAGGTTAATTGTTTTACTGTATTTACTTTAATTAAGAACATATTGTCTCCTGTTCCCCACTCTGCCACATATCCCGTTTTTTACTGCCTGTAATTCGCCATTTTTAATGTTGAATTAAGTAAATACAGAGATTCAATCTTCATTTAGTTTTTGCTTCATAGGATAGCAGATTTTCTCAAACAGATACTGTGTTTGTGAGCTTGAGGCATTATGCACCGTTCTCTATCTCTGGCTGTAGTATCGGGGAGTACACAGCAAACAGTAAATTTCAGCTCTTCACCGCTAAATCTAACATTTTTACATTTTTAAACCTATTCATCCATCCAGATGAATATCTTTTACAACCTGGAGAGCAAAGCTTTTTCACAGAATCTCCAGCACGCCGCAGACGAGGAGGCTTTCTCATTAGATGTGAACGTTACTGATGAGAGAGACCACAATCACATGTTGTTATCTATATGTACAAGGTAAGCAGCATGACAAAGACAGGCACATGTGTCGAGTTAATATTCATTTTTGACATTAGGCATCTAGGGCTTCTTGTACCTTTTATGAACTTTTGCTTTTATTCCTTTCTAGATTAAAGAACAATCAGGTAATATCTCAAACAGGCATGGTTATATTGGATGTGGGCATGCTGAGTGGTTTCAGTCTTTCCCCCGGAGCTGTTGCCCAAACAGATTTTATCAGAAAGGTGGAGATACTGCCTGAGAAAGTCAGCCTCTACCTCGATTCAGTAAGTGTTTCAGCATCATGTCAAGCTTATGAATTAGGGGCAGATTGTAGTTGTAATTATACAAAATATATATATTTTTTAAGACAGAGCTACTTGAACAATCTTAATGATGTTCTTATTGTCATGTTAAATCTGCAAGGGGGGGAATGGGGTCAGAATTCTCCCTGTTGGAGAAATACTAAATACATTAACTTAATTTTAACTTTATTTATTGATGTATTGCATGAAATCAATTCATTTAGTCTAAATAAAAGAATATTTGTGTATACACCTAGAATGTAAACTCCTCGTGTCATTAAAACCCCAAATTCCTCAAAATAAAAATAAAAAGATAAAAAAAAAAAAAAATTACTGGAGGACATAACATGGCCTGTGTCTACAATGTATTACTCTTGTTGCTAACTAATAATATGTTTTAGCCACAACCTCTGTTTGCTTTTTTGGCTGAAGTCATTTAATATACACCGGGTTCACATCATATTGCATTATTACCATTTGCTTACTACCTTTGGTTCTGCTCAGCGCTCATCTTCTACATGTGCTGCAGGTCTGCTTTTAGAAAGACTTGACCAACAAAGTCAGTGTGTTTATCAGAAAAAGGGCAGTAAACTAAACAGACAATCCTTGTACTAAACTGGCACATTTACAATACCGTATGTTGCTTTATTTCTTTCTGTGACGTGGCTTAAGAAGTTTAGAAGCTTTAATTTACAGAAACGCTGATTTCTTAGAATAGAGACAAGATAGGTCGCAAGATACTTAAGAATTAGATTAAACTATGAAACTTTTCTGGTATCATTTGCAGCTTAACCAATCAGAGGTTTGCATCAGACTTCCGGTCATCCGAAATTACAAAGTGGCGCTTTTACAGGATGCCGTGGTGCATGTTTATGACTACTATGAACCTAGTAAGTACAATGAACAGTCTTAATGTTACTGTAATTTTCAAAAGTATGTACATGCATACAAAATGTAGATTAGATAGTCATCTGATTGGTCCCCCTGTCTCACAGCGAGAAGAGCACGAAGGACATACAACTCAGATGTCCTGCACAACATGAACTCCTGTTTCTTCTGTGGCGACGACTGTGATCGCTGTAGGCCGGGAATCACCCTCACGGTGTCCTCCTCCCTCTCATCTCTCTCTATAAGTAGCTCTACCTACAGCTCAAGTTGCTTGTTTCTTGGAGTCAGTCTTTTTTTCACTGTCATCTACTAAGATGGCTATTATTTTAACTAATTAGAAGTAATATACACTGAGATGCATAGATTTTATACTGTATGTGGACATGTTCATGTGTTTTTTTTTTATTTCTTACAAAACTGATTACTTCTTGACAGATGATTGTAACATTCAGAGGATCGGTGACATGCTGTTCTTTTGTTTAGTGCATGTGTACCGTGTACTGTTTACTATTTTTTTTCATTTGTGTTGTATTTTGACAGAATGTGAATCAGAAATGACCAGAAACATATGCATCTGTTAGATTTCAGTCCATATTTTTGGTTTCATGCATTAGAAAACAAATTAAAGAACCCCCCCCCCACTTAGTTAGCCTGTTATTCGCTGTATGATTTCATGCGCTGAACCAAGGAAAAATGTTTCATACAGAAGTCCTGTATAGTTAGCAGCAAAACAAATGAAAATAATTTATTACTCGGTTCCACATGTGTCCTGTTGTCACCATTTGGCAGAAAATGCAGACACGTTAAGCTGCCTGAAGCAATAAAAAGGCTCAAATAAAATTTATTCTCCCGGCACTACTGTACTTCTCAGCAAATGGCAGACTTTTGGATATAATGTGTTTTTACTCATGTTGATATATAACAGTCCCGCCTGAATGCGCTCGACTTCATTGAGTTAGTGTGTTACACACGTAGGTAAATGCCCCCTAATGGTTGATTAGAGAGATAAAGTGCACCTTATCCCTCTGCCACATCATGTAACTGTGAGCCAGAAGAATGAAAACTTGCAGAGGGAACACACACACACACGTGTAACTCATCACCAAAAAGAGTAATCGCATTTGACAACGCTGACGTATCATAAAATATAAATGTTATTTCTAAGACTTCCGCTTACTTTGCTCAGCCCACCACGGCCTATTTCATTTTGCACAAAGTAAACATGTCACAGAATGCTCACATGAACATACATTTATGTTCTTCTAATCAATAATCATTTTACTTCAAACAGTATCAATATTGAAATATAGAGTCTCATGATACCCCCGCTTAATTCTGTAGAATGTAGATCAAAGCTGTGCGTCAGCAAGTTACTGAATCCCACGGTTGGCATAAGGAACCTGACCTTTGACCTCTTTGATAGCACTCTACTCTGATGCCCATCTAAGGCCTGTTGTGATGTTTTGTGTTTTAATGGAAGTGCGTGTCTGGTTTATGTGTTGGATGTTTTATAAGGCTAACTGGGCAATGTGATTTCCCTGTAGAGCAATAAAGCTTTTTATTCCTACAATAAGCAAAAGCAGACATGGAATGACTCTAAGAATATCAGTTGTCACACAAAAAAAAAACATTAAAAAAAAAACATGCCTTATATGCACTTAAAAACATTTGAACCTTTAACTTTTGGCAATGGCTGAAAATCCCACAGAATTATAGCAAAGACAGTTTGTACTTTGGTACTCTGAATATGTTGGTGTATCTCAAAGTTTCAATATTTGTAACCACATTGTCATGCACTCTGTCTAGTCCCCACGGCGATCACATGTTGTAGTTTTAAGACATCACCTTATATAAGCAGGAGACGCATACACACACATACATTCTCTATCTCACACATACAGACCCCCAGATTCATCATATAAACACATATAGCTGCTACACAGATATAAAGCTTGTAAACTGATTCCACTGAAAACAGGACGTATTTGCTGTATACAGCCACTAAGTGTAACAAAAGGTTGCAGTACCGAATGTACAAGCACTAGATGGCAGGCTTGGTATCATAATAAGTCTCAAAGTATGATCTCGAGCCCATAAAAGCTGATTGTATCACAAACAAGAAATACATTTTACACGTGTGTCATTTAATAAGAGCTTTACTGTTACTAATGAACACAGTATGTGTTTAGAAGATATGTCATGTCAGGGATAATATTCAACTCCAAGTTTTTAAACAAAATTAAGCAGAATTATAGAATATGTCGTTTGAATAAATTGCATCCTGTATGCTCTCGGAAAAACGTCATTGCCTGTTAAGATTCGTGTGAAGTATTTTTATTTTTATTTTATTTTATTTTTTTTAAACTGTCCTGTGGCTCAGAATATGTGGGATAATGACACCCACATTAAGGTCATGACAAATGACCCTTACTAACCAGGGCCTTGTGGTAGGTCAGGCTACATAAACAGACACTCAATCAAGGGCATAGACTGGTGATGGTGTCATGCATTTACTATGTCAGTGCGGTTCTTAAGAAGGAGGGTAGATAACTGTCTAAATCAGTATCAGTGAAAGTATTAGGTTTTGAACGATGTCTGAGAGAAAGAGATTTATGGCCTTACGTAGAAACTATCTTTCAACACTTTTATCATTTAGTTGTGAAAAGCACCACATGGTAAAAAAATTATTCTTTAGCATATATATTTATAGACATTTCTGGAGCTTGTGGTTGTGTCATATCATGCTCAGAACTGAAGTCTTAAAATCATATGTCAGGGTCATCGAGTCTGATGACATCCATTAATATTTGCTCCTATCAATGTGGCTGTGGGAGGAATAATATTTGCAGCAGGCCTGTCACCCAGGAGATACGGACAGGGGTAAACAAAGGAGAAGATTATTTATGAGTTTCATCTCCTGATGGGAGCCATTAGTGAAACATGCAATATTGTTATTGGACTCTCTGTGACAGACGACAAGATGAAGTGGGAGTGTGTTTTGCTTACATAAGCAATTCATATTGACAGCAGGTTCGGCAGATGAATCTTCAATAGGAAGTGTTGCGTAACTGAGAGAAGCCCGTCTCTTGTCGAACAGACTTCATCAAACACACTCTTCAAAAAGGAAAGTTCAAGTGACAAAGTTGTATATTTTCAGTGTAGCTTTAAATACTTAGCAAAGACAATGACATAATATAGGAGTATTGTAATGATAAATTGCATAATAAAGACCATATAGTTTACATTCTGTATCCACAGTCACTCAGTACGGTAAAACAATGTGGTTTAGGAAGTGCTTCTGGCAACTTTGATACTTTATTTCAGTAAAACATTTATTCCGAAAACAGAGAAACAAAATTGCTCCCCGTGGCCCTGCTCCAGATGACATCAATAGGAAAGAATCATGTCTCAACAAATAACCCCAATGCTGTTGGTGTCGTGACAGGGCTCGCAGCAACTTCCAATTCCCTAGTGATGCTACCTAAACGACTCCCTATGCCTGCCATTGGGAGGAGGATGATGCGTTTGTTTGGCAAGGCACGCTCCATTCGCCGGGGCCAGTCATGGAAAATCCCTTTTTTGCTTCCATCCCACCCAGAGTGAGTGTGTATTTACACAACCCCCAGGTGACCCTGTGCAGGCCGGCCCAGACAGTCCTGCTGGAGGCGGGAGATGAATCCATCCCACACAGAGGGGACTCCAGAGGAACAAAGCGGGGCTGAAGGCCCACTCATTCATCCTGCTTCAGAGAAACTATCGCTGGCTATGTCACTATGATATGATCTTCTCAAGTAGAGATGATTTCATGCTTCATCACCACAGACTATGTTTTGGTGACTAGTGTCTGTGTGCATATGCATGTACAAGTGGCTGCTATCTGTTTATCTGAGTCACTGTCTTGGTGTAACAGCAGCCATTTAAATACATATGACTGTGTCTACTAGTTTCTACAAGCCCAATGAGACATATTATCCAAAAGCAAGTGTAATGAAACATAGCATTAGTTCAAGCAGAGCACTGAATAGCGCTTGTAGTTGTGTAGTAGTAGTGTTTAGTATCAGCTGTTTCATATAGTTAGTATGGGGGGGTTGCTTACAGCTGCAAAACATTTTAAGTATTTGATGATGGTGGTGAAACAGCTCCAGGAACACTTCAGAAACAAACAAAAACAAACAAAATAGTTTGCCGTCTCTTTGTAAAGTTTATGTATACATTTTTGTGCTTCTGTTTTTAAAAGGCACAGAACATGCAAGTTTTATATATATATATATATATATATATATATCATTTCCTGTTAGTACAAAACAGTTTAGTGTGATTTATTGTGTTCTAACAGCAAATAATAGTATAGTGTAAAGATTATTATATACTGTATAGTGTACAAATAGTATGATTGTTGCTCAGCAGAATGATTGGTTGGCCGATGCCCATAAGTTATATTGCAGCTATGACAGTGACAGTAATGCACTGAGCAAAGAAGCAGTCCAGCACCATCTTTAATTTTACATGGTTTATATAGACTTTAATGGGAGAGACCTTTCTCTATAGAAATCAAGCTAAACTGTATAGATTGCAAATAAGATTGCTCTCAATTGAGTATGGTCGTATTATCAGCATTCTTTCACGACACACAAATTAATGCGGATTAGTGGATCTTTGACAAAAATGTCCACATTCAGAGACATAGTCATGTAGGATTGTGAAATGTAGGATACAGTTCTGGATCAGGGCTGAAAACCAAACAGTTCTTTGTGGCTTTCTCTTCCTCACATACACATATATGTCACAGCTACTTCTATAGCATGCTATGTGTTTTTCCTGATGTATGTTTCCTTTCCAGCCACACCGAACAGAATACGGCCGTTTCCATTGTGTTGAAAGGGCATTGATGAGAAAAGGCTTTAACGATATCAACTCTTGTATGAGTGTGTTAGATTGATTTTGTCTGGCTCAAGATGGTTTTTATTTTGTTTTTTTTTTAATAAGTCTCCGTGTTCCCTTTACCCGAGCTCACACTGTTTGGAGTGACTCAGTGAGGCTTTGAGGTTAAATTTGTGTGTGTGTGCATGTGTTAAAGAATGAATGATTCACAGTAGGAGACAGACTAAACTTAACCCTGACTCTGAATGCTGCTATGACTTTTCTCACCTAGGTGCTTGCCTCGTTTTCCACTCATTTTTCACCAGGGTCGGTTTTTCTATCCCAGATTCAGCTGTCACACATTTCCTTTAACCTCACCGGCCAATTAGAGTAATCAGAAACAGGTGGAAATAGGTTTACACTACTGCTCCCGTATGTGTATGTGTGAGTGTGTTTGTACTATATACACACATAAGAGAGAATTGGACAGACAAAAAATAAGAAGGGGAAATCAGAGTAAGATTGTTTATGTGTGTGAAAGGCAGGGGGAGACTTATGAAAGCATCACATGTGTGTTTCCACAGACATATCTGACTGACGTGGGATTATTATGTGTCTAAACCACAGAAAGAGTGGGTGTTCCTGACGTCTGATTGGGACCCAAACATTGTCCGAGTTGTCTGGATTCACATGATCAAATGCTTTGATTACTCTGCACAGGATACACAGAGGCCTGTGCTTCCCTCAGTTAAACACATATGACGTCAGGGTTCATCATGCAGTAGCAAGGATCACGGAGTTGATGGATGTAGGCTGGAAGATGTGCAAATAAACACTCCTGCTCTGTTATTCCACTGATGTATGGCTCGAGGATAACGAACACTTAAAATGCTGCAAATACCTGAGTCACAGTTGAGACGGAGTGTACAGAATAAGAGCTACCGTGTCTCATCTAGCAGCACTTCAGTAATTTCGAATTTACCAAAGGATCCAAGCCTGCCCTTACATTGTGTTGTAAATCACTAATTTGAGGGAGGAGAAATATTGTGCGGGGGAATAAGATCGAATTAACAGCAGGGTGGTGCAATGGTGGGTTTTTAGCTTGAAGGATCAAAGGATCCTTCAGACCTCATGGTGGTGATTGGTCTGACATTTTGTTGAGCAAGACATTAGGGGTGTCACATTTCCACACTATATACTACTAAGTGTGCAGTACTTTGCCATGTTATACAACTTGCAATGTCAGTACTATGAAAGTGAAAGTACTAAAAGTTAAAACTACATGTAGTAAATTTCCTTTTCAATACTGATTTTTTTTTTTAAAAACAGTGTCTATAATGACATCTGGGGGAGTTTTCTAAGTCTAAAACATAATCCTACTAATAAAACTCAGGTTGTCATCATTGATCAGTCTTTGCCATTTCCAATTACCTCATAACAAGAAAGAAAGAGAAACACTACACTCAAGTAATAAAGAAAAGATTGAAGATTAAGTCAGACTATGGAAATAAGACAGAAGAAAGAAGCAAGCATCACTGAAGAGGTAAAATGGAATGGTCACAATTTTATTTTGAATTTGGGAAAAGAGTCAAAAGTTATTGTGATGCTGTGCATTTCATAGTAATAACGTATATGGTTATTGCTTCACACAAACAAGTAACTACAGCAGGAGTTGGCACCGGGGTGGAGAGGGGAGGAACATTAGAAGGAGAAAAAGCATGTGTACATTCATTTAGTCTATAATGGAGACATGAAAGCACCTCTTTTGTGTCATAAACCGAGCCTTCACTTTTTTTCCCAGAAGATCGTACCTGGTGGCAGACTGAATTGCATAAGGAACCCAATCGAAACACTGATGGTGTCATTATTCTATAGCCATCACACTGTGCAATCAACATTTCCCTTATAATGATAGGTTTAACTTTAAAGGACTTCTTTATCTGCCCACTGCTCTCTCTCTGGTCCCATCTGTCCTGTGATTTCAACAGAGCTGATCTTGTTGTCTAAATATTTCCTGTCACAGTTTAAGGAGTTTTGCAGGAGGGCAGATGGTATAAAACTCAGAAGCATAATATTTCCGTTTTGCTACTGGGCTGTGAGCCACTTTAAGCCCACTACTGAGTGACAGAGTTATAGGGAAGCACCCTGGTTAGACACACGCAAGATAACCTAAGTTAACTCTTCCAGGTGTAAACTGTTGCCACTCCATTACCATTAATGAGCAGGGATGTATTCGTGTGTGTACGTGTTATTAGGTCCACACTGAGATGTGGCATTCAGAGACGTGATACTCTGTCAGCAGGTCATAATCCAAACCATAAAAAGACACGCAGCCTTGAAATGTGCCCTTTACTAATTTATTTTACTTATTCAGACGTAACGTTCACGTAATCAGATTGCATAAACTGAATTTAACTGAAACAGTCACCTCAAACTGGAATTCAAGTTGTTCACACTCACAGCCACACGGGGCTCATAAAAACTTTACAGCCTGAACCTGGTCTCAGACCGGTGAGTGAGGTCACACGTCTCCTTTTGTCATGTAAAGGCTCAGCAGCAACGGTGAGAATTTAGGAAATTTATTAGGAATCCGTCTAGTTCTGTTTTTCCCAACTGTAAATGGAGCTTGTAATGATTTTCATGATCCTTTTAAACATTTCTGTTCCATTAAAATGGATTTTAATTGATAAATATTTGATCAGTAAAAAATTTTGACTGTGCCAAAATGCCATTGCCATTGGATAAACATGTATAATGTATATTCTGTTTTCTACTGGTAAGGCAATGTAAGAAGTTTATACAGTACTTACAGGACTGTTTCTTATTTACGAGTGGAAATTGTCTGGGATTTTTGGAAAAGCCTGCACGTGTTGCCCCAGATGTGCACACAGAGATACAGTATAATCGCACACCCATACAGTCATACAAAAATCCCACATCTCAACACCTTTACGTTATACTTTTTGAAGGTTTGCTGCTGCTTGGTGACAGTATTTCCAGACAGCATCTGCATGTACATGTACAGTATGAATGAGTGAGCAAGCACTCCACCCATGTGGAGGCCGCTGACACATCAAACACCTCAGGGAAGCACACCCAATCTGCTCTTGATTTTTTTACACCTAACTGTAAATCCTGACTGTCAGTCTCGTGGTGTTTGGAGACTTGCAGCAGACAAAACTGGAATGTCTGTCAGGAGGACATATGACAGTTTGGAAAGAAACTAAGCGGGGGCTAATGGACTGCTGCGCTACGCTGCAGAGCTGCAAAACAAGAAGCTAGATATCTCAGTAGTGCTGCACCACACACACACACACACACACACACACACACACACCTCTTCAGTCACCTACCTGAAGTAAATGTGTGTGATACTGTATATGTTATATTATATTCCATGGTATGTAAATATAAATCCTGATGAGCTGTTGCAACTGTCTTACCTTTGTTTTTAAACATAGAGTTAGCTCCTATACAAATTATGTACTTCACGCTTTACATTTGCATGTCAATTTTGGATGCATGCATATGTACAATATGAAACTCAGCATTAGTTGGACAGGAGATGGTTAGATTGTGCCAGACCATATCTTGGCCGGCAGCGGTGACTTCCTGGAGTTATTTCATCATGGTGAGGTTGCCAGGTTCTCAGCTGGGATTGTGGAGGTGGCGGTGGGTGGATTTTAATTCACCTTTTGGGAAGAGCCATGCGAGATTTCTTATAATCTTTTAGACAGCTTTGTCCTCTCATGAAAGTAAAAAATAAAAGGATGATTTCTGCTACTAATCATTGATCTAGACATCACCTAATGCCATTATTGACTTATGACTTCATGCATGCTTTGTTTGCCTGGGTCATGCTGTGCTAAGACTGTCAATGTAAAGCCCCTTAATGTTGACAGGGAGATGCCACACTCGAATCAGGACCATCAATCTCTGTTTTCCCAAGATGGATAGTCCCAAGTTAACAATAATACCATAACCTCTCCGTGCCCTCAGCCTTCGCATCTGAACTGACCTGTATGCTGAAGTCTTCACTGACACAACTGTCAGCCATGTTGTTTTTGTTCCCTGTTGACTGTTTTGATCTGCCTGTACCGTACCATACCATACCGTACCGTACCATACCATAAGCTGTCAGCCTGCTGCAGTGCCTGATGAGTTATTGTTTTTGCTCTGTGGAATTTTTCCTTTTCTTGCAGCACACTTCAACATCTGAGGTCCATATGAGGCTGGTCACTCATCTGCTGCCATGGATCTTCTCCAGCATCAGTTTTGTGTAGCTGTCTATGTAACTAGAAACACGTCCAGTCCAGCACACCCACGCACACACACACATTGATTTACAACACACCGTATATAAACACACACACACACACACACACGAGAACACACTGAAAAGATATTTCACTTGGAATAACTGTGATGGAAATCATTACAGTCCGGTGCTTGGGCACAAGGTATCCATGATGGTATTCTAGTATTGTGGCAATTTACAGTAAGTGATGATTTGTTACAGTATGGGATGCATTATATACTGGGCTGTAAATATAAATAATTTGTTAGAGTAAAAAAAAAAAAGTAGAGGTAGGTTGTATTATGTTTATGGTGACTGGTGTAAGCATTAAGTATTACTGTAGTTTGTCATGCATTTGCCTTCGTGCTGCATGTTGAGTTATAGTATATGTATAGTAGCTTAGCATATAGACTGAGATTAAACAAACAAGATACAAATAGTGAGCGTGTTGCTAGGTGTATGTATTTTTTTTTTCCTTTGGACAGAACCAGGCTAGTTATTCCCTTCTGTTTCCAGTCTTTGTGCTAAGCTAAGCTACCATACAAATATGAGGGTGAAGTGATATCAACCTTCTTATCTCTCTTTCAGCAAGAAAGCAAATAAGCACACTTCTCAAAATTTCGAGCCATCCTTTTAAATTGTTCCTGTCCAATCGATCTTTGTCAAAGGTTCCATCCTAAAAGGTGCTTCACTCCCTATTTCTTGAATCAATATGCTCAGTGGTGACAAGTAGTCAGTGTGGATATGTGGAACTACATGAATGTCAAGAAGTTGTTACTGAAAAAGAACACACATGAGCAAACCTCCTCTGATATTTCACATTTAGAAAAAAAAAAAAAAAAAGTTTCCATTTTCTTTTCTGTGTTGTATCATCGTAAGGACTGTTCTCCTTGTTTCCTGTAAACTATGTACCATACATAAGGCAGAAACATCTATTGGATGGAGACAAATGGAGTCAAGGTACTCTGAACCCCCTAAACTGCTGAGACAGGGAACAAGGCTTGAAACATAATAGCTCTGACCTAAATAGATTTTACAGCCGCTCCTTCCGCGCTGGGGGAGCCAACATATGCAGAAAGCATCAAGCAGAGGTGAGCAACAGCAGACATTATATTCCTCTTTGCACAGTCTGGCATGAAATATAGTCAGGTTAAGCTCAATGCCATGCGGGCTGCAGCCTGCACTGTGAGTATGAGCTGCGAGAGGAAGTCATGCCAAGACTTACATAACCATGCCCAGACAGGCCATATTACATCTTGCTCAAAACTGGCAATCCAGGCATATTGTGCAGGCAATGCGTTAACTTTGTTGACAGACAATTATTTGCTGCTGCAGCGAGTAAGATAATTGGAAGGCAAGAAAGAATAGGGAAAAAAGAAAGGTACAAGGTAATGTACAGTTTAGGATGTATGGGAGAGAAACGTGATGCTAGAGAAGATAGGGAAGATTGATTTGAACAACTGCCTCCATTACTCTTCAGCATAGTAATGTCTAGACTTCCCCTTATGTATGATGGAAGCCTGGACCACTGAGTCCTGGGAGACCGGGAGGATGGACATCCATCTGTATCAGAAACCACCATCTCCCTGTCTCAGGCCTCTTTCCAGGAGACGCTGTGGAGCCTACATGGTGAACACCAGAAGCTGCTGAGATTAAGTCATGGAAAATCTGGGCCCCAAAGCTTGTAATTGCTTAATTGGATAGCCTCACTCCCTCAACTATTTCTCTTTCCCTATCTCGATACACGCATTGATGAGAACATAAAACCAAAGGAACTCTCTGTCTGAGAGGTGTGTGTGCAAAATGTGTCTGCATGTGCATACTAGTGATTGTTTGAGCTGAGCTTGGCTGCCTGTGATTTGTGGTTCTCTGATTTAGAACTTTTTTTTTTTTTCCATTTCAAACCACATGGCTCACGTGCTGGTGCACTGGTCATGGAGAATACAGCTGAGGAAGAGTGTATCAGTGTGTGTGTGTGTGTGTGTGTGTGTGTGTTTTGGTGGAGGCGGCGGGCAGTGATTTGCATCTAGTCTCTAGTGAGTCAGACTGACAGCTTCTCTGCTCATTGACGAGCTGTAAAAGTGAAACAAGTCCAGTGAGCCCACTCGGAGACAGTTTCTCCTCATTTGGATCTCTCTTGCTGCGGTTTTATCAGTGTCACTGGCAAATTATCCTACTCCAGTACACTTTGATATGATTGTTTGTCATCTAAGCCAAAGTAGCGTGGCCAATATTACTTTTAAACATCCTGTATTTGTTTTTACAAACCCATTGAGAGAGGCTCGGCCCGATATGAGCCCTCTATATAATACTTTGCACTACAGAACATGGGTTATTCACAGCTCTCAGGGGCCACAATTTTGCCACATTTGCAGTAATCTTAACATCAGTGCTTGCTTTTCTGGTGGAACACCCAGGTATGTGACTGTCTGGCCAAATCGTTATGCCACTTGAGCTCTGAAGCGCTGTGAAAGTCAGCAGACCCTGCAGCCCCCAAAAGGGTGGCCCTCATTTGGGAGGGCCACCCTGATACCACAGAGCAGAAAAGAACCAGAACAAGAAAATAAAAAAAAGGATCATGTTTATTGTGCTATTAGATCTCATGCTATAACATGACTTGTTCTCCAGGACTAAGGCTTGTCAGATGGTATGGTTCTAACATTAGTCATTAATGTCTAATGTGTGTCTTTGTACATGCAGAAAATGGTGCAGTGCAAACTTTTCAGGGTTTTTCACCACTGATATAATTTTAATTCCTTCAAAAGACAACAATCAAGCAGTTCTGAGTGTTTCATCTCAATCGGTCCCATGAGAACGTTAGAAGTCACTGGCTGTCTGATAACACAGCAACACACTCATCCATCCATTCAGCTGAGCTGTTGAACAGATGCACACCAAGTCAAAGGATTTCCTCTGGTCCTAAATTTCTGCCATCCCTGTCAGCGTGCAGGAGAATTATGACACATGGCGGCGCTGATGTCACTATTGTGTAAAGATTTAAACAACAGATTGAGATACCTGCTGCAGACAGAGAGCAAGGCTTTCTTGAGCACGTATAACTTCATTTCAGAGAAAAATATTTTGATTCTACTTCACTGTGGTCTTACCTCTTTTTTTTATTAGGATTTGTATACATTTTAACATATTTCAACAAATGCACTGGCAAATAACATCAACTGAGTGTTTTTTATTTAAAGCACAAGACCATCGCTGTAGGAAGTGTGCTAGGGATGCCGAAACAGTGGAGTAGTGAAATGTGCAGCTCATGGACCCAGTTAGAACCTTAGAATCCACCTCTTTTAAATGATGTCAAACAACGGCAAGCTTTAATGCATTTAACATTTCCATGCATGCAGTATTGTCACTGCAGAAAATATTGTGGGACATTCAAGCAGCAAAACTTAAAAAAAAACTTGTAGTTATAAACCAGTCCATCCTCACAAGAAAAACTACAGCATAGTCTAAAACTCAGGATGGCAAAACAACCTATAGTTACGTTTACTAGTGGCTGTAGTTATTATGGCCTGAAGAAGTGACGCAGTTCAGATGACGTTAATGAGATGGGTTGGGTAGATAGTTAAATGTCAAAAAAATGGAGTTAGCTGCAGGAGATCGCTGTTCATTTCCCATTTCTGACTGTGAGTGTCATGTTTACAGCTGTTTTTTTTTTTTCAAACCATGATCTTTCTTTAACCCTGAAGTGGTTTTTTGTGTGTAAAGCGAACCGGATCTTAACCCCAGCATTGTTATACAGTGAAGCCAAATTATCTTTTGAAAGTGATTTGTTTGAAAAGCGTCATTTTATGGGCGGTTCTGTAGGTCGCCTGTTCCCCATCAGTCCTATAGGGGGTGCTGAAAACACTCGTCTTTTCTTTGGTGTTATTGGAAAAAATGCCTATTCTGTTGTTTCTGAGGACGTGTTGTAATATATACTTGACAGGCCAGAGATAACGCTCCAGAGGAAACTCCAGAATTAAACTTTTAGCTACTGAAAAACATTCATCCTCCATATCAGGAGGACAGCTGCTTTAATCCAAACATTCTCCCTGTATGAACCTAGACTGTGTGTGTACGTGTAACAGCTGACCTTTTGGATGTGTAGAAGAATACAGAACATTAATCCATTAGCCAAAATAGTCAGCCCCAACTGAAATCATGTTCCCACAGCTATTTAATGGGCTCTATGAAGTAGTAACTCTAACCATAAAATCATAATTACTCTGAAAGCTGTTCAACAGGACAGTGATAATAAGGCCCTGGATTTTAAATAAGTAATGACACATATAATGTCATCATGCTCCAGATTGTAAAACTGAGGTTTTTGTTTCCCCTAGGAAAAAAAAAACAAGAAAACATTATTCTTGGTATAAAAGTGTCCCAATCTATTTCCAATATTTCCACACTGAAATGATCACTGGGTCATTTGCAGTGCAGACAAATTCAAATTAACATCTTCTTCTAGGAAGCAAGGCGACAAGTCTACCAGCATCAACCAAGTCTGAGGCAGAAAAGTTTAACTGAAACCATAATGTACACTAACAGTGATCCCAGTTTTAAATATTTCATTCTTTTCCCACTTTTGTGATATCATTTTACTCGATGGTTTCAGTGCTTGTTGAGATGTCGAGTTCGTCATACATCCTGTTTAACCACATTATTCAAAACATTATTTTAGTAGTGAAAACTAAGCGTAATACATGAACACCCAGTTTAACATTCACCCTCATTCATTTCAAACTACTGGAGTAAGCATGGTTGAACTAAGAATCTGTCTGTTATGTGATGTGATGTGATGTTGCTTGTCCTGATGGATTCAAATGTAAATGTGTGCCAAGTTGCGGTTATTTAGTTAGTTGAAGACAGGAAAGGATAAGAAGAAAGAACATATCTGGAACAGCTACTAAATTGACTTCAGCGAGGATCTATAGGTTTACCACACAGATGCTGTATAATAACTGATGATTGTACAATATTCATTTATTGATAATCCAATTAATTTGATGTTACAGGGAGCATGGTTGTAAGTAATCTGTTTATCATCATTATCATTAAAATATTAACCTTCAGATATTCAAAATTTGGACGTTTAACAATCATTATTAAGTAGTAATGTCACATACATCAGTGTTGTGAATAATTTAATTGGATATATATATATATATATATATATATATATATTTATTTATTTTTTTTTTTAAAAGAACAAATTAGCAAATAATTGTCATTCCCCTTTAAAAGATCCAAGCACCGATTCGTAGATGACATGACCCCTCCAAGTTGTGCCTAATGATTCTAACGTGTTAATGAGATTAACAGCCTGCTCGTTTTCTTAAGTTTCTTTTTTCGTGCAAAAAGTATTGCAGCAGGAAAATAAAGTGAAGTCATGACTTCAGGTCAACGTCCCCTATTAACAGTCTTTGCTTCTGACACAATCCGTCTGCCAAAAAGAATGACCTCATACCTAATTAGCACACGGTGAACAAACCTCAAAATTGAAAGTGTAGATGATAAAAATTGCAGAAGGGACGGTGATGAATTTACTGCACCGAAATGAAGTCATGCAACCATCTCTTTCTTGATACATGTGCAAGAACGTGGGTTGAAAGTAGCTAATCTTTGGAATTTGAGCCTCCGCTGACTATGAACAGCACAGGGATTCGGTCTTTTCCAGCGCCCACCGGGATTCATGATTAGTTTCCAAGCCTTTCATGCAAATTCAGCTCCCAGGCTTCATTTTCCGCTCATTAAAAACAGGCTCTCAAACTCCAGTTCAGCACGACAAGTCTATCCGGTCATCATATTTCGCCACTAAAACAATACAACAGTGTGTCGACTCAGCACTTCCTCCTCTTCCCACGTTTGTTGTGGGAGTGCGCCTGGTTCTCAGGCTGGATTTTATTGGCTGTCGGGGAGAACGTTCAGAGGCAGGTGGTGACTCGCGCATGCACACACACACACACACACACAGACACACACATTATGTCATCATGGTCAAAGAATTTATGTTTTTGACCAGTGAATCTGTGAATTGAATTTCAGACTTGACGTGTCTTTCCTCTCATCAAATGAAACCAGTAGCTTCATAGCATCCCAGTTGTGTCGATCTTTATATTCGTGATAAAACTGCATAATGCTGCAGGAGACTTTGTGAATGTAATAGGAGTGTGAAGTTAATGTTTCACCAGTGATCGCATGTGCGGAAATAATCACCATCTAGCAGGAAACAGGTCTGATCATTATTTAAAAAAGGATAACCCCTTTTGGCTCTGGTCAGTTTATATATAAACACCACTATGAGCTCATGAAATGGCTTCTGTGAGTTATTTGTAGCCTAAAAGGTACCAGGTTAGCTTAAACTGTCCCAGACTGGCCTGTCATGACTGACACATCCTAACTTCTCAGGTCACACACACACACACACACACACACACACGTATGATGTTATCATTTTTTTTACCTTTTACAGTATGAGGATGCACAAATTAGGTAGCCAGATAAAAAAAAAAAGATCAACACCACTCTCCTATCTGTCTGTTCAATAGAAACCCGGAGCCATTAAATGGTTAACTTAGCTTTGCATAAGGGCCGGTAACGACAGGTCTGGCTCCGATTGAAGGTTTTACAGGGGTCAAACAGACTATTTCTTGGCTGAGCGCAGTGACTTCCTGGATTGCCTGGCAACTACATGGTGGTGACAAGACTCCAAGATACGTAACCCCTGTAAAACCACCACTTACACTTTGATACTTCTTTCATTTCTTTTAAAGAAGTAAAGTCATTATAGACTTTGTAGGGTTTGAATGATTTCACAAGGACAGTTTTTTAGGCATATGCAGTGCTGTGATGAGGTCTCTGTTTTGGAACCTTTTTTATTTTTTTTATTTATGTGGACAATAAAAATAAGGAACTTATTTCCATTACTATTATGTAACTGTTTAAGATTTGGCAAATTTAGAAAACCAGAGATGAAACATAATTTAGGTTTATTGTATTTAATTTTAATGTTACTTGCTATGACTGATGTGAGTCTAAGGATGAATTTTTCAACTCTGGCTGGACAATAATGTCAATGCCAAAACCGATAAGGACCTGGAGACCTGAGTTTTGCGTTGTCATACATTACAGCATCTTTAGTAAAGCCATGTCTAAAGTCTAAGCTGCAGTTTTGGAAACAGAAAAGCAATCAGCATCATTCAGTCAGAATGTATATGTTCACCATAATTTCAGATGTGGTGGATTTGTTGTAATCTGTGACCAGAGGCTGTCTGCAGTCACAGAGACTGTAGCTTCTAAGCCCTTTTTTCTCTCTTAAGGCAGGATGTCAATAAACTCACTGAAGCTTTTGGTCAAGCCAGACAGAGGAACCGCTCAGAGACATTTTATGGAGGATCTTGTAAGTTGAACACACAGATGTTGAGTATATTCTGAGGGTGGAGTTGAAGAAGGGATCTGCAAAACTATGTATATTACACTTGTGGGGTCAATGATGTTTTGCAATACCTGGACTTCAAAACCTCGGGAGAATATTTAGTATTTGAAGAAATAAGGTGAAGTTTGTAAGTTTGGCAACACATTAAGCCATTCTTTATGTCACTTAGCCACAATGTGGACATTAAATCCAGTGAGGCCAGTGACTCTGTCTGACTCTGTCCCATAATACCAAGAGATCCAGGGCAGGACGCCACATTTAGTGATCCACTACTTAACAGGCCTTTTATTTGTTATTCTTTGCTTCTTAAACCTTTAAAAGGGGTCATGGGTCAAAGAGACTGCCTGGGGAGAGATGTAGCCAGTTGATTAAGTAAACAACACAGTGGCAATATCAGTTGAGCGCCGAGAGACATCAGACTCCAGAGGTCCAGGATCTGGTAATAGGATCCAGAGTGGTGAGGGATGATGTCATGAGGAAAGACAGACGGGCGGCCAGGCCGGCCAATGTGTGGATGGATATACGTATGAAGGCACAAAACTGCAGACAGATCACAGATGTATCCTCAACTCTGAGGACATTTGGTCATGTTCAACTGAATTTATTATAATCTTCTCCTCTATCTGGTTATGATTTTTTTTTATCCATACATGCAGGATAAAAGAAAAGAAAGTGTGCTGGAGGATATAATGCTCACATGTATGTACTCCAGAAGTCCATTCAACACCATGAATACTTTATCTTCCCACAGCTTAAAACCCTACAAAGAGAATGATGTGTAGTTATCCCTTATGTCAACATGGCAACATGGTGAGCCTTCAGTGAGGAAGAGGGAGCATTTACCCAGCAGGTGTCACTGTTTGTCTGCAGCACCAAGAAAAAATGTGCGAAGGGGTTCTGCTCAGTTAGCATCAACGCTCCTGATAACACCCTTTAAACACAGACATGTTGTTATTGATTCATAAAAAAAAAAACCAACAGTAAGTTCATCTTGTTCATCAATCTGGCAACCCCGACCATGTTGCCGTTTTTAAAGCTGTCACAGATTTCATGACTAGAAAATCCAAAGTATTTGAAATTCTCCGAGTCTTTACACATGTACTCATAATACCAGAGAATTACTGGAAATACTGGGCTATAAACACCTCAGCATTAATTGATTCATTCTTCCCAACAGTTCGGCCGTGCGAATTTAACTTGACTGCATTTTGTAACACATAATAAAATTAAGTGCATTTAGTCCTCATCTACCAACTGCTGTGTTGCAACGCTGCTTTAAAAATCGCCCTCGTAAAAATTTACAATTAAAAGCAGCCAAATTCTTGTTAGGTGACATACATGGATATAACACTTGATATAACAATGAAGTGTTCATTTAAATTACAATGGATGTTAATACTTTCATTTCATGAAATGCCTAGTTATGTCTCATGCTTATGATACTGATGGTATTCATTAAACTTGCTTTCACCATGCAGGGGCTTGCTCTAAGGGTCAGGATGGTTTTCAGGAAGATAGATCACTGAAACACCAGGGGACGCCCTATTTAATAGCCAACTGCCGACACAAAGTTCACACAAACACCCCTATAGTTCTTTTTATGCATTATGAAACCATTAGATCCTAAATGATGATTGCAGCTCAAATTTGGACAGACTGTTGATCTGGAGCAGACTTGCTTCCAGATGTGATCACCTGGCATTTGAATGAATCATTTTCACCATTAGCTGGAACCCCCAGACCAAGCTTCTTTTTTTTTTTTTTTTTTTTTTTTTGACTGTTTATATGCAAAAAGTTTTATTTCCAGTCTTTTGATCTGATGTTGCTTCCATATAGTCTTGCGTTGTTTTCCATAGAACGTCTCAGATCTCTTCTGGGATGATAATTGCCTTTTATCATTTGTACTCTGGATTTCTGGGTCTTTTATCAACCATTTCCCTAATCCTCTTATCTCAGGGGGTTTCTGTGTGCAAAGCTGTGGGGCCACTGTACTTTATGTTGTGTAAAGATGGCTGAACGGACGAGTCTGTCTGTCTCTCTCATCTACATGCGTATACCACAAGCCACATGAAGCCCTGTGCCTATGAAACACATCTGCTACATCTGCATGCTGCAGGATACACCCACACAAACATACACTAGTACAGATGCTTGTTGTCACAAACACATGTACACAACCGCTGGCATGTGTTCCTTTATTTACTTCATATGTACAATTTGTACTAATGTCATCATGAGGACATTCCTGTAAGTTGTCCTGATTTCCTTCTGTCCTCTCTTTAAAAGGGAGAACTTTGGACCTTTTTTTTCCTGGTATTTCCATGACATTTATTTATAATTTATATAACTGTCTGAGAAGAATTCAAACCATAAACCTCAGGATGTAATCTTCTTTTAATCTGCCTGATGAGAGTGGAAACCATTAGTCCAGATTCCCTACATACCTTTACGAGCTTGTTGTGTCTAAAGCTTGGACAAAATCCCCCAAATAGTCCTATGATGAGTTTAAAAACTTCTAACGGCTCTTAACTGGCCGGCTCTTTGAGTGGCGGGGGGTGCCAGACGGCTGACCAGCATGTCATCAAGTTTCAGATGCATGCCTGAACATGAATGGCAATCAGTGAGTTAATGATTGAACACAACTACAATGAACGTGTGTGTGTGTTTTTTTCAGATCTGGTCACTGCTCTTGGGTGGTAAACACAGTCTAATTAAACCCTGGAGAACAGAGGCAACAAATCTGTTAGAATGTAATTAATCAATCAAATCCGTTGCCGTTTTCCCCCCAGAAAATGAGATCATTTTCATGGGTGATAAAATGTGAGCACATATTCAGATAGAAAAAGGGAATTATAGTAATTCCAGAAGTCATCTGTTAACCATTTCCCATGACAGTGTGTCAGCGTTTTGTCATGTGCGACCATTATATATATAGCCGCACTACCTTCCCAGTATCGAGTCATTATACCAGAAACCAAACACTAGTGCCCTCCGTTGAACGCCCTTTATTTACCAAGGTCTGTAATAATGGCCAAAAGGGAAACCCCTACTCTATTTACTGGTTTCTATATAGGGGACATCAATCCATACAAGCAACCAAACCGAGAGGGATCTGTGGCCATCCAGCTCTCAGTTGTGGCAGTGGAAGTGGGTTTTAGTGGATCCCTGATTCACGGAGCATAGACAAACCCTGAAATTTGCACCAAGTATGTCTCTGTTTCTGTCAGCCCAGCAATTTAGTTAACTGTTGCAGATGCTCGCAGGGCAACGGACCAGATTCCATGTGGCCTGCAGTCGCTCGGATGAAAAAATAACATTCTTTATGTTCTGTTCATTTATTGAATAGAGAGAAGCTTTTCATTTTGTCTACTCTTGGATCACGTTTTTTTGTACGTTCATTCATCACGATTGCAGTTTGGATGGAGGTAATGTAAGGTGATGCTTGGTATCTAAAAAAACAACAACTCACTGGAATCAGGGGATCCGGGCCATACATGAGGTTTGGCTTGTCGAGGTAGGATTTCCGTTCCCTCTGGACATGGCAGGTCTAGCTGCTTTTTTTTGCGTGCTTCATATAGGCAGCCCACATACCCACATAAAAGCCCAGCTCATTTTCACAGAATCATGCAACCCCTGGAGTTTAATGGTCTCAATCAAATTGTTTTTTAGTTCAGTCTTATTTTGGGGTCATAATGTAATGCCAAGGAAAACCTCAAGGTCTAAGTTTAGCATGTCACACTACTTAAAAATAAGTAGGCGTTTATTAGAACAATAGATTATGCCGTCCCTTATCGGGTGGAACCTCCCTTTCCCTGCATCTCCTGTACACCTCCAGGGCTGAGAGACAGGCAAGGAGAATCACAGCTGACCCCTCCGATCCCGGTCATGGACTCCTTTCTCCAGGAGGCTGCAATCCATCAAGACCAGAACCTCCCATCATAAGAACAGCTTCTTCTCATCTGCAACTGGTCCCACTAATTAATAGTGAGACCAGTTGCAGATGAGATTGAGTCCTCTTCGAAATGATGAGGTATTCCTTACTGTATATACAAACACAATGGAGCTAATGTGGTGAATTTGGGGGGCGGATACCCACAGACATTACAGTAAATGCGTTGTGGATTGTTCTCACATTATTGGCAAATGTTTCTCAAGGTCTCCAAAAATATTTTTTTGGCATGACAAAGAGAGGATTTATTACTTGCTATAGAAAAATAAAACTATGATGTGGTGGCGGTTCTTTGTGTAAATAATATGGGCATGTGCTTCCCCGAGGTCGTTTGCTATTTAATTATCAGTTTCTCAGTGGTGAGATATATAATTGTCTCTACAACTGGCAGAGCTTATTATAAATAAAGCATATTATTATTATTATTGTCCATATTGTTGTGGTCTAAATGAATATTTTTTTTTACACATTAGACCTTTCATTTTTATATTAGTAACTAAGGGCAGTGACATGAGAAGGCCTTGTTTATTGCAAATAAAAAAAACATAATGAAAGCTTGTTTGCGATGAAAAAAACTAATTTGAATGCTCACTCTTAAGAACAATAAACAGTATTTATTGTAATTTATTACATCTGGGCTCATGATCTGGGTAAATGTCTGCTGTGAGACAACCAAGCAGATTGAGTGCAATAACACAGCAGATGATACGACTGTCATGCTGTAATCTGGGAGATATTCTGACGTGATGTTTGAAATGCACCAAATGTTTGGAGCTAGTGTAGTTAAACCCGTCACTCATGGTGGTCATGGTGTAGTGGATCTTTTATCCATTGAGACATGGCAACAAGTTTTGACAGCAGAACAAATAAATCATTTGATGAGCTTTGTAAAATTGCCATTAAAATTATTAAATAATTGGCACTGCAGTCACTTTAAAATTTTATTTTGAAACATTTTATGCATCTCACTTATTTCTAAATGTCAGAAGAATATAAATTGATCGCCCTATTATACTTTACAGCCACAGGGTCCATTTTTGCAGACCAGATACGAAGCACTCTCCAGCCCATTCATTGTGTTGCTTAGCCGTTTGGATCTGAAAGGGTCACTTGAGGAGAGGCTCTGTGGGAAGACGATACAATAATTGTCACATCAAATATCTTTGATGCCGTCTTCACAACTGCTGAGTGCAGAGCGGAGAGTGAGTCACATTTATAAAAATAATCCAGCGCAGTGGCAAGCCTTGGTTTAACATGCGTTTAATCTAATGTGTCAAAACACTTCAGTCCTTTAGCTTTTTTTTCCATTTGCACACTAGGTTTTAACAAGTGTGCCCAACATCATCATTTCTGCCTCTATTTATGTAGAATATAAAGAGCTTTAAGCAGCTTGACTCATTACTGTTTGTTATAGGAGTAGCAGTGAGTAACGTGTTCTTTTCAATTCATTAAAATGACATTTTTCTAAGAGACCCAAGCCAAGTTAGATGTAGCTGAAAAGCAGAAAGTAAAATATTGTTATGAATATTGTCTGTAATGAGAACTTAAAGAGCCAGATTCATAAATCCATCACTGTTTGCCTATGTTAAACAAAAAGTCACTGTAGCATCACAAGTTGTACAGGTTACAAAACCTGATATTCCAATATCTGTCTGTGAGAGGCTTCAGCGTATGGTATGTTTGTAAGATAGACAGTAATCAAAGCAGACCTGAGAGTCAAAGTAGGAAGAAACATCTGCTAAAATTATATCATGTCACATCTTGATAACCGAATAGTTAAGGCACATAACACATATCCACATTGTTCTTAGTTCATTTCCAGCATGTCATACCCCTCTCTCTCTCTCTCTCTCTCTGTCCTCATTTCTTTCCCATCTGCCTTTTTTATTGTCCTAGCCAATAAAAAGGGGGGGAAAAAAGTAATAATAATAATGTACTTTTTCTGAAATCAGCACTCCCTACTGGAAAAGAAAACACCACGAGCAGCATGTTCACAAACATGCCAGACCTCTAACCAGTCGTGTGATTTCTATCTGTCTCTGAAATTGTACATTGGTATATAACACAATACTGCTGTCAGCAGATATTGTGAGAATGTAATAAGGAAAACGTGGGCCCAACTTCATCCTAGCTGGTGGGCTCCGACATCTCTTCATCGTTCTTTTAAATCCGTTTCATCTCATCTCATTTCATCTACAAAGCCTGGACAAAGATGTCAACAGTGTAGAACAGCTAAACTTGCCGAAGACACCTGAATCTTGTTGTTTCAGCTGCTCGTGTGTCCTCACGTGCATGCCGTCCAGTTGCTTTCTGACACGATCCATGGCTGTTTGCATATCCGTCAGCGAGACAGAGAGCGAAAAAAGGCCATCGTGCGTTAATACATAACATATACCAAGACTTGCAGGTTTCGCATTGGATGCAAAATTGCACATTTCTGAAGTGGACTCGGCCTCTGTCAGTGTGTCTGACTCTCACCTTGTTTCGCATGTCTCCGGCTATAAACTCAATACAAGTTGTTGTTGATCAAGGAAGAGGAAACGCAAACATGACTGTCAGTTGTCATTAAACAAAGACCGAATCACAAATTCCTTAAGCTGACGCACATCTGCGCTCACTTACATTCAAAGAGAAAGACGTCTGTGTTTCAAACATTCTGCATTCGCTGATTCATGTCATCTTTTTACATTTGTTGGAAGTCAACCATCAGCGAAGAGTTTACAGACTAGAGTGTAACAGAGGTGTGTTCATTATTCCACAGTTTAACAACAATAACTGGCAATTAAAATATTGTACCTGTACTTATACTGGACATGTAACCATTTCCATTTATCTACTGTACACGTGCTACAATAATCGATGTTGCATGTCTCTCTTCCACTGTTTGCTACAGCTGTAAATATGTATATAGAGTATTTTTTTTTTACCATCCAGATGCGACTGTTTAACAACCATCTCGACTCAGGTCCACATCAGCTTGTCAATTCAGTAAATATACCATTCAGAAAGTACGAGTACGCAGCCTTTCATATTAGTCTGTCCGTTGTTGTGCCGAAAATAATACCGGTGAAGGTCATAGAGTGCCATACTCAGCTGTAACAATCTGTTGCTGGTTTCAGACAGAAGGTTGTAGTTGCACTAGTCTGATTAGGAAACACTGTGACTGTGGTGTTAACTGTAAACTCGGTTACTCCGACTCTGATCATGTGCAAAGGAACCACATTTTAATTGAGACTTCAGATTTGGAAAACCTTCAATAAAGCACTCAAATGCTCCCCACATGCAGATTTTGCAATGATGAATTAATCACTCGTTATTATTTCCACATTGAACTGGATTTAATAGCTGCCTGTCCTCAACAAGATCAAGATACTGGGAATAAAAAAAAACAAACATATGAAACCAACTAAGGCTGATGAGATATATCTGACAAACAGACAGAAGACATGAGATAAAAATAAAGTATAAAGTAATAAACACATACTCTCTGTGTCATGGTTCTGTCACAGTCTGGCTCTGTGTGATTCGTATTCTCCATTTTATTTGTAAGAGGTTGGGTTTCTTCATGATGTAAATTAATCAGCTTGTCAATTCAGTAAATACCATTCAGGAAGTGCAAGTACACAGCCTGTTTATTGTGTTGAAGTTTACACTGGTTACAGCGATGTGTTGTACTATCACTTCCAGGAACATTATCCGTCTATTTGCATATGGAACAGATCTATGTTTTTCGAACCTTGAATGTAAGCATATCTCTTACATTGTTCTTAGTGTTTTGTGTTTGCATTTAGTCTGCTTTTTCTTGAGCCTACTTATTGTGTTTTTGTTTTGTTGTTGGTTGCCTGTTTGCTCTGTCTTGTCCTTCCCAGCCTGTTTCCCCCTCCTCACCTGTCCTTTATCAACCTCATCAGCCCCGCTCCCTTGTTTTCTCAGCCAATCAAATCCCAGCCTGCCCTTGTGTCTTGCCATCTGTTCCTTGATTAATTCAGTTTGTATTTCAGCCCTGTTGTCATTTCTTGTTGGTTATTGTTGTCTAGTTTTGTTCTAGCAGCTTTGCTTAGTCTACATGAGCTTTGAATAAAAAGGAGTTATTCTTCAGGTTTGCTCTGCCTGACGTCCTGCATGTGATTCAGTTTTTGGAAAAGGAATCCATGTGGTTGGTCAGCCAATTGAAACACTGATGCACTGCTTTTGGAAAGAGAGATGGTTTTCATGCTGGCATCATGACCATATTTAGTGCCTTATCGCACTACCAGACTACAAACTGTAGAGTCAATCTCATAACATTTACAGTTTTTGATCACTCTGATCAGTATTTATTAACCCCTGTGTGTTGTGACATCAGCCTTTTTTTTCAGCCAAGAGTACAGGACGATCTCATTAAATGTACCTTTTTAGTCCCAGAATCTAGACACCACTTAAAGCCATTTCGTTTTCACAGTTTTCATTTATTCTAATATAGTCTGGTATACAGCTACGTGCTTGTGCAATCACAAGGATGGAAAAACTCCTGTCCAGCTACTTTCTGTTATTGGTTGTAATTTGGAAGTTGAGATTCAGCAGTATTTTCCCCTTTTTTTTCTATTTTTTTTTAAAGGCTGTGGGTAAGCTATTAATCAATACATAACTATGCCTAAGACAAACAAATGCAAAGCCCAGCCACCAATCTTCATAACAGAACAGCTACGCAAATGTAGATTTATGGAGTAATTAATTCCTGGAGAATTTCTCCAAATGTAAGTGCATAAAGTGTGTTGCTGTGCTCTTTGCATCATTTGAATTCATGCACTGTGCTTAATAATAATAAATAATAGATGGGTGCTTTTAAAGTGTGTGTGACCAAAGCCCTATAAATCTTTTTTCCTTTTTGTCACAGGGCTCTATTGTGCAATCTATTAAACACATGAATCATGCCGTTGCACTGGCTGATATGTTGCTTTATTGCAATTAACATTCATTTATTGAGTCATTCCCACATACCCTGTCCTGCTGATTAAAATAGTGCTGCTGTCCATGTCTGAAGAGTCCATGACAATTACACAATTTACTCCAGTATGAGTAACATTTGCTGAAAACAACAACCTGAACTTTATCAGGTTTTTTTTTTAAAAGAAGAAATTTTAGTATCCATTAAATGAACTTGAATAATTTACCCCTGGAATAAAGGTCAAGTAAAAGATGTATTTTCTAATTCTCCATGACAGGTAAGAAAACATCAGTGCGAGGGAAGTCCTTTTTACCCCAATCTGTGATGTGTGAGAAAAATGTCTTGGCTGGAGCTGTAAAGAAGAACTCACATTATCTTAACCAGAGATCAGTGTGACCTGTAGAGGAGAAAGGGGAGGTGCTGAAAGCTTTATACAGCCACACATTTGGAGACTCTCTCTTTTAATGCCATTGCATAACCGGTTGAGTTATTCCAGACACAGACTGAGAATAAAGGGAGCTTGACAGTGCCATCTAAAAAAGTTATTTATTGCGGTGTGTATTGGACAAATATTATGAGAAGGTCATTCGGATAGTAATGAACTCGTCATCGATTGGAAAAAGTCATTTTTGTTTCTCAGAAAGAATGCGGGCCCTCACGGCTATTTAAAATAAGACTTCTCACCTCAGATCAGTCTGGGGGATCGATCACGGACTCCAGTATAGTTACCAGCATTTCTAGATGAAGCAACAGTTAACCTCATTAACAGCTGCTATCATACTCTGTCTGTTCGTGTCTCTGTGCATCTCTAAAAGAATTTTCCATTTTCAACAGGTTCAGGTTCTACAAAATCCAGTAAAGGGACCAAACTATGATCCGTCTGCTTCTGCCTGTTGCTGTTGTTCCTCCGTATCCAGGATCCTCTCTGGAACAATAAATTAGAGTTGACTTCTTCTGCAGATCAGAAGTAGATAGGTGGCCTTGTTGAAAGCTTATTTTTTTGTCTCTCAGTAATGCCCGCAGAACTCAGCAATGACTCTACAACTCTTTCATTTCCATATCTTACACAATATCCGAACACACTGAACAGAACCAAAAGCACAATCTCATGAAACAAATACCATCACAAGACATAAATTGCAAGTGAAGTGTCTACAGTTGCTTCATTTGTAATACAGCTTTGTTTTTGTCATGGTTCTGTCAGTTTGACTCTGTGTCCCTAGATTCCTGTTCTCCACCAGTTCACCAGATGCACTTTTCTCCCTGTGATGCGAGGACTTCTTTTTCTGGTTAGCTATGCATTGTTTGATATTTAAACTGATCACATCAATGTGTTCTTCTTGGGGTCCTAGTTAGTACTAACAGTAGTATCTGCAAAGAACATCATATATGTCTTTCGGATGTTCTAGCAGCACTTTTGAATCATAGTGGTTTTGTTTTTTTCCTGCTTTCCCTTCACACCTGCCCTGCGTTGACCTCGTCAGCCCTGTCCTGCTTCCAGTGTTTCCCTCAGCCAATCAGCTCCTTCTGTTCTCAGTTTTGGTCACCTGTTGTCCATTCCCTCATTAGTTCTGTTAATATTTTTTAAGTCCTGGTTTTCTTTTTATTCTTGTCGGATCCTTTTTGTTCCTTTTGCCAAAATATTACTTAAAATATTCATAATAGTAGAAGTCCTGTTCGACTTGTCTCAAAGGGACACTTTAACATTTTGGGTAAAATGTTTGTTTGCTTGGACGAAATAAGACGTTATCTTAGCATAAACACTGGAAAACTGGTCACTCTTGGCAGGAAAGCAACAAAGTATCTTTTGAACAGATGCTTTCAAACTATAAAGTACTCAGAATTTCAATATTTTTTCCCACATATTCACAATTGAAAAGTGAAAGTTTAAAGAAGAGGAAGCATAAATTAAACATGTACATATATGTAGACCACGTTGTGAGCTCTGTAATCAACAAACGTCGCAGTATTTATATATTTCAGGTTGACTCCCAGCTCGTTTACTCATGCGCTTCAGCTGCAGAGGCAGAGCTGCCTTTGTTGTGGGGCTTGTTCGTCCTGCTCAGACGGGCCATTAAAGTCACTAGATGACTGACAGCCAGCAATCAGAGAAAAGCGGGGGGCCTGTCTCTGTAACTGATGTCAAAAATAAATACGTCAAGTTTTGCAAGTTAGTTTTGGAAAGCTTACCACACGATGCGCGCCCAGAGAAACCAATAATTACATTTAGGCTTTAATTTAAAGCTCTCTTTAGTTTCACGAGCATCCACAGCTTGCACCTGCCAGAAAGCAGACGGCCACGGTCCCTTCATGACATCACTACACATGTGTAGTATAGCCTGCACCTTTCACCAATTAACACTTTTCTCAACACAAAATGTCAATTCTTTAAAGCCTGCCAAAGGACTTTTAAGACTTTTTAGTCTTTTTTTTAGAGGAGGCTTTAAAAATCTCCATCATGCATCCAAAGAAATGTGCAATAAAAGTGACCTGTGCATGGCATCTCTGCCAGGACTCCCAGAGGACACAGGGGATCCCTCCTGTGGAAACACCTACACTGGTTTTCTTTATGTTTCCCTCTATAGAGGCTGTGGATAAACACATCATCTCTTACAGAGCACGTTTGAAGATTTCATCTATACTGTAGTAGCTGTTACTGTTAGGAAGCTGCTGCTGCAATAACAGCTTGATGACTTTAAAATGTCAAATAAACCTTTTTATGATTGTGTCACATGTGATCATCCAGTTTATGTTGATCATATCATTGATAACTTAAATCAACACTGAAGTTAGCAAAGGCTTGATTACCAAATGGACAAAGCAGCCAACTATCCCAGTGCACCCGAGGCCCTGAGTCTGCCTGATTTGCAACCAAATCATTGGTGGTACTATATAAAAACATTGAGAGATAATCTGTACCAAATTTCTGGGATATCCATAATGTCAACCTCTATAGTAGCACTAGAGGAGAAGTCAGTAGGATTCTTCTTGATAATCCATCTAATCTAATCCATCTTGTTGTAGAGATATTCCAGTTTGGATCAACGAGCCGGACCCCTCAAGTGGCCTAGCATGACTAAAAACTAAAATATCTTTACTGAGTGGGGTTTTTAGTTGATATCCTTCAACAAACGAATGAACTTACCTGGGGCAGTACAGGGTAGTTTGGCATCTGGGACTGGACAGGACTGGTTTGTGTTACTTGGATGGTGCACCATTCCACCCTTAATGGTCAGATATGTGTTTCATTTACTGTAATTCTATTTCAAAAATAAAACACTAAAAGTTATCTTTGGTGATTTACTTAAGTAAAAAGTGAGTCTGGATTTCATGAATTAAAAAAATACTTCAAGCTGTCATCGGTATGAAATAGAAATGTCTTCCATCCCTGCAGAACGTTGACCTACAAAATACAGACCTGCTGAGCAGCAGATACCAGGCACTGGAGAGGCCTCAGCGGTAATGAGCAACAGCTGCCAAACCCTCTGCTCATCACCGCTTGTTATACAGTAGTTCTGCCTGAAGCGCAATGAGCTGAACAATGTAACTTCTTGCCATCTGAATCATCAGAAGCATGTTCAAGTACAGAAACTCTTACTTTTTTATTTTATTTATTTTTTTAACAAAATGCTGCTTTATTTCTCATCATCCTCCCACTGCTCCCTGTTCAGTCACAATCACATACATACATACATACATACATGTTTCATAGGTTTGGGATAGATAGGCGAACAGAAGAGGAAAAAGAGAGGGACATATCTGCATCTCTTAACTGTCCACATGAAAATCTGTTGAAAACATTATTCTTAAATTTTATTTCTTCTTGCAGCCAACATGAAACATTTATTGACAAAGTTTTTTAGATTTTTTTTTAGTTTACATGCACTTTATTCTTTTTGCACGACTGACGTGTAGATATTTCTGACACATTTCCTTTAAGAATGAAGACAGCTGTCTTTATCCTCCATTCACCAGAACCCTGGCAGCAAAGCGACAAATCAACAGGGATTCTCATTGCCCGCGACCTCTTCAGTATCTGCAAAACTATCCAGACCGAGTGATCTCAGCATGGGTGAAAATGTGTGAAAACAGTCAAGGGATTTAGGTGCACTCCGTTCTGGTTGGGATCAGGGTTGATTGTTGGCTGAATGGTTTTGAGGTGCGCGGGGTGTTTTGATAGGAGGTAAGTGACACGATGCCCGAAACCAACAGCAGATTATATATCTTACACATCTGTAGAAACTCTTAAAGAGACTCACCCACCAAGCATTTAGGAAATCCCGAGAGTCCCCAAGCACTGAGGCCAAAACTTAGAAATCTTGTGTTGTACTCCCCTTACTGCGAACATTATGGGTGATATCACCTTCGTTCGCATTTTGAACACTGCCACAGATGGGGATTCCTTTAAAAATTACGATTTATAAAAATTGCAATCAGTTTTACAGCTACATGCTGAGATACGAGCAAAAGTTACTAGACTAAAGGTGCTGTGTCAGTATGGTGGAAACAAGCTTTAAATCACAGAATATTTTCCTCACCACTCTGTCAAGGAGGAAGATGCAGCCATTAGCGAGTATTACGTTCATGCTCCTGTGCTGGAGAAAATAACTGGAAAAAATGAAGAATGCCAAACCGAAAAACAGGCGCCGCAAGCATGAAGTAAAAATAAAAAAGTGCAGACATGCGATGGGCTCGGGGCTGAAAACGTGTATATGTCTGATGTAAATCCATAATGTCCAGTTAAGATGTTAAAACCAGTTATTCTTTTTTTTTTTTTTTTTTTTTTACTCTTCATAGAAAAATAAATCAAATCAAATCAAATCAAATTTTATTTATATAGCCCAAAATCACAAAATACATTTGTCTCAGAGGGCTTTACAATCTGTACAAGGAGTGACACCCTCTGTCCTTAGACCCTCGATTCGAGTGAGGAAAAACTTGCCCACCAAAAAACCTTTTAACAGGGAAAAAGGTGGAAGAAACCTCAGGAAGAGCCACAGAGGAGGGATCCCTCTCCCAGGACGGACAGACGTGCAATGGATGTCACAACTACATCCAACTATTATACAGTGCAGACGATTGTATTCACAATACTCCACTTTTTCCAAAATGGATTCAATTAATTAAAAAAAAAATTCTACATATAGTACCTTATACTGACAACTTTAAAAATGTTTATTTGAGGTTTTTGCAAATTTATTAAAAATTAAAACCGCAAGCGGTGTTGTAGTCCCTCGCTCATGCTGCCCGCCGCTGCCCGACGTGTTACAGAGGTGCTGCAACGCTTGAAAAATAAATGCGGCTGTGAGAAATGCAGGAATCTGTAGGATTTCAATAGGTTTTCAATGGGCAAAAAAGCCATTGGTTTTCAATGGGTAAAAATGCCATTGGTTTTAAATGGGCAAAATTTACATTGGTTTTCAATGGGGAAAATTCCAATGGTTTTCAATGGGGAAAATTTCCATTGATTTTCAATGAGGGAAAATGAAATTGAAAATGGCAGACTCCCTGTTGGGAAAAGTAAATTTGCGCAAGAGACTTTTTTGTTCATCTCCTTAGTCTACACATGTGTACCTAGTTTCATGTTCCAACTCCATAAAAACCCTTATGGGAAGGGGTTTTTGAAAATTTCAAGGGGGCGCTGTGGAGCCATTTTTTGCCGTACATGGGCGTGGCTCAACGGGAAGGTGCGCGCCTTTGCCACGCTAGCAAATTTGGTGATCCAACGTGTTTCTTAAATTTGGTTTTATGCCGGCAAACTGTGAAACGTGTATTTTTGGCCAAAGGAATTGATAGACGCAATTTTTCTTGAGATCTAGCGGCCACGCCCTTTGAGCTACGGATGCGCAGAGCACAACGTAAGATTAGCTGAGTCTGGAGATGTTGTCAGCCAAATTTGAAGTGGATTGGCTGAAATTCCTCGGACGAGTTCGTTTTCAGTAGAGAAACTGAAATTCAAAATGGCCGACTTCCGGTTTGGAGTAGACCATTGGTGCCAGAGACTTTTTTGTTCATCTGGTTATGGTACACAAGTGTACCAATTTTCATGTTCCAACTCCATAAAAACCCTTATGGGGAGGGGTTTTTGAAATGTTCTGGGGGGCGCTGTTGAGACATTTACATTACATGGGTGTGGCCCAATGGGATGTTAGAAGGTGCGCATCTTGTCTATGCTGCCAAATTTGGTGATCCTACGTGTTTCTTAAAGGCGCAAAAAAGGGAAACTTATTTTTTGGCGCCAAAATCAAAAGACGGCGCGCCGCCACGCGGACGCCATTGTACGTAGCTGCATGACGTTCATAATGGAGCTTCAGCAAGTGGTTATGGATGTTTTAGAAGTGGAATGAAATTGATGCATCGAAACATGTGGCGTCAGTATGTGTAAACGTAAAGGGTGGCGGCGTGGAGGCTATAAGCCCCGCCCATGGGCGTGGTCGGCATCAAACGACACAGGGCGTCACCCTTCACCTGTGTATGAAATTTGAAGGTGATAGGATTTTTTGAAAGGCGTCAAAAAGGCAAACGACAATAGCGATAAAGACAATAGAGATAAAGAGAATGACAATAGAGATAAAGAGAATGACAATAGAGATAAAGACAATAGAGATAACGGGAATTACAATAGAGATAAAGACAATAGAGATAATAAGAGTGAAAATCGAGATAAAAAGAATGACAATAGAGATAAAGACAATAGAGATGAAGAGAATGACCATAGACATAACAGGAATGACAATAGAGATAAAGACAATAGAGATAAAGAGAATGACAATAGAGATAAAGAGAATGACAATAGAGATAAAGACAATAGAGATAAAGAGAATGACAATAGAGATAAAGAGAATGACAATAGAGATAAAGAGAATGACAATCGACATAACAGGAATGACAATAGAGATAAAGACAATAGAGATAAAGAGAATGAAAATAGAGATAAAGAGAATGACAATAGACATAACAGGAATGACAATAGAGATAAAGACAATAGAGATAAAGAGAATGACAATCGACATAACAGGAATGACAATAGAGATAAAGACAATAGAGATAACAGGAATTACAATAGAGATAACAGGAATGACAATAGAGATAAAGAGAATGACAATAGAGATAAAGACAATAGAGATAAAGAGAATGACAATAGACATAACAGGAATGACAATAGAGATAAAGACAATAGAGATAACAGGAATTACAATAGAGATAAAAGGAATGACAATAGAGATAAAGACAATAGAGATAAAGAGAATGACAATCGAGATAAAGACAATAGAGATAAAGACAATAGAGATAATGAGAATGACAATAGAGATAAAGAGAATGACAATCGACATAACAGGAATGACAATAGAGATAAAGACAATGAAAATAGAGATATAGAGAATGACAATAGACATAACAGGAATGACAATAGAGATAAAGAGAATGACAATCGACATAACAGGAATGATAATAGAGATAAAGACAATAGAGATAAAGAGAATGACAATCGACATAACAAGAATGACAATAGAGATAAAGACACTAGAGATAACAGGAATTACAATAGAGATAACAGGAATGACAATAGAGATAAAGACAATAGAGATAAAGAGAATGACAATAGAGATAAAGAGAATGACAATAGAGATAACAGGAATGACAATAGAGATAAAGACAATAGAGATAACAGGAATTACAATAGAGATAACAGGAATGACAATAGAGATAAAGACAATGACAATAGAGATAAAGACAATAGAGATAAAGAGAATGACAATAGAGATAAAGAGAATGACAATCGACATAACAGGAATCACAATAGAGATAAAGACAATAGAGATAAAGAGAATGAAAGTAGAGATAAAGAGAATGACAATAGACATAACAGGAATGACAATAGAGATAACAGGAATTACAATAGAGATAACAGGAATGACAATAGAGATAAAGACAATAGAGATAAAGAGAATGACAATAGACATAAAGACAATAGAGATAAAGAGAATGACAATAGAGATAAAGAGAATGACAATCGACATAACAGGAATGACAATAGAGATAAAGACAATAGAGATAAAGAGAATGACAATAGAGATAAAGAGAATGACAATCGACATAACAGGAATGACAATAGAGATAAAGACAATAGAGATAACAGGAATTACAATAGAGATAACAGGAATGACAATAGAGATAAAGAGAATGACAATAGAGATAAAGACAATAGAGATAAAGAGAATGACAATAGAGATAAAAGAGAATGACAATCGACATAACAGGAATGACAATAGAGATAAAGACAATAGAGATAAAGAGAATGACAATAGAGATAAAGAGAATGACAATAGACATAACAGGAATGACAATAGAGATAAAGACAATAGAGATAAAGACAATGACAATAGAGATAACAGGAATGACAATAGAGATAAAGACAATAGAGATAACGGGAATTACAATAGAGATAACAGGAATGACAATAGACATAAAGACAATAGAGATAAAGAGAATGACAATCGACATAACAGGAATGACAATAGAGATAAAGACAATAGAGATAAAGAGAATGACAATCGACATAACAGGAATGACAATAGAGATAAAGACAATAGAGATAACAGGAATTACAATAGAGATAACAGGAATGACAATAGAGATAAAGACAATAGAGATAAAGAGAATGACAATAGACATAACAGGAATGATAATAGAGATAAAGACAATAGAGATAAAGAGAATGACAATAGAGATAAAGAGAATGACAATAGAGATAAAGAGAATGACAATAGAGATAAAGACAATAGAGATAAAGAGAATGACAATCGACATAACAGGAATGACAATAGAGATAAAGACAATAGAGATAAAGAGAATGAAAATAGAGATAAAGAGAATGACAATAGACATAACAGGAATGACAATAGAGATAAAGACAATAGAGAATGACAATCGACATAACAGGAATGACAATAGAGATAAAGAGAATGACAATAGAGATAAAGACAATAGAGATAAAGAGAAAGACAATAGAGATAAAGAGAATGACAATAGAGATAAAGAGAATGACAATCGACATAACAGGAATGACAATAGAGATAAAGACAATAGAGATAAAGAGAATGACAATAGAGATAAAGAGAATGATAATCGACATAACAGGAATGACAATAGAGATAAAGACAATAGAGATAACATGAATTACAATAGAGATAACAGGAATGACAATAGAGATAAAGAGAATGACAATAGAGATAAAGAGAATGACAATAGACATAACAGGAATGACAATAGAGATAAAGACAATAGAGATAAAGAGAATGACAATAGAGATAAAGAGAATGGGAATAGAGATAAAGACAATAGAGATAAAGAGAATGACAATAGAGATAAAAGAGAATGACAATCGACATAACAGGAATGACAATAGAGATAAAGACAATAGAGATAAAGAGAATGACAATAGAGATAAAGAGAATGACAATCGACATAACAGGAATGACAATTGAGATAAAGACAATAGAGATAACGGGAATTACAATAGAGATAACAGGAATGACAATAGAGATAAAGACAATAGAGATAAAGAGAATGACCATAGACATAACAGGAATGACAATAGAAATAAAGACAATAGAGATAAAGAGAATGACAATAGAGATAAAGACAATAGAGATAACAGGAATGACAATAGAGATACAGAGAATGACACTAGACATATCAGGAATGACAATAGAGATAAAGAGAATGACAATAGAGATAAAGACAATAGAGATAAAGAGAATGACAATAGAGATAAAGACAATAGAGATAACGGGAATTACAATAGAGATAACAGGAATGACAATAGAGATAAAGACAATAGAGATAAAGAGAATGACCATAGATATAACAGGAATGACAATAGAGATAAAGACAATAGAGATAAAGAGAATGACAATAGAGATAAAGACAATAGAGATAACAGGAATGACAATAGAGATACAGAGAATGACACTAGACATAACAGGAATGACAATAGAGATAAAGACAATAGAGATAAAGAAAATGACAATAGAGATAAAGAGAATGACAATAGAGATAAAGAGAATGACAATAGAGATAAAGAGAATGACAATCGACATAACAGGAATGACAATAGAGATAAAGACAATAGAGATAAAGAGAATGAAAATAGAGATAAAAAGAATGACAATAGACATAACAGGAATGACAATAGAAATAAAGACAATAGAGATCAAGAGAATGACAATCGACATAACAGGAATGACAATAGAGATAAAGACAACAGAGATAACAGGAATTACAATAGAGATAACAGGAATGACAATAGAGATAAAGAGAATGACAATAGAGATAAAGAGAATGACAATAGAGATAAAGAGAATGACAATAGAGATAAAGACAATAGAGATAACGGGAATTACAATAGAGATAACAGGAATGACAATAGAGATACAGACAATAGAGATAAAGAGAATGACCATAGACATAACAGGAATGACAATAGAGATAAAGACAATAGAGATAAAGAGAATGACCATAGACATAACAGGAATGACAATAGAGTTAAAGACAATAGAAATAAAGAGAATGACAATAGAGATAAAGACAATAGAGATAAAGAGAATGACAATAGACATAACAGGAATGACAATAGAGATAAAGACAATAGAGATAAAGAGAATGACAATAGAGATAAAGAGAATGACAATCGACATAACAGGAATGACAATAGAGATAAAGACAATAGAGATAAAGAGAATGAAAATAGAGATAAAGAGAATGACAATAGAGATAAAGAGAATGACAATCGACATAACAGGAATGACAATAGAGATAAAGACAACAGAGATAACAGGAAATACAATAGAGATAACAGGAATGACAATAGAGATAAAGAGAATGACAATAGAGATAAAGAGAATGACAATAGAGATAACAGGAATGACAATAGAGATAAAGAGAATGACAATAGAGATAAAGAGAATGACAATAGAGATAACAGGAATGACAATAGAGATAAAGAGAATGACAATAGAGATAAAGACAATAGAGATAAAGAGAATGACAATCGACATAACAGGAATGACAATAGAGATAAAGACAATAGAGATAACGGGAATTACAATAGAGATAACAGGAATGACAATAGAGATAAAGAGAATGACAATAGAGATAACGGGAATTACAATAGAGATAACAGAAATGACAATAGAGATAAAGAGAATGACAATAGAGATAAATACAATAGAGATAAAGGGAATGACAATAGACATAACAGGAATGACAATAGAGATAAAGACAATAGAGATACAGAGAATGACAATCGACATAACAGGAATGACAATAGAGATAAAGACAATAGAGATAACGGGAATTACAATAGAGATAACAGGAATGACAATAGAGATAAAGAGAATGACAATAGAGATAAAGACAATAGAGATAAAGAGAATGACAATAGAGATACAGAGAATGACAATCGACATAACAGGAATGACAATAGAGACAAATACAATAGAGATAAAAAGAATGACAATAGAGATAAAGAGAATGACAATAGAGATAAAGAGAATGACAATAGACATAACAGGAATGACAATAGAGATAAAGACAATAGAGATAAAGAGAATGACAATAGAGATAAAGAGAATGACAATAGAGATAAAGACAATAGAGATAAAGAGAATGACAATCGACATAACAGGAATGACAATAGAGATAAAGACAATAGAGATAACGGGAATTACAATAGAGATAACAGGAATGACAATAGAGATAAAGAGAATGACAATAGAGATAAAGACAATAGAGATAAAGAGAATGACAATAGAGACAAAGAGAATGACAATAGAGATAAAGACAATAGAGATAACGGGAATTACAATAGAGATACCAGTTATGACAAAAGAGATAAAGACAATAGAGATAAAGACAATAGAGATAAAGAGAATGACAATAGAGATAAAAGAGAATGACAATAGACATAACAGGAATGACAATAGAGATAAAGACAATAGACATAAAGAGAATGACAATAGACATAACAGGAATGACAATAGAGATAAAGACAATAGAGATAAAGAGAATGACAATCGACATGACAGGAATGACAATAGAGATAAAGAGAATGACAATAGAGATAAAGAGAATGACAATAGACATAACAGGAATGACAATAGAGATAAAGACAATAGAGATAAAGAGAATGACAATAGACATAACAGGAATGACAATAGAGATAAAGACAATAGAGATAAAGAGAATGACAATAGAGACAAAGAGAATGACAATAGAGATAAAGACAATAGAGATAACGGGAATTACAATAGAGATAACAGGAATGACAATAGAGATAAAGAGAATGACAATACAGATAAAGACAATAGAGATAAAGAGAATGACAATAGAGATAAAGACAATAGAGATAAAGAGAATGACAACAGAGATAAAGACAATAGAGATGAAGAGAATGACAATAGAGACAAAGACAATAGAGATAACGGGAATTACAATAGAGATAACAGGAATGAAAATAGAGATAAAGAGAATGACAATACAGATAAAGACAATAGAGATAAAGAGAATGAAAATAGACATAACAGGAATGACAATAGAGATAAAGAGAATGACAATAGAGATAAAGAGAATGACAATAGAGATAAAGAGAATGACAATAGAGATAAAGAGAATGATAATAGAGATAAAGAGAATGGCAATCGACATAACAGGAATGACAATAAAGATAAAGACAATAGAGATAAAGAGAATGACAATAGAGATAAAGAGAATGACAATAGACATAACAGGAATGACAATAGAGATAAAGACAATAGAGATAAAGAGAATGACAATAGAGATAAAGACAATAGAGATAAAGAGAATGACAATAGAGATAAAGACAATAGAGATAAAGAGAATGACAATAGAGATAAAGACAATAGAGATAATAAGAATGACAATAGAGATAAAGAGAATGACAAGAGAGATAAATACAACAGAGATAAAGAGAATGACAATAGACATAACAGGAATGACAAGAGAGATAAATACAATAGAGATAAAGAGAATGACAATAGACATAACAGGAATGACAATTGAGATAAAGACAATAGAGATAAAGAGAACGACAATAGAGATAAAGAGAATGACAATAGAATTAAAGAGAATGACAATAGAGATAAAGAGAATGACAATAGAGATAAAGAGAATGACAATAGAGATAAAGACAATAGAGATAACAGGAATGACAATAGAGATAGACAATAGAGATAAAGAGAATGACAATAGAGACAAAGAGAATGACAATAGAGATAAAGACAATAGAGATAAAGAGAATGACAATAGAGATAAAGACAATAGAGATAACAAGAATGACAATAGAGATAAAGAGAATGACAATAGACATAACAGGAATGACAATAGAGATAAAGACAACAGAGATAAAGAGAATGACCATAGACATAACATGAATGACAATAGAGATAAAGACAATAGAGATAAAGAGAATGACAATAGAGATAAAGAGAATGACAATAGAGATAAAGACAATAGAGATAAAGAGAATGACAATAGACATAACAGGAATGACAATAGAGATAAAGACAATAGAGATAAAGACAATAGAGATAAAGAGAATGACAATAGACATAAAAGGAATGACAATAGAGATAAAGACAATAGAGACAAAGAGAATGACAATAGACATAAAAGGAATGACAATAGAGATAAAGAGAATAGAGATAAAGAGAATGACAATAGAGATAAAGAGATAGACAATAGAAATAAAGATAATTAAAATTGGAAAAATGAATGCAGCAATGTATCAGGACAGCGACTGAAAACACACAGCCAAGATATGAAAGGAGTGACTTTAGGGCAACTCTGTAAATGTCCTAGACTTGAATCCCATTGAGCATCTCTGAAGGGAACTGAAAATTTAACATTTAAAAAAAAAACGTTCATTGTCATTATGGGGTATTGTGTATAGACATTTTTAGGGGGAAACAAAATTAAATCCATTTTAGAGAAAGTCTATAACATAACAAAATGTGGAAAAAGGGAAGCACTGTGAATACTTTCCATATGCACTATATATTATATTGTTCCATTTTAAGTGTTTTGATGGTTTAAGAACAAATCACGTTTCTTAAAAAGAGCAAGAAATCTACAAACCAAAACTTTAAACGGATCAGTCTGTAAGTTGTGATAAAATCTGACATTCTCTGTGGTGCCTAAACATCTCCTTTTCCCTCCCCACTCATTTTTTTTTTTTTTTGCCTCTGGTTGGTTGGACTTTCTGCTGATTGTGTGCATTTGCCCACCGGTCTTTGATTGGGCTCCATCTTAATTTCAAATCCAGTTGAGGTGTTTCCAAACAAATCTCCTGGAAATACAAACTTTCCCATAAACCACAGAGACACACAAAGGAGGAAAAGCACAGGCTGGCTCGCGATGGGGAGAAGCTCAGACAGTAATATATACTCTTTTTCAGTGATGCTGCCAGAAACCACTGAGCAACAAAAAAAACGTATTATGTAACACTACTAACTGCAGTGAGTCTGTTTGTAATATAGCAGTACAACTGTCTGACTGCAGCTAAAATGTGACTGAAGCTATATGCAACAGAAGCATTTTTTTTTCAGCTCTGGTCAAAGTGGCTTTACTGTACCATTGTCTACATACAGATTATTGAAGCTGATAGTGATGAAGCCACAGTATCACTACTAGTAATTCAAAGCTTTTGCATCTGCTAACCTCCAAACATTGCTGAAGTGGATAAGGGGATAAAATACTGAGTAGTGAGCAGAAAGAGGAATGCTAATTGTGTTAAAATAAGTGACCAGCAAGCCACAACTTTATAATTTCAAGATGAACGCTCTCAAAGACGAGGAGGGTTGAGGAGGAGCTTTGCAGTGTTGATTCTTAAACTTTTGGAGTGGTGAGTTGTACTGCTCCATGTGTCACTGTTTAATACCAATGTAATGGATCTTTTTTTTAAAATATTCAAGGGAATCCACCAGTCAAGGAAAAACAAAATTACTTTTTTAAATTTTAAATTATTTTGAATAGTAACATGTGTTGGTACACTGCCCTCAATGGGTTGAAAGATGAAAAGGAAGAGTCACGGCAGCCTTTTTAAAATGGAATCGCGGTGATCTGTGGATTCGCTCACAGGGTGTTGCACATATGTGCAATTTTGTTTCAGTTCACAACAGAACGACGTCTTGGCAGGGCTGACCTTTCGTGGAGCAGACAGCCAAACAGAGATTCCAAAGTGGAGGGAAAAATGGAGTAATCGTACCTTATTAGTCGCGTGCAGTTTTTTTGCTCCACAAAAAAAAGGAATGGTTTGCAGACATTTGAGACAGTAGATACATCAAATACGCCTTTTGAATAAACTTTGTATGAACTAACTGTGCCGTCAGCAACCAAAATAACTTGAATAACTTGATGTACATCACCAAGCTTCTAGAAACACATATTCTGCAAAGATACATGAATTTAGCAACTATGACCAGGTGGTCTGTGCTTGTGATTTCACCAGCTATGACGTAGCATTTTACTAATAGTTCACTGAACTGCATATGTAGGGTGTAGAAGATCCTCCAGCCTGCAGCAGTTGGCATCAGAAGCAAGAGTAGTATCCTGGGTGTACTTACTGTGTCTAATGTGTCCAAGTACAAATCCAATGCAAAATGCATCTATTACAAATGACTCAGAACAGCCCAGGCAATGTAATTACCTAATTATTCATTATGGCACCCCTCCTTTTCTTCCCTCTTTTTTTTTTTTTTTTTTTTACACGATCAGAATAATCATGCAGTTTCCATTCCCACACATTAACCATCTGAGACCAGATCAATCTTATCAAATACCTGCATGACTTTTCTCCAGAAATCTGCAGCTCATTTGCAGCTAATGTGGTTGCTGTGTTGCTTTGGTCCGTGAGTGTATTTTTGTTTCCAGTCTCTTTATCATCAGCATTATTCATCGTATATGACCTCATTATTGGCACAAAATAAACTTAGATTTTTTTTAACATATGCTCCAGGAGCTGGCATGATTGACAGCCTATAGCATAAGCTAAGAGTGTTACACAGAAATGTCATAAAAAATACCCAGTGTCTTTTATTCATCTTTGTTTGTGTATTTTCTTTTTTCCCTTATAACAATGGGACAGGGGGAAAAAAACGGAGCACAGAAAGGACAATCTTATCAAATCTACCACACTGTGGTTGAGTATGATTTTTTTTTTTTTTTGCTATAGATATTCCCGGACTACTTTTGCTAAATAACAAAATTCAAGCCTTTTTGTGGTGCAGGAAAAGTGTTGTTGCTTGTCTCTATACGTCATCCCTGTGATTGACTGACTGGCAACCTCTCCCGGGTGTATCCTGCCTTTCACCCGATGTCAGCTGAGATTGACCCCATGACCCTCTAGAGGATATGCGGTAAAAGAAAAAAAATAAACAGATGGACAGGTGGATGGACAAGAGGTGGCAAGTAAATTCCAAATATGAAAAAATAAAATATGCCTTCATGGATGTGAGCACTCTGATCCTGTGATCATCAAACAGCAGCACAGTTACTCACAGAATTACTGCAAACCACATCTGGTGATTGTTGATGATCAATGATAGTTTGCTAATGGCCTTAAAAATCCCTTCATTGTTTCATTGAGAAGTTCAAATCAGATTCTGTATTTTAAAAATATGTTTCCACCGCTACCATGAGTAATATAGTGGCTGCAGTTGTTACATTTTGATGTAACAGTAGAATAAATCAAACAAACCCTTCTTTGTCATTGTTTAAAAAAAAAAGCTATGTTTATTTGTGGCTGGAAAAGGAAAACACATAGTAATGTACCGTGTCAAAGTCTAATGTTCCAACAGTGTTTCCTTGTGAGGCTGGATATTTATTAAATTTAACATAGTCAAATGTTCAGTAGTGGAAATAGATTTTGTTTAGACTTCTAGTATACTTTGTGTTGTTTCAGTTTCAGCCAGGCATGAAATATATGGACCCATTGTTCTTTTTCAACCAGCCACTCTCAGAAGTGCTTGTTGTGCACATGCAGACTTGTAAAAGCTGATTTAGAAATCCATATACACAGCAATGCATGTCATTCTCCAGGAGAAAAATCTACCTTTAATGGACAAAATTATTGTCAACTTAAGCACCCGCAATATTAAAAATCACAATGGCAAACAGATGTAAGGAATTACACCCCCTCTTTTACCAGGATTCCTTCACTTATCACAACACAAACTATATTGGCATGAGTCCTGTGGAGGTATAGATAGCCGTCGTCCGTTATTTGGAAGATCAGTTGTTCAGTTCCTGGCTTTCATGGTTCCAGTCTGCATGTCAAAGTGTCCTTGGGTAAACACTGACCCCAAACTGTGAGTTTGTGTGACTGTTTAGATCATCTGGATGCACAGCAGGCACCTTGTGTGGGAGCCTCTGCTCTGTGTGTGTGTGTGTGTGTGTGTGTGTGTGTGCGTGTGTGTGTGCGTGCGTGCGTGCGTGTGTGTGGTTGAAGGCTAGAAAAGCGCTTTAGGTGCAGTTTTATGGACAAACAGGGGGAAACAGATATCACTTTATGTGGACCCACAGTGCCACACATACCGTTCCGTCAGGATGCCTGAACTTGTGGTAACGTTTTACAGAACGTTTAATCTTCACCTGATAAAGCAGGATCAAATGCAGTAGCTTTATTATTCTGTCTCTCCAGCATACAGGCCTCCTCCTCAACTCTCAAAACACGTGTTGTGAATTAGCCTGCTGGCAACAGAAATAATCTGGAGTCTTCCTCCGATGGACGAGACCCAGGCAGACTTTTACTCATCCGCTGACAGATCTTAGTGGAAAGTCTGTGTCCAGTTATGCTGTAAAAACATTCAAAGTCCAAACCTGATCAACAGTGATCAGCGAGAAACAGTTTGGTAGCAGTGATGCCACTGTGACACCAGGACAGTTATCTATATGAAGGGCACTAAATCATTTTACTTGAAATACACTGCATCTTCTCACAAGGTTTAAATCTGATGCCCATATTTCTAATCATTAGCTTGTTACATTGTTTCCTTGTTATCTATCACAACTTTTTGCCTTATCTGTATGTCAAAGCACCTCATTAATAAGAGCTCATATGTTTTCCAATCATACTAATAATCTGACTGAGGTGCATGATGGGATGCCTTTGAAAATTCTGTGACAGCTTTATGACCACGTTGTGAGATGCGCAAATGAGTAGGTGAACTGTTAGATTAACGACTCATGTTCAAACGTACATTCTCTTTGCAGCTTTCACAAGATTACAGCCTCTCCTGATACCAGCTGCTGCTGCTGATTCAGTGTTTTTTCAAAGTGCGGCTCGCCAGAGTCAAACTAATTTACACGCCGAGAAGATAAATGGTGACTATATCCGATTGAGTACAGAATTACACTGTATACTGGAAAGAAATATATCGCCTTATCTGGAAAGTAAATGTACGAGCCCCTTTGGCCCCGTCACTGCAGCTTTTTGAAGGTCTGAAAACTGTATAGGTTAAAGAATGCAGGGCCATTTACCCCCTACTGATCCTGTTGGGGTTAAAGTGCCTTGCTCCAGGGGAAAGAGGCAAACAGATCAGCGTGTTATACTGAGCAGACGTGAATGTGTGTAACACAGTTACACACACTAACACCCCCCCCCCCCCTTCCAGAGAAAGACATCGTTGTGAAAACTAACCTGAACAAATAAACATAGGTTCATTTATGTAAAAGAACTTTCTAAGTAAGATAAGACATATGTACATGTGATCACTAACAGAGTGCTATTTGGATCTATCCAAATTCAAAGGGAGAAGTAAACATTACATGGAAAGAAAATACATGTGTCACGTGTCGAGACAGCAGCTGTAACGTAGAATATCCAACCTGCCAATCACTGCAAGCAGAATCGTAATTTCATTTTTTTTTTTTATCTTATGGCGCAAACCACAAAGCAGAAACTGTCTATGCTTGTCTGCATTTCTCCTGTTACACGATGGTTGCTTGATGTCTACATGGACATGTGGCAACACTTAGAGGTCCTTTTCCATTGGTGTGAGATCCGTCATGCATTTTTTTTTTTTTTTTTTTTCCACTTCATGGAGTTCCATGATTTACCAAACATTATGGAAAGTAAACACGTACATTTTGAATATGAGAGGTTTTAAAAAGATGTCGTAATTTGCAGCATGACTTTAAAGTCAAGAAGACCATAGTGTCCCCACAGGAACACCAGACAGTTCAGTGATGGATACATTTATGATTGAATCTATCTAATGAATTGTTCTAATGTTTTTGACAGTCGCCTGTCATACAAGCCAAACTCATGGTGATGTTTTAGAGAAGCATCTATTGCTCATAATGTAACAGTGCAGAAGAAAGCTGTACTGTGAAAAGTTAGTTATTCTTCTATCTTTCTAGTTTGCCGTGCAGGACAATGCAGTGTATGTTTTTTTTTTTTTTTTGACAGATGGAAGAAAAATGAATCATCAGATGACACCTAATGACTTGACTGATTATCCCTCTGTTCAGTAAAGTGTAGTTTGATCACAGAGCAAGACTTGAAATTAGAGAAGAGCAGACGCTGCGAGGCGTTTTTTTAAGTTTGGATAGACTGACAGCAAGCTAACGATCTCACATGTGACATGTTTCTGCATGACTTGAGAGTTTTGACTGGCACTTGTATTGTAATTAACGTGGACCCGACATTATTAACTATGCTGCAAATGTTATGGTGAACATGAGTGATTGACAGCTGCAGTTGTTTTTTTTTTTTGTTTTTTTTTAACCCATTGTGGTGTTCTGCCTGCCAATATCATATTCAAATACATGTCACGTTAAAGCGTTTGTTTGGTTAAAGTCCGGCTGAAATCACATTTTAACCTTTTGCAGTCAAAAATAATGTCGACATGTTCTTTAAATATAGTGGTAATAGTTCTGTATTATTCAAATGAAGAAAAAAAGTTTCTCTAAAAAGACAAAAGTACGAATACAGTTTTAATTTCAGGGAAATGTCAACAAAACTCATTGTTTTTAATTATAATTAAAATTTTAATTATAATTAGCTTCATAAATCCTGCAGAATATTGTTATACATGATGTCTTTGTATACAAAATGTATGTATGTACAAACTGTGTGAATAAAGAAAATGCACCTTTTTGAAGGCACACAGTACTGTAGGTGCTTTAAAGCATGTATATAATGATTTAACTGCCCAGCTATGAGTGTGTGTGGAAGGTATCTCAGCTGTGGACATTATGAGTCACAGACCCCAGACGGCCCTGAGATCCTTCCTCTACAGGTAGTGGGCCCCAGTGGTGGCAGAACTGGCTGTCTGGGAGCACCATGGAAAGTGTGGTTTTGTGGTTCTTTAAAAGGACAAGCGTGCAAGGCCAAGAAATACACCTTTAGTTTTACTGCAGTTTTGGCTACAGAATTCTTACAAGCATCTTTTTCCGGGAAACTCTTCATACTCACGGATAGTCTGATAGATGTTACCCATAGCTCTTGTTTCATGACATATTTGTATGTATTATTTTGTTTGTAATCAATCAATCTGCCAATATATATATTTTTTTTACATCATGGTCAGTAGTAAAATAAAGCTTAAAAGATACATATCACATAATTCAAATCAAACAATGTATATGGTAAACTATAAAGCACCTACAATAGACCGATAAATTGTGCCAAACTTCAAAATAACACATTTTACACAATGTATGCGCTACAATTTTAAAATGAAAATGCTTTTTACAGCCGTGTGGTTTTCAATCCAAACCATGAAGGAAAATATGTGATATTATCTCCGTCATGGTTACCATCATAAAGTTAATACCAGACAACACAGAAATAAGCCATTGCACGCAAGTTCTCTTTATTTTATTTTTTTTATTTTTTATTTTTTATTTTTTTAGGAAACTATTTCCATCCATAAAAATCAAGTTCCAGGAAACAAAAGCATTGTTTGTCAGTGAATCAGAGGAACATGAAGCTTTACAAGGATATCACCATATTGTGTAAAGCTGACCAAAGTGGAGTAAATGTTCATGAACAATGATGCTCAATGAAATATGAATGAAATATCAACATGTCATATAATATAACACATGGATGTTTCCATGTTTACAAAGGAATTTTCAGTACAGTTCGAGTGCATATTCATCACCATCCTAATGCAAGTTGCATTTGTTTTTTTTCTAATAAAAATACAATACTGAATGTTATGTGATATATTCGCATGAGTTCTTTAAACCCTGATATTGGCTCACCAGTGAAAGCTGTTACCTACACTAATTAGCTGATGGCAGGTGTGATTAATCATCTTCTTTACTACTGTATTTATTTAGTCTTTTCATTTTCAGGATCAAGTTTACAAGCCACATCCTGTTCATTTTTCTTGGAGCTCTAGGGAATTTAAGGCTGTTTCACAATGCCGTTGCTGATACTTTACTGCTGTGCATTATTATATTAGATCATAATTTGTGTCTGAACAGCATTTAACCTCAATAATAATCTCTTAACACCACCACTGGACACTGTGCTGTTGGAATGATGCTATCAGTGTCTACATTGTGAGACAAGAACGAAGGGAGAAATCCCAACAACAAGTCAAAGGAACCATATTTGATTGTGGTTTCAATTTCGTCAGAAGTAAGTTCTCGGAAACGTAGGGAAGCACAAATAAGTAAGTACTGCAAAAGAGACCAAGAGGATTCATCCAAAAATTGCAATACTTGATCACAAAATCATTTCCTGTAGTGCGCTGAAAACTGATCAAACAAAGTAACTGTCCAGGGAGTGTATTTTTTCTTTTTAACATCTATTTCGCATTGAGTTCACAACAAAACATTTGGCACGGCTTCAGTGCACCAGATGCTAAGATAACCTTCAAAGACCACGCTTGTGTAAAACTCGACTAAAATCAAGACTAGACATTCTTCAAACCACAACTCAAGGCATGGAAGCTGGTAGTGTTTGCCCTTGACTTTAACAGAAATTACACCAATCTGTGCTATTTTCAGCATTACAAGCTCCTTTCCTAATGTTAAATTAAAGAGTGAGTCAGGATGTGCTATTTTACACAGGATAATGAGAAGCATTCCCCGACACTGTAGCTGACTGAGAGCCAGCAGACGACTAACCACACTCTGAACGTACACATGATGTCACGTACGGATGCTTACAGTGATCAGCCTCTAGATGCTTTAACGCTGCTCCTGTAGCCCCTATAAGCACATGAAACGTTTGGTCATTTAGGCCATTCAAGCATGTAAACCACAATTTACAATATGCAGTAATCCTCCATAATAGCAATAACAGGAAAAAGTATTAACTGCCTGTTACGTTTTTTGGCGATGTACACTACTGATGCCAGAACTAACTCCTCATCCACACAAAATACGATGATGTGCTGACATTTTTTGCAAAACTTGTCATGCTGGTCTCTTAAACAGACAGATCAGATATCAGCTGATGGAGTTTGTACGAGTCTGTTGTGTTTTTAATTCAAGTTTGCTTTCAAGTCCTTTGGAAATTCTTTAGAGGAGACAGGCGGCGTTTAATAATGTAAGATGATGACTTATGTAACAAGGTGAGAGTGTTAAAAAAGGTCAATGAAGAATTAGGCTGAGACCACCAACAGAGCAAGTGGTTTTCTTTGTTATGCGGAGTAACCTCTGTGGCCACCGTAATCATTAAACTCTGAATACGAGCTGCAACTGCCCTGAGGCTCACATGTTGCTGAGTGGCACTTTTGTGGTTGTGGTTAATGGGCAGACGGTGTTTAGAGTAAAAAAATAAAAAAGGATTGGTCATGCTTCTCATTTGGTGCCGGAGCCAAAACACCAGGGATTCCTCTGCCCTAGGTGCAATGGCCCTCATTGTTAGCTACTGCCGTAATGGCCTGTCATTGCATTCGTGACGGATTTTTCTCGTGGTTTAAATGTTCAGGCTGCCAAGTAATGCATGTAACCTTAGGGCAAAAAAATGTCCTCATTCTTCTAAACATATGAGGCAGTCACACACGCATTCCTAATCACATAAAATAAAGCGGTTCACTTAGCGGACTCCTCTCGAGCTCTAAATCACATCACAGTCAGTTTTCCAATAATTTAGAGATTATAAAGTAGTCGCAATAATAATGTTGTTGATTTTTATGCGAAATTGATGAGCTGTTGAAGACAAGTTTAATCCACTTCCCACTCGCAAACTATGCGAACTATGTGAAGTAGATTTGACTGTTGGTTGATATACACATTTCCATTTGTACTGTTTAATTCAGTACTTGCTGTTAGTGTACACTGTACGTCCAGATTATAAGCAATAACTTCATATTACTTAAGGAGCTTTTCAAAATTAAATCAAATCCTGTTTCTGTTACGGTTTATGTCTGGGATCTGTTAGCAGTAGCCATTCAATGTACTTGAATCATGTAATTGCTCCTCTATTAAGTTTTAATTGTTACTGGTAGAGTCCGCCTTTATTTGTGCGGTGAAATTGCATACCAACACACATACGAGATTAACAGAAAATAATGCATGCCAGTACTGGAAGTGATATGGAAAATAAAAGCCTTGTGATGGTGTAATTAAAGTATGAGCTCAGTATTACGGTGTTGGATGACATTGTAGAGTGTCTTTGTTTAGACTTCTTTACCAGAACAAAGGGATGCAAGATGTGTGCTGCAAATAGGTACTTACCTCACTCTACATCTGTTGCATTTCTGACAGAGGAGCTACTCGAGCTATGTTTGCTGCCCCCAGTGGTTGCTTAGTCCTATCCGACTCTCTATATTACTCTGTGAGGTGATTCAAATCACAGAGGGTGCTTAGACTACCTGTTTCTATAAGTTTTGACAGTCAAGACGTTCGCCATCATCACAAGTTGGATCCATGAACGAAAGCTAACGCCTGTTAATAGCCCTCATTTGTATCATCTGGGAAGAACACAGCACTGAGTGAACAGCTGCCTAAACTAACTAGTAACTAGTAACTCATCAGCATGAAAGGTCATCCCAAATGTCGAGCACTGTAAAGAGACAGACGCCTTATATCCCTAATGGTACATAACCATGTGTTCTTGTTTCAAAAGGGGGAAAAAATATGACTTGTATCAACATTCATAGGCTATATATATATATATGATTATTACGTGCTGTGTCAGTCAGTAGCAAACCATAAAAGTTGAGCGTGAATTTTCTGGCAACTGCTGTCAAGAAAAACACCCACCCAGAGGCTCGAGGCTTAGGTCAGCATAAACTAACTTATCATGACAGAATGAATTATAGCCTACTTTTTTAAGGTTGAGATCGGTCCAAGAATTTTATGGCACCACCGTCTCCCCTGTCGTGTTCCCGAAGAGGCATCCTGGACCATCTTGGGCTTGAACCTTCAAGGTTGAGTTGAAGAAGCTACCTTAACCTCTAAAAATTGGAGGAGCTGAATGTATATTTCCCTGCAACCTGGATGAATGAGTGTTGAATAGTTGTTTTTGCTTGTTCAGTGGTCCTTAAAGGTCAGATGGTCAGTTTACCCTCCGGTAGCTCAATTTACTCAACCACTCGGATCACGTTACCTCTAACCTGGAGCAAGTTGAGCATTCTTACATTTTCATTTGACTGGAGACTTCTTGAAGTAAAGGTAATGGGTTTTTTTTTATTCTACTTCTGTCTTATTTTCCTTACCTAGAGGACAACATACTTAAAAATAGACTCATCTTACCCCACTCCCCTCTATAGAAGTGCCAGATCTTCTCAGAGAGCAACCTCAACCCCCCAACCCCCCTGCCTGCATAATGCCTCAAAGAGAAGTTTAGTGTAATTAGGAAAAAATTCTGGTTGTCTCTTGCTTCTGTGTGCAACCACTGAATGGTGTTGGCTTGGAAGAATGTGATCTTTCACCCCGTGCTCAGTGTTGCTTCAGCTAATATGGGAAGGAGAATAGCAGAGCATTATGGTTTGAAACAAAAAAAAAATAAAAAAAAATAAAATCCTGATTCCTGGCAGTGATTGTGGGAGTGCGGGTGTTGTACCCCCATAGTTTATGGTGTAATGCTGGGGTGTGCTTTTTAATTTTCCATCAAAGAGAAACCCCAAATATCCAGGAATTGGTTTTCATATAAATACCCACAGAAACTTTCAGTCTTTCTTCTTTAGCATCCCTGACTTATTCCCAGACCTCTAAGCACAGCATTAATCATCTACTGTACAGGTCAAACACTACATGTAACCTTACCAATAAAATCTATAACAGCATGAAAGCTAGACAAAACTACACTTCACTTTTATCTTCTATCCACTAGACGCTTCTTTTACCTGTGTTGTCTTAAAACTAACAATCCCCCATACCTTTTATTCTGCCATTTAAAGTATACAACCATTTACCCAGCAATTGATCAAGTATACTTTGGCAGTGTCTCTGACAAAAATCATGTCATTAAAACCCAATCTTAAAAGTTATCCTAAAACACAACTAAGCTAAACACAGGATACATAAAAAGCTGCCTGCAAAGTGTGAAATCCATATGAGAGAGTGATAATTTAAACCAAAAGAGCAGAGTGACGGCCATCCTCTCCACGGTTCATTTGGTACCATGCTTTACTTACACCGAACACAATATGATACAAGCTTCCCAGCCCAGTATGACATCATGATGTAAGATCGATGCCAAAGAAGAATTCACTTTTCTACTATTCCTGGTTTCCCAAGAAAAGAAAAAAAAAGGTTTTTACTGGAATGAGTGTGGAAAATGACACAAGTCTCAACAGTTTCCAGTGATTCATTACTTCTTCTGATGCATAATGTGATAAATGGTAATTACAAGGCATCTATAAATGAGGGTGAAAAGAGGGTACAAATTCTATAAAAGTGTGAGCTGCACAGCTGTGCTTTATAGCGACATGTACACGTTTGGGCCAAGAAAAATCAGTATTCTGTAAGTAACAGAAAGAGAGCTACTAACTTCACGATGAAATCCAATCAGAACTCACAATCTACAACGGTTTCAAAAGCTAATCAAGCACGAGGCCATCTCAGACATTTGATATTTATAAGTTATAACATTCAGACTGATATGTGAGATTCAGCATTATATCAACTGACAGACTGCCTGGCCATCCACCCCCCTACCCCGCCTCCCTTCTACCTAAATAAAGAGCAAAAGAGAGAACTCCCTGCTCTCAGCTCGCTGGAACTAAACTTCCATAGCAGATGGAAAATGTGAGTGGATGAAGAGCAAACAGTGGAAAAGTTCCGGCTATGGTTTGAACATTTTTTAATTGAAGCAGACAGTGCCTGACTGCACAGACAAGCATTTCATTTTCTGTACGTACTTCACAGGAGGTATGGCAGACTTTCAGGCCATGGATAAATAAATCAATAACAACTTAAAGGTGTAAAACCTCTACAGAGTGCCAAAGCACACTTTTTTTTTTCACAGCCACCTCGGTTAACACAGAACAGACATTTACATTTTGACAAAGCATCCTATTAAATGCAAAGGGGAAAAAAAGGTTCCTGAAAGCACATAAGTGTCACTCCTGTGGCATTATTTGGCTGAGGGACCTAGTCTTACTCACAGGTGAATCTCTTTTTATATCATAAACAAACAAAACCAGCAATGTTTAGTTACTATGTTGCTCATATCAGCATCAGAGGTCATAATCCTCAACAATGGTTTGTGCACCTTCAAGTAAAGTGGTGCATTATTATAATGAGAAGTTACAAAGAGGTCATTGTTAACTAACCATTATTTACCATTTCTGTAGCGCGCCAAGTGGAGTGGCGCAATGACACTAGAATAAACTAGTTGGGAAATTCACTATTACTTCCTCAATAATAAACCAGGATTACTACTTAAGATTTTGGTAATTGAAAAAGTGTTACCCATAATAATTCTTTCCATCATTTATAATTGAGTACACTTTTGCGGTGTAAAACACGTAATACTAAGAGCTCCCCTTAAGGCCTGTATTTTCTGCTTTTTATTTTTCTTCTTAAGTACAAATTGGGTTAATATTGAGAACAATTCAGTATTCTCAATCTGCAGTTAACGGTGCACTGGAGAGATTTCAGGCTGTCATTATACTTTCCAAAAACACTTACTTTTCCAACAAAAACTACTAATCAACAAAGCAAGCCAACCAATGTACTGTATGTGTCAAACATTTATTAAACACACTTCTGTGATGAATAATAACAGATGTAGCACATTAAACTCAGTGGGCAGTGGGAACAGTAAAAGTTGCTGTAGGTAGGTTCACTAGGAGAACATTTTATTTTATTCTTATCACTTAGATATAGTACCTCCGATGCAAGTACTGTTTCTGCAAAATGAAATCTGAAATGATGTGTGTTTCTATTACCTGCCTCTTTATGGGTGTATATGTTCAGGATTCAGACATGCTTCCCACCTGAGATGGCTTGCAATGCCTCCAATAAAGGCCTGGTACTCAATAGAGGCCTTTTTAGAGGAAATAAAAAGGTCTCTGCAATCTGTTTGGCATTCAAGTGATACTTAAATTCACCAAAAGAGCATAATGAAAAAAGACCATTCTATGTGATCCATTTGATGCCGTGCTTTACCAAAACCAATACCCAAAATGATACAAGGACCCCGGCCCACTTTTACATAACAAAACATTCACTTTTCTGCTGTTCTGCTACTGCGCTAACTGAAAATGTGCAAAACACAGGTTGATGGAAATATACCAGGGAGCAATTTTTCTCATAGCAATGTTAGCCCAATACAGGTGTGTAGTAGAAGCCTTTTATGGAACTGACACAGTCAAACATTAAAGTATTTACTTGTTGCTTTTTTTTTTAGAACAATAGGTTTGGATGAGAGACAAGACCTTGTGTGTGACTAATCTCTCTCGCGCTCGCTCTCTCACTGGCTGACTGGACTTTCCCAGTCGCACGGAGGCAGCACCGTTCTTCTAACGAGCGGTGTCTCAGTAGCTGTCATTGTAAACTTGGTTTTAGTGGCCTAAACAGCGTGGCTGGAAGCCAGAGGATCTCGCGTTTTGCTGGAGGTCTGTTTGCTGACTCACTGCACAAGGACAAACTCGGCCTTGACTCTGAGACGAGCCAACATAATGCTCTTTATGTATCTGTGTTCACATCCAAAGAAAGCAGCTGCAGTAATTAACAACAAACTATTCCTTACAAAGAACAATATCTGGATAGCATAGTCTATCCAACTTACAGTACACATTGCGTAAGCGCTACGAGATCAGTGTGAGTCATAGTCAAAGGACTTATTGTTGTTTTTTTTGTGGCTGTTTAATATCAATCTGGCCTCCAAAAATAAAAAATAAAGAAAAAATTGCCCATAATTCGCTGTTAAATTATTTCTGTGTAACTGCCATAAATCGTGGTACTACAGTAAAATCCAACGAAACAGTGAAGCATGTTTTTGTTTATGTGTGTTCATATGAAGGTGGCTACTTCTTCTAAAGGACTCCATAGATGTAAATCAGGCTCATAAAAAAGTTCATGGTCATCCCACTGAGACAGAGAGGGCATTAAGAGAGAGAATGGAGGAAGGCAGACTCTTCAACGTCACTGTTAGCCAATAGATCACCACAGTTATTGAATGTCTATTAGCACAATATATCATATCATTGTTTAAAATAGATTTTTGGACAGATGCTAAAGAAAGAATCGTCATTTAAACTAGAAGCCCAGGTCCTTTTTTTCAAGCAGAGGAAAGCTGACAACATGAAGGTTTCAAAGACACACGTCATTCTCCTTGTTTTTATGAGGGTATGATGTCTTACTAGGAAGACGGACAAAGTGTTACACAAAGCAAAGGAACATTTTCATCATGATAACATTTTAATCTGCAGGAAGGGAAAATTAAATTACTATGTCCTGAAGCAGGATTTCTGTGCAGGTGTTCTTGGTAAAATAATATAGGGGGCGGATTACCTTGAAGGAATCCCCAGGATTAGCCTGGAACCACCTTTTGAATCATGCAAGCGCCTATTATTGACTTCCCTGGTCTGTCTGGAAGAAAGGTGATTATTATCATACTGTATAGAGACCCAAGTGAAGCCAGAGGGAGGAAGGAAATACACTTCCACTGTACTTTTTTTTATGATCTGATCCATGATGTCAATAGTATACCCTTGTGGCAAGGATGGAGAGTAAGAAAGAAAACCAGAGACATCTGCTATAATCTGTGTAGACCTTCACTCACATCACTGAAACACTACGACTTGCTTTTGGTAATGGAGAACACATGAAGAGTAGTGTTTTTTCCATAGATAGATAGATAGGTGAAGTAAATATGACAGCAGATCCAGTACATAAATGAAGAATAGGAGGGAAGCTGGGTGCCATGTATTTATGTGCTGCCTGTCAAAGAGCTCTCGCTGATCTGTAATAATTCTGGCTGTCAATGAAAACAACTGAGCCCAAACCTTGGTCATCTTTCTAAAACACACCCTGAACAGTGTAAATGCTGTCATTGCACTGGTAGTACCCTTAACTCCTGAAGTCAAGCCATAGCATTAAAAAAAATCTGTAATGTACAGTGTTATGGATATAAGATGTAAGTGTTACTATACTAATAATACTATAATACTATTAATATTATTAAGCTGCACTTCGTGACATAAGGTACATATTATACTAAGCATATATTTTAAAGGAATAGTTGGGAAATACATTTATTGATGTTATTATTCTGGCTGTAGCTTCATGTTTGGACAGTATTCATGTTCTAAGGCTCATTTATGTTTTTCATCAAGTGTCTCATATCCAGATAAAATACAGATGAGCTTTCATCAACATTTATCAACGTATATGCTAGTATTATCTAGCAACCAACTATCATCATATCATATTTATGGGCTATTGGAATTTGGCTTAAAATAGGTGCTGGAAAAATAGGATTTTACAACAATAAGCATGTGGCTTCAAGCTTCCTGATTACTTTTTCATTTCTTTGGCTTCTCTTTGGCTCATGAGAACTTTGTGGCGGAAGAAGGTCAGACCAATAAACCTGTGCAACCCATGTTACCTAATCACAGCACACAACCTCTTGCTGTTACATAAATATTAAGATATCTCTACAAAAACAGTCAGCGGTTATGTTTTTTTTTTTGTTTTTTTTCACCGTTTTCCAATTATCAGACAGGTCAAAGTACAGAGTTACAGGAAAGATTGGCAGGACACAGGATAAAAAAGCACTGTAGGCCCTGAGGCAGATTTTACAACACTTTAAACCACAAAGTTACCAGGACAAGTTAAATGAGTCGAGATCAGTTTCAGCATGCGAGTTGTGTAAAAAGCCTTTACAATGGAATCACAGTGAAGTGAACAAACAAAAGAACAATGGGGGGTTTGCCTCCTCGTTTGGGAGTCTCGGTTGTCTCCTGGATATAACAAACCTCTGCCTGAGTGGAGACAAGTTTCGACTTCTTTTAAGTACCAAGTATAAAAGTCAAAATCTATACATAAAGCTACGAGTAAGTAAAGTGAACCTAAGAGTAAGCATTTTTAGTGCTCTAGTCTGTATTTTCATCAGCAGGCTGGTGTATGTATGCTGGATTGACTGGCATCAATCAAGTGTCACCCATCATTTATGTGTTTTTAATAGCGTTCTTAAAACGTCTACCATCATTTCCTTTCATCTTACATTACTGTAAACAAGCTACTTGCGGTGTAAAATTGAGTCAGTACTAATGGCAATATGGATCCACTCTAAATGCAGATTTTCATATCTGGCAGGAACTCAGTCAGTCATTCGTTTTACAGTATAATATTTTTTTGAGTTGTGCCATATGCGGGCAAAACTCGAACTGCCAAAACCACCGAAACAGCCTCTTAATCAGCAGTCAGCTGACAACCAGTGCTGAGGATGAGGCCTAAATTACAAACTTCATCAGATTTCCAAACCCCTCCATTCATCATTCATTCTGAAAACATCATGAGATCACACAATGCTCTGACTATTTTATTCAGTGCCAGGGCAAAAAATTTCAAAAGAAAATTTGATTAACTTTGGCAGAACATACAAACTGCCAGAAAAAATAAATATGGTTCTTAATCAGTTTACATCAGTGATTGAGTTTCCATTAGGCTTTTTTTTTTTTTACCAGAATCATGCAAAAATCATGTCAGCATGTGATTGGCTTAAAATATAAAGAGTTGTGTGTTTAACATTTCTTGACAAAATGCAGAGAAACATCAGGTTATACAAACGGCTTTTGTTCTCATAAATCATAATAATGCAACGTTTGCCGTTTTTTTTTATTAAATGTCAGCTGTACCCTACATGTCAAACTGATTCTGATCAATCTTTATAACCGCAGATAATTTTTAATAGACTCTAGTGTGTGACGTCTCTCTCTCTCTGAGCTGTAAAACCAAGAGAAGAAAAGACCCTTGTTCAGATGATGATTTATTAAGATCATTAAAGAATAATGATGGATCTTCTTTTAAAAAGACCTGGTCCTAATTGCAGTAGTTAGAGTAAATTACAGGGATATTATGCTGTGTTTTGGTATCATGTTCACATCGTGTTGAAACGGGAAGCGAAGGTCATGAATCAGATGTGTTTCAACTGTGGGTTAAAATAAAGATATAGTAATGTAGGAAAAGATTAGATGTTGCTTCAGTGTGAATATAATTTGGTTGTTTAAGCTCTTCAAGACATACACGGCATCTTTGTTTTACATTAAAAAAAAAGTCTTTTAAATTCAAAAACATGACCAACTGCTCCCATCACACATACTTTAGTGAGGATGTATGCTTCTTGAGGGGGACAAGGAAGGGGTGGAAAAGAGAAGACCACAACTCCTCCAGTTGTCATCCGGCTCCTCTGTAACAGCACAGCACCGAACACGGAGCAGAGCAGACAGCGATGGTCTGTGAAAACCATCACTGATAGGAATAGGATTATAAAACCTCCACTATCATCCACTTGGAATGTCCCTCCCACTCAAATGAAGACCGTCAGGCTTCACGGCAGCTCCATCAAGTTGTGCCCCGAGGAAGAAATTACTCATGTCACCCTGTGGGAGAGTTCAAAAGAAGAAGAAAAGAAGAAAAAAATAACCCATAGATTTAGATAACAATTTCAGGTGTCTTATCAAACAACACACAGATACAATTCTTAAAAACATATATATATATTTTTAAATAATTTTAAATACAACATTCACAAGCTGTGATGGGAACACCAACGTGAGTCATGATGAATCGTCTATATTGTAAACCTTAAAGCAACATGTTCCACCGAGACACTTGACAATGACTTCAGTGTGAAGCTGTAAAATGCCTCCATGTGACCAGCGAGGGACACGCGGAACGACTGCTGTCCCTGTTTCTTTTATTCCACTGGCTGCTTACCGCTTGTTAGCTGCAGCATTATGGATGGAATTAGGACTGTTTTCTCAGCCTTGCAGAAACACGCTGAAGTGTCTCCCGTTCTGAGCCAGATGAATGACTAAGAAATGAGTGATAATTCGATTTAGACCCAGCTGTGGACTTCAATCTCAAATTGAACCAATGTTTCAGTTGATCCTTCACAAACGGACACACTTGCACTAATGTACGCACTGTTGTGAAGTGTGTTAAATCCTAAAAATAATGTATACTTAATACTTCTTTTTTTTTTTTTTTTTTTAAAAAGGAGTAAAAAAATATGACACACATTTCATCTATCTTGTTTTTTCCCAGAAATGCAGACCCCTTTTTTCCCGCTCTCACAGACATTCACAGATGTCTCTGGGAGCTGAGTCATGGAGTCTCCTCCATTGGGGGGTTCAGACAGGTCATCGTGATGGCTGCTCTGCAGCTCTGCCAGCTGCTGTGGCCTGGAGGAGAAACTGGAGAGGATTTTCTCAAAGTTTGCTCTGTGGGGAAAGGAGTGACACAGCACTATGTTGACCCCAAGTATGCGTTTTCCTTCCTGCACGCACTGACTGACAATCCAGGCCCACACACACCACCACCCACGCAAATGTCTGAATGAACTCACTCTTTAATCTCTTTGTCTCACACAGTTTCTTTTCTCACACACTAATATTTTCTGTTTTTTATTTGATCAGCCCCTAGTTATGTTGCTATAGACGTAGAGTGCTGAGGGACTTCCCATGATGCCGAGCGCCTCTCTCCTCCTCTGCCTCTCCATCTGTATGTATTCATGTCCCATTAATGCACGTTACTAACTTGACTTCTTCCCCAGAGTTTTTGTGCTTTCTCATTTGTCACTGGTGATATGATGGCAATGACCATCCACCCTGTCACGGATCTGGTGAACCAACAATTCATTGCTTACATCATTATCATTTGATGTATTGTAGTGTTATTATTTTTATTAGCCATAATTCCACTTTTATTATCGTAGTTATTGTTGCCGCTGTGTATCTCTATATCCTCTTCCCACCTCTTCCTGAGGTTTCATCCTGTTAAAGGAGAGTTTTTCCCTTCACCAAGAGCTGCTCATGGGATATTGTTGGGGTCTCTGTAAATTAACGGTCTAGACCTGCTCTTTATAGAAAGAGTCACGAGACAACTTTTATGATTTGATGCTATATACATAAAATTGACATCACTTGACTTAAATCATTGAGATGTAGTGTGTTTTGGAGGTTATCCCATGACCAGGATGCATGTTGTGAGCAAATCCTGGGTAATCCTTGGTGAGCGATAGATGACACAGATGTGAGGGGACTTTGCCCAGTAAGGCTTTGCAAATAGAAATGTAACAATGCTGCTGTCTACTTATGCTTAATGAAGTACACAGTGATGTGTACAGAACTGTGATACACAGAATCTAGATCTGGATTAAAATATAGGGGCATGCTTATTGCAAATTAACATGAGATAAGTCCAAGAAGGAACATATTAATTAATAAATAACAGATACCTGATGCCTGCATAGGAAAACCAGAGTTTATGAAATAACAGGTGCTCAGATGGACTGGTTGTAGTGAGCAGTTGGCTTTAGGACCATGTGTTGTTGAAGAAGTGCAGAGTACCAAGTAGCAATGCAGGATCCACCATATCATCCAGGGGGGTACAGCAGAGTAGAAAAAGCCAGAGAAGCCAAATTAAATTATCGAAACACGTCCTGTCCCAGAGCACTTCAGAAGACAGCAGAGACAGGATGGAACAAACTTTAAAAAACAACCATCCTCGGTTCTCCCATTAAATCAGCATTTCTGTGTGAGTGTTCTGTGTGAGCTGACAATGATGACATCTTCTTTCCATGTTTGTCACACTTCATGCTAGATTTCACTGACAAGCAGCTGCACCGGGATGTTTGATATCTTTAGTGGGAATTGTTAACGAGAGGCCCTGTGTGGCCACAAGATGTTTGATGTCTGCATCATTTGGCTCGTTATGCTGTGAAACTGTGTCACTGGAATCCAAGTGCTGGAAAATAGGGCTGAAATAAGGAATATGAACTATTCCAGTAAATAATTTCACAACTGACAGTAAGTATTTAGACATCCCCTAAAAGGGGTATAATAAACATGTAAACTGGTTTATTCATAACTACGCTCTTTGGTGAATAGAGGATATAAAAGGATACTGACAATGATATTACACTGCCTTCCTGTAACCCCTCATTAGCCCCCTATTCGACGATAACAAAGCATCTGAGACCACCCTGATACATCAGTAGATACACCAATCGCAGCTCATCCCCCCACAAGGTCAGACAATGTTTCGCAAACATTGGTAAAAATCTTTTGTGGGATAAGCAGAGGAATTAAAACACTTGTTGGCCTTCAAACAGTGATCTCTACAGCTGTGCTCTCCATGTGATACTTCCTAGAGACCCTTAGAGACCCTCCTGCCTTGCAAAATAGACAATTGAGGCTTAAAAGAGTCGTCTACAGCCACACTAGGGGTTCAGGTTGCATGTATGCTAAATACAGCGGCGGTTTACTTAAGTGGAAAAAATAGCAATGCTACAAAGTAGAAATAGTCTAATAATAGAAGAACTGTGGTATATTACTGTATTATATATGCTGCATTGTATATTACGTTATCATATAGCCTACTGTTGTTCCTGATGTATTAATGTATATTGGCAGCATTTTACTGTATTCATGTATCATTTTTAAACTCTATGTAAAAATGTAAGTAACCACAGGTAATGGGTATTAACTATAGGTTAGGGGGCAAATGAGGATATGAGTTCTTAAATGAAAAAAAAAAAAAATTCACAAGCAAAGCTTCTTTTTTTCCAGGGTCAGCTGGAGAGCTGTTGGCTCTCCTCCTCACACATTCAAAGGGGAGTGTTGCTCCGCTGTTGGCTTTGGCCTCTCAGCCAGTGGAAACCCACTGTCTGCATGTTGACTGAATATTTGAGGAGTCAGTCCCCCTTAAAGTTTAAAAGGACTACTTCATTCCTTCCTTAGGTTTTGGTTGGCAAGCTAAGAATCAAAGCCACTCATTAAAACATTGAGCGAGTGCTTCGGGCGATGCCAATCATATACATTTGTGTCTGGTTTCATTTGTGTAGACAGTGATTCCCTTTTCTAAACCCTGAAGCTACACTGTCAGATACAGTATGATAATACTGCTTCCAGGAAGACTATAACCCTAATTTTTTACGTGATTTAACAGAAGTATCCATCAATAAATTGTTCTACTGCATTTTTGTGGAAAGTTGGAGTGTCACATCCAGTAGTCTGAGCCTTATTGTCCTCGCTGCCAAAAAACAAAATTCAGGGGGGACATTTGTTTGGAATAAAAAAAAAAAAAAATTTAATATTGGCTTGTATCAAAAACATAAAAAGCTTTAATATTTTTGGTTTTCAAAAACCCACATTGGTCAGCCTCTCTTGTTATCCCATTGTTGTACCTCAACTCAACAATATGAGCACAGTGCAGTAGTTTAAATATATGTCTTCATTATATGTAAAATGCTTTAGCGGACCTGGGTCGCGGTCTGTTGGCATGTGTCCATCCCGTTGAAGCGTCCTTTCCGAAACTTTAGGTTCCTGCAATCATATTTCAAAGCAAATATGGTTATATGCTTTGTTGCCATGCGTTACATGAAAAGATTGATACCACTCTTGTGTGTGTGTGTGTCTGTTCTGTAAATATAAAGTAACTGCCAGAAGGTAGTTAGCTTAGCTCCGCTGGAAAGACGGGGGAACAACTAGCTAAAAATTAACCATACCATACAAAGCAAAAATAGTTTTTGCACTTTGTTTTTGAAAAAATGCAAAAAATATTTTGATGTATGTTGATCAGATGTTATTAGTTTTAAACAGATGTGGGCTAGTTCCTCTGTTTGTGCTACCCTAAACTAACTAACTGACTGCTGGCGGTAGCTTCATATTTAACATATATTTATTTTGCCCTTCCCTTGTTCGAAGGACATTTCATAACTGCATCTCTATCTCTATGTAAGGCCTAATGGCCGTAATGATAAATGTTCTGTGCAGCAGGTAACATTATGAGCTGATTTATAAGATGTTTTCATGAAAAATATGAAAACTTTCCACGTTTCCATGTTCCACTGCATGTGATCTCCATTATTTAGCTGTTATCCCACCAGTCCTCATGCTAGTGCTTTCATAGCAGCCCTAAAAGTTCAAATAAAATGTCATGATTACTTTTCAATACCAGGCTCAATCCCTCTCATGTGTCATCCAATGGTATCCGTGGTTCACTTCTGTTATGGCATTAAATCCCTTAAGAAATGCTGTGCGTTCCACCGTAAATCAGCCCGCTTGTTCAACGGCTCGAAATGAATCATAAATTGTTAAATGAAGATACAAGAAAAATGTCTCACAGATTTCTTTAAAATGACTCAGTTACGCAGAAAAAGCTGGTGAATTTCACTTTCTTTGAATCTCAGCCTGTATCTTGAAGTGCCAACGCTGATATCGCACGTCACATGGCCACACTGCCATACCGATGCACTCGCCTTCTACAAACAGTCTTAGACTGTCTTTTTAGTCCTGAGCATCAACACATTTACAGATATTAAGCAAAATATGACATCTAAAATTTATATTTCATCATCCAATCCCAGAGAGAGAGATGATTGATACCACTGTGACATGTTTTTAAAGTGAATACGAAGCTACAGCCAGGACACAGTTAGCATTAGCTTAGCATAAAGACTGGAAACAATAAATAGTCCAGCACATAACTGGAAACCACAAACAGACTTTTAATTTTGTACAGATTAAACTAGTGTGTTAATTTGTGAGTATTAAAGATGCTGGTCAGCATCAGCATTTTTTGTTGTTTTTTTTGTTTCTGGTCTTTGTGCAAAGCTCAGGTATTTGTCTTTACGTTGAACGGATATGAGAATTATTTTAACCCTTGTATTATGTTGAAAAAAAATGACATTGATTATGTTGCGGGTCATTTTGACCCGTACTGTGTAAATCCACTCAAAACAGTAAAAAAAAAAACATTTAAACCAATAACTTAATTTTAGATAATATTTAGAAGAGACATGACATAATACATTTTTAATTTCAACACTATATTTAAGAACTATTTTGTTCAAGTTTTTCCCTCAGCATTTTTTTTTCATTTAACTTGCTCCTTTTTCTCTGTAACCTTTTCAATGAGAGCTGCCGCTGCTGGGGATCGAGCTGGCCTGGCTCGCCTCTAGATCTTGGGAGTAACGAGTGCTTTGCCGAGTTTTTCCAGGAAAAGCCGACGTCTTTACAATTTGCCGGCATTCCATTGCTGGTTGAGTTCAGTCCACAGGACATAGGCATTGTAAGCCGACACATCCACAATCTTGTAGAAAATCACCAAGGGCCAACGGGCAGTCTTGCGCTGGCAGCTGTATGTTGTTGTGACTTTGTCCAGATTCTCAACTCCTCCTTTGGTGGAGTTGTAGTCCAGGATCATTTGTGGCTTTATGTCTTCTCTTGCTCAGAGATGCATCTGTGTGCATTGTGATCATTACAAGAACGTTCTTGCTTCTCTTTGGGCAGTATGAAACAAGTGCTGCTTTCTCTGTGAAAACAAATATTGAGAAATGCAGAGGTCTGCCCTGCATCTTCAGAATTTCACTGGGAAGTTCTGGCTTATTTCTGATGCCGATTTGATATTATCAACTCGTGTGACAGCAAATCTTGTAGGACCGGGAGTCATTTTGATGTCATTGAAAGATGACCGTCTACCTCGGCTTTGGTGTGGTGATGTTGACCATTTTATATTATCATCTTTAGATGCCCATGTCCTCTCTGTGGATGATGATTGCTGCATTCCTTGGCTTTCAACCGATGGACGGGGATTGGCAGGCTCGTCCTCTGAATCCTCCTCATCGTCAATAAATTGACAATCTGGATCATCAATTACATTGTCATCGGTCTCTGAAATATCCTATCTCTGAAATCTTTTCTTCTGCGTCACTATCTGAGTTCAAAATCTCTGATAAAGCTTTTTCAGCTGTAACCCCTCTGGATCTCATTTTTGGTGTGTTGGTCAAAAAGATGGCATGAGAAAGGTGACAAGAACAAGGGAGAGAAAGTCCCTCCTTGACACACACCTGGGTCTCTGGCAGTCAAAATACAATTAACTGTACATCAAAGCACAATACTCTTTGATGTAGATTAAAAGGACATAAAAAATGCATTTTTATTTTGGATCTGTACAGCTATTTACCCACATAAAGGTGTCCGGGTCAAAATGACCCGCAACATCATCTTTGTATACAAACTCTGCACAGACATTCCACTACACATCAAAGTGTCCAGATTTTACACACCAGTTCATGACCCTAGATGAGGAAAAGTCACAAAATTTCATGAAAAAAAAGAAAGGATAACCAGTACTTTGGTCAAGACAAAAACCGAAACGGGTCAAATTGACCCTTAACATAATACAAGGGTTAATCATTTCATGCAAGTCTCAGCATGAAAGCAGATAAGCATATTTCTTAAAAAGTCAAACCTTTCCATTAAGTGTTATTGTGGGCAAATAAGAGGCATTGCTGTTGTGTAAGAGACATTTTGTCTGCTGTTTGCGAGGGGGACAGCTTAAGATAAAACAGTCAAATCTGTAACAACCGCAGACTCAGGAATAACCCTAAACTGCTGCCACAAAGTGATCACAGATGCATGCTGTGATCAACAAACTCAGCAGAAGAAAATCAGCAGACAGAAACCAGACAGGGTAGCAGCGAGGATGGTGTCAGGCATCGATGAAGGCTTTTACGAGTTCAGAGGTAAATACGGCGTGACTGGTTGTTGTGGAAAAGAAGGGGACGTAAAAGCCGCAGCGTTGTATTGGACAATGTCAGAATGACAAAAACAACAATCTGAGTTGTATGTTGAGAAATGGTACGTATACCATATAACAAGTGTAAACATACAGTATTTCAACAAGGGTCAGTGTTGTCTGTAAATGAAAATCCATATACGACTAAGCGCCGCGGGAGGGAGATTGACACGGCTGTGGGTATTCTCTACATTTGTTCTCATGTAAGCTCTTGCCTGTAGGTGAAGTGCTTCTGCAGTCCTTCCTTCTTCTTTATGACTAACATGAACCAGCTGCTCAGGCAGTCATACCGTATTTAACCTGCAAGAATTTCCAGCCCCCATGAAATACAAACTTCTATAAAAAATCTATTTGAGGTTTCAAAAACTAAATTGGTGGGCTTTTGTAAAGGTGGCTGAGATGTGTAGCGTCTGCACGTCAGGAAGTACGGGGTAAGAACAGCAGCTCTACCATGTCAGCTTGTGATCGTGATCTCAAGTTGTAAGTTGTTCCTTACCTCATACATATCTTATTTCACCATTAGATATGCGTAAAGGAAAGGGAATCTGGGAGTTTTTCCAGGACTGGTATCTGCTCAATCACATGTGCATTGTTTCCTCGTGGAAATCTATGCATAATTATTCAAACCTGATAGGACAAAAGCCAAGTGGATGCTTTTTAAAAGCCTGTGAAGCAGCACACATATTGGAAAGGTTAGGTATCAGGAACTATTTGTTTTCACACTGCTCTTCTTTCTTGTTGCCCACGACCCAAACAGACATTCTGGGCGGCTCAAAATATCTTTGGCTGTCAAAATAAATAAAGGGTCAAACTTCAAAGAATATTCCTCAAGGCCTAATGTTGCGAAGAACCAGTTGTGTCGCTCAAAATCTGTTTCTTTTAGAGCAATTTAGCATAAAAAAGTCCTGAACATCGGGTTCAGTCTATTTCACCTACAGAGTTATTGAGCTTCTTTTAGAGTTTTGGATCTATATACAACGTGCAGCTATGTTGTTTCAATAACAAAAGACAAAAATAACTGGGAAGCTGAAACAAAGGCTACATTTTCAGTAGTTTTATTGAAAAATGCCTCTTCTGTTTCAGAAATAAATAAGAAAATAAGGCTGTGTGGAATTCACAAAATGTGCAGTTAAAACATGAGAAAAACAATTCTATGTCCGATAGTCTTGCAACCAAATCCAACTGCATTGATAGAAAACAACTATATTCTGACTTAGAAATCCTCAGTAAATATACAACACAAACATGCAATTCCACATTTGGTAACAAAAAACAAAAAACAAAAAAAAAAGTTTGGTTTGTTACAATAAGTCAGATTATCATTTGGTTTACAGGCCTTACAGAATCAATTATCACAATGAACAAATCTCTGGGGTTAAAATTAATCTTTTGTCTTGTTTTTGTTTGTTTTTTCCGGATGCAGTACCTGAAACAGCTTTACATACTGATATTTGATAAAAACAACAACATGGGTATTCTGAAAATGTTGAAAAAACACACACACTGTACTTTCTGCTGCATGATTAGTGCATTACGAGTCCGATAAACACTTGCAGTTATATTACAAGCAGACACTTAGCAAGCACACAGGTCTGTAATGAATGAACATGTAGGTTTGTATTCATGTTGCTAAACTTTCTCATGTCAAAAATATATATGTTCAATATAGCCACGGGTATCAAACCCATATAAGTACTTGTTTTGTTCTGAATATCACCTCACATAATTGATCATGGAAGTCATTTCATTAAAACACTTTTTGAGACCTCTTTATTGTAGCTATGACGCTACTGTTTCTTTATTGTCTGTCGGTAGTGATCTCTTTCCTCGTTGGTTTCGAGAGTAACCGGGTGATTGTATTGTCTCAAACTCTTCAGATGGCTCCATAGGCATACCGACTACCTCAGGTTCAGGCTCATAGCGGTTGGCTAGGAAATATTTGGGACGGCCAATCAAAAAAAGTGTTTCCTTCTGCAGCTTTTCACATGCACAATTTAAATTATATTGCACTATGGACTTCCAAAAAAATGTCCTGTGTCAAACTATTGCTTTCTACTTTATGTAGGAAGGACTTGCTCTGAATGAATGAAACATATATATATATATATCTATACAGTACATATATATTAAAGAAAAAGAAAAAAAAAACCTAAATAATAAAAAAAAAACTCATTGAAAACTTTCAAAATGCTGTCATGGCATTTGCAATAATATCCATCAAGCTATGGGATAATAAGATGTAGTAAAATAACCAGCTGATACTACAAAGAACACATGGGGTAGGAGAGCAACAATTACCACTAATTTGGCCAACATACACAAACAACATGATGATTAAACAAATGGAACATGCTTCAGTCTGGACCAGTCACTTTAAGGCATCGTAAACAGAGGTTATGCTGGTGGTAAGTAAGCAGAGGGTTATGAGGCACAAGCTCAGTACAGATGTTAAACGTCCTGGTTCGTACATCATTTACAGGGCACAACAATTAGTTTTATTTACACATATCACCTCTATGTTAACATTACTTTCAGTTATGAAATCCTCTTTGTTAGTAGTTGTTTTGGGTGACATTTATACATGCTCCTTCCTTCGTAGAAATGCTCTCTCTCTCTTTTTTTTTTTTGTTTGTTTTTGGTTTTTGGTTTTTTTTTTCCTGGCGGTTTGTGGTTTCAAGATGCAAACAGGCCAGCAGGTTGCCATCACTGTAGCTTGTAGCTGTGAGATGATGTTAGTGCCAGTCCGCTCCGTTCTGCTTTTTTTTTTTTTTTTTTTTGGCTTTCGTAATGGTTTAATGTTCAGTAATTATGTCCATGGTGATTATCCTTACATGCCTCATAGCAAATGGGCAGTGTAAGTGTAGTGTAAGTGGCACAGGTGACCTTAGATCGTTTACTATGCCATACCTGAAAATAGTGCAAAGAAGGTGTGAGTTTTCTCTGTGGAACAAAGTTATAAGCATATTTTTTGATTTAATGCAAGTCATCATACACCGATAGCTAGAATGCATTACATGCTAGTTTTAAATTGAACATCAAATATATGGAGGTATTGGAATATAGTCCCCACCCACCCAATGCATTGGTGAGTTTTCCTTGTTGTAACTACTACCTACTATCATACTACTACACCTTATCATTGAGATAGCTAAGACTAGCTATCTCAATTATCTCAATTACTTTTTGCACGGAACATGCAGCTATATATGATATCATGTAGCGTAAATAGCCATCAGGTAAATATTAAAGACCATTTTTACAAGATTCTCATTTTAAAACAAATCAGCTTGAAACATTAAAAAGGCAGCTGGAGACGTGTTGACGTTTGCTTCCGTATAGAAATGAGAAATTGCCTTTTATTACTTCTGTCCCAAATCAAGGAGTTATTATTTTAAAAAAAATTACCAAGACTGCATGTGCTGTGCGAGAAATAAAAGTGTGACAAGCGGCACAACTGGGGGGGATGGGGGGTTGTGGCTTAGCTAATGGTTTAAAGATTGCTTTCTGATAAATTAATACTTTGAAATAGTTACATTCATACCTCCATACATTATCAAAGAGAGAAGTAGTGCACTGAGTTGCAAAAGTAATTAGTCTGCATACACTTAGTCTTATCTAATGTATCACAGTACCATGCAGGACCTAAACAGCATTGAGTGTACCTGTGTATCCTTGTCCATTGTAAGGAATGCCAACACACTGAGAGGAGTCGCAGTATCCAGGGGGTCCTGATGGTCCCCTCACCCCAGGAGTACCCTGACGACCTGGAGGGCCACGAGGCCCAGCGGAGCCAGAAGGACCTGTGGGTCCCGTTCTTGACTCGCCAGGTGGCCCTGTAAGCAGGGGGGAGAGAAGGTTAGGTCAGTTTGAAAAGAGGGTCTTTAGAGCTCTGCACACAAAAACCCTCTGACATCACCTGCAAACTTTCAGTGGAAACGGTGGGGCTGTAGCACTGTAATTTAATTTTTTCAATGGCTCAATTAAAAGCTTGACTGAAAAAAAAGTAGTCTGGGGCTGTATGGAGTTAACCCTCTCACCCCCCCGCACCCACGGCCCCGTCTGTCTAGACGGTGAAAACTCAGGATGGAATTTTCCCCCTCTCTCTCTTTCTCTCTCTTTCTCTTAAGTGAGCCCATGTGTTGTCAATGAAGCCACTAAAGAAAGTTCATTGTACAACAATCTGATTTTCCCACACACACATACATACACACACACACACACACACACACACACAGGAATGAGTCATCAGTATGGACTTCCTCTCACTGTTCAGTTGTTTCTCACTTCATTCACAGAAACAGAAATGTCAGTGTTTAGTGTTGTGGGGTAGACATCAATAGAACGTTTCTGTTGGTTTGAATTAGCTTCCCGAGAGGAAGGAAATCATCTGAAGTGGTGAGCTTTTTTAAAAAAAAAAACATATTGGATATCAGTTGAAACTGAGGAAAGGCCACGACCTCTTCAAAATGACAAATCAGTCTAATGACAACTGTTAGCAACTGTTTCTAGACTTGCATTGTGACCTTGACTGCATGATGAATGGAGAGTATCTCCGCACAGAGAGAAATCTCTCTTTAATGATGAATGTTAATACATTCCATTGACTGTATAATATTTCAAATGTGTACAATGTTTGGAGAAGCCCAATATACACAGGACATAAATCCTAAAGGAAAAAATTGGGAATAAGTTTGAGGTCTCTCCAAAGAATTTATGCAGTGCGGCTAACTAAATGAAGGTGTCTGAAACATACATACTGTAAATTTTGGCCCTGTAGCTGGAATGTGTCATTTTAATAAGACTAATGGGAATACTCTGTGTCCTTGAACTGTCACTGTGAGTGTGTGTTTTAGTGTTAAGGAATTGGACAACAGTGGGACAGTTGTGAACTGTCACAGTGGGAGACCAGCAGACTGTCTGCAGCTGCTTGAAAAACTCGATAGGTTATGCTCCTTGCATCATTGAGATGGGAGATTCAATTATATTAGTCTTTTTCACCCAATAAATGGAGTGACCTTGTAATAAATGGTGTTACCTTGTGGCCCACTTATTCCTCTTGGTCCTCTGGTGCCAGTTCCTGGAGATCCTCTCTCTCCCTTGTCTCCTGGCAAACCTACATAAACCAGTAGAAAAAGGAAATCACTCTCACAACTGTAAAACATATTTTTTTTGGAAAAGACAGGACACAGGTAACACATAAGACAAACACTAGAAGAACAATTTGTGATCAGATTATATTTTGTAATGCTAACTTAAATCATATAGATTGAACAACGTAATGCAGTTATGTCATTACATTAATCTATTCATCACTGCAGTCTACAATTTCAGTATTAGCATGGTCATAAGCATTTAATTGTTTACCATTTGGTTATTATTCTCTGCTTGCAGCTCTATATCAATTCCAAACATTTATACAAAAAAAAAAAAAAAAAAAAATTACAGCACCTCTCTCTCCTTGATTTCCAGGTGAACCTGGGCTTCCAGGGAAACCAGGTCGACCAGATTGTCCAGGCTCTCCACGGGCTCCTGCATTGCCAGGTGGTCCAGGAGGTCCGGCTGGCCCTGGAGTGTTGCTACGATATCCAGAGGGAATCTGGTTGAGCATCATGTCAATTCTGCTCATCTGACCTGCGAAAAAGAACAAAAAAAAAAATCAGTTGGATCATACTCGTTATTTGACACTGTTAAAATATACCGAAAAGGATTTAGAGAGGTTTCACTCACTGTTCACAAGCTGTTCACAAACTTGTCTGGCAATGGAGCGCATCATGCTTTGGGATGCAAAGTCTCCCTGGAAAACAAAGAGTTTCATAAAAATTCAGCATGTCTTTTCTCTACGATGTATAATAAGTTGTGTATGATTAATTTAATAAAATAATAAATACCCTCTCTCCTTTCTCTCCTTTATTGCCAACAGGTCCCTGTTAACGAGAAATAAGAACATCATCAGTAACTAGATGTCAGAATGAAACGATGACCTTGATTGTTCCTAAACGCTGTCACGTGACCATTAATGTGACTCTTGTTATTCAATACATACTGGATTTCCTGTGTCTCCTGGTTTTCCTGGTTTCCCAGTAATTCCGGGTACACCTGGATTTCCAGGGTTTCCCTGGAAAAAAAATAGGAGAAAACACAAGGAGTAGTGTTTATCTTGAATTACTACACAGTAAACATAATTGCAACGTTTACCTCCTGCTTTCTGTTAACTGTTGCATAACAAGCTTTACGTTGGGATCTATGCTTTGACAACTGCAGTGGGGGCATGTGGCAAATGCTGCCAAGAGCACTTAAGAGGAGATGGAAACACACACACACATGGACAACAGCAACAGGGGTAGGGGGCACACACACAGAAACACCAGCCACTAATAGCTGTTGGAGCAGTCATGATGGTATAGTGCACGTGGATTATGTGGCACGATGCCGGATTAAGTAGTTTCAGACCTCCCTAAACCACAGAAAATGAAAATGTGATGCACCATCTTCATAACAGTGGAGGGGCCTACAGGCTACAGACTGCTTTTTAATGTGCTGTTCCGACGGAGTGCAGTAATTGTTGCAGATATATCAGGATAATAACACAAAGTAATCAAAATAATCAACACAAAGACATAAAGATCAACACACACACACACTCACTCACCATGGGCCCTGGTGGGCCTCTAGGTCCAGATTGTCCCTCCTTTCCTGGTGGCCCCTATGTAGAAACAACATACAATCACACATGGGTTACAACACCCTGGAGACCATGTCCATGTAATACATCAGTGTCATGACTTTATATTAGTTTCAGCCTTGAGTCTGTCATTTCAAATTATATTTTTAAATAGTGGCTCAATTATTCTGGCTGACGCAAGTGAGAACATGCAGTGCACGATAGTATTTCTGTATGCGCCAAGCTGAGTGGGTGATTGCATGCAAAACATGTGTTTAAGTAGGTGTTGGATCCATTTGTAGGCTTTGAATGCTGTGTGTACACTAAGCAGGCCTGGAGGTAGATCTTACCCGCGCTCCACTTGGTCCAACGGGGCCCAGAGGACCACGTGGCCCTGGTGGACCCTGAGGAAAAAAAACAGACACACTTAATCAAATGCTAATGATCAGGAACAACACTTTCATACAGCTCCGAAATGCCTCCATTGAACTTGACTCTAAAGAAAAAAAATCCTGCAATTTCCCAGTTATTAGGCCAAGAAATATATCATCTCAAAATCTCATATCTTTCTGTTGACATATGTTGTCAAGTAGAAATGTGCATAGACAGCACAGTTACAATAAGCAACACAATGTTGCCAGTAGGCTCCATTAAAGATCTAAGAAAGGGACTTTCTCCCATGTCTTAATCTGCTTATTCTCGAATATGGCTGAATGGTGGGAGTTGGCTGAATGACCTCAGTTGGATGAATGAATGGTTCCTTGGTCAAGAGATGGCTAAGGTCTGCCAGCTGAAAAAGTGCCCTTTCCATGTAATGTCAAATGTGATTAGCTTTACTGTACACTTACATCATCTTCCACCAAGACTTCGGGCAATCGTACCAATAATCTGAAGAACCTCAAAGTCGTTTGAATGCTATGGTGCAGTAATGGCAAAGACTGCTTTAATTTGACATCTCTTTCATCCAAAAAGCCCCTCAGTATGACATCTACTGTATGTCAAAGACGCTCAAACTTTTAACAGACATGAAGTCTTTACCAAGTTGGGATCATCTTTAATTACAAGGCTGGGGAAGAATATGTTCCATTCCCTATTTCCCCTTTGGTAACACGATTCTACGCTTCATAATAATTTAACTGCATCACTGGCCTTCTACGGTTTGTCAGTCATTGTGCTGATTTGAGTGTGGGTCTCCCTAAGGGATGGTATAGTAAACCTCCCACTCCAAGTGTGGTTTTATTCTTGTCGTATGGATTGAATCCAGGTTCCAGTAGCAACACTGCCCTTCATGCGTAGGCTCCTGTTTCCTGTTCATAAACCACAAAATGAAAGGGGGAGTACTTACTTGCAAGCCAGCCAGACCCGAGTCTCCAGCATCTCCCTTTGGTCCCGGGCGACCCTGAAGGCAAATGAGGAAAAGGCAAGTTTGCAAGAAGGCTTACTCCTTTGTTTCATCCGTCTTAGTCTGTGATTATGATTGATTTCATGTTTTGACAGGAAGATCTGCTGGTAAGTAAATAAACAAGCAGTCTAGTGGAACTCCCCAGTGGCCGATTGGTTACTGCATATGTCACTCACTGTTTCTTGTTTGCTTATTCACCATCAGCTCTCCGTTAAAGGCAAAACATGCCTAACAACATGCAACATTGGGAAGGTTTGTGCTTGAGTTGTATAGCGTAGGTGAACTTACAGGTTCTCCAGGTAAAGACATTCCACTAGGGCCTTGTGGACCTGGTGGTCCCATTGGCCCTACGAGTCCTGGCTCACCACGTGGACCCATTGAACCCTATAAGCATTACAGAGACACACAACAAAGCTGTTCCATAGCCACACTTTATAAAAAGAGCCTCCAAGACAATTACTGCAGAATTACAGAAAATGAATATTAACAGGGACTTTTATGATATCAGTACTTAATATCAGCCGCCTTTTAAATCAAGTTGAGGAATGATATACGGCAGTATTCAATAACTGATTTCAGATGTGTACACTTTTACTTGTCAACTAAAATCACCAATAACTCTTAGAAGACCATGGAAATGAGAAGTTGACTTTTATTATCTATATTTAGCATTGCTGCAAGTCTCATTGGTGACCAACTTGTTCAGTTTATTTGTCTAACTTTAAGTGAAATAGTTAGAAATGTAAAAATGCTGTAAAAACACAATTTATATAATGTCAAAGTGAAGTAAGGTTTTACTCACAGCATTGCCTGTTTGTCCTCTGTCTCCTCGTGGTCCCTTAGAACCTGGGCTACCCTGGAAAAGCAAATACACAGAATAAATGTAACAACAGCAGCAGATTCCAAAAACCCTAAAACCCAAAGCCATACGAAATCCTCACCGGGGCTTAGTTAGGTTACCAAGCGCAAATATTCCAGACTTTTCCTGGAAACATTTACTGTTGTTTTTCCGATAGGCATTTATCTTTTGACACCTCTCCCTAAACAAACATTTCATTACATTGGTCTCATCCTCAACTGAAAAAGGAAACTCCTCCAAAGGAAAATAAAACACCACTCCTGATGTGAGGGACATATTCAGTCTACTGTTCAAAATTTATAGCAGGCGTGTATTAGTATGGCATAGTATAGTATGTATGGTATTATCATCATCATCAAAACACTTCTGAGAAAGGCATTTTACTGGACAGAGATAAAGGAGGTGAAGATAGTTTGTGGGAAGAGTGAGTTTACCGAAGGTCCAGGAGGCCCCTGAGGGCCGATGCTATCCTGTGTGCATGTGCAGGAGTGGGGAAGTGATGGACACTTGGCCTCATCTCTCTGAAAAAAGATAAATTAGAAAAGAGACACACACACTTGAGAGGACTATTGTTACTTCACACCCGCTCATAATTGAGGCCATGTCTTGGCAATCCATAAAATTCAAGGACTGGATCAAATTTTGTGACAGTATCCTGGCAAATTGCAGCTGTGACTTAGGTTGAAGTTTAAGAAGAGACAGTTAGAGACTTGGCAACTGTGGCTCATGCTGAAATGTGACTGGAATCAGCGGAGTCACCGTGGGGGGTTGAGACCAAATGCTCGGTGACAGCTGCAAACCTTGTCACATTTTTGGAAATGACTTTGACAAAATGAGTTATATAACACTGCAATCATTATCATGATGTATTCATATCTGATGGAAATTATAGATGAATTGCTCGTAATTACCTAAATGTGCATGCATCCGGTATTTACCATACTGTATCAAAAGAAAGTGATTTACTGTCTGCTCCATGACCTAGAAGGAGCACTTGTTTTCATGTAATTGGAAGGTCATACTGAAATAGTCCAATTAGCACAATCACACAGGATACAAAGTTCTATTCAATTCAGCTGAGGCACTAGTTACCAGCCTTTCATTTCGTCTAGTAGTCTATAGTGCACATATAAAACAGTATATGAACTTGCTTTGGTTATCAAATGGTACTCTCCATAGGATTTTGAAATGACACTTACTGTGGCGGGCAGGTCGCAGCATTTGTCTCGGCTGACCCAGCTTAAGCTGCAGATAATATCGAACATCTGGAGCTGGAACTACACAACAAAAAAAGTGGAAAAACATTGAGGGGTGTTACAAATGGCTCCCATTCATGATGGAAATGCACACTGACAACAATGAGAACCTCAGAGAAAGAGAAAGATGCAGGGTTTCATCCTTCCAGCAGTCAATGGGAGCAGTTAAAACATAATTGCGCATCTACGCACAAGAGGGTTTTGGTTATTCATTCTTTGGAAAGTCGTGAGATGCTCTTGCAAACTTGTTTTTCCGAGCCTTTTTGCACTTTTAACAAGTTTGAGTTCTTTTTCGCTTACTGTTGCAGACTGCCTCCTTCCACCTCCAGACTTGACCATCTTGCCAAGCACTTCGTAGCCTTCCACAGAAATGTTGTTGGCCTCCTTGATGGGCTTCTCTGCCACCGCCTGGCAGTCCAAGTTGAGCTTCACAGTGTCTGGAGAGATGCTGATGTGGAGCTGCAGAAGACAAGGGATGGAGAGAAGGAACTGTTAACAAAACATTTTTGTCTTCTCAAAACTTCACAGCTGCCAACTTTATTGCAACACAATTACTTGGCAAGAATTAAGAACACTGAAACACTGGAACTTTTGAAAAGCTGGGTTTGGCATTCATTTCTATCATGATTACCCTTTTAAAAGATAAAGTATTAAAGAAAATGCAACTATAAGAATTGGTACAACCTCACTGAACCTTCTGAACGTTGTCTGAAACCTATAAAGATGCTGATACTCTAGTCCACATAATTGCTAGATTTGAGGAATTATTTAGTCTTTGCAAAACCAAGGTGGTTAGTCATGTGAACTTCTGTTTGATGAATAAAGATAAATAGAAAAATAGATCATAAAAAGGAAAATGTATAACAATTGGCTTTTCCATGCAGCCTTAGATGTAGGCAGCAATTGCATAATAAACACACAGAAAGACAAAGTGCCAGATTTTTAGACGTTTCCTGCTCCACATATTGAAACAAGATCATTTGCGGTGTGCCATCAAAAGTCCTACACTTTCCATACTTTCCCTTCACAGATGTACATTTTCCCCTAATTAACAGTCAGACAAGCTTTCTTTGTGTCAAATAAGTCAAGCTACCATTTCTTCCTACAAAGCCATACCAACCACAGACTAAGCCATAGTTCTTGGTAACCAATCACAAAATTACAGTTGACTTCCTTGGCAACAGAACAAACTATCTGGTGGACCACAAAGAGAGAGGGATATATTATATCATGGTGTTCTTGAGGGCTTACCAAAACCACTAGATGATATAGCGCTATATAGGTGTCTCTCTCTCTCTCTCTATCTCTCTGTCTCTCTCTCTCTATATATATATATATATACTTTCACTAGGCACTAAGACCTTGATAAAACTAGCTTTCAAGTGATCGCTGCTCCTTTAGATGATGGTACTTTGCTGTGAAGTCATCTGGTCCTACTGCAGAGAATCGTTGACAGATGAACAATTTTCATTCATCAGTTGTTACAAAAGGGGTTTATTGTAATTCACTTTGTCAATACTAAACAGTCTGAGTACATATGGCAGGATTTCAAACTGACTCCATGTCAACTCCAACACACTTGAAATACTTTGTTGTGTTCAATCCTAGCCTTCATTCTGAGCATGTACTCGAGCAGGTGTGAGTCTTCTTCATAAAAACGTGTCCAAGGTTAAATCTCCATTACATTAGTGTGTCCGATACAAATATAGCCAAGACATAATCATGAACTCCCCAGTTGGGCTGGATGGGAAACACTCATGTCTGATCTGGCACATGTGAATGGAGAATATAGTAATACGTGATTTCCTGTATTTTTATGTTTTTCTTGTATTTCTAGTTTTTTCTCGGGTCATTAAGTTTACTTATCCAGGCCTGAGAAAGCAAATTGTCACAAATGAAGAGCAGAAAGAGTGCAGTCAAGAGAGCAACCGTCACGTAGTGTTTTGGCTTTGTGGAGATCTCCATTCGCTTCCCCCCTCTGTCTAAATTACTGTATGCGTATATTGGCAAAAATCTCTAAAGCAAGTTCCTGAGGGGAAAGTTCAATGGACCTAGTATAAGGCTTATAAGGCGATGAATTTTGTGTATTTTTTTGGAATGGAGGGAAACTACAGTGCATTGCTATGTGGCCTACACACTCAAACATCCACCAGTTTAACAAGAATAGTTACTATGACGTATGGAAAATGTTCTTCACTTGGGTTATCAGGAAATTTCCCTCTACAGACTCCCACCCTTTGAGTTTGGGACAGTATTCCCCAGGGGGCTAGCATTTCATGAAGTCATCCATGAGAGCTTTCCCACATGTTCAACTAGCAGTACACCGCAGCCTCTCCAGCCTGGTGTACTCTTTATTAACCAGTCTGAGGAGAAAAGTCAAATCTAATCTGTGGTATACATATTTATAATATAAGATATTCTAATATTTAATATAATATTTTTTCTATTACTTGTGATTTTATTGTTTTGTTTTCAATCTGGACAATAAGATCAACTGCCATTTGTGACACGCCTCATCATTGATCACTCAGTTGGTTTCAACACACACACACACATATAAACTGAGGTCACTCTGTAACAGCCATAGACAAAGTGTTGGGAAACCACTGACAACATGTACACACAGCACCACCACAGCAGTCAACAGTGGCACTCAGCATACCAGTAAATAAGCAGCTAGGTAAACCGCTGGAGCTCATGGAAAGGCAGCTATTGCACCACAAACTAGCCACCCAGTGTACATTCAGACTTCAGTCTCCACCACGACCACAGACTGAGAGAACACACACACATTTATTCACACACACACACACACACACACACACACACACAGATCAGACTACTGTCCAACTAGAACAGCGTTGATGTCATTTACATCCAGTCCTGACCCAACATTTTCCAGGCTCCCATTCATTCATGAAGCTACCCTATATTTAGTTGTGTAGATGCTAAATGGTCAAACTGAAAAGCCATTTACGGGAGCGCTCTGATCTGGAGGCCAATTTATTGCTTTCATCAATCAGTTCCTCAGTTGAAAAAAATATCAAGAAGTGGGGAAACTTTGATGTTGGATAATGTACCATGGTACATTAAAATGTGTCATTCACTTTGATTACCTTAGGAAAAAAGGGGACCTGTGTATTAAATAAAGGGCAGGCTGTCCTTGGCAACAAGAGAATTGAAGAGAAACAAGGGGTTTGCACAACAATAATACCACTGTGGGGGATTATTTCAAGATAACTGAGAGGGTTTGATTGTTTGATGATGAGTAGTTCATGTTAATGTGACCCTTCTAATAGGTGCTGATCTAAGGGAGTTCAATCTTAATTTCTTGCATAAAAAACAGGGCATCAAGGAAAGAGAGTCAAGGAAATATAATCTTAAAAACCTTTCTGATTTTTTTTTTTTGACCCCACAGTTACCTGTAATCCATTCTTACCCCTTCAATAACTAGAGCTCAAACAAAAATGTAAAAGACAAACTGTAAAGTTTATTATGTGAAAATATGCAGAGTTTAGGACATTTATTATTTATTCGCCTCATGCCATTTCTGAACCCAGCTCAAGTTAAAGCCAAATAAAAATGGATCCAGTCTCCTGAGTGGTGCTTCAGTTAGAAGCAGACTGGTTTGGAATTTACTTAACATCTACCAGGATAGTCTCCAGCCTTCAGAGCTCCATGGTTAATTGTGACAGGTTGCACATTATGCTATGTCACTGAGGTATCAGAATATCCCTTCAACCTCTCTTTAAATGTATTTATGGCCTCCACAGTTTATCTGTCAGATTAACTGCCCACGGTCTAAAAAAACAAAACTTAATATAAAATCATAAAAAAACACTTTGACATCAGACCTACATTGTAAGATTGATAGCAGGGAATTTTTACCTTGTGGAAGCTCCCGTGGAAAACCCTCTTCACTTGTTCCTCATTAAACATGGCCCTCTGGACCTCTCCTCGGGTGTCCTTGTTATAGAATGTGATTGTTTTGCTGGAAGCTGAAAAGAGAAGAGATGAATCCCTGACAGTGTGTAACGATGTGGTGGCACGCAAAGCACAGACAGGACTATAAAGAACACATGGTTGTAGAGAACAGAGGGATAAAGAGAAGGCTATTATGGGATTAGGTCCTTGCCCATAATTATTTGCATGTATTTACCACGTGTGCAAGTGCACATTTGTAAAAGATACTTTTTTAAGAAAAAAAATCTTATTATCTTCCAATTTGAGAATAATAAAGTCGAGCCAAGTCCAAAATCAAATTCAGAGTAGTGGCCTGAAAGTCAGTCATATTAATTTCAAATTTTTCAAAAAGTCTTCTTTGTGCTAGTTATAATATCTGACAAATATCAATTACTTTTGACTGTCTGTAAACAAGTTTAGAGTTAGAGAACGGAAGAAAGCAGCTTAAGTTGCTAAATACGGATTGTACAGCTGTGTATAAGTTGGGTCAGCTACAGCAACTTCCTCCCTCCAGCTGAGGGCCAAAACATGATGGGAGGCTTACGGTTGACGGTGACCCCGACCTGGGGATTGTTGTTTTTGTCGGTAATCTGCCAGATATCAAAAGGTTCAGAGCCTGTGTCGGGTAGGAGGCGGAAGAGCAGGATGATGGTGTACGATGGGGGAAGACCATTCGGATGGATCTCCCTGTTGGTGTTGAAAACATACACACACACACGAGTCAGAACTGTGCCCTCACTACAGTGGCAGTCAGACTATCAACATGTTTTATTAACAATGATAGAAACTGCACCGAGACTATTAAATCTTTCTACAATGATAGAGCATCCAGTCTGTTACATAGGCTGCAGAACCTGATAATGATTCCCATGTATTCTCTCTGGCCTTGACGAAATTGCTCACATATTGAAAGTATTTTCTGTCCTCGCTTTTTTTTTTGGTGCAGTTCGAAGTGTTTCCATTTGTGCGCATTAAGTCAATGGCTGCACCAACACACACAAAAATATGCATCATTATAAACAAGTATGCTGAAGTAGTTTGCATACTTGAGCAGTTGCCCAATACCACTTTAATGGGGCCTAATAAAGAGACGAAGCTCTTGACCCAGGGGTGATTTGTTTGCTCCCAGTATGACATAGGTGGGAGGAGGACCTGTTCCAGGGAGTTTTTAATTCTACAACAGATTTTTTTTTTCTTGCTAACACCTCATATTCCACAAGCTGCATCAACAAATAGGACTTGCACATGGGCTTATTGCCAAAGGGTACTGGGGAAACCCTTTTTACTACAGATGCTATTGAACATCATTATGAATAATAGCTGTGCGCTGTGCAGCGTTATAGTGAACAGAACAAAAGGCTGTGGATATGCACACTCCCTTTATTTGACATGTACAAGTACTATTTAATCTGAGCTCTTACTTGGTGGGCTGGTTTAGGAAGCCGTCCTTGTGCAGCCTGTAGGCGATGTAGCTGTTGAACGAGCCTGTCTCCATGGACACACCATTCATGCCAGCAAATGTCCGATCTGTGATATTAAAAGCCTCCAGCATCCTGAACCCTGAAGGGATAGACAACAGCATCCAAGTTGAGAGCATGGAAAAGCTCTCTCACAGTATAGCATAATAGCATTATGAATATGCCAACAAGATCTGTAGGATTATGTATTTCATAACGATGCTGCATGCTTACCAGGTGTGGTGAATCCATCGATGTAGGTCAGAGGACAAGCTAAGACAGGACGAAATGTTATAAGGGGTTGTAAAAACAGATTAAAGTTTAAATAATGTGATTCATCTCAAATACATTTCCTCTGGCAGTAGATCAGTTGCAATGTACGTGAATGAGTGAGCTTCAGATTTAGATTTAGAAGAAGCAACGTTCTGCGCTTGGAATGCTGAAAAACTAAACTATAATCGTGTTTTAATGATGCATTAATCTCTGTCTTACTGGAAGTGGCTGTTTCACAGATGAAGGTGATCAGGTTGTCCTGGATCTTGGCAAAAGAGTCGTAGCTGTCAACCACGAACACATGTCTTTCACTGGGTTTGCTGCCGATAAGTTTCAGCTCTGTCGTGTCCACATCGGCCACACCGACCACAAACACACTGTAACCTGCGGGGACAGAACACACACAAAATTTATTACAGATTATTACTGGAGTTTATTAAATCTGCCACAAATGCTGGTGTTCCACTAACATAGTGCACATATGCACTGTGCATTCAATCCAAACTAAAAAACACATGACAATGAAAAATATACCAGAATGCTGCAGTTTTTCAGCACTCTTCTTGACGTCATCCTGGGAGCGTCCATCCGTGACCACCACCAGCACCTTGGGGACGTTCTTCCTCATACCACTGTCTGAGGTGAACACATGCTCATAGACATGCTCCAGAGCATTGCCTGGGTGAAGGAGAAGGATGGAGAGAAGACAGAACATCAAAACCTGAGCAATTCATCTTCTTTGTGTTCTTCTTGCTAAGATACAAGCTCTGATTTCAACACTGTACCTGTCCTGGTGTTTCCTCCTCTGTAGCGGACATTCTGTAAAGCTGATATCACTACGCCTTTATCATGGTAGGTGTTCAGTTTGAACTCTGTCTTGGCTTCATCGCTATACTGCACAAATGAAACCTGTTCAAAGAGAGCAAACATGAAGAGAGCTTAGGAATGACAACCAACATTTCCTAACCCAGTGTACAGAGAAATAAATATTAAAGATTGCACCATGGTTTATGCTGACCTGCATGCCACTAGGGCTGATGACATCAAAAGCTCCAGTCATGCTTGTGACAAACTGGGTGACCTTATTAAAGCTGTCATCTCCAATACTCCAGGAGCCATCAATTAGGAAGACCAGATCAGCTTTGGCACCTTTGCACACTGTGTTGCAGGTACAATGAAGTTATTCTCAGATACACTACAAGAATTACTATCTTAGCAGACAGATGTGAATGTTGAAGCTCTCCTCACCATCTAGAGCAGGGGGGACTGTTGCTGGAGCAGGAGGGGTGGGAGGCTCGGTCGGCACTTCGGTGGGTTTGACCACTATAAGAGAAAACGGAGACATAAGCACCCAGTTGAAAGTGACACAACTATTCTGTGGCTGGTGAAGGAATCCCATCATGTCCTATCATACATTAGCATTACACTGGTACAGAAGATGTTATCTTACATGTCCTCTCCTTGGCGCTGACTCCAGGTCCCTCTAGGTTGAGAGTTTGGGTGTACACGGTAGCGTTGTAGAGAGTGTCAGGAGTCAAGCCATCAAAACAGTAATTGCTCTCTGAGCCTGTGACAGTGATCTCCTGAGCTCCACTCTTAGAGGCTGGAGCGGAAGAAAAGCAGAAGGAAAGACAAATTCACGTTGCAGTAATCAAACAAATTTCAAGTCAAATTCAACAAGGCTTCTTGTAAAAAAAAAATAACAGGAGAATACACTCACTGTCAAAAGGAAAGATTTTGAGTCTGTAGGAGGTGGCTGCTCTGTGAGGGGCCCATCGGATGCAGAAGGAGTCGTAGCCAACATTGTAGGTAGTCAATCCTGTCACATTCAGGTACACTAAAGAGAAGCATCATTCTTAGTGCATTAGAAAGGCAATGGGTTGTAACATCTGCCAGTCAAAACTGCAATTATACATTTAAATTGTGCATATAAACCTGTATAGCATTACTAACTTACATGTGGTTCCTTGGCCAATCAGGGGCTCACTGAAGCCTGTGTTGTACTGTGCCAATACTTTCAGGTCGTAGGTGGTTCCAGGTATCAGGTTATGCAGTTGGTAGGAGGTCACATCTCCAACAAACACCTCCAGATCATTGTTAGAGCCTGAAAAGACACAAATATTAAAAAAAAAAAAAAAAAAAAAGGCTCCATGTGTTTGTATGATCCTTGAAACACGTTTTGTTTTGCAACTAACACCACTTTATCTCCATAATGACATGTCCGTACCCTCAGGCTTGTATATAAGCTTGTATCCGTTAACCCTGGAGGGGGCAGGGTCCCAGGACACCCTGAAGCGGGTGTACCACTCATCAGAAACACGGAGGTTCCTGGGGCCAAGCATACCCACTGTATGAAACAAGACAGGACAGCACAGTCAGCACAGGCTTTGGCTCATTGCAGTGGGATGAAGATGCTTGGAATTCCAGTGTATTCAGTATCAGTGAACTGTCAGCAGGGTAATTACTGTATTATAGCTTTTTGCTCATTATGGCTAATTCTGAGTAAAAACAGCACAACTTCACTTATTTCCAAGATGCATGGAGAAGGAAAAATGTCTAAAGAGATCAAAACTCCAGAAATACTTGTAGTATACACAGTAGAACAACTTTATTGTTAGACCAACACATTTCAGCTTGTGACCTTTGTGATGCTGATGTAGTAGTGTATACTACAAGTCTTGCTGGTGTTTTGATCTCTTTTGAATTATGAGTTAAATAGCTCACTGTGTGATCAAAGGGATGATGAATTCAACCACAGAGAAATTGTGAAAGGAGAGGAGTAGTATTACAAAATTAAATAGGGTTTCTTTTGTTTGAAGGACAAATTTAGGCAAGACACTGGCCGACAATGCAGGCATGATATCTCTCTCTGACTGGAATACAGCCAGTTCATAATTCTCTGGCAATGACTCTGGGTGCTTTTGGCCAGCATGAAAAGTAAAGAATTTCATTTACTCCACTTTTGCTACAATGATTCAGGCTCATAATCATTGATCAGTCTATTCAGATTTTCTGCTGTGTATTTCACACCCTGGAGATTGCATGTACACGTGCAGTATTGTATTACATCGTTAATATGTGTGTGCATGTCCTTAAATGCTCTCTGTATCAGATGCAGCACAGTAAAGCACACACGCTCATGTGTGTTGGACGGATTGAACAGTTTGTACCTGTGCGGCCATTTCCCTCCAGCTCTCCTCCTGGACCATCAGAATAGATGGCAGTTACTTTTATATTGTAAGGGGTGTCTGGATCCAGGTTCTGTAGGATTACATTGTTTCTGTTCCCTGGTACTGTAGTCTACAAAATGTAAGACATATCACAATAAGAGAATGATTAATAACGGAACAAATCAAGAGTAAATTCATAGTGTTTCAAAAACTGGATATTTGTCTTGACAAATGACAGTAGAGCTTATTTCTCTGTAGAGAAATACTTATGCTTACATATTCTTCGATGGGGTCTCCTGTAGTCTGAGCATAGGTGATGCGGTACTGCATGACAGGACCTTCAGCAGGTTCCCAGCTCACTGAGAGAGTTGTGGTGGTGGGGTCATACACACGTATGTTCCTAGGACCACTACGGGGAACTAAGGAAGGAAAATATAGAGAAAAACATGTTGCTTTAGACAACAAATGCTAAAATACTTCTACTAGTGTTGCACTTGTACTCTAAAAGTCCTTTTAAATATTTGTCTTATTCAAACAATGTCTTTAAACACACTGGTCCAGGTTCTTACGTGTTTTGCCGAGGTCAGTTATAGAGGGTCCTTCACCGTCGCTATACAAGGCAACCACTCCAACATTGTAGTCAGTGTTTGGGAGCAGCTGCTCGAGCAAGGCTGTGGTGGTGGTTCCTGGTACCAAAACCTACGCAGAAACACCAAACAGGAGTCAACATTTTTTGGAGAGTTTCAGTGCAACATGTTATTTTTAAAGGAGTAATTGTGTAGTGGTGCACAGACATGACGCAGAGCACCTGCCCGACACGCACACACAAACAAAGACCTTTGCCCTCTGTTCTGACAGCTGTGTTGTACATTCCCTTTACTAAACAGCCGCTTGCTGTCATGTCAGCACTAAGTGAAAGGATGAGTGAAATATTCCTTTGATGTTCAGAGGTGTGGTGGTAGTGGATGGGAGACAGCTGATTACATAGGGACTACCTCCTCCATACTCTCTCTTTGTGTGTTAGTTGGACGCAGTAAAGTCAGTACTCCTGCAGGGTTCTGGCCTGGCAATAACCTCCAGTGAGAGAGACAGAGGGATCAGAGATGAAACTTGGAGGCGTGTTCGTCTACTTTTTCAATTGCATCATTTTTAGTATGCTCCCATCACTTCGGGTCAAAAATGTACTGAGGTGCTTGAGAGTCGCAGTATAAAATATCACAGGCAAAGGTTGTGCCACAAGTCTCCAACTGGCTTTAAATTTGATGGTGCTGGCTGGAAAAGGTCACATTGCCGCTGACGCACATGGTTGACTCCAGCCATGGAAAAGGCTTGAGTCTGCCATAAATGTGCTAACGGACAGGGATAAAGGCAAAGTGCACCTCCATATCAATAAACTGGAGTATTCCTCTTCAAAGACCGTGTTAGGATCCCAGTGAAGAAACCAAAGTCTTGGTGGTGCAGTCTTTCTCGCAGATGTTGGGGAGTGCAACATCAAGTAACACTTCAAAAGTTGTTTGCGGATTCTTTGAGCAACCCAGAAATTCTTTCCATGTGAAGATGTGGGCGCACTTGTGTCAGATGCCACATACCGTGCAGAGAATGGGAGTTGCTATTAAATAATTTCTGCTTTAATGAACACAGTCTTGGTTTAAAACGTATACAGAAGAATTCAACTGGCAGTAACTGCAGTACAAACACACCATTTGGTGAACAGACTAATGTTTTGCTTTAAACTGTTCAGGATGAGGCTGTTTCGTGACATGACACACGGTATACTGTAAATGCTGGGCCACATGTACCCACACCTTCATCCAGATGTGTTCTCATGGTCTTAGTTCCTAATTAATTCAGCATTTGTATGTGTGTGTATGATTTTCAGGGAATTAGCATTGAGGATGTTTGCTTACAAAGTAACATAAATATTTTAGTTAAGGGTGCTGTTGTACACTTGCTGGATAAAAACTCACCGATTCAGAGGGTCTGGTACCAGTCAGAGGAGCATAGACCACCCGGTACTGCTGGACTGGGCCTGTGGCAGCTTCCCAGCGAACATTCAGAGTGTTGGTTGTAGGGTTGAAAACCTGGATGTTCCTGACTGGGCTACGCTCCACTGCAGAGCCCAGAATGTAGAGAAGTAAGAAGGCAGTTAAAGTCAGAAGGACAGATAAGAAAGTAAAAGGTGAGGGTCAGGGTAAGGTAAAGCAAAAAGACGGAGACAGAGGGGTAAGAAGAAGGCCGGTGTCAGGATGGTTATACAGAGAGCAAAGAATGATGACAGGTTGAGGTTAAAAGTCAGGAGCATAAGTGGTTTGTATAGATTGGAAAGGTAGATGGAGGGAGGGGATGAGATAACACAGAGGAGACAAAAACAGACAGATTGTTTAGGTCAGGTACTTATAAGTAAGGAATGAAGAGGTCAGTTAGTTAAAGGCTAATACCGACAATTAAAGGCTAATACCGACAATTACACAAGAACAGTATCCATTATACCGCTATACAAATAGGCATGCACTAATACTTAAAGGATACTTAAAGGATATTTCTATATTTATAATCACTACTATCTAAATGACACTTTTGTGAATTTCCCTAACTAGTATTAGTACTGTAATTCTCCCTTTGTTTCAGTTTACAAAACGTAGTCTAGACCAACCGGAAAAGTCCAATGACTAAAATGCAGTGTGCAAAACACAGTGAAAGAGCTTTAAATTTAAAGGCACAATAAACAGTCGAGCAATGTTAAATGCTCAAAGCACCTTTTGAGCGAGAGAGAGAATGAAGCTCTGCAGTTTAGATTTATGTAAGACACTGGTATGGTGATATGTTTTACAAAGCCAACCGAGTTACAAGGTTTCATAGCAGTATGATCTGATATACTGTGCATACTTAGTTAGATTACTATAGTTTGGTTAACATGTCTGAACATCAAGGATCACTGCAACAATAAGGAAAACGGGGGTAACCGTAGCAGGTATGGAGCATGACCTTAGCCTAGTTGAGAGCCATAAAACATATAATGCCCTCCATTCATTTCTACCCCACTCTGTTTCTTTTTCCCAAAGGAGAGGCAATTACTCAATATATCCCCTCCCCCCATTCACCCAGCCCCACCATTACCCTGACCACTACCCTTCATTCTAACCTATAAACGGACAATATTACAGTAAAGACAGAGGAGACACCATTATAATGCTGCCAACCCAGGGAAATTCCTTCCTATGTAATCACCCCACAAAATGCTGACTCATTACCAGCAGAGGTCGGTGGTTTAAAACTGTGGAAGAAACTGAAAAATCTGTGTTCTCCGACAAACCAAGCTGACTGAGCTTAATACTGTCGTTTTATGTTTTATGTTACATTTTACTTGTAAGGTATGAATTGTGTTTATTCCACTCTTGAGAAATGAATGGCATTCTATCATTTTGGCTTGGCTTCTAGGTTTTAAAAGGCTTTGGAAGATACTATGAAACAAATCAGTTACAACTGGCTGCCTTATTGAAGGTGTCTGACATACAGTAACAGCAAGCCAGCAGCTAAGGCCAGTAAGTTCATTCTGACATGAATGGATTCCTGGTTCAATAAAAGCACACTCACACAGCCGTCATGCAGAAGGATCGCCATTGTAACTTGTTTAAGTCATTACACATTTCACTTTTAATGATCATACGGGTGCAGCGCTTACATGTTTTGCCGTTCTCAGACATGCGTTGTCCCTCTCCAGCAGAGTAGACAGGAACCACAGTTACTTTGTAGACAGTATCAGACTGCAGGTTCTTCAGTATGGTGTTAAATGTGCTGCCGGACACCTGCACCTGAGAGAGGTACAACAAGACATACATCAGATTGAGCTCTGGCCGGTGGAGGTGACTTCCTTGTGATTGCAATGAGGAGAACATTGCTTACCATCTCTTCCTCTCCTCCAGCTGCAGGGACGTAGAAGATCCTATACTGACGCACGTTGCCCTCAGCAGCTTCCCACAGGACATTCAGGGTGCTGGTAGTGGGGTCAGTGACTTTCAGGTTCCTAACACCACCCAAAGGCTCTGGAGTGAAATAAAGGTATGATACGCTTAAAACACAGAAAATTACATGAGTGCACTGCATAGCCATGCCACACTAATACCTTAACAGCTGTAGACATTTAATATACATGTCACTGTTAATACATGTCACTTGTAATAATAAAGAAAATGGAAGACAACTTACTGGTTTTGCCGACTCCATTCAGTTCCATGCTGACTCCCCGGGCATAGAGCGCCACCACAGTGATTGAGTATTCAGTGTCAGGGGTCAGCTTGGGAAGTAGGACACTGGTTTTCTTTCCTCCAATCTGGGTCTAATTGGTAGGGAGTAAATGTTAACTCACTTGGCTTATATTTTATTACAACAAATAAAAAAAATATGACTTTTAAATCAGTTGCCAATGCCGTCCAATGTTTGCATACCCAAGGTGATCATATTTAATGGTGACATGCTGGATTTAGCTTCTCAAACAATAGCTTACGAGTTCAGCTGGATAGATGTTAACTTGGAAAGACATATGTCAGTCTTCCAATATCTTTAAAAATAACATTTGCAACTCTAGTATCGGCTGAAGGAAAATATTTGATCTGTTTCTAAGATGCGATAAAGAGTTTAACAGCTCTCCATGGGTTCCTTAAATTGATGTCAATAATCCAGTGGAAAGAATTCTACCTACAAAATACTGGACTGCCAAGATATCAGATGAGTGTTTTTGGACATGGTTATTACACATTCTACTGGCCAAGGTAGATTTCTACTCTGATGGCTTAAGCAGTTGTATGTCTTGTCAATGACAGCCATGACTGGTGATGAATTTACTACAGCTCTTTGATTTGATTTAAGCTACAACTAGAGAGGACATAATTCTGAGGGAACTATGAAAGTGTGTCCACATTATAGACATGGACATTTCTGTCATTGTTGAACAGCTCACTGATGCATTCCCAACTAACCTGGCTTAACCTGCCATCGGCAAGGAAAGAGAAAACATAACAAAACTAGAATATTTTGACCACTTGGCACTGTGATGGATTTTTTGTACACAAGTGCAGAATGTGTGTCAGATATCTCTAACAACAGATTTGTAGTCAAAGACAAAAGAGTGCATCACTCCCTGGGCTCCCATACAGTGAACCAAGACCACTTGGCTGATGTTCACTTGTTAGCTTCCAGTTTTCCATCAACCCTATCAACGTGATATATCACCTGGGAAATCAGAAACTAAATTTGATCAAGTGCCAAAGAGGAAAACATTCCATCTTGTGTTAAAAGCGAAACTATTGGTCAACAAGTGATGTAAGTACAGCTGTTTTTCTCACAAAACGTCTGGCAGTGTAGATTTAAAAAAACTTTTTTTATCATATTCTTCATTATGATAAATGATGAATACGATCTAGGTCGTACAAAAACAGGTAAAACAGATAACTAATAGCCAGGTCTGTCAGTAAAAGCAGTTTGGTGCAGCACTTTAAACACAATCTACATTATACAAGCACTGACCTGGCTGGTGTATTCCATTTTCCAAGTAAATGCCCAACTTGCAGATGGCCAAACAAACACATGCTGCATGTGAATCTATCGCATCACAGCACAGATAAATGTTTAATCTCTGAAGAATCTGTTCAGCGTCTCCCCACAGAGCTGTTAAATTATCAGCTCTCAAAATGTCATGAACTTTTACGGTATATAAATTTTATAGATCGCTCTTAAGCAACTCCTCACATCTCATAAATGCCAAGTAGAGACGAGGGAATATTTTTACCAAAGCTGGTTGGAACGCTTTAGGGGGTTGCTCATACACAGTCCGTATGCACCATTTAGCCTCCTTTGCATGTCTTATATTGTGGAAGTAATAAGAAAACGTCTGACAGTAAACTGAAACCAAAAATTAAATTGTCATCCAAAAAAGCTTTTAGTAAGACTGTCAAAAAGGCATGACCAGGCAAGTGTCACGAAACACTGCGAAAAACTAGGAAGGGTTTCGACCATATCTATTCCAAAGAACAGATTAAGAGATTTGTTTGATATTTGTTGGAGGCAAAGCTGCTCTGAAGGAAAAAATAAATCCACTGTTTGAGTTAAAGCTCAAAGAGCCATGAACCACAGTTTGTCTGACTTAGTAATGTTAGACTTAAGTCCACTGAAGAAAGCCTTTTAGCATTTTAAAGTTTAACTAAACCTTCAGTCGTTTATATTTCATATATCTATAACGCCTATGTATTGGAGCATATATTTATTGGTTTGTTGTGTGACTTACACTCTGGCTCCTGCCTCCAGAGGTCGGGACATAAGTGATTCTGTAGTTCTGGACACGGCCTGGGGCTGGATTCCACCTGGCGTTCAGACTGGTGATTGTTTCGTTGAACACAACCAAGTTGGTGGGAGGTGCATTAGGTACTAGAAAAGGTACGTACATATATATCACAATTACAACCGTGTCAATATCGCTATTCGTTACATGTAGTCAGAGAAGTTGCTCCATGGATTTCCTCGAAAAATATCTTTTAAAGACACAGTCCTCGATATGCTGGTCAGCCTTATATATATGTCAAAGAATGTTTCACATTTGTAATCGAAATACAGGTTAATTTACTAATTGTGATGTACTTGTTTCAACTTTCGGTAGAACAAAACAACTCTACTCTGTCATTGGTTTTTATCGAGGACTGCAGCTTTAAAGAAGAAAAGACAATCCAACTCAGGGATTTTGTCTTTTCTGAGGCAGGGATGGATTCTCATGAACAGCAATGGATTGATGGAAAGGTGATTAATGAATGGATCAATAAATGTAATAGATGGATGGATGGATGAATGGATGGATGGAGGATGGCAAGGGCTTCAAATGAAGGGATTTAACATCCCTTTGTTTCAGGGCATGCATAGTTGAAATCCGTCTTCAGCCATTTTGACTGAGTAAGAGCAAACTCATGAACAGCCTTGGGATGAATGGCACAGACAGTGAGACAAACACAGAGAAAGACAGACAAACTGGCTGTGTCAGCTGCAGCACAGCACCACTTGAGCGGTGGATGGGTTAAATGCCTTGCTTGATGATGTAATGATTGTTGACCAATGAACGACAGGACTAATGATTGGGCAAAAATATAAAACATGCTTTCACCACTTGAAAGAAAAAGCATCCTCTTGCTTTACCACACACATACTTACTTGTACCACCTTTCCTGGACACTATAAAGGCAGAAATAGAAAGGTATAATGGGCACACCCTTCACTCAACATTTCACTCAGCATATTTCCAGAAGGTAAAAAGCATAGGATTAATAATTTGTCTAGCCTTTCATCAAGATCCAATACAGAGATTCTGTCAAGCAACTGAAGAAAAACAGTGTTAACTGAGGTGATTGTTAAGTTGTCATCACAGAACAGCTGGGGTGTTCATCTTACATGTCCTCTCAGTGCCTAGCAGGTCCTCGCTCTCTGATTCATCTGGATAGATTGCAGTCACAGTTACATCATAGGGAGTGTCAGGCTCCAGGTTCTCCAGGACGCTGGTTGTCTCATCACTGTTCAGGATGGACTAATGAGGAAAACACAAACACAGCATGTGAGAAGGTGCTTCACAAAACAGTTAGTGAATACAAACCAAAGACAAGCAGCAACAAGATCCATATTAGAGTGATTATAGGGGTGCAAAAGTCTGTGGGAGTCATCAAGAAATAACATGCGTGATTTATTAGAAACGTGAACATCTTAGACAGCTGGTTTTCTCTTACGTATTGGAAATTGTTGTCTCCTTTCTTAGTCCAGCCAATGCGGTACAGAGCCACGTCAGGGGCTCCATGCTCCCAGGTGGCTCTAAAACTAGTCTGGGTAACCTCTGAGAATTGCAGGTTCTTTGGGGCAGGAACCACATCTACAGAGTAGAGAGAAGGAAGTTACAATCAGCAAAATTACGTCTTTGATCGGCTGTGATCTCTGTCTCAATAAGAATCAAGTAAACAAAGTATCATCATCATATAAGTGTCATTATAATGATGATTTTATTCTTACCAGTAATTGCTGCTCCCAACATTTTCTGTCCCGGACCTTCGTCATAAATTGGAGTAACTGCCAGGCTGTACTCGGTCTGTGAGAACAGGTTGTCCAGTACTTTGGTGGTCACACTTCCATCCACTTCCAGCTGTAGAACACAATTGAACATAATTGTTAGATATTATTACACAAGATCAACACAAAATACAAAGAGCTTTGTGAATGAATTTTGAGATTTCCCCAAGTCTTGCAAAACTTTAATTCTGTTTCCAGAAAATACTGGCAACAGCAGTAATGTGCACCTAATAAGACACCTAATAAGTTCTGTTAGTAAGAGGTACAAAACTGAGGGAGATGGAAACAAACAAGAAAAGCACTCAACAAACAACAAAAAGTGGCACAATCTGACCAAACATCTGGAATAGTTTGGTTTTATACTACTTTATAATCCTGTTTTTATTGCTCTTGATTTAATTTACTTTTATAAGCTGAACCTCTTTTGCATTTCTCATTTTAATTTTAAGTCTCACTAGACACCTTATTTAAACCATAAAGAAAATGTGTCCTGCCATCTGTGTTGTGAATGGCATGCTGTCACTTATTGAGTAATCTATCAAATGAACCATAAAGTCAGTAAAACACTCTGCTACTTTCTGGGCAGCAAGTTCTTCCTTCCTACGCACTACATTTTTGACAAATCGAATCCTCAGCCCTTGAGTCACTTTCACATGTGTTTCCGACAAAAGAGCTATGAAGATCACCTCCACCTGATTTATGGCTAAGAGAGCAGCAAACGGCCGACCACAGAGTTCACTTTTGTACCCCAGTACTCCCAAAAGGGGACATGCAACCATAAAGTATCCATCCAATCGACACCACCATAACCACCCCTTGACCCTTGCAAAACCATGTTCTTATAGTTGTATAATCTTTTCATTGGACACCAGAACGTTCTCCAATGTCTACACAACCAGCTGCAATCTTCATCATGCTGTCTAAGTCAATATACCGAGGGATCAGTCAAAAAAAAAAAAATCAATATAAATTCATTACCATCACATCTAATAGCTCAAACAGACAACAACCTCAATGCAAGTCCATGAGAAACACATGAGAATGGGATTGGTAAAACGTTTTAAAGCTTACATGTACTCCATGGTGTACGTAATGCCATATAATTAAGAGAAAGGAACCAAACTCACCTCCTTAGGCTCTCCATCCTGAGGCTTGTAGGTGATGACATACTTGCGAACGGGAGGAGGAGCAGCATCCCATATAAGCTTCATGGTGCTGTGGGTGACATCATGAACTCTCAGTTCGCCCGCGGGTGGCAGGGGCACTGAACAAGAGACCAATAGTTAGTGTTAGGTTCAGGACAAGATTATAGTTAGGCATAAATAACAACAATGTTGACTCTCCAGTGGCCCCAGTAGACTTTCTGTTTATAAGATAGGACACACTACATACATGCTTATTGAGGGTCATGCTTGTTTAAGTTGATTATTAATTGACCTCATCTGATATCACTAAACCAGAATGACCATGAAATAGGTGCTGCAATAATGAAATAAACATGTTACTCAGTAACTACATACATGTGACTCCCTGCTTAGTGAGTGGTTCACTGGCTGATGCTCCATGCAGGGCGAAGAGGGATAGTGTGTAGGCTGTGTTGGGGAGTAATTTCACCAGCTGGACATCAGTTGTATCTCCTCCCACTCTGATCTGCATGGGGATCATACCAAACAAACAGCATAGGGTCACAGGGGAAGTGGATGACAGGGAATCCTCAGTAACATAGATAGAGACACTTGGATAAGAACAACGGAAAAAATCTTCTGTTGTGGTGCAGCTGCCGAATCCGGTTTTGACCCACTGGGTTTGACACCTCATGAACAAATGAGCTCATGGGTGCACCCACCCCTTTTTGACTAACAATGTTCCTCTATATTTTCCATTTTTCCTGTCTTGTCTGCGGAATGGCAAAACAAACACTGGTGGCTTTGTAAAAGGTTATTTCACTGTGTGACATCTGTATTATGTCAAAAACTGCTAGACGGTAGGTTGAAGTATGTTTGTGTGTGCTCGCTCCATATGAGTCCATGCAAGAAAGTGTGTTTGTATCCACCCATAAACACGTGTGCGTGTTGTAATTTAATCCTTCAGTCCACATCTGTCATATCCACAGCTGACTGGATGCGTGCCCTTTCATTCACGCACACTGTGTTCTCTGCGTTCTCAAAATTACTCTTACCTCCTGTTCAACGGTGGGCTGGGTGGCATTGATGGCGCTGTAGAGCAGCATGTAGCCTGTAGCGCCCGCCGCCTTTTCCCATCTCACTCGCATTGTGGTGGTCTGCTCTTCATAAATGGTCATCCTCCTCACAACACTCAGGGGCACTGGATACACCAGGCAGCCATGTTAAAAGCAACAGTAAACAAATGATTTTCTGTATTTACATCCAAATATACATATATGCTCACAGGGATACATATACACACACACACACGTTTCTCTTTGCATGTTAATTTGGTTGCAGAGAGAGTTTCTCAGGCCTTTTTTGTCTGCCATTCACACTGTGCAAACTCAACAAACAGTGCAGTTTTATATGTGCTTTTATAGATACTATGTAATGCTATTAAATCCCTGCTATTCTAGAGAGCACCAATAAAAAAGAAATTAACAGCTACTTAAAAGAAATAAACAAAGAAGTCCAGTTTCTACTTAAACCCCAGTGTAATCATGTAAATTGCCTCTGAATTTGCATTTAATTAAGATTTACTATTGCTATCTTTCTGAAACCAACACATAAATATTAACTTTGAATGTTTGATTAATAGAGACCACACAGGAATCACAGTCACTGAGAGCAGTTAATATGCGTTATGCAAAGAGGTTCAGTTATGACTCTTCATAAAATTAAAGCCTAAAGATTCACTAGAAACTGCTACATTTGAGACTGCTGACAACCATATTCATCCTGGTTACCTAACATGGAAAAGTCTCTATGTATCAGAGATCATTAAACATAATATGGTCAAATCTCTGACCAGTGTTGTGTTGTGTAATTTGTGTGTTTAGAAAAGTTTACATTCCCTCTGGCAACTTGTACCATACAGGATTGTTTAAAAAGTGGATCTCTTTAAATCAAATGATTCAGGCCATGAAGTAAAAAAAGAAAAGAAGAAAAAAAAAACAGAAACAGAAAGAGAAGACATACATGTGGTCTCAGTTCCTTTTAGGGGCTCGCTGCTGTCCTCTCCCTCAACTGAGTAGACGCTGACGAAGTACTGTGTCAGAGGGTTGAGCTTCTGGAGAACAACTGTGGTCTCAGTACCACCCACAAACACCTAATAACAGAGGGAATAGTTAGACGAAAAGCAGCTAAAGAAGGCTTCTGTAGGATTCTTGATTATTATACTTTCTGTGTACCCGTGCGGATAACTGTGTTGCAGTCTCATATTGTGGTCCATTTGAACAAAAAAAACACATAAACAAACATGTACCATGGTTGTTTTACCATGCATCAGTTATCAGTTTAGTGTCAAAACAATATCAGGCTCAATATAAACTTCCTGATTTAAAACAGAAAACCCCTCCAGACAAATGTTGACTTTGGGGAAAACTCAGAATGTGCTTCAATTTCAGATCCATAAAGAAAACTAAAACTCATCCATTTCACTGTCAAACAAAACCATAGGAGCGGGACAAAAACAAACATCTACATGTAATTAGAATTGGACACCAAAAAATTAATCTATTCCACACACTGTCCTGCTGGCAAATAGAGTAATCACTCATGGAGTCACTATTTGTGTTTTTGTTTCCTTGCCCGATGTCAGAAAATAATATAATTAAGCACCCATACAGCAAGCAGCCAACACAAACTGGTGGCTGGAAATAGATATTTGAGTGGAGTTTCCCATTAGTCTCCAAAAAAGTGGGTCAGGATACATCCACTCAACAACCGCACAGGGAAACACGCTACAATAACTAAACATTTTTGTGTAATTGAATTATTGACAGTAGAGATGTTTTTGGTGTGCAGTAGATATACCTGATACGGGCGCCCAGACAAAGTTGTGTACTCAACACGGTATTTTTCCACTGGGCCGTCAGGGGCGGTCCATGTGGCTCGGAACGACTCGTGAGTCACCTCTGATGTTATCAGATTAGTGGGTGCATCAGGCACATCTCCTTATTAAGCACAGAAAGACGAAGAGTGTAACACGGGCCATCATAGTAAACATTCATACATCACTGTGTGAGAGTATGCCTGGTTGTTTCCTTACTTTTATGTTTAGACTGGCAATCATTGATTTTTATAGTAATTATATGTACTAACAACATTCTCATAAACTTCACTGTTAGTCACTGTTTTATAGTTAGTTATATAATACTGAACACAGCACAGTATTTATTATGACTGTAAACCTACAGCCTCCCCAAGAAGTTCCCCTACAATATCCAGTTGCAGCTGTTTAATTTAATTAAGGAGTGGACGGTCTCCTTTTCCAGGGAGGCAGAAAGAAAATTAAGAAAATAATAGATCTGCAATAATTTACAAGGGGTTGGCTAGTTCTCTGTTTCTAGTATTATCATCCATGGAGGGCCAGACATGTAACTGCCTAGCATACTCTACACTATTGTTATACTGCTTATTAACTTTAAGAATGGAGCTATCTAGTGTAAAACCATGCATACCTGGTCCCTTGACACTGTTACAGAGATTATCGGTAAGATTGTCCACAATGTCCAACAGGAAGGAGAAGTCAGCCACGTTGTACATGTGAATATTATCTGGATCAGAAGCGATGGACCTCAACTCATTCTCATCAGCATTTTTCACACCTTAAGAGCAAATACGAAGCCATTAGTTGTTGATACGTATAGGAACTGGGTCTGATATTTTTTTGAACTGCTCTCTGCTTACCGATGGCATAGAGCTCAATGCCTTGATCACGCAAGTTTTGAGAGTTGACAATGACATCGTCCTGAGACTTGCCGTCAGTGATCAACACACCAATCTTGCGAGACTTCAGCCGCATCCCGACATTCTCTTTGAAATTGTTCTGGAGGAGGTAGTTCAAAGCAAGACCTGCAATGAAAATATGAATGTTCATTTTTCATCCTGATTGCAACCTCCTCAAATGATTCTCTGGGCCAAGAAATGATTACAGCAGGAAATGGATGAATGGAAAAGTTTTAGAAACACAATATAAATCACCCTAGTGTGTTTGTGTATAGGATAAAAAATGTAAGTACCAGTCAAGGTGTTTCCTCCTTTATAGGGCAGGTTAGCCACAGCTTCCAGGAGAGAGTCCCGGGTTTTATGAGCATCCAAATGCCATTCAGTCTTGGGATCTCCACTGTACTGGGCAAGTCCTGAAGACACCAAAAACCTTTATTAGAATAATGCACATGCTTTTATTAACAATGACCTTAATTGTGCTTATTCTGGCTAGACCCACCGATTTGGACCCTTTGGGGGCCAATGTCAAAGACTCCAACCATACGGGAAATGAAGGCACGAATGGTCTTGAAGTTGAGACGCCCAATACTCCAGGAGCCATCCACCAGCAGCACAATGTCAGCCTGTGCCTTGGTCTTACACATCACATCTGAGAGGGTAAAAAAATGTTTCAATTGGATTGAAATTGAATATGAGACATGAGTTCCATGTTCAAATGTCATGTGCACAAAAATGGTGTGTGAATTTTAATGATGTAAGAGGTGCTCAAAGAGGTGTGAGAGGTAGAAGAAAAGAAGGAGCAAAGAGATCATGACAAAACTAAACAAAACTAAATGACATCCAAATAGTCTTCCTAAAAATGCTAAACAAACATCTCCATAAGCAAGCAGTAAAGTAATACATCTTTTCTGAGGAACAGTGAACTTTTAGTTTCCGGGTGTTACAATCTTCTTGTCTTGTGGCATGTCGAGGCAATATTTTTCTTGGTTGGATCCCGTGATATATCAAAAGTCTTCATAGCTGCAGGATAATATTCAGATCTTGTTTTCCAACACCTGTGTGATGAGGAGGAATGCATCTGATCCTCGGCACCTAAAAAAAGGACTGCAGATGTGCAACTGGGATAGGCAGATGTTGCACTAACTGCTGCTGTCTGCAACTGAAAACAGGTTACATACTTGAGAGAGAGCGAGAGAGACAGAGACAGAAGAGAGAGAGACTGAGAGACAGGGAGAGAGAGGGGGGGGGGGTACTAAAACAGGCATATAGTCAAAAAAAGAAATGATAATATCCAAGACTTCAGAAGATCATTGACTATGAGTTGGATAAGATGAAAGTGTGAAAAGGCAAAAGTGGTACAGGGCAGAGTGGGCTTTTCTCAGCTCTTCTCTTTTATCTTTTGACTGGGGAGCTGTTACTGGCTCTGCATCTGCCTCCTTATTAGTACCAGGCCTGCAGCTGAACGGTCAAGCTGACCGTTCCAGTTCCTTCCAGCAAACACAACATTTTCCCTCTTCTCACACTTACTGCCTCTAACTCACGAAGTAGTAAAACATTTTATAACTGCAAACAGATTATACGCGTATGGCTCAAATCTACGCTGGCTGTACTTGGACTGGAAATAAAAAGCGGACGACCGATGTGACACCATGAACAAAGCAAGAAAGGGCAGCAGACAGATGGAATTGCCATTACATCTGTTATTTTGTGAGACAACTAGCTTTGAGGAAAGGCATCTAGAGAAAATCTTTAGCTTTTATGGGACTTGGGTTTAGGGTATTTTCTAAGGAAAACCTGTGATACATTCTCCAGTGTTGGACTGTTGCTGCCCAGAGAATTAACATACTTTAGTAACAGAATGTCTAAAACTACAGTATGTCAGCTCTTGTTCCTCTGCTATTCTTATAACAATAGTTTCTCGTACAATATATGTGAGTTTTGTTGTAATATATAGTAAAATATTAGGTAACTTTACCTGATGCCTCATAAGGAGGAGGCTCACTGTCATCAATAAGTGTGGTTTTCTCCTCTCCAGCCAATGGCATACTCTCTCCTCCCTCAAACATACCAAACACATTCACTGAGTATTTGGTACCAGCCCTGTAGACCAAAAACAAATGATTATCAGAATTATTCTACATGATATATTATATACAGAGTAAGAAGCTAGAAAAATATACTGCCATATATCAGCCTTAAGACACACCTGAGCTCCTCCAGCACCACAGTGTTGTCATAGGGACCAACCAGAAGTTCACCCAGGTCGACTTCATTCTCTGTGGGGTGGAAAGTGACTTTGTAACCCCTAACATCACCGGGAGCATGGTCCCAGGTTACACGGAAACTCGTCTTGGTAGGTTCTGAGGTCTGGAGGTTCCTAGGACCTTTGTACGGTGACACTGGAAAAGAGAGATATTTGTGGTTGAGTTTGTAATGGATAATCATACTTTAAAAGCAACATTTGTGGAGTGGTAAACGATTGACCAACGTACATGTTGTTCCGGATCCTTGCCTCGCTTTCCCTTCTCCGGAACGGTAGACTGGCAGAACAGTGATATCGTAGGTGGTGAGGGAAGCAAGACGTCTCAACACGGTGGAAGTATTGCCACCGGGCACCTTGGCTGCTAATTGGCGCCCTCCTGGCTGTTTATAAGTAACACGGTAATTAATTACGTTTCCAGGTGCAGCTTGCCATGTCACCTTCATGGATTTCTCAGTCTCCTCAGAGACGACAAGTGCTCTTCCAGCAGCTGAGACTGCAAGAAAGACAAGACAGAATAATGGTTAAAAATGTAGACAGATGTGAATCTGTGCTAAATGTTTCCAATATGCCATTGGAAATATAAGCAGCATGGTTTTCCTGCTGGTAAGTAAACTAAATAGTAACATGCTTGGCTACCTTGCGGTCTTTCATCAGGATATCTGCTCAAAATTGGGACTCACAGTGAAAATGTTTCCTGGATCATTTTTAAACATGCGTCATTGCCCCATATAGCTCAGCAATGAATGTTCTACTTAATCTTGTTTGGAGGAAAAATGATGAATGGATTGTCTGGTGCAAAATGTAGACTTTGGGCCTTGTTCAGATGTGAATCTGTGCTAAATGTGCGCTTAACCGCCTATGTTTCCAATATACCATCGGAAATATAAGCAGCATGGTTTTCCTGCTGGTAAGTAAACTAAACAGTAACACACTTGGCTACCTCACATTCTTTCATCTGGATATCTGCTCACTTTCCACATGTGTGTGAATATAAACCTACCAAAGTATTTCTGATTTTCAGAATTATACATTAAACAGGCCCAAAGGTACATGATTGATTGTGTTTAGTTTGGTTGGGTTAGAGTTAGAATTAAACTTAGGTGTCTCATGGGTTTAGCATTGAGCAAACCCCTACTTCTCGTTTTTCCATTGTGTGTCCACAGAGTGTTTCTTATTTTCAGAGCAGGAAGGGCAAGTGTGAACTGTCGAAGGCTTCGAAACGAGCTGAGGAAAATTTTTAGAGCGCTCTACTTCAGAGAGATGACTTTTATTAACGGAAAAAAAGTGGCGCAACCAAGTTTGCCGTATGTGGCTCAGCCCGAAGAGACCTGTGATTTCTGTGGAGCAAAAAAACAAAAAAAAAAGAGCAACAGATAGAAATGAAGGAAGGAATGAGTAAAGTGAACACGTTAGTCTACAAAGCTGCCTCGAGGTTGTATATGGGGCATATGCCACCTGTCCTGCTTGCCAGAATTAATAAACATTAATGATTGTTAGAATTTTTTTTCCTTCAGCACATTCCATTTCACTAACTGGTAGACAAATTCCTTCCCAACTGATGCAAGTTTCCACTCAATATGCTTTCCTCATCCCACCATGACTGTAGTCTAACAAGGGACAGCCCAGTATCTATCTTTGTTGGATCTCCCAAGAAACCGGGTGCAGGTGTGCTGTACATTACGTCACCTCTGAACATATATATACATATATAAATTACACTCTTTAAGATTTGCACGCAAAGACTATATGTGATTAAAAAATCATCTCTGTAGCCTTCTGGGCTGCAAGTGTCGCTGACAGTTCCCTTTTCTACATGACACCAAAAATGTGTTTCCTCGATCATATTTTAAACCTGTGTATTTGCCCCAGATAGTGCAGCGATGAATGATCTACTGAGTTCTGTTAGTAATTTGACAGGCATATGGGCTCAAAATGCGTTTATGACACGCAAGTCTAGATCTGCATTCCTGTCTTTTAAAATGATCATCTTAACATTTACACACAAAACAGGAACAGAACAGCCGTCCCTTTATGGTCATAATGCTTTTATAGAGTTACATCACACTCTAAATAACCAAAACGAGACATCCAGAAACTCCAAAACCAATTTGCAGAAAAGTGAAACCAGAAAAGAAGAGCTTCAGAAAAAAATGAAGAAAAAAAGAAAGATGTAGAAAGAGAGAGAGAGAAGTGAAGGATAGTAAGTAGGTCTATGGTAGGTAAACTTACTATTTGTGGTTTCCTCTCCAACCAAAGGCTTGCCATCTCCATGCCCATAAACAGCAAACACTGAGACCTGATATCGTGTCTCTGGGGTTAGACCCTCCAGAACTGTGGCTGTGGTGTCTCCTGGTATTGTCTTTTCTCCAGTCTCTTGAGTGAAGAGAGACTTCCACCTGATCCGGTACTGACGAACTTTACCAGGGGCCGCCGTCCAAGACACAGCAAAACTGGTGTCAGTGACGTCTCTGGTCACCAAGTCTCTGGGTGAACCAAGTTCTGTGGAAAAGAAACAGAAACAGAAGTAAACGTATTACATCGGCCTGTGCATAACAAATATGGAAAATGAGTAGTGTTTCTGATTTACTTTTGTTTGCTTTAAATTTTATCTGGCTTTTCATTGTTTTGATTCACTCTGGTGCATAATAGGGTTTTGAGATTAGATTTCCACATTATTATTATGGCCAAAACAATATATATATATAGTGTGTGTGTGTGTGTGTGTGTGTGTGTGTGTGTGTGAGGAATGGGGGCATTTGGGGAGGGATACAAAGCAAGAAGGAAGCTTTGTCCAGGTGGTGTTGATTTCTAATGCAGATATATGGAGGTCTGAGGAAGTGAGTGAGACAGAAAGTGAACAAAATGAACAACCCCAGCGATAAAACCACCAAAAATCACTCATCTGTCTCCGCTTTAATCCCTCAGGATTTGCTTGAACAACCTTATTTTCTCCCTTCATAATCAGAGACTGCTGGAAAAATCTCTGCAAAACTAATCACAAATCACATATCCTCAGTGCCTCTCCCGGCAACACTTTAATTTTCCATCGAAACAGAGGAAACAGGATCCACAAAAGTGTGTTCGCTACAATTGCAGATGTTGCGCTCCGCCTTTCTCTTACTCACTTCTCCTGAGAAATGATCATGAAAGGAGTGAGGCACCAAAATACTGTGGAAGGAATTTTGTGGTGGTGTTTCATGAAGAGCGGCCGCATGCTTGGCTGATAGGGATGCCCATGTTGGGATGGATGATTAACTCTTCTGTCTGGCATGGAGAAGCTGTAGCTATCACATTATGATAGGCTGCCATGCCCAGTTTCCCACACAACCTCCAGGATTCTGATCCAGACTTAAGCACCTAAACCCCTACATGCCAGTATCTAATGAGCATAACATCCCAGGCATCAGTTCAGCTGGGTGGTCTCTCAAACCTCATTCATCAAACCTCATTCATCAAATGAGGTTTAATAAAAATAAATAATAAAAAAGCCAATTGCAAAGAATGCGATGCAACACAAATCTGCCACAAGTGCAATGCATGATCATTTGGAAATATTAAGCGACCATACAGCGGAAAAGGCAGTCATTGTATCTGTCACTCTATTACTTCTTCCCAGCATCAATCCATAATGGAGGAACTGGAAACTGATCCAAGCAGCAGCCATGCCTGCCAAGACGGGAGTGATCTGCACCTTGAGAGTAGAGGCTAAATATGAAGAGTGATGACTTTGACCACAAAACTAATGAAGAGTTACAGATTTTGGAGTGCCAATAGTGAAGGTCATTTATTTATATATATATATAGCAAAGGATGAACTTGACTGACTTTTCCGGCTGTGGTTTAACCAAGTGCGAAAGGATTGCAAGATAATGACTTCTGCAGACAGAAGTAAAGCATACATGAAGCACATTGTCCACAGACTTAGCAAAAGCTGCAAAGAAATGTTGTGAGTTGAGAATGCGACAGGCCTTTATTAAATATAGTTTTTTTATTCTATTGAATCAATTTTGCATTTGGTTGAAGGGGTTTATATCTTGCCAGATGGTCGTCACATTAATCAAAATAGAAGAATTATAGCATGATTACAGTATCTTCTATGGGTATACAACCGTACACATGTAATTTCATGCTAATAAAAACATTCTGGATTTCCTTATCGTGCTTTTCTTTCTCAAACCTGCAACAAGCAAAATGGATACACTCAAATTAAACCAAGAGCAGATCACAAATTCACATGAAAGCCTCTCCTGCTTCTCTAGAAAACAACATATGACATACCTAAAGATAACCTCACATCTGAGGCCGAAGATGCCTGATGTTTAATGCCATAGCTTAGAAAAAAAACATCAACATGCCAGCAAGTGAGCTAAAATAGACAGGAAGCACAACCTAGACCATACCATGCACTGAAAATGATCTTAATAATTCCACATGGCTCACAGCATTAGACCACAGTATATCTCAACCTGGTATTGGATAGTTAAAGGACTTAACTAAGTTCAGACTTATTCAGTCATTACTCTTTCTGTAAGCTCTTCGAAAACCCGCTCCCTTAAAGTGCCATCTCAGCACTGGCACACAACTTCAAATTTCCTTTACTTTAATGCTCTCGGTTCATTGAGGCATGAATCTGAGCCACAAAGATGAAGCGCTCACTGTTAACATGCCAAGGTCGCCTGTCTCTTTACCTCAAAGAACCTTTGAGTGGCGGAGGGGAAAAAAACAGCCTGGCAGGGTCACTGACAGAAGCTGACAATGGCTAAAAGGCATCAGTGTGAGAGGAAAACAAAACAAGATGCTACAGTTGTGCCTGATGTTGCACTATTCTCAAAGTTAAAAAATAGTACAAAGAATTGTTTTGCTTGAATATAAATGCCTAACATGTGTTTAGTTTGTTCTCCCTCCCTCTGGTACATGGGAGATTTCAAACAGTTTGCTGTGTCATGCAAGTAGTTAATTATTTGAGAGATGTCTGCTTCAGGGGATGAACATATGGCCTCTCAGGTTATGGGTTGAACCTTCTATTCATCAGGCCACCCTGAAGCATTCTAGTTCATTTTCTCATTTGACTCATCTTCGCCGCCTTTCTCTGCCCGTGCCTGTCCTTTGCCCCACCCTGAAGGGAGACGAACAGACAGCTCACACAGCTTTCAAGACACTCTTAGGTAACATCTTCCACATGGTGAATAAAACTCCTTCTTCTTAAGTAAATAATTTATCCATGTTTGTGTAAAAAAAAATATCCATATTTGGAAGCATTTTCTAAGACACCTTCCCAGTGCTCCTTCTTAGTCTTTTCAGGATGTTATAATTCTGTTCTATTCAAGGCTTCTGTATTGGCTCCCATCCACTGTTTGTCACAAGGGACGGCTTTGTGCGAGCCACTCTCTTCCAGTTTTCGCCTACGTTGACTTGACAGAGAGAGGCACTCAGGTTTCGTGTCACTCAAAACAATGTGGTCAGTGTTGAGGTATGCTGACGTCATGGCATCCTAATTGGGCTAACCTAAACAAAGTGCTTTGTCATTGAGCTTTTTCCTGTGGGGGTGTGAGGCTTATGACAGCACAAATCTGACTTGTGGGAACTGACCATAATCTGACTCCATAATCAAAGCCAAGCCCTTTGGGCATTGTGTGAACAGCAGAAAACACAGCAAAAATACATTTTCCTTTAAATGCTTGCATTGTAACAATTATTAATGTACATTCAAAGTGGGAAATGTATTTCTATAGGACACAATATTATTTAATATTAAGTCCTCACAGTCAAACTAGTGCACAGGTCACCATGGTTTGCAAAAAATGACCCAGTTCAACAGAACCACACCCAGCACTGAAGACCTGCCACTGCCAGGAGCACAAGGAGGTGATATTAAGAAACAAGAACTCCACTCATGGAATTATGATTAATTAAATATGTTTGATGTGTCAGTGGGCTTAAAATGCCGCTGTTCCTTTTTAGGATGAGCTAAGCTAAGGATGGTCATGACTGAAACAAGCCAAGCCTTTCTTCTTCTAGCTGCTTTTTATTTGTCATTGTTTAACCTCTTCTCTGTGGGACACAATACCTTGGTTGTTGTTTTGCTAGAACCTCCCCCCTTCTCTCTCAAAACAGATCTTGTTGACTTTCCTCCCTGTGGTGTGACCAGAGGCGATTTTTCTCACCAGGCAAGCCAATCAGCTGCTTGGGGCCCCCACTAGCTGGCGACAGAGAGTCGAAATTTGCACATAGTCGAGAGTGAAGAAACGAAATTTGCGTTTTGAAAAGTCATTCGCTGAGTCTAACTCTCGTGGGTTTCCCGTTTACAACAAGCTGTTGGGAGGAACAAAATGCTAAGCAGCCAATTGCGTGACCACATTTTTGAGTGACAAAAGTCTTCAAGCAATCCGCGCTTGCAGAGGAATCCCTTGCTGCGCGCGCAACCACATGTTTGCACAAAACGGCTCTTGCGCTCTCTACTATGGAGAGAAAATTATGGAGAGCTAAATTATGAAGAGAAGCTATCCATCCGGGATATATAGGTATATGGTGAGGTTCAGGGGGCATTTGTTTTTTAAAAAAAGTTGAGAACCGCCTTACACAAAGACTTAAAGTTTAAAGGCTTTTCTTTTGTTTGTTTGTTTTAATATAATGTTAAAATAATAGATTTTGATATAATATTATATTTGATATTGAACTCTCTGTTAAAATAAGCAGAAACTTCACAATGTTTAACGTTCAATGTTTGTGTAAGTAATATTTATAACTTGTGAAATAAAACAAAACTATACTTGCTACAATTTGTTGGTTATTTATTACTATTACAAAGGCCCAGAGTGAAATTCTGTCCGCCCAATGAATTTCTGCTTGGGGCCCCACTGGACCCTAGAATCGCCACTGGGTGTGACACAATCTCTCCTTACGTTCTGTGTGAAATCAACAAAGGACATGCCTCCTGTTGCGTCTCATATTCACTGTCTCTAAACTACAGACAAAAAAGATGCTCTAACACAGACTTGCCTTCAGCCAATGAGTAAAATGTGATGACTTTTGTAAAATTAGCTAAAGTTACAAAGCTATGGCCAGTAATCAGCAGCATTTTTTTTACAAATAGAATAGTACAGTATCTGGGGTTTATTCTGAAATATTCCACATATGTCTTATAAACCACTGCAAAACAATAAATCATGTGTCCCAGGCAGGTCAAGATGTAAAGGTATTACCAGGCAGGCATATGGCTCTCAAAGTCTGTTCCAAGCCACTTCATATGTTTTCAAGGTTTACAAGCATCCCCCACCCATTTCCACCTCACTGCCTTCTTGGGCGGCAAAGCCACCATTCCTTTACAGTCTGTGCCAAAAGAATAACATCAAGTGCCACATTCCTGTCTTTTCCTCACCAACCACAAGCTATATACTCAACCAGCCTTGCAAAGTAGAAGCTTAACTTCCTTAATTCTGATGCTGTTGCATGTGAGAAATACCAGATGCTACATTCTTGGAGAGACAAATTACCTCATTTCAGCACTTTTACACCATGCAGGATCACTTTAGCTTGAAAAACTATAAAACAAAACCCAAAAAAACTTGCCTCTTGAAAGGCTGAACACAATAATGTGTCTACTCAGCAGTACCTACTTGCTTGGCCCAGAGCCATAAGGCATGGTTCACATTTCTATCACATATTGACTACAGTAATAATGGTACTATACTTCAAAGGTTTCAAATTAGAGATTAGAAAACATCACATTTTTCCTTACCTTCTAAAGTGGTTCCTGTACCCAGAAGAGGATCACCCAGGCCAGAAGAATAGCGAGCGCTAACAAACAACTCATATTCAGTGGCTGGTTGGAGGTTCTTCAGCACAGCCTGGGTTGTATCTCCCTTGACGGATATCTCCTTCTTCTCACCTCCCTCGGCAGGTTTAAAAGCAATGCGGTACTGAATGACATTCCCTGGAGCAGCCTGCCATGCCAGTTTCATTGTAGATATGGTCTCGTCAAAGACACGAAGGTCACGAGGAGAGCCACGGACTAAACCAAATAAAAATGGATAGGCTGATTATTATTCATTGAACTGAAACACAAGGTTCTTTTAACTTTCTGCCATTTGCAGTTAAAAAATAGCTTCCTAATGACCAGTAGTTTTCTTGACTTACCTTCCTTAGTGGTGCCATCTACTTGCATCTTGTTCCCCATGCCTGTGGCATACTCAGCAGACACAGACACACGGTAGGTGGTAATGGGGAACAGCTCCTGAAGAACTATGGTAGTCTCTGATCCAATAGTCTGTGCCTCCAGTATTTCCCCAGCACCACTAAGTGGGATGTAGGTCAGGCGATATCTGATCACTGAACCTGGAGCAGCTTGCCAAGATACCCTGAAACTGTTTGTTGTCTCCTCAGTAACGCGTAGGTTTCGTACTGTCCCTTGCTCTGAAAAGGAAATAACAAAGATGTTAAATATTCTCACTTTGAAAACTATTACAGTTTTGGGTCAGATACAAGTAAATCTTTCTTACCTTCAAGAGTGGTCTCTTCACCAGTCAAAGGGAAACTGTCTCCTTTGTCATACTGAGCAAAGACATTGACCTCATAGGCCGTAAGGGGGGTAAGGTGGGGCAGAATGGCTGTGGTGGTATCACTTGGCACAGCCAAGGAAATGTAGTCTCCAGTGATGTCTTCAGCCTTGCGGAAACGCACCAGGTATGACATAACTCTGGCTGCAGGAGCTGTCCAGGTGGCACGGAAGCTTCTGGAGGTAATCTCAGAGAATACCAAGTTTGTGGGTGGAAGCAGACCTGAAAATAAATACATACCCATTAAGGCATGGCCATTACCTTCAATTACTGGCAGCAATGGATTGTTGTAACCTTGTTGAGGTAACAAGGTTTGAAAAAATGTAAGTTGCCAAGCACTCAGTAATTGCTTTAGGACTACAGGCTTCTTCAATATCAATAAGCAGTGTGTGGTGTAATGCCAATCTACCACAGCTCTAGCTGGGTTGGCCTTTGTATGTGGTATGGTTATTAGTAGTTCATGATTGTATGAGATCATTCATTTTTTTCTTGTCTGACAGCAATTTACACCGTATTATACAGCTTGCTTCGCCTTCACCTCGACTGGATTGTCTCTTTGCCATTAAACCCACTCAAAACCTGGCCAACTGATAGCAGATGGACACAGGACAGTATGGTCCAACTTGAAGTTGATTAGCAATCCAAAAAAAGAGTAAAACCAAAACTGATGCTAAAAATGTTATTGGTGTATTATTTGGCTACATTCCAGCTACACAACTACATTGTTTAGTTATTCTGTCCTCCTACTTACTCCTCTTTTTGATGTTGAGGAGTTCCTGCTCAATCCTCAGACAAATGGACTGAGTCAGCTCTTTGGAGATCCTCTGGAAGGCATCAAAGTCCTCCACCTCGTAGACATGAGTGTCTGATGGGGGATTAGCAATGGCCTCCAACTCTGATCTCACTGCATCCTTCACACCAACAGCAAAGATCTCCACATCGATATTCCTCAGGTTGGTTGCTGCATCCTTAAAAGAGTCTGATGACTTTCCATCTGTGATCAGGACCATGACGCGGGGGACATTTTGTCTTGCTCCACGGGCACTGATAAAGATCTTCTCCCTGACATAGGACATGGCCTTGCCTGTGTTGGTGGAGCCTCCACGGTAGGGGAAAGTGCGCACAGCTTTGACAACAGCATTAATGTCATGGTGGGTGTTAAGGGCAAACTCAGTGTGTGGATCGCGACTGTACTGGACCAAGCTAATCTGGACCTTGTTGGGTCCAATGTCAAAGGAATTCACCAGAACCTCCAAGAAGGCACGGACTTTGGCAAAGTTTTGTAATCCAATACTGTATGAGCCGTCAACCAGTAGGACCACATCGGCCTGCACATCTACTCCCAGAGAGCACTCTGAAAAAGACAGAAAATCAAAAATCATAGGTTACTTGAAGAGCTTGTAGAGCCTGACATGAAGGAAAGTGAGGTATACCTAACTTCAAGTATATCTAACATACGAACAGATCAAGAGAGATGACAGGTCATGTCCAACAAGTCACTTTACCTGTTGACACCTTGACAGGCTGGGTCTTCTCCATAGCCATGATGGGTTCACTGGGAGTCAGACCTTTGAGGGCATACAGGCTGATCTCATACTCAGTCTCAGGAGAAAGGTCACGAACATTGATGGATGTCTGGGTGGCTCCCATGTACAGCTCCTGCCGTCTTATTCCAGGTAGCATGGGAACAAGGATGAGCTTATAGCCTGAGATGTCGCCAAGAGAGGCATCCCACATCACCCTCATTGACTTAGATGCAATTTCGGTGACCTGCAGATTGGTGGCTGGCTCCACCACTGAACAAAAAAATGGTAGGGATTGAGAATTGATTAGTGAATTAGATTTCAAGATAAATTCAATAAAATGTTTGCTTTGATATGTGGTAATTTGGGGAGTTTCATATAGTAACCATAGCACATTTCACAGAGGATCTTTTGACTTACTTTCTTCTCCACTGACCAAAGAGCTGAGCTGATCTTCAACACCAGAGCACACCTCTGTGATGATCTTTTTCTGTACTTCTTGGATCATATCAAAGTTGGGCACATTGTACACATGTTTGCTGTAAGGTGTGGAGGCCATTTCCTTTAGCTCATCTTCATCTGCGTCTTTAATACCTGTGAGTGGGGAAAATGTGAACAATTTTACCATATTTTTTGTCTCAGTGACTGCATCACAGATGTGGTGAACTATCGATGGTTTCAGAGTATTGCATATGATAGAGAAAACAACAGTGGTTGACCAAGTCAAATACAGATCTTACAATGAACAATAAATGGAAAAATCAAGTGGTTTCCAAGAACAGGCAGACTTTCACATGGGAGAGCAATATTCAACAAAACACTGAATAATAAACCATACCTAGGACAAAAATTTCCACTCCAATGTTCCTAAGTCTTTTAGCATATTCTTCCACTGGGTCCTGGGATTTTCCATCAGTAATGATCATGGCTACCTTTGGAAAAGATTTCCTGGATCCAGCTTCTTCCGTAAAGATGTTTCTCAGCAGGTAATCTATGGCATCACCTAAAGATAGAAATGGATCTATATGAGTGTTTCTGCGCATTTGGCTTGTATTCTTGCATTGTACCATATATCCAAAAATCATGCTCTAAAATAACATTATTCAGAATGTATTCCAAATTTCCAAAATCATGAAGCATCATTAAAAAATGATCTGAATACTAAAGCAGCATTTCATCTCAATTAATCACAGCAGACTTTGGGAAAGAAATCTACATATTTCTACCTTTCTGTCTCTGTTTTTTTTTACTTCCAATGAATTCTTTACCTGTCATGGTATTTCCCCCCTTGTATGGCAGCGAGTTGATGGCTTGGAGCAGGTCTCCTCTTCTGTTGTAACGGGTGAGAGGGATCTCTGTGCGGGTGTCTGTGCTGTACTGAACCACAGCCACTCGGGTCTTGTCCTCGGCAATGTCAAAGGCCCCTGCCAGGGCTCCGATAAAACGACGGATGTGCTTAAAGTTCTCTCTGCCCACGCTCCATGAGCCATCCACCAGAAAAGCCAGATCTGCTACTGCACTGACCGAACACTCTGGAGACACAAGGCGGAGAAATACAACAGTCAAGAATAAAAACTTTTGATTGATCCAGATTAGGGAAATTTAGGATTTTACAACTGGTTAATGGGGGATAAAAAAAACTTAAAATGCAGAAAAACCCATTATTTATCTCCAAATTTCCAAGGCAGGACTGCATCAATAAAGATATTGCAACAACAGCTTGTGCTTGGAATAATATTTTCATATTGGCCCTTCGTCTGTCTGTCTAAATAAAATAAAATCCCTGACAGTTAGTTGGATGGCTCAAAGATATGCATTCTGACATCAAAGGAAATATCAACCAGTGCCAAACAGTGGGCTGGTATAGTCATTCCAGCAGACTGAAGCAAAAAAACGTGGCTTTATAGACTAAACATTCAGCAGAGGTTCCACCAGCAATGTTCACTTTTATACTTTCAAATTCTACAGGGCTTTAAATCATATGAAATTCTCTGGAACATATAAGATTATACTATATTGAAATAATTGGCAGTGCTTATATGGATGGACTTTAATCCTTCTTCCTCCAAGGTTTCATTGACTCTGTTCCTGTTCCTCACATCTCATAAACCTCCTTCTTAAATGAGTGTGGGTAGTTTCCAGAAGAAACAACAGGTGGGGGGAGTTTTAAGAGACATCATTTGCTTTTTAGGTGTTTGACATCCCCCTCCTGCTCTCCTCCACTCCATGACGCATAACAGACCCCTTGTAAGCTAGCTTCAAGCTTTACTTTTTCTTTCATCTTGATGTTCATACTGGTTTTAATTAAAGGAATCAATGTGTGCCTTCCAAGACACTGTTGGATCACTGTTTGGTTACCCAGTTATATCTGGACAGAAAAAATATTATGATAACAGTCACGAGGGAGGAAAAAATAAATGAATCGGAAAGCGAAGACGTGGAAGTGGAGGACACGTCCAGTTCAAGTTTTGGTTGATACTACAGCAAACATACTCACTGATTGCATCTGACTGTGGCCTCCTGACTCGTCCACTGGTGTTACTGGACTGGACTGAAACACAGGAAACACTTGCAGAGTTAACGCCACACATTGTCGCCCCTGTCTCACAGTGTGCTTTTTTTTACAGCGCAAAAAAAAAGGCAAGAAAATCAACATGCCATAAAAGCTAGCCAACAAATTCAAAACCACATATCTTTATGCTGCATTTGCTATAAACAGTGAGTGATTCAAAAGTCAGTCGGCAGATGTGATTCCCCCCGACATTCCTACGTCTCACGTGGCAAGATAAATATGCGATCAAGGATACGTTTTACTCTTGTTAAAGGAGAATATCACGTTCTCTAGCATATCACTAGTATTCAATGCTATCCCTTTGCTGCAGGAGGTGTGCACTTCAATTTTTTCCGAACATTATAAACTTACTGGTCAGTTGTCCAAAGATGGGAATGCTCTCCTCTGACCCATAATAGGAGTTTATGGACACTGAGTAGTCCACTTCAGGGGTCAGATCAGTGATTGAGGTCATAGTGGCATATGCATTGAGGGTTAAGTCTCTGGCCGCTTCATCTAGAATAGAGAATCAAGCAATAAGTCAGCTGTTGGCGTGCAGTGTGTGTATAAACTGTGTTTTGACCAGGTTCAGATCAATGACAAAAATACTGAGTCCTGACTGACCTGCATCTGATATTATTTGTATTCTGAAGCCCTCTATGGTTGAAGAGGGTCTTCTCCATGACATTTCCACCGTGTTCTCATTCAGAATTTTAAATTTCAAGTCTGAGGGGGGTTCCACTGCAAATAAGAGATGAAACATTGTTGAATCACAAAAACAAAAGGGTTTGTATGATTATGGTTATATTTTTGTTAAAATCTAAGGAAGACATTTTTTTTTTTTAAATCAAGCATTCACATTGATCCCAACAACAAACACTTCATGACTGAAGCGGATTTGTTCGTTTGTTGGCCACAGACACATAGCACTGACGTCCATTTGGTAAGGTGACAAATAAAGAACACATGACAACATTTAAGTGTGAGAAGCCATTTTGGAGCAAAATGGCATTTGTTTGAGTTGCCCAACCAAGGTGGCCAGCAACTCAAGCACTAGCATACATAACATGTGCGCAACTCCACATAAACTTGACCAAAGTGCAAACATTGAGTGAACCATCCAACACATGCTGAGTGCAATCATTACAATGCATGCCCCGACCACAAACTACACCGCTTTTATAATGGAGTTTGATCTCAGCATTACAAAAATACAACAGTGACTTCATTCTCAAGTTACTGATTATACAATGGAATCAAGGTTGCCATGTAAGTTGTTGAAGTAACTCTTGAAAAAAATTGAACATGATATGTTATATATACATCGTATATAAACATATTTCAAGGACAAAAAAGTGGTTTTGTTGTTTATTTGGTTAGGACTCTTTACACAAGTGAGTGGCACACATCCATTGCAAACCTTTTAAAAAAGAATACACAATCGCTGGAGACTCTTGTGTACTTTTTCATTGACAGCATAATGCGTAAGAAGCCATGGGAGAACAAGACTGCTTTCAGACACTCAAAAGACAGTTGAGATGTACTATTATTATAGAGAAAGTGTTTCATTAAAATAATACAGGAAAGAATGTGACAAGAATACGCGCCTTTACAACGACCTGACTTGATCACAGCATCATGCATCATGTACATGAGAAAGTTGTTTGACTCAACAACTTTGATTGACTGGATGGAAGTTTCCATGTACAGTTGGGACCACACAGACAGAGATGACAAACATATTTTAAAATGATATTCTTTCTTACTGCTTCTAGGCTATCTGCCCAGAAAATGTTAGTGTGTTAACATTTAGTATGTCACTAACATGCATAAAAGTCAGTACATTCATAAATCGTGCTAGATTTCCTTTTCATTAACCCTGTTAACGCAGTTTCGTTTAAATTATTATACAGTTAGTTTACCCTTTAACTATTTATTCGTTCATTCACTCATTGGCTAAATCTAATTCTTGATATAACATGCAAATATGCTCACAAAGTTATGTTATTAGATAAAAAAAATTAGCGTGTGATGACAAACGAATGCTTCATAGTGACACAATGAACAATTAAAAGAGAGTAGAGAAGACACGATGAATGAAATTAATATTGTGAATCAAGACGTTAATAAGGTTAGCACGGCGAATTTGGCACTCACTTGTATTTGGCCAAGTATCCACAGCAGACCATGATGGGGGTACCATGATGAGTTAGGTAAGCATGCATAAGACCATAAGTCAACTTGAACGAGCTGTTAATAAGAGTGCCGTGTGAGGCAAGAATATCATTGTAAAATACTCTTTGGAGGAGGAAGCCATAGCTTGGGACACACTGAATGCAAAGGCAGATGACAAACAGGAGCCCGCCAAATACTTAAAAACTAGGATTGGAGGATCACCAACCTGGCGTATCAACTCAAGGAGCCCCGATGGGCCGAGTTCCCTCTCATTTCTCCATGGGTACTCATCTCCAACAATGGTAAGGGGGGTGCAGTGTGTTTGTGTAGGCGTATAGGTATGTAGGTGTGTATGAGATGGATACCAAGTAGCAGAGCAAATGATTGTGGATTGAAAAATTCACACAAAAAAAAAAAATCTAAGTGGATCTTACTTATCATTAGCAACACGTTTGTTCAAGATGATTTTAGCGTCTCTTTTCAGTTTCTTTTTGTCAATTTGTTTGACCATATGTCCTCCTGGTTTTAAAATATACTTGAGGAACAAAGGTGGTGCTGTCATAATAACAATCTTTGGTATGTTATTTGGGCCCTGTTATATGGATGTCTATCCCATCAGTTCCTAATAAAGGACACCTCTGGGTCCCACTGGCCAGAGTCTGGCTACTGTTCTGTTATAAACCTCAGTCTCCAACCAACCAGCCAAGCAGCCAGCTATCCTGGCTTGTGCTACAGCCAGGAGGAGAGACCAAGAAAAGGAGGAAAGAGTACCGACTCTCCCAAAGAGGCAGGACAGATGCCAAAGTAATTCCACAACATGTGCTGACATTAAACATTACTGCATATTGACTTTCCATATGTATTGCAACTCAGCGTTTTTGCGAATGCCCACAAAGAAGCCCTAGAAAGGCTCTTTGTCTTTGTGCTGTCTGAGGATTAATTTTCTATTCTCATATTTCATCTTTCCATTCCGTTAGTGGAGATATGCGACAGTAGACGTCACCCGACCAGAGAGCTTTCAAGGAGGGAAAAAAAAATCAAAAGGTTTCCATACCTTATTTCCATATTTTCCTTTTTTTTTTTTTTTTTTTTTGGGACAAAATGTTTGCATATCAAATTACTTTGAATATTAAATCCTGTAAAAACTGACAGATTGTTAACAGTCTATTACAAATTAGCTTGTGTGAAATGCATAGCAAAAAGCATTGAATTACTTTTAAAACAGTAGCATACAATATAAGCACAAAATCAGAGTAACAAAGTTATTTAAACATAGCACTTCAGTACAGTCTTAAGCACTTGAATCTTACTCTTGAATACTTTACCAGAGTTAATTCTACCAACATAAATACTGCTTAGAGTTGACTGTATCCATGACAATAAATGTGCTTTTCCACTAAAACTTTTGTAAGATACTGAATGCAGTTGAAACTTTTTGATGTATTTTAAATCATGGTCGCTTTACTTCCGCTACTATTACCATTGTTCCACAATTAAAGTAATGACTTAAAACACTGCATTTCATTACTGCTGCAACCACTAAAAACATTGCAGGGAGATTTGCATAAGTTTACAAGACTCAACAAGACTGTTACAACTTCAACAAAATCATAATAACCTATAAATATGTGATCTAGCATCTTAATGCCTAATTACCAAGGACTTGTAAAATGTCCAAATTGTGCCTGGGAAAAAGTGCAGAGACTTGCTATCGTAAAACTGAAACAGCAACAGCTAAAACATTTATGGGGAAACATTAAGCCATGAAATTACTTTTGTTTGAGCCTTAGTATGTGCCCTGTTGTTTAAAGACACTAGAAATTGGAAATGAAATAAACTTACTGTTTCTTATATTTGCCAAATCAAAATGAGAAAATCACTTCTAAAGCATTGGTTTGAAAACTAAATGGTATCTGGATTTGGATTCATGACAGAGACATCAAACAATATTCGCTACAAGTGAGGGATAAAAGCATGACAGTCATCAAAAAATCAGTCAGTATTCCACAAGCCACAAAGTCAAATAGCATACATATGAAATAAGAACAGCTTTATTCACTTTATCCATACATATAGTCTTTCCATGTGATGACTCTTGTGACATTCAAGTAAAAGGCTAATCCCTGTAACATAAACAACCAACGGAGATCATAGGTGAAAGAAGAGATGGAGGAGATGAAGAGACAGAGTGGGATAGTGTATGTAAGAGGACAGAGACCAGATGGTTTCATTTACCTTGAGCATCTATGGAGGATATCAGGGCTGCAAGGAAGGCAGCCGTGGCTAGTGACAGCCCTATCTTCATGTTTACCCTTTAAAGGATCAGCAGGGCATCAATCAGTCTGACGGGGAAAAAAAGGTGTTAAAGCTGCACATCACCAGTCTATAACACAGTTAGGTTTCTCTGAGAGAGACACATTTTTGGTGAATTTAGTGCTACGTCAGGATAGTTAAGACAGCATATAAACTGAAGGTTTGCCTCCGGAATAAAACTATAAATAAACATTTTAACGCATTGGTCATCTGGTTTGATTTGTTTAGTCATTCTTTTTTAGATGCATTCATCATTTTGATGGCTCACCATTACATTACAGCAGTGGTTTTCAAACTTTTTCACCTCCAAAGAAACAAACAAATTAAACCACAGACCCCCTTTTGACAAGAACTTCTGCTTTTAAATGTTTTATGACAGAAAATGCCATAAACAAACCAGTGACCAAAACATCTATACATTCTGTCATTGTGTTACTTATGGATGGAATTATAGTGAAAATAAATATTTCCCCTTCTTGCTGGGGCCCCTGGGGGGTCCCCAGACCCCACTTTGAGAACCACTGACCTACACTACAATGTTACAATATAACCTAGTCCTCACTCACTTTAGCCATATATGGACATGGTCTGGAAGACATTTTAAGGTCACAAAAAGACCAGTCAGTGGTATTTTTTCACCTGTGGTGTCACTTTAGTATTGTCTTTATGACTTGAGACTTTACTACAGTTTACTCTTTGTGAGCTAACAGATATAACATATTTATTTATGAACATCCTGATTGCACAAACCACATGTTTTTGTAGCTCAAATCTTAAAATTATTATTTAACTTCTCTCCTTCTCTTGGAATATATGTGGTTCTTTGAGACTGTTTTAGATTCAATAAATCACAGATGGACATCATTTTTACATGGACTCACTTTTCATTGTAACTGAACCTAAAATGATTGTCTTCTGCATATATGAAGTTCTCTTCAACAGAATATGATAATGGAGATATTCTCTCTGCCCCCATCGACACAGTAAAGTCTAACTTACTTTGTGTGTAAGTTTTACCGCAGGCTGTGCGCCCCGCCTGGTGCACAAGCAGGTAAACTGCAGTTACAGGGACTGAAATATCTCTGTTGGCCCCTCCGACACAAGGGGCTCATCTAATCAAAAATCGAAATCTGATATAATCCACCATAAATCAGCCTGTCCTGCTGCTGAAACACTGGGTGGTCATAACATAGAATAGACTCTGCTTTATCTCCAGATTGCTGCATTTTCATTCAGTTCAGAGCAATAAAGTGGTTGAGCGTTTTTTTTTTTTTTATGGAAATATAATATCTTAAAAACTTTGTTTAAAGTTATTAAAAGTAATGTGGCTAAAATATATGAAAAAAAACGTTTACCTTAAAATGCAACAAATCCCAAATTATTGCAACAGTACAAAGCAGAGACAAAGACAGAAATATTTATAATTTTGTGAAATAGAAATTACTTATATCGATTATTAATTATACCAAAATAATAAAGTTACACAGTTTACTCACATATTCAACTCTCCAAAAGATGAACCCGACCAAATTTCAGAGCAGCCTGCTTGAAGCCTTCCCCTCTAGAAAGTAAGAGATATTTCAGGAGCTGCGGCTGGACCCCTCTCTCCTCTCTCTGGCTACTGGAAGCTCCGCCAGCAGATGTCCAAGAAGGAAAAGCCTCTTTCCAAGTGGGAAGAATCTTTCCACCAGCGGCTACTTAATAGGGGGGCAGTTCCCAACTCTCAATTTACCATCATTTGAGCTTTTTTTTTAACGAAACCCCAGCCTGTCGGTTGATGTACGTCCCCTGCTAAGACCGATCCACTGTTAGGAAATGACATTTTTTCCTGCATTCCTTCGGTCTGGTGATTTAATGAGTTTCCATTGCCAATGTGACTTCACAGCAGGGTCACAGCTGACCAGCCAACACTGAGAAGGAAGTGTTTGATATGTTTAACGGGCAACCTTAACCAATGCATTTACTCTTATCTCAATTAAAATAATTATGTTTATCAAAGAAAAAAAAAAGAAAATCCGTTGTGTTGTAACATGGTTTTTCTTTAAAGTGATCGAAAAGTTTAAAGAAACAGTAGCATGTGTTCCTCTTAACGTACGTTTAATTCACCGGTTTATTATAATGTGAGCATCAAGTTTAGTTGGGAATGAAGACTTTAACTACAGTCTTTCACTGCTACTCACTGCCATTATGAGAGTCGCAGATTGATTGTTTTATTGTGCCCTCTAGTGCTCAAAACAAAGACCTACACATTCTGGTTGAATGATCAGAGAGAGGTCTTGATATATATATATAGATATATATAGGACAGGGTGTATACATACTGATATACTATAAAGGCTGAACATTGTGGCAAAATTTACCAAACATCTACAGCATAAATCAGTTTAAAACAGTGAAGCGTTTTATTGATATTCTATTTTAGTATCATATTATCGTTAGTGGCTCGTGCTCTGTACAATCAACAAATATTGATCTCATGCATGAGATATATTGATATTATGGATAGGATAAATAATCTCCCATATTCCAAATCTGCACAACAGAGAGAGTTGATGAATTACATAGAGCATGCACATGATTGCTTCATCAGAAAATCAAGTTTTCATTTGCCAATTATGTTTCACTGCGGCTTCTTGGGCGTTGCAGCACTACACAGCTCATACACAACAAATCCAAACCCTGTGAAGAGAACAGAGAAGTATTAACAATGTGACTGGGATACAAGACAGGATAACTCTGCCTGACTTCAAACAGCCCTTGATTATGCATTATCAGATTACAGCAATTAACTGTAAAAAGTCTGCTTTAATGATAACATCGGGGGGGTCACATCACCGGCATCATGACATGCGGGTTTTATATAAAAGACAGACTGAGACATGTGAGGTGAGCCTGAGTCATTGAATCTCAGATTAATGCTGACATACCAAACACAGTGAGAGTCATTGTGGCTCTGTAGAGCAGGATGTCCTTTAATCCGCCCTTCAGATGGACCGGCATACCATTATTCTCCTGTTCAAAGAATGAAGAATGAAGGCAGAGAGTTATTTAAAACAAGACAGTTCTGCTTCAAAGGTATGTAAAGAAGCTGAAGCTTAATATAATTTATGTTGCTCATATTTCAAATAAACATAATAGAATAACTTGATAATATGTTTCAACATAACGTGTGTCAATATTATGATCAACCTCAAACATTAATTTCTAAGGCTTGCTGGCAAACACCTCATCTCTGGTTAACCATAGCAATTAAGTGATGGTGTACTTGTACTTGTATTTGTTCTGGGATTTAGAATGAAAGGGTAGCCCACTTTTCAGCTGTGGTTGCAATCATTTCCAGCACTATGCAAGCATCAGCGATGCCTGCCACATTGGAACGTCGATTTAGCAATGGAGTTTTAATAAGCAGCTTGAATGCATTATTAGTATCCAATAACTCCATCCCCAACTACAGCGAGAGGTCATTTAAAGACTAACACCCACACACACACACACACACACACCTATCTGTCAGACTACAAAGAGGATTAAATTATATTCTGTCTCCAGAACCTGTGAATAAAGTAAAAGCTTTAACATTATCATTCTTTGTCTCACTATCACTTATCAAACATCAAGTCAAACAAGGCCGTAGGATACTTAATGGTACTTAAACACTTAACTTAAGTGGACTATTTGTACAGATTGACATAATAAATTACACTGGCTTTATGCTTCAATGCTTTGCCAAATTAGGTAATTTGGTTTACTGTTGACAAGATGTTAAAGTATGGTAACTTTACTAAAGCTGTGGCTTATAGGAGTCCCACTGTAGCTTCTCGAACACTGTTACAAGGACGAGATGGGATACTGATGGGAGGCAATCATACATTTACAGATGTTGGCATCCTTCTTTGAGATAAACTTTACCTGAAACAGTTTCTGTTTCCCCTTCACAGTGTTTGCAATCTGCCTGCAGGCGCTGCTGGCGAAGGTCCGTCTGGAAAGCTGTTGAAGGTAAAAATCATAAATTATTATCATTATTATTATTAATTGAGGATTTAATAGTTTTGACAGTTATGATCTACATGTAACAAACAGTGGACAACAATGTGAACTCAATAGTGACCTCTGCTGGCCAACCCTTCATATTACATTTGTAATAAACGTCAACTCACTGCAGTCATCTTTATTATGGTTACAACTATACAATTATTATAAATGCTTGTCTTAACTTACTGAGAACTGATCCCATCTGACTCAAACCTTGCCTGGACGTGCACGTGACGTACTGACACCTGTTACCTGTAATGTAAATCCGTAGCGTCAATGCGTCACATTCATATACATGAGTGTAGCTCTTACTAAACTCAGCTCTGGATAACTGTTAATGTTGCTAAACTCGTTGCTTGGACTTCCAGGCAACAGTTAGCTGGTACTCTGTAAAACAAAAACTGTTAGAAAGAATATAGTTATAAAAATAAGAACAATAAATAATCATTTAAAAAAAGAATAATACATTTATTTGTGAAATGAATAAACTTAATTGCATGTGGTTTGCGCTCAACTGTTTTCTAGCTTTGGTCATTTGAAGTTACTCAGTGAACCGTTAACTGTCAATCAAAATCAAAAAACTAATAGCCACAGTGTGACAGTGTTTAAAGTACCATAATTATACACAGTAACATGTAACTCATACAACTAAAAGCTTTGTGGCAAACAACATATATTAAACTGCCGTCTTACCATTAGTTGTTTGTACATAATGACAAATCTGTGTTTCGTCACGTTTCCACAAGGACGGACACGGACAGTCTGACGTCACACGCTTCCTTGGCCGAGCTGCAATATCCGGTCGCATGACATCATCATCATTAATATTATTATTATTATAAGTATTCATTACAATTTAGAAAATACATCCATGAGAAATACGCACAGAGAGTAGCAGTAGTAACATAGCTATAACAAAATCACAAATGATATCAACACATTGACCAACTTCTTTAATTGGAATCTACAAACCTTATAAAACCCATACATTTAAACAATTAACTGAATGTATCAATAACGCAATGATGTAACAGAGGATGGAGTAGAACAAAGTGGGAAAACTCAACAAATGAGACACTTTTAAAGTGCATATCATTTGGTCAACATTGAAGAAAGCAAGACAATTTAACACTCAGGCCAAATGTGCTTATATTATAGGATACCCAGTTAATTAAGAATACTGGATATGTATTTATCATTAATAAGTTTTAGACTGTAGGAGAATTCTCAATAATAATAATAATAATAAAAAAAAAAAACAGACTTATGACCTTTAAAAACCAATCACAGCTGAGGGTCGATAATCACACTTTTGGTACTATTTATCAGACATATTCTGTTTACTTTGCAAGAGTAAAATACTTCTCTTAAACATCAATGCTTAGCGTATGTAAGGGCACACAAGCAAAGATGATCCCATCCTATATATATATATATGTATGTATATATATACACACAGACAAGGTAATTTTAAAAACCACAGAGTCAATGAAATATAATGGTACATTCATCAGCAGGACATATTGAAGTGCATAATATGAACAAGATCGTGCGTTAAAAATACATACATCCTTCAATAATCAAGCCATTCGCAAAGCACTGCTACAATGAAACACAGACACTTTAATAGTTGATAGATAAATAGAAAAAAAAAATGAAGACAGGAAATGACATTCTCAGCAGCCAGCTTCAAGCGTATATGCAGAGACACAGACTCTGGCTTCTTCTTTTGCTTTAGTTGTCCTATATATATATATATATATTAACACAGCTTTTGATGAGAGATGTAAGACACTACTGCTTTTCCACAAACACACAACAGACATTTTACAGTGTTTTCACACTAAAATCAACAAGCATTTCAGAACAGACCCCTGACGTACAGCAACAGTTCAGCTGGGGATATCTGCACTGTTGTTGCGAGTGTCATATTTGTGGTGGATAATGAGCAGAACGACTCCAAGGAAGAAGCAGATGGAGCCCACAGTGATGTAGGCGATGCCCAGGAAGGGGTTCTTCCCTCCCATCCAGGAGATGGTGCTCAGGATCATCCGCTTGCGGCCATCAAAACTGAGCACTGGATAATCTGATTACATATGGTTAAGGAAAAAGACTTCTGGACTGAAAGAAAATTACATTACTGCAGGGTTTGTACATAATCTACACATCAACTCTTCACATTAGGAGTGAATCTTACTCAGTCTTCAAATACAGCAGTAAATAGCTACACTAGTCAAATTTAGCACTAGACAACCAATTGAAGATCATTTCACAATAAAAAAAAAATCTCCTGAAAGTCTGTAAGTGATGAATTGAACATTTTAGATACATACTGGATGCAAGCAACATATTTTCAGTTTAGTTCTGTAGAGTTATGCTGGTTGCATTTACTTGTTTTTAGGAAATACAGAAATGTGTTTGCATACCTTTGATCGTCTGGATCGAGATGCTGGTTTATCTGGGTAAAATCCGAGAACATATGCTGATGCAAAAATGACCCGTTCTGGATTTACTCTACACAGTTACCCAGATAACTCGGTAAACTTGTTTGGACGCCTTTAAACAAACAGATGGTGTTTGCTCATAGCACAGCACACTGACAACAAGCTAATTTAGTTTATTTAGAAGAAAAGAAAACAAGGAAGGCCAAAACAGAATTTTCTTTAGATGCTGTGTTTATGTGATTTTGTTTGGAGGTTTTTTTTTAACTTGCAATTTGTCACTCTGTGGCCACAATTTCCTGTGAGCTCCATGCAGACAACACATCTGTGAATTTACAGATGTGTTTTACACATCCGACATTTACATTGTTTTTACATAACAATCTTACCTTGTGAAACTACATAAGAAGTTTTAAAAAAAATTAACTGCATAGCTGTAGTTTTGATGGGTGATGGTTGATGTAATTTAAAGGATACTGTAGTTGATATCCAAGATGTATCTGCCGCTGGGTAGAGTTGGCGTCGTGCTAGACTTCTTCTGGATGATGCGATAGAGCTTGCGAAAGGTGGGCAACGCAGCCGTGCGCATCCAAACAATGAAGTCCTCGTTGATAAAGCCATTGTTATCAGGATCTGATGGGTCCAGCTCATACACTGGTTTTCTCCAGTTTACTGGCTTGGTTGTGTCTGAGATAGAACGAGACAAGATAGACAACCAGGTTAGTCACTGCAGCTGAAGCGTTTAGAAGCCTAAAGATCATCTGCTTAATCACCTTGAAAAGCTACAGTAAGGTTGTCGTTTCCACCAGGATTCCTGAACTTCACATGCTTGTCTGTCCACCACGCGATGCCCTTCTTTACCAGAGGAATTGCACTTCTGGTGCCATTGGAATCAATATGATACAGCTCCAGAGTGTCTGGAACAGAGGAACGTTACTCACATTTCGTCACACCATAAAAGGTTCGCTAAGTGCAGCAAACAAATGGACCTTTTGCACTGACCTGATAAATTACGACTTTTGCTCTATGGTGAGATTTTAGTAGGAGTTTCAATGGTCAGATAAGAGTTAAGCTGAACAGATAAGTAGCAATAAGCCTTATGTTGCCAAAGATAAAAAGCTGTTCTGCATGTCTCACTTACCATTGAAAAGGCTGTTAGCTATGGCCCCACATGGAGCAATCGGCATGTTATCATTCATACGGTACGGCTCACATTCTTTGCTGGGGTTCTGTAAACAGTGGCAAATGTTAAGAAGACGCAAAAAGTATTTTGTTGAAATCTCTGCAAGATGCAAAAGTACAACATTTCCAAGATTATACCTTCAACGCAGACCTGTCCCCATTCAGTTGGCTGTCGTCCCTGGACTTCACATAGCGTCTGTGGTTCTGATAGAAGTTGGATAAGCCATAGTACATGAAGACATTGCTCTGCAGGGAAGAAGAGATCATGTTATAGACAGCATAACAGTAAAAGCTATACAAGTACTTCAATGAGGTTAAAGTTACTATAAGATAGATGCTGTTTTACTACCGTTAGCAAATGATCCTGGTTTGTCTTATGCGGAAAACAGTTGACCGTTGAAAATGTAAGTGGCTGAGGGCTTTTATAAGTGATCAATAACACCCTTCTAAAAGTTACCAGAAAGCATATTTTAAAACTAGAATAATCAATGGTAATGAAGGCTTGAGCGTCCCTTTCTTTGGACTCAAAATAGATTATAATTGAGATTCAGTGCCAGGAAGGCTTCTTCTTTCTTTAACTGCACTTCGAGCAATGCTCATCAATTTCAGAGCCCAACGCATATATTATTCATCGGGTCCACATACTGTAAGCTGTAGGCAGGACCTCAGCTCACCTCAAATGGCTGCTCCAATGTGAAGCTCACTGAGCAGAGGCACGGTGTCGTGTTGTTCCAGCTGTAGTTTTTAGCACAGCTGTAGCATGGACTGGATGTCTCCACACCGGTGTAATCAATCTGAAAATAAGAAGACAGTTAGCTGCTAAATTGTACATAAATACACCAAGGTAAAGCAAATCCATGCAGTTTCATTCTGATCTATATCCATATACTCTTAGTAGCTGGTTTATTAAGTAAACTAAAGCTAAAGCTAAAAGAAAATGTCAGGTTATAAGAGGGCTGCAACTAACGATTCTCGACCAACAGTCCACAAGCCAAAGATCTTCACTTTATTATCATAAAACATGATTCAAAAGGATTAATTGATTATCAAAATAATTCATGTTAATGTTGTGCTTTTGTTGAAGGTGATATTGAATTGTATTAAACTAAAAGGTTGTTCTAATATCTGATCTACTAGCGAGGTGTTAGACTAATGGGGGTCTCTAATAGTTGTGTCAACACTCATTGATATAAATGAGTTGTAATACTGCTGAGAGGCATTTCTAATATGTTGACCAGTCTGATCGATATATATATATGAGGTATTATACTAACTGGTGTTCCCAATAGTAACCGTGATGATCATTTTTAAACACTATTCAACTTAACAATATAATCTTAAAGACTGATTTTTTATTGCTGTTGTATTAGCCTGCATTACTGTAGCTTGTTGTAACGCTATAAGCGGTCAACTCGGTTTAACTCGTGTGAACACTGAAAAGCCGTAAAGACGGTTTTCAGAAACAGTTCAACAGGTTCCTACAGCTTCCCGTCGCCTCTGTAGTTTCTAGTAATCGTGGTTGAACCAGACAGTGTGGAAAGAGCTAGATAAAGCTAGCCCGTAGCCTTAGCGCCATCGGTAAAGAGGCAGACGTTACTGTACGTTACCTCGAACTCCTTGATGTTGTTTGATGTGACGTACAGGCCGATGCCGATGGGGATGAAGATGAGACCGATAACGAAGAAAGCGGGCAGCACGGTGCCGGCTGTCAGGATGGGCTGCCAAGCAGGTAGTCTCTGCTGTTTGAACGCTGTGTTGTCTGGCTTTTTACTTTTCACAGCCCCCGGGCCGCCGTGATTTGCAGCTCCGGAGTGGTGTCCGTCTTCTTCCTTAGCGCTGTAGCTTGACGCCATCATGGCTGCAATCAGCTTCGAGCAAAATAATCCACTTTAGTTGACAGCCGACTGTTCCTCGTTTATCCCACTCGACAAAATACGACAGAAACCGTTAAGACAAAGGGCAACACCGTCGATGGAGTGTAATTTGCCCTCTACCTAATCCGACAATGTACTCATTGTAGTATTGATTTTTATCTGTCCTGTTAATCTCACCCAAGAGGAAGAAGCCGGAAGCTTCTCAGCCAATAGTATGTTGGAACGTAGGGGTTACGTCATCGGTGAAAATGAAGACGCCCCTTCTGACGTCACATCGGACAAACACCTAGTAAAACGCAAAGTGCTACACTATTCATAACATAGAAAACACAACATAAATTCTGTTGAAAATTTTATAAGATTAAATTTATAGCATTGAAATATTTTCTGAATTGTAATGTGGATTGAAAAGTGGTGCAATTAAAAAAAATTTTATGTTTTGTTTTATGATTCATAAATTCAGACAGTAAATTCAAGTGCATAATAATAATAATAATAATAATAATAATAATAATAATAATAAAAATTAAAATAATAATAATAAAAATAAATCTGAGCATCTGGGTGTAGAATGCCTAGAAAAAAGTGTGTAATGTTTGTAAAAGCATGATGTACTATAAATACAGAAAAGTCACATGCATTGGATTTCAACCCGTTTGCAAAGATGAACACAGTTCTTTCTTTGTCCTTTGCTGCATGTTTTTGCTGCTTATTTACCAGCATAACTGAGCACTTCGTTTTAAAATCTGTTTTATTTAAAATACTTTTCATTACAAATCATTTACAGAAGAAATAAACATAATTTACATTAAACCAAATAAGTTGACCTATACTGTGTCAAATTCCTTATGAAATATACTGTATAAACAAACCCATTATATGTGAGCTGATCACACAAAGCAAGAATCAGTTAGTAGCATTGTATTCTGACATAATATTTAACCCAAATCCCCACCTCAATACAAACTAAAGAAAAAGGGTATTTTTTCATCTGAATAACAGAAATGGATATGAGACAGACAAGTACAAAAGAAACAAAAAAGTTATTTTACAAAATGAGTTTACAAAAAATTACAAACAAATTGCAGATTTTAATAAAACAGCATTTCTAGTAACTGAATTGCATAGGGACATTTTAGAGCTTATTTACTATTGTGGCTGTTGTCTTATTGTCTCTGTAGCACCATGTCTAGATATGTATGATTACTTTATTAGTGGTACTGTGGTGTCACTCAGCCTTTTCCTCCATTTTGAAAAGTATTACTATTCACAGTGGTTTTCTTCACTTCTATCCTCATAGACTGACTCTCAGCTCGTGACTCCGACTTCACTCCGCCTGAGATCCCCAGTGATCCAAGCACAGCCTTCCCGGTCTTTAGACTCTTGGACATTGGGATGCGGGTCAGCCCTGTGCGTGGTGCCTGGGTATCATGCCCAGTCTGTTTGACAACATGGAGAGAGTAGAGAAATACACACATAGAAAGTAAATAATGGAGAAAAACCTAAACCCATTACAGGAATTCTGAATTTCTAAACAATGTAACTGATCATGTGCACTACAGCTGTGAATGTGTAAATAAAAAATGCAAATATTTATTCATTCTTTCACTTCAAACTCAGTGGGTGATTGGTCCCCAAGCAAAATTTCAGTGTGCTGTTACTTGTGTCAGCCAGAGGGCACTGAGGTCTGCATGGCTGTCTGTGGATCTAAACACTACGTAACAATAATTTATAGTACATGCTGTAATTTATAGTTGTTATGCGCTGCTATTCTAAGGCCTGCCGATAGAGCCATCTCTGTCACACTATCCATCTGATCCACAAAGAGCATGTTTTAAAAGCCACAGAAACACAGTATTGATTGTATGTAAAACATCACGTGTACTCAAGAATATGAAACAAATATCTTTTTGTAAATATTTTTCAAAAAGTAAAAAGTTGGTTCAACCAAATTACAAAAAAGATATTTGCCTAGTTACCTATAGTGGTATCTGATCATGCAAATATTTTTAGATTTAATTTGTCCAGGTTATGAGACGTCGTCTACCCAATATAGTGGCGGAGAATGAAGTTTTCATTGGTAATACCCTCTACCCAGGGTACTTGTTCAAAGTAAGGTCTCTGGATTATTCAAACTAACAAGGACACTGTTTCTGGTAAGAAGCATTGGTGTGAAATCCCTTAAATGTACTGTAAACGCCACAAATGAAGTCTCAGAGGCAGATATTGGAAAGCCTGGGTGAATCTACCAGAATCAAATCAGGAAAAATATTTTTTTGTAGTGTAGATGAAATGAACCGAACATTTAAGCAAAACTTACCATGCTTTGTGTGGGTCTAGTAGTCATGGATGTAACAGGGGAAATGGTAATACTGCTCATCACTTTGCTCTGAGTGCTCCTTGCAGTGGTGGTGGTGATTTGGCGGGGGGAGCGTAAAACTGTCCCAGTTGATAAGGTCATTTCTTTGCTCTCTGTTACAGTAGGCACTGGCCTGACTACCATCTTTGGGGTGATGCTGTTGCCTAGATGAATATGGATCTTGTTATCGTCAGTGGTGGTGACCATGCTAGTGTTGTTGTGACATTTCCTTATAGGCATTGGGACCATCTGCTTCTCGGGGGTAACTTTGAACACAGCCCGGCCCATGGTCATCTCCTGGGGTTCTGGGGAGGCGGATGCTTCAGGCACTATGGCAGTGCTGACTGTCATAATAGAAACAGGGGACAAGGGCCTTCCTGAAGCACAGGAGGAGGCTCGGCTGCTTTCTGGAGACTTGGCTCTAGATACAGTTGTGATGGTGACTGGAGACTTGGCTCTTTCAGGGGCGTGGTGTCCAGTGGTGGACTTTCCCCTATGGTTTGCAGCAGAGTGGGTGGGAATGATTGTGATTCTGGATTTAGGATGAAATGCGTTGGGGCTGAGTGGAGCTGAGCTTGAGAAAACGCCCTCAGTAGTAGGACTGCTGATCTCAAGGGTGGCCATGTTGTTTTGGTGGTCTGGTGTTACTCGGATATGTACAGGCTGCCCTTTCTTTGGGGACATTGTCAGTTCAGAGGGCAATGGATCTCCATTAATGTGCAGAGATTTTCCCAGGTTAGTCTCATGAGAGGTGTTGTCCTTTTTCCTCATCCAGGGAATCCAAGATTTCTTCAAACCTAGATCACTGCTAGATGAAGGGCAACGCTCAATGGCGCCTGTTTTCTCTGTTGGCCTTTTCAGGCACTTCTGTCTTATGTTGTTCATGATGTGATTCTCTTCTTGAACAGACTTCCTGATAAACACAGCTGGAGTATCCTCCTCTCCTGGCCCAGACAATGCTTCTGTCTGTACTCCAGTGGATGTCACAGCAACATCCACCATTCTCCGCCCATTCAAACTAGGTCTAAGTGCTCGACTATGACGTTTTGCTATCTCCAGCTCTTTGGTCAGATGGAAAACCTCAGTGCCCATGTTCTTGGCTTTCTCCTCCTCTTCCAAGAACCTCTGCTGTAGGACAGAGTAATCCACTTGCAGTTGAGAAAGTTGGTCTTCCTTGTTCATCAGTTCATGGATCTTTTCCTTGAGGGCTACTACATCAGCCTGCAGTTCCCTGGTGTTGGCCTCCTCTCTTTTGCATCGCTGTCGGAGGTCTTCCTCCGGGCTTTCCTCTTCTCCTTTCTCAATTGCTTTGTTTCGTGCTATCTGACTCCTCATTTCCTCCACTTGCTGGGAAAGAATGTTGGCTTTGTCTTGTTCAGTTATGAACCTTTTCTCCAACATGTCATACTGATCCTCTGTCTTGATCAAATCTCCCTCGACCACTTCAAGTTGTTTGAGACGATTTTTCAATCGCTCAATTTCAAAGGTCAGCTCTTTAACTTTGTTATCTTCTCTTTTAACAGAATCAGACATTCGTCCAAGCTCACATTTCACTGAATTCTTCATGGGCAGCTTTTCTGCTTCCTCGAACCCATCCAACCTCTTTTTCATTTGGCTGACCTTAGAATTAAGATCCTTACTTTTATCAATTTCGCATGCAAGCTTAGTGCCAAGCTCCTCCTTTTCTATTGTTAGAGTCTCTACTTTGGTTTCCATCTCTGATTTAAACTTCAAGAGCTTTTTGCTTTCCTCTATCAATTTTTCAGTGACCTCCATAACCTTACCCTGCTCAGCTTTGACCATCTTACTCAAATCCTCCTTTTTCTTCTCATCTGACTTTATTCTTTCCATCAGGGTTTTCCGCTCTTCCATCAAAGCCACACTCAATGACTTTAGCTTACTCAAATCATCCTTAAAGCTCAGCTCAGACTTTTCTAACTTGAGTTCAGAAGACTCAAGCTCTTTCATTCGTATCCTGAGAGCTACAACTTCGTCAGAGAGCTCTTTGGTCAGGCCATTCTCTCTTTCCAAAGTAGCGTGTAACTGTGCACAATCAGTCTTGCTTATGCTGAAGGCATCCTCAAGTTTCTCTAACTCCATCATTCTTTTCTGGAGTTTCTCCACCTCCAACCTGAGGTCTTTACTTTTACTGTCCTCTTCTTGTAACCTCTTCCTTAGGTCCTTGCACTGATTTTCAGTCTTGGAAATCTCCTCATCTTTTCCTTCCATCTCCAGAACCCGTTTCCGTAAATTCTCCAGCTCAGCAATTAAGTTGGAGTTCCCACACTCCCCTTTGCCAATCTTCTCCCTCAGCTCCTGCAGTTCCTCCTCAGATTTTAACAAGACCTTGTTGCTCTCTTCCAGCTCTTCCACTTTATGCGTGAGGCCTAAGAGTTTTGCATTGAGTTGACGGTTGTGGAGCTCCTGACTGGCCAGCTTGGCACTCATCTCCTCATGTTGTTCGGTGAGCTTGGCAGATTTCTCTTTAAGCTCAGCCTCCAGCCTCAGCACCCTGTGGCCGTCCTCCTGAGCACGCTGCCTGGCTTCACTCAGTGCCTGCTCCCGCTGCTGTAGCTGCTGGCTGAGTTCCTGGACCTGCTGGCACTGTTGGTCCATTTGCTCCAGGTGTTGTTGCCGCTCATTAACCAACATCAGGGCAAAGGACTTGAGTTTGACCAGCTCCTCACGCACCTTGGCCAGACGTTTAGAGTGCTCCTTCTCCTTTCTTGCCTGATAGGCTTTCTCGGTCTCAAGCAACCTCTTGAGTCTAAAAATGTGAGCAGGAAAAAATAACAGTAGGGCATTAGTTTAGTGTTTGTTTACCATTGTGTCAGTGGAAATATGAATTAATTTCATTTAAGGGTGCATCTTAAGTAACTATCCTTAGTCTATTCAGACATTTTATACCTTCAAAGTTTTTCTGCATGTCTTCTCTACTTATGGAAATTATAATGTTAAATACCACAAGATACACATTTTTCAGTAAAACATTTTACAGGTTTAGACATAAAAATCCAGGAATTAGCTACATTTTACCAAACAAAATATTATATTTGGCTGCTGAAACACATTAAGCCATTTCTAACTACTGTAAATACAATTTTATACATTATACATCCAATAGCAACAGGATTGTGTAATTATTTAAAATTAATATAATCAATTCATAAAAGACTTGTGTCTCTTGAAGAAACACTAGTTAGATTTTACACTTCAAATGCCAAATAACCCTGCTATTTTCATCTCTGCTGATGGGATAGATATTAAGAGCACAAACTGCTTGTGAAAGTTTAACTAACACCCCCTCACCAAGTGGTCTTCTTTTCTTTCAGCTTCTTTCTATGCTGCTCATGCCCATTCTCATCACAGACTCCAACAAAATGCATGCAAAGCAGGTTGAATGCAAAGTTGCATTTTCTCCTTGTACGCTCCTAGGAACATACCAATGCAAAATTCAACCTGAACATTTTTGCAATGCAAAATAAACCAAGGTTGCACCAGGGCAACAAGGGAGTGTGTGCATGTGCATCTTAAATGACCTCTAAAGGTTCAAAGTGAGCCTTGTTCACAACATATCCACAAATGTGGATGCAGTCCCAACACACCAGAAACAGACCCCATTCTGAACTTACCCGCTTATGGATGCTCTATAGGCAGCTCATAAACATGTTTGCCATCACACAAAATCTGCTTAGAATTCATGAGAAGTGGCAGAGGCCTCCTTTTCCACAGATTATCCAGAGTCACATTCCAAGCATGTTATCAGGAAAATGAAAGGTGAATAAATACAGTGGAGCACCACCGGACCTCTATTGAATGATGTCACCTCATCTCTATAAGGCAGTAATGTGTGCATGAGAGTGTGTGCTGCTCTACTTTGGAGACTGTGAAGGGGGTGGGATCATTGCCACAGGAGGAGTGTTTTGCAAAACTTAACCAAATTTTCATGCTTTCATAAGGAAGGGCATTTTTGAAGGAAAACAAGTAAACAGATTTTCAGATGTCTTATAAAGATCTACTGTACATACTGTATATTTTACTGTAAAAACATGGGATCTTTTTAAAGAAATGTTTTCTTAGACACAATCAGGTTCATTGTATGTTTGATGCAAATTAAGTTATATTTCCATTTTTGAACATGCACAGGACATTGCCTCTGCAGACAGGAGGACATACTTGTACTCACTGGTACAAACAGCGGAGAGCATGAGCACTAGAACTGGGTTCCCTGCGAAGTGTACATGTGATGAGGAAACCAGATATGGATTAGTTGGATGTCTCCCTTGAGGGGAAGAAGATCTCGGAGAATGAACGTAACCATGACAATAGGTTTATGAAGTGATCTATCGAGACTGTTGCATGATACTGTATAAATACAGCTACAGTAATCGTGTAACAGACCACAGGTTTCACAACCCCACATCTCTGCAAATGCACTCAATCTGAAATTCTAAATGCCGAGTCTCACTTTGTAAATGACAGTAAACATCTACATTGATTTATATTACCAACAGCCTTTATTGCCAAGTGGAATTAGTAGGTCTGGCTACTGTACAATGGAGCCATCCAGGTCTCAGAGTGTGGCTCTTAAAATGCATACTTACACAGTCAGATGTCATTGACACCCTAGAAATTGGCACTCTAAAATTACTTTCATGCAAAGGTCAAAGTGATGATGTCAGTGGTATTTGGCAACGATGGCCAAGCCGTGTAAGAATTATAGTTGAGTCTTTCAAGGCCTGTTACTAAGGAATATCTTGGAAAAAATAACTATGGACACATTGGCTGTGCACTGTGTTGTGTATCAGGTCCTAAGTGGCAAAAACAAATGCTTTACAATCTACATGCTTTATGTATATTTCAACATACATAAAGAAAAAAACAGGTTGTAAGTCCTTTTAGGTTCAAGAGAGTACTTAAATGAGAATATAAACGTCTTTAGTAACTCAAATGTGTGTGTAACAATTAAGAACACAATTGTAAAGCAAATACACAGGTGCGATACATAAGCCAAACAACCACGAGAGAGCTATTTTTTTTTACATCATGGAACAACATTTCATCCTACGTTTCCTGGGGAATTTGCTCAGAGGCACTGCAGCCCCTCTGTGTCAAGAGGCTGAAGATTGAAACAGACATGACCTGCTAAAACTCTGTCAAAACACCTTTTTTGTACAGTAATGACCTCTCTTGACGGAGCAAAAGCATTAACTGTTAAAGGCAAGAGAGTCAAAGTGATGATGTACAGTACATACTGTAAGACTGATGCGCTGCTAAAAGAAAGAAATCAGATGCAAAGTGGACATTGGACTTTTTAAAGACAACCACAATAAGTCTACATACTGTATGTACAGTATATGATTCACTGACAGATGGTTGAATAATGTAGATTTGGTGGTGTGTGTGCGTGACTGTACACTCTTTTTGGCCTGTTTTTTTCCATTTATCATCAAACGTACCACCATGCCACTTAAATATTTTAACTTCTTGACATATAAATTGCTGTGTTGTCTCAGAGGGTGTTAATGACTTATGACTATCAGTCAGAAACAGCTTATTTGGTGCCCATCCTCTGCATTCCTGCAGATGTTTGGCACAAGACCTTTGACTTCTCTCTCTTCACTCTGGATGAGAGGAAATTGATAAGAATGAGATGATGACATACTGTACTTTTATCTCACCTGAGAAAGAAAATGTCAAAACAGAGCGATAACAGACATGGCAAATTTGTTACGTATGTGCTCATGTCTGTTCGGGTGTTGGTGCACATATGTTCATGCAAAGGTCTCTTGCATATATTTATATACAGTATGTTTACATTTATATGCATTTAGTTTATCTTCCCCTACCAATTTCTATTTGTATATCCTCCACTGCTGTCCTTATACAGCACAGTTAGGAAAATCTGGGCTCTGCAGGTGCTGACCGAACGAGACCTATCATACCTCAACCCATTCACCCCATTCATGAGGTGACAGGGTCTAACTTGGCGAAGGAAGCTCCTGGCATAGGACGGAGGTCACCTCTTTGATGAATCAGGTATCAAATGAAAGGAAAGTGCTGGTCAGTTAAACTATGATTTGTATCACATGCAAAAAAAAAACTAAAACGTAGGTTTTAGTTGCCAAAGGTATTTTTATCCTGATACAATCAGTGCTATTTTTACTAACCACTCTAGCAGTATTAAGATTGGGAACATCAGTCTGTCAAATGTCCATATCAACTGTTCAGGCTGAAAAAAACAACTATCAGATAAGTTGTTGTTTTTTTCGTGAATTGTTTTGACTAATTTAACATATTGACATGAAATGTGGTATATACATTCATGTCCCCCTCAGGTTGAAGTTTAGGGATCCCTTAAAATTTTCATCTAGTGCCATCACCACGTCAACATTTTTATTTGCCCAATACTTAAATTTATGGCCAAATATCTGCAAAAAAAAACAACTAATGGCATTCCTGTCAGCCTCAGGTGTACTTTGTCTTCAGTAGCAGCTAGCATTGCTGTTGACTCTTGTTTTATTAACCATTTTGTAAAGGCCCACCTGTGCTGTCATAACTACCTTTCAACCTGTAAACTTTATTTTAGATAAGTAAAACATTGTTTAAGTGAGCATATACATTGATGCACATCCTTCTATGTGAAATCTTGATTGAAATGATTGAAATCATCTTATGCCTTTGTCTCCTGAATCCAGCCGAACAAGTATATTTTATAATAAACTGAAGTATGCTCCTTGTTCCCAACTATCTCTTCAGCGTGCGATAGCTCTCTGCTGTCATGATTGTGATTTAGCTTCTGTGGTCTGTTTCCTGTGTCCTGCAGTAAAAGCTTAAGGGAGGGAGGTAGTGTCTGTCTCCACTGGGTCAAGTGCTGTAAATGAAGTGTTTGAAGTTTTGACAGTTCATGAAATGCAGCATATAAGTCGTCTCCGGTCTGTTCTGCAGATGACTGGATTTATATACAGTACATTACAGAGGCTCTCTCTCCTCTACTGCCTATCTCACACATGCTATCATGCCTGTGTGTCAGACTACTCACATAAATAAGGATAACCACATATTAACTATACTATTAATTCATACAATATCCCCATCATCTATTGTGTGGACAGTGATGTATTATGGGGATTGTAACTAAATACTTTTCACAACAAGCAATGGCCAATTAAACTCTTTCATCTGTGAGTACTTTAATTAGTAGGGCCTCCTTTCTCATACGCGTTCAGTGCACATTAACATGCCCTCTCTGTGAGTCCCTCCACAAACACACACGTGATGTAACCATCCCCTCTCTGATGTTGGAAAGCGTGCACCTCCCGCTTTCTCTCTCTCCACTGAGCCACTCATCCTACATTTCCTCATGACCAGAAATCAAGGCCATAACCTCATCGATGACTTCATTCCAGAGATGATGTCATGGGAGATTCATCCCTCTGTAATGTCCTTTATTCCTTCAGTTGTCTTTACCTCCTGTTCCTCCACCCAGTGGCCTCGCCTCCTCCCCTCTGTGTTCCTGACCTCCCTCTTTCCCACAGCAAAGAGCCTGACCCTTTCTTCATACTGCAATCAGTGCCTTGCCTTGTCAAACCAAGGTATGCAAGGTTATCACTTTAGTAAGCAACTCCCTCCCTCTCCTCTCTCCTCTCTGGTGCTTCAACATTCTCTGATGTGGCTACTTTCCTTCGCCCCACTTTCCCCCTGGGTTCCCCCTGGGTTCCCCCACGTCTTCAACTTTATATGTTTCACACTAGTTTTATAAACCATGTTGGTAATTCAAGTTTTTAATTTTCACCCTCTCTTCCTCTCTCCACTTTTCTCCTCCCCCACCTGTTTCCATTTCACCATTCCTCCTCCTCTAAGTCTCCATATGCAAAACATATACTGTAGGTATTAGTACTAGTATTAGTAAATAAAAAAACTTGCTTGACCTATATTTACCATATGGTTCCATTTACACAGTATATTAAAACAAATGTTATCTTTATTTCTACTTTATATATTTAATTATACCTTTCTGTATTTCAGTATGTTTTGATCTGAGTATTGCTCCTGACTCCCTCTATTTTCTTCATTTTGCTTGCTCCAGTTTTTCATGTCTCCTGCTAATAGATATTATTTGTTATTCTACATTTGGTAAAGATCAACAACAAAGTAATTACCAGTAATTACTTCATATGTCTACAGAAATCTAGTTTAGATTTCAACCTTTTAATTTAATTCCCTTCACCTTTCTCTCTCCTGCTCCAGGAGGTTGGTGAAGTCGTCACTCTTGTTCATGTAGTCGGCGTGTTTACGTTTCTCTGTGTCCAGCTCATGGACGGTGCGGCGGTGGCACTTTTCAGCAAGCAGCAACTGACCCAGCATCCGCCGGTATGTCTCCTTTTGCTTGTCCTGCAGGCGATCCAGCTGCAAGAGGCAAACACACACACACACACACACACACACACAGAATAAAAACTATAATAAACATTTCAATTATTGGATATTTTACTAACAGCAGAAACATTGTTGTGACTGACCTCAACCATAGGTTTTTGGTAAACACTGTCGTTGTGTGGCTTGGTGCCACTGATGAAGTTATCCCTCTGCAGGGCCTGGAGGGCCGAGCCAGGGACTACGGAGCCGTACTGGGATTCAAGGGTCTCTGGCAGAGTTTGTTTGGACTTTAGCATGCAGATAACATCTTCTCTGGCCTGAAATGACATCATATAGCATATTATGGCTTGCAGAGGGCTTCATATCTGTTTGAAAAGATGTTTTGTCCCAGAAATGTAAGACATTATGTGTTAAAAATGGCCTCATACATGTTAATGTAAATGTACCATTTTTTTCTGAAATGTTTTTTAGCTTGTTGGAACTTCCATTGCATTTTTGTCATTGTTTAGCAATAATCACTTGCTAAAAACATGGTACATCTGCCCGTTTTCTCTGGCACATTAAACTGCCATTTTCAACCACAAGATAGAGCTATTGTGCAGGAAAATTACAGACTAAGCACAAACATGGGTACTTTCCATTCAAACTGACTTTGTATCCATGCACAATATATTTCACTGGCATGAACTGTGCACCATTGTGCAGGTAATAGCACACAAAGGTTGAGGTTACTGGTGACAAAGGATTGACACTGTTTTCACTGTTTCATCCAGTTTCTCTAACCTCTGTGTGAAAAGTGATAAAGGGAAAATTCCCGCTGGCCCTGGTTAACCCACCTGGACCTCTCCTTCCATGATCCCCAACAATTTCAGCAGATCCCCTCTGGACATATCCATGATGTCCGCTCTTTTTTCTGTAGCCTCGGTGGAATCCAACAGTAGCTTTTCTTTGTCAGAGATCACCTCCACCTCCAGCTCATCCTCGCCCTCCTTCTGATGAACTTTGGCCTTCATGCTCTTCACAGGCAGACCCACTTCCTGTTCTTGACTGATGTCACGGTCATCCTGTGGAACCCCAAGCACCCCATTGGCTGGGTTCTCTACCCTGCTGCTTTTGGACCTCATCTACCTGAAACAAAGACAGAAGAAACAGGATTTTTGTTTCTTAGCTTTGGCACAATTTATCGTTCCATGTTACTTAATTCAATTTCAGCAATTTCCGTCTTATTTTAAAAATTGTCTTCTGAGTATCTGTCCACTGCAATGACAATGCTTGTTGTTGTGAAAGAACATGGTCACAATTTATAGTGAATTTTATGACTTTGGCCTTGAATATCTTTCCTTATCTCACAGCTTTATCAACGTTCACTGCCTTTCTGTCCCACTTTTACCCATTGATGTGTACACGTACACACAAAAACACACTTGCAATACAAATGTGTGTTGTGTTGATTTAAGGAAATGGCAGTCCTAAGCCCAAAGTGTAAGATCAGCTGTTAAGATCCTCAAAAATACACCAAAACCTACATCTATGTCTAAATTTCTATATGTAACATTCCTAATCTGGAATAAAGATCTACAATCACTCACTACTGTGTGTGTATATGTTTGCATGTTGTGTGCATTCCTGACACATCACAGGTCTGATGCTGGCTGTCGACGGTCTGGAAGTACATGTGTGGCACTCTTAAGTGCTTTAACCTTCTCTGCTGACATTGAAATGTCTGAGTCAAACTTTTTATCCAGATCTTGAAAATAAATCTGTTGCTGACAGGCTCTCAATTTAATTTTGCTACTTGAATGACTTATGACGACACAAGTCATGCTGAGGTCCCCCGCAGCATGCTTACATTGTAACTTACTTGATTGCTTTAACACAGACGGAACGGGACTGAAAGAATGTGTTGCTCACTTGTAACTGTGCGTTAAATGGTCAAACACCCACTGTAGATCAGTAGGACAAAAGTCTACATGTTTTCAAGACATGTACTGCAGTGTGTGAATCTAAGGTCTCTAACAACAGCTTTGGGACAGTGATTTCAGATATGACCCACCCACACTAATTACAAACAGCCCCCAGGCCCATAAAATACCTCTGAATCATGCATTGAGACATTCTGTGCAAGATCACTGTATTGTATCACTGTATGAATTCTCTCTTAAACAAATGCACATATGCATGCAACAGCACACACAAACCACATAAACTGTGCATACTATCAATCAATCTGGGAAGTCCAAGAAAGGAACATCAATGCCCATTTGAGTCTGTGTAACTAGAATAAAACGAGATGTTCAAAGTGTACTAACTGTTACAGAGGAGGAATTACAATTAGACACTGTGGAAAGGTTTGGCAGAGAGTCTAAGAAAGGATTTGGTTCACCTGAAAAAGGAATGTTTATCTTTTTCTGTAATAGTGGTCAGTGAAGTTTAGACTGCAGTGAATTCTAATGATGCTTGAAACCAACCTCTTTTAAATTCTACCTGTTTCCAGGAAAAAGAGCCAAGCAAATGAGAGGGAAGAGAGAAAGATAGGAACGACTGCATCTCTAGGTTCAAACAGAAAAAAAACAAAAAAACAAAACAAAAAACGGACAAACCAACACGTTCAGTCCCTTATCTCACGTCTCGGAGTTCACTGAGTGCACTTTGGCTCCAGAGAGAACTGGTTCTTAACTGCAGATTAATTGCAGTGCCTTCTTTCCTGTCCATAACTATTAGTTTCAGCTGTGGGGTCACGATCATGAGGTGAAACGTTGTAGTACAGCGGCGTAGACGAATGCTCACAGTGTTCGCGCCACCATTCAAGCAGCGCCAGCGAGTTTGAATGAGAGATGAGAAATGCCCAGAGGTGGAGCGCATTCAAACTGGCACGACTGGCACATGAGGGTGATGATACATGTGCAGCACTGTAAATGATTTGGGCAGAGACAAAATGGGTGACACTGAGTTGAGGCACTCAACAGTTTATTTTTAATTTCTGGTCTGATGCCATGAAAATCCAGAGGAGCTGCTGTATGTGTAGTGTCACTCCTGTTCAACAGAGCAAGCAGGAGAGTGTGGGGGTGTTTATAGTTCAAGTTAAGAACTGTATGACTGTAAAAAACTATAAAAATCCTAACATAACACATTCCCACAGAAGCCTGTACACTGTCAAATTATTATTTTTTTAAAAACTTGTCTAAACACAATTCAACTACCTTATTCTTTATTTGACTCAACACGTTTTTTTCTCAATGTTGGGCCTCTTGCAGTGACTGAACTGTTCTATTTGAAAGTCCATTACATGTAGTAGTTTACTTTGATGCATGTTGCTGGTAGGTACTGGTTTATTTGTTGTTTTTTTGTTTTGTTTTTTTCATTTTTCAGCTCCCTGCTTTAGCTGGAATCCACACTGACCAAAGCGGTGAGGGTGAATCAAAATAATAAAGTAAAACTAGAATAATGAGCCGAAAGACAGTAAAACATTTTAAAGCTATAGGGAACTGCAGGTTTGTCACTATGATGCATCCATTTTCAGGATAAAAAAAATACATTATATGAGCTTTAAGTTCTATTTAATGTTCCATGGATTGCAAAAAAGTCCCTGTGTACCTGTCGGTCATAGTAATAATGATCACAATTTCACAGGCTCTCAGTGACAAGTATTTGTCATCAATATGATGTTTGATCCACCTTGCTGGGTCACTGCAGTTTTGACTGTAGTGAATTCTCCAGAGCAGCAAATGGGAATTCCAAAGTCACGTGACCAGCGTTCCATTTTGGCATGCAACATTCCCAGTTGCCTTTATTGAAGATAAAGGAGATCTGGCAGACAATAAGTCTTTACTCAGAGGTCTGTGCCAACACACAGTCGTGGCATGTAAACCATCGGCACAATGTTTCTGATTGCCATTCCCATAGTGCTGTCCAGTTTAATAGTGCGGCATAATACCCAGCGAGGCCCAAGTCAAGGCCTGAGCCTAAATTTAAAGCGGGACCCCAACTCTATCCCATGACTCTGGGCAAGTCCAGCTGTCACGTATAGTATTTATAGGCTCCACCAAAACATGTGCCTTCACTCCAAAGTGAATAAAGTGGCTATAAAATCTTGTCAATCAGGTCAGCAAGTCAGTGGATAACATTGGTGGTCACTACTTTTATCTTTGGCTTGAATTTCCATTTTAATCGGTAAAAATAGGAATAAATTACATTTATTTAATGGTTTCAGCCACTTAAATGCAAAGATGTGCTTCTTTTTGGGGGGTTTTACTTTAGGTTGAGCATTTTTGGACTGTTGGTCAGAAAATTTGCAGGATGTTTGCTTTCAGAGCTTGTGAGGGTCATGATTTTATGGACCAATCAGTTAATTAATTTATCTGAATAATAAAAACTGGGACAAAGAATGTGTGTATGTTAAAGAATGTGCATAGTAATCTGAATTTGGACCCCTGCTGGGTTTGTGCAGACATTCCTGTTACGGAGCTGTAAAATATCATCAGTTAGTATAATTTCTGTTTTTATTTACATACTTTATCTTCAGTAATATCAGGCCACAGTACTAGCGATCAGTGTGCTTGTCTGTGATGAAGTGAGAAAAACCGAGGAAGGGGAGAAGTCTGGAAATTAAAGTGTGGCATGTCGCCAAATTCATTTGCCAGAGACGAAGGATGAGAATAGCAGCTGCAAATAATGTAACAATATGCTATAGGAAAATGAATTGTTTCATTGAGAAAGTTTGATATATTCACAGCACAAACCCAATGTGACTAAATAAGGAGTGGGAAATGTTCTTTGCATGCAAGCGTTTGGCAACTTGTTCTGCCAGAGGACACTGATAAAATGCGGTTCGCTTGAGAAGCTCTTTCCTCCTGACAAGAAAAACACGCTGGCTCGCCAAGATATGGGAATTTCAATCAAAACTGTAGCTGTGGCTGAGATTGGAAGCTACAAGTCAATCCGTATGATATTGAAGGTTTTGTGAGCAAATACAGTATTTCCCATGCAATGGTACAAAGATGCAGTCTGTTCAAGGATTATGATGGACAGCGTGTTGCTGCCTAGACAGGGGTCAGATTCTACATGACAGCCAAGTTCTAGGAAAATAAAGACACGGTAAGCACAGAAGGATGACTACACCGACTCAGACACGAACAGATTCTACTTTTCAGGAGCATTTAATACTAATTTGAACTGTCAAAGAGCCTTCGTGGACAAAACTTAAGTTTTTTTTACAGCTTGTCTTGCTGTAGTGATGGCTTCTATTAATAATTCATAGAAACAATAACTCCATCCAAGAGCAAAATGTCAGTATAGGTGAGTATCATCTTGTAGTGTTCTCCTAATGACACATTAACCTGGTCCTCTCACTGGAGCCTACTGTAGATTTCACTCATGAGCAAACAAAGAGGAATATAGCTTGTTCCTTGCATATTATGGTTGTTCCTGAGTCACTTATAAAATATGACATGATATTCACTTTTCGTGAGTATTTGATGAACTCATATAATTCTTTTGTAAAAAAAAAAAACTTTACAAGTTGAAACAGGCTCTAATTTGGGTCATACTTTATGAACACTGGTGTGTGACAGACTGTGATGTGTATTGTGTTCAGTCCCACAACATGCCAACCCCAATGTTCTAAGGCGCCGTACTGTCATCGAGCATATGGATGAGTGCAGCTGCTGGAATACATGACTCATCTCCATATCTCATCATTTAAGCAGTTTAATGTACATAATGGGAAACAGGAATATATACCCATTACATAAGTTGTACCATCAAAATTTGCAGCAGCTCCCGTAGCAACAGCATTTATTTAGAGAATCTATAAAGCAAACCCAATTTATCAAGTACAAGATTCTTGTGGACCAGTATGGTATGACTGGATATCATCTTTACAGCATGGAGATCAAGGAGGAGATCAAGTTCTGGTTGTTCTATGAATAGAAACAGCAAGACAACATATGGATGAAGCAGACTCAGATATGGTACAATGTCATGGGGTCGGCCATTTGTCTGAGGTCTCAATGCTTGTTGGATAAGAATTCCACTGACTGAACTTTACGTCCTGGCTAGAAATCCTGTGTTTCCTCACAAGAGAAACTAATCGGTTTCGTGACCGGTACCAATAATGAGTCACTGTTGAGGTTATCCTCATTTAAACGTATTGCCCCGTTCTCTTCATGGCACATTGTTCTCTGGCATTTCATTCATATTATAGTTATTACTGAGTAGGTTTAAAAAATATACCCCAAAGTTACGGATTATCACAAACTAATGTAACTTGATGCCATTAACACGGCATAGACTGTATATAAACATCTCTCTATATATAGTCTATGGGCAGAGAGAGTCGCTGGTAGAGATAGAGATAATAATAAAATATTTTCACTGCAAGTATGACCATCATACCTTGAAATTGATTTTGATCAAATCAAACAGTTAATGAATACAGGACACTCTTATCTAATAAAACCCGCGTTTCAAGTTGCATTAATCAACATTTCTTACAATTGAAATTGAATCAAGTTATTACGTGTTTTTAAATAAGCGGTTTTCAGCGATTAACCAAAAGACACACATTAATGATGGTTGTGTTCCAGTAAGCCATTGATTTAATTAGGTGAAAAAACTTAAACATCTAACTTTTAAAAACATATTTCTCGGATGTAGGAAACCGAAACAGGTCAAAAGTGAGTTAAATTAGAAACACAACTCCAGTAGGATGATACTGTCTTCTAGATGTCTAAACAGGCAGGTGTTTGCTAACTCAGCCCAAACAACTTAACAAGGTGACAATATGTTAAGCTATAAGGTTAGGATGTTTATCAGTTTGTTTGGGCATTTTCTCACCCCTTACTGGCAAAAACTATAAATGCGAAGTAAACTTTCAGGCTAGAGCAGTTTAATCATCCTCTGGAGTGATCGGAGTGCTACTTAACTAACCACACTATTCCAAATCTTCATCACCACCACCAACCATTTAAGTTTTATAGACAGGTTCTGCATTGTTTAGTTTTGGTATCGTGACTGGATCCTTTTGTCTGTTGTTTACATCTTTCACAGAGGACAAAAAGTAGTTACCATAAAAAAACAATGAAATGTATTGTTGCAGGCGAGACAAAAATAAAGAGTGAAATGGCACGGGATTGAAAAACTTACTGTCTCACGTTTGTAAAAAGTACAGTGGGATTTCATCTTCGGCACAAAATAACAATCAACCACAGAGTTATCAAATCAAATCAAATTTTATTTATATAGCCCAAAATCACAAAATACATTTGTCTCAGAGGGCTTTACAATCTGTACAAGGAGTGACACCCTCTGTCCTTAGACCCTCGATTCGAGTGAGGAAAAACTTGCCCACCAAAAAACATATCTCAAAGTGTTACTGGATGAGTTATGATTATGTCATCCCCGTCCAAACAAAAAATAAATCATAAAAAACAAGAAATAAGAAAATCTTGAGATGGAGAAGGTGGAAACATGGTTGAAGCTGCAAAGGTGCAAAGCCAATTAATGTGCTGGCCGGGTAATACGCTAGTTAGCTTATAGAGTTGTGAGGGACCTGAAACATATGCAACATGTCGGGGTATTTTTATGTGAAGGTAACAAATGACTTTACTAGTTCTAATATCATTACATGTCAAGCACCAATTATCATCTAATCCACTGTATATACTGTTAAGTGTGGCTTGGCATCTTGTGCACAGCGTATCGAATTCTCTTGAGAAGATCTTGGGTTGCTATGGAGTTTAAGGAGTTATTTTTAGACTGAGGAAACATGAGTTATAAGTGCTACTGTCCTCCGAAATATCCAAATGTGTCCAAACTGCATTTTTGGAATTCAAGACCAGAGGCACTTATATGACTGGAGCTGTGCATGTGTCACTGACAGCTGTTGTTGAGGCCTACTAGACCAATGGGGAAGACACCAACGTCTGCCAGTGGACCACCAGCTCCACCTCCTTCTATATTGTGTTTCGGTTCATGCACGTGGACGAACCCACACACGAAAGCCTATACGCGCACACAGACACACACTTACAGACACACATGCGTAGTAAGATAAGAATGGGGTCACTGGATGATAAAGTGCAAGAAGTCCTTAAAGGTGTCAAGGTATAATAAAAGCAGTGCACTCGAAGCATTTAATGGGACGTCTTCCTCTTTATTGCGTCTTGTGTCTTGTTCTTGCAACTCTCAGTTCTTCTGATTCAAAGGATGTCATTAGCTATTAATATTCTTATTCTTTTTGTTAAAAAGCAGTTTTCAAAAAACCTCACTCGCACAGTGAGATGCATAAACACAGCAGTACCTCTCATCTTGAGCGGGGTCAAAATCCAATTTTAAAAGCCCTGACTGTCCATTCACACTGTGCTAAACAGGTTAACGCTACGGTACAGCTAACCACTAAACTATGTCTTGTGCATGAGAACCAACTCACGTGACATAAGGCTAAAGTAATGTCATGAGGTAAGCCAGTGACACATTTATTGCATTTCAAATCAATACAGCTTTGGCAAACATCCAAGCTGAGCCAACTAGGTTTCAGTAAGAACAAGGACCACATTATTGATTTACAGACAGACTGATTCGGTTTACAAGCCGGGACTGATAACCAACCGCTCAGTCAACATTCACAATTTTGTCTTTTGCAAGTGGTCATTTGTGGCTGATTTAGCTCCAGAGAGCATGTGCCAAGCCAGAAAGGATGCGCTCAGATAAAGCTGGAGCAGGCACAAAAATGTTAATGAGCGATATCTCGCCAGCAGTTCTCTTTGTCATGTGTCAGTGTGGTGATATCATCGAGGCCACATCAGCTGGAGAGGGTGGGAGGCAGCAAAAGAGGAAGGGTGAGGTCGCACAGAGCCCCTGGACACTGACAGAAAGGATCATTGAGAATCACACCTGCGCAGGAATCCCACGCTGAGAGTGAGGTACATTTCTTTTTTTTTTGGTTTTAGTAAAGTGATATGCGTCTTGACGAATGGACATCGGCTAGCAGGAGCTATGTCTCCTCCTAAAAAGGCCGATGACTTCACGGGGATGAAATGGAATAAATGTTGGCATCGTTACAAACCATAAATATTCTGGATGAAAGATGTCATCCCCCTGATCTTCTTAATGTCAAGCAGCAGCGTGTGTATTTTTTCACTTTGTGTACTGTATTTGGCATGAGGACAGTGAGTTGCATGGTGAGAGCTACTAAGTGCTGCAGAGACACCTGTAATAAGTGTTGGCAACTGTGGAAGACGTTATGTGTGTGTGTGTGCAATATTACTCCCAGACATGAGCTGATAAATGATCTGGATTAGCTCTATTTCTCTAACATTCCCTGTGTCTCAGTTCACCATCATCCCCCTGTTGTCTGGTGAAACGTTGGACTTATCCTCCCACATGCGTTGCATAAAAACTACTACACACTGGTCTTATTCATACAGCAATATAAGATGTAATTCATTCGGAAATGTTTGATTCATGACTCTCTTGTCACAATGCCAAAGCTTTATTGCTGTTAAGATCACTATGAGGAGCCACTTGTCTTCTCGTGGGTGAATAATTCATGCAAAATGTAGATATCCATATTATTTGAATGTATAACAAGTGAACTGAAATCATTACGTGCGTAAGGGAAGAGTTCTTTCATTCATACAGCGCTGAATAGCTCAAACCTCAACTCAAGTGAAGCCAAGAATGAGGATTTCTTCTTTACAGTGATCTTTATTGGTTGACTTCATAAATTGATGACAGCTCAGTGGCAGCACAAGCAGAACAACTATTAGAGTTTGATTTAACCAGACGCACATGGTTGTTTTTGGCTGTTTCCCAACAAGGGCAGGGAGGGAACATTATGAGAATCTTAGAAGACTTACCTGTCCTTGTGTTGTCCCCAGGTTTAATCAGTTAGTAGTCAGAACAAGGGTAATCCTAGCAGGTAAATATCCACCAATATCCTCTGGCTTGTGTGGTCCACTTATGGTGTCTGCTTGCGCTGGCTACTGAGTGGTGCAAAGAGCCATCCTCAGCGAGGGAATGGTAGAAAGCAATAACAGAGCACTGTAACTTCCCTCTCTCTCACCCTCCCTCCCTCTTTCACTCCCACAGCCTATCCAGTTCTGCTCTGCATAGCAGTCTAAAACACACCTCTCATTTTCTCTCCCTCCTCTCCTTTCTAGAAGTCAGTTGAAGAGTGAGTCTCAGAATAAAAGGGAGAAAGGGGAGTGAAGGAGGTAGGCAGAGACTATTTGACTCCCTCTTAGTGGTTGAAAGGGGCTGTTGCCCAGGAGGTGAAAGGCAGAGGTGCACTGTGATGTCCTTTGTCATGGAGCCAGATCTTTTCACTGGGCCACTTCTCCTTTTGTCCTTCTCTACTCTTTTTTGACACAGAGGGTAAAGAAAGTATAGCTCTATATTTAACTCCTCCACTCTTGCATGGGCACTGTTAGCAGCTGAGACGTTTTGGCTGGCAAGCCGGAGGACTAACTCTCCCTACTGACCCCTCGGTGACAGCTGAACCATGCCGTGCCATTCTCCCATACTGGGAAAGTCCGGTGACAGCAGCCACCCAAGCCCTTGCAGTGGTCCAAGGAACCACCAATTGCTGACTTGGGAAGACTGAGTGTGGCCAAACTCTCCAGGACTTTGGCAGCGACATACCAGCTTTTCTGCCCTGCTTGTCAAAAACAATCTAAATTAGGCCAGCGAGCTAAATCTTAGGTACAGTAATGGTGCTGCATCGATGAGAATATTCATTTTGCTCGGCTCATATGTTCTCCGTGCAATGCTGCATGCACAAAGAACACCCAATACAACTATTTACATCTCTGCAGGTTTCACTGCACGGTGCTTCACTGCTATTTAATGGATTGTTGGTGTGTACCAACTATTTCAATAGCTACCCACATCGACAGGGATGAACAAAGCAAAAGCTAAAACAACACTTTGCATGTCCAATCTCTTTGTTTTCAGGCTGGCCCTGGTATCTGTCACTGCTGGTTAATGTTTAGTTTGTTTGTAGCTCATTAATATCTCTGTTCTCTTGTTTACTATTTAGTTCTACATTGCTTGACAGTTGAAATTATTTTTAAGGTGTTTGTTTCACACCATAGTTATTATATGAGGCACAAGACGGGAGTACACCACAGTCTGCATTTTATCACGAAAGTAGAAGTCGTGTCTGTCGCTGTAGAGAAAACGCCTGGTGAACATAATGACACTCTTATCTCTCGATGGAAACCAAAGCAAACAAAAGACGCAGCAGCTAACCAGCAGATAAACTCGCTGAGGAATTATATCAGATGGACGTGTTCACTCCCTCTTTGTCTGATCGTCTGTGAACTCGCCCAAGAGCAGTTCTGTTCACCCACAGCCTCTGCTGAATTAAGTGGGTGTGGGGACTGATGTAATGTTTTGTTCGATCAAAAGAAAAAACACAATTGAGTAATCACAAATGCATAGACAGATAGACACACACACACACTGGACAGTCTGTCTCCTCTTTAACTCTTTTCATTCCTTCACTCTCAGTTATCAGTTTATTCACTTTCCAAAGCACTGCTGGATACCTGGAGATACAAGGTCACTGAAGGGTTCACCAGCTTTGGAGTGACCCCAAAGATGTTTTTACCTTTTTTTGTTGTCCTGTATGTGCCTCTCAAAGTTATTCAAAAGAAAAAATGTAAAAAGCAAAACACATATGATGTCACCTCCCTACATGTGGTGTATCGAAGACGAAAATCTATCCAAACTGACTCACAAGAAGTGTATTTTGATTGAATGCCATAATTCCCACACCCAAAGTGAAGTCATGCGGTGGAATCTAGTGAGGAAGAGGTTTGTTGTGATTTCACTTGGTATACGTATATAATGCCCACAGGACAGTGGTCCTGTCTGGGACCATCGGACCTGTGGTTGTTATTAATTATAGTGGGAATGTGGGCTGGTTGGAGTAGCTGCCATTTCCACACGTATGTGATCAGAATTAATACTGCTCACATTTAATTAAGACAAGATGGGTGATAAAATATCGCTGTGAGAATTCAGCTTCAGTGCAAAGCTTTGTTGAAGATTTTATCAAGAGAAATATGACAATGCAATATCATGCTGACAATGTAACCCAACACATACCTTTATATCTTCACTTTTCACTGAGGTCTCACGTGGACTTCCACTTCTTCTTTCACTTCTTTTTTTTTTTTTTTTTTTTTGGGCGAGATGACAGATGCTAATGTGCTGTCCAAGCACAGTGAGATTAGACTGGAACAACAGGGAACATGGTGTTTCTGGCCTAAAGCCATTAAGGGACCATAGAGGTTTTTGACATGTAAACAATTATTACTAAAAAAAAAAGTCATGGATGTTTAAACTGGAGTGACAGGACACATATCTTTTTAGCAACATTCATGCTTTTGGCCACCTGTATCCATTTATGTTGTTTTTTGCTGAGATAGATCAACGAATATGAAGCAGCCAGCGTTCAGTTAGCTTAGCTTAGCATAAAAACAGAAAGCATGGCTAAAAACAACAGCTAGCCTGCAGCCTCTGTCCAAAGGTTAAAAATAAATAAAACATGTCTACCAGCACGTCTAAGGGTAATTAACACATTATCTTATTTTATCTTTGGTATATCCGTACATACAGTATGGCAGTTTTGGCACAGTGACTTCCTTCAGTTCTTCGTCGCTAAGCTAACTAACTTCTGACCGCCGTAGCTTCATATTAAACAAACTAACAAGAATATGGTATTGATCTTGTAGCTTATGAGAAAGCATATAAGTGAATTTCCCAAACTATTATCTATCACCAAGCCATCTATTGTTAATTACTTTCCTAGAGTCAGGACTGACCAGATCTCGAGAAACATTGGTCATATTTACTGATACTTTTGCTCCATATTACACATATTAAGAAAGAACAATATCAGACTTGGACTCATGTACAGAAAAGGGCCTCAAAATACCAAAACGTCTTCTGGTAAATTGCCCTCAAAAGGCCAACAAATCTCAGAGTACCACAGAAATACCACAACACATGTATCGTAGGAACACAATGACTACCACAGGAATTCCAATGCTGAAGTACCACAACTTCTTTCATGTGGTGCTGTGCCATAGGATTTCTTCTTTTATGTTGACAGTCTAATTAGGGTTTGTATTTTCCACTTCCGAACACTGTAATAGTGCCCTGTCCAATATGATAAATGTACATAATTTTGTGTTTATAAAAAGAATTAAAATTACATCATACATGCAGTATGTACAGTCTAGTATTTTCACTAGATTATATACATTAAAACTTTAGTATTGACTGCTGTTTAACCAATGATCCCATGTTTAAAACTCTTCATTGGAGCGTCACACCACTGAAACCTGACTTGTGAATAAACCTTCTCAGGCATCAGGATGTAAATATGCTCATTTGCAGAGATAACCTACAAAACAATATGGTAATATAATAATGTGCATCACATTTAAGCATTCATACTGCAGTTTTCCCCAAGCCACTTCTATGGCACTTCTTCTGCCATAGTAAACACTAGAACCAAGTAATCCAGCTGGCTGTATTCATAACAGTAGACTATACATCTGGCTTCACTTTTGGTCAGTCAACACTATTGAATTTGTTACAACATAACAGATCAAGCACCATATCCCAGACTATAATACTGACTCAACTCTGACTTATCATCATAGCAGCAGTTACTGTCGAACACACAGTATACATCACATCCCTTGTGGTTTCTGTGTTTATTGATGTTATTCTGTTAGTCGAAATTGCCTTGGAAATTATATAGTCTTAAGTATTTCTGTTTTGTGTTTTCCTTCTGATGTTCCAGTTATAGTGATGACTTGCCATCCCAAAAATGTTGATGAAATGTTAAATGTAATTTCCTGTCCTTGCTGATCACACACTATAGTGTTGCATGGAGGAAGTGACTCTCTAATGCCATCCTGCGTTCACATCCCAAGAAACTATACCAAGCCCTCATATTTAGTTCCAAGTGACTCGGATAATCGTTGAGATTCATGATCAGCACAAGGTAACGAGTATTGTCATTTTGATGATGTATTATTATCTAAAGCAGATTGTTCATACTAACTGAATAAACTGTAAAAGACGCACTCCATAGCAACAAGCTTTACCCAACCGTGTCAGAGTTTTTCTTTCTCTTCTTTCTTTTGGTTCTGAAGCACTATCCTGAGGTCAGCCACAGTAGGAGACAGAGCTGCCAATCATCTGCCAAACCCAGGAGGGGAAGAGTATTTCCATCTCAAGCGCCGACACCCGTGACCCAGAGACGGGCGACCACAGGGCCACAGGGATCATTCCAGACAGCAGCTGTGCATCACGACAATGAATGTATGCCCTCCAGTGAACCATAGGCATGCAAGCTGCTCATCGGTTTAAGATGAGAGGTTTCAATTAGTTCAAAGAGATGGTGATGTTTATATCTGAATTTACATCTTAATGGACAGTGGGACAAGGGGGGACGTTATGGGTTTACAATCCTGTGAGGTTCATGCTTAAGAAAGGGGTTTTTTTCTGCTGTTTTTTCTAAATATGAACATGAATGTGTTGATTTCATAGTATTAAATAATAGCCATATTGTTGTTTACTTTGTATACACCTATTATTCAGCTACTACTACTAACAGGTAGCAGTCTTCAAGCTACGTTGCCTAAAATTTAGTGTTTTTCACAATAATATAATAAAATTTAATTAAGGAAAGAAACTCGAGGACTACATCTACCAATAGTGGGGTTTGTAGTTTTTTACAGTAAAGAAATGTCTCCCTCTCCTGGTTACAAAGCATGATTATATCAACAATAAACGTCTCGTCAAGGACAAAGCAAAACCCCGCCTACTGCCACTTGATTGGTTAAAGTCACAATTCTCACATTGCCATTGGATATGCGGACGTCAATTGAATGACGTATAGGGAAATGTAGGTGAGGAAAACGACACCGGTGACAAACGTGGGTTAACTCTTGTATATTTTCTGGTTTGTGTCCTCACTGTATTCTGAATGCAGTTTGTTTTCAGTCTCATCTTTGGTTTTTATTTGAAACAATGTTAAGGTGTTCTGTCTATATTCACAGTCCTTTTCCGCTAATGCTAAAGACATTAAGGCAACAAGCGCTAACGTTAGCTGCACATGCTAACGACTGTGCTTTTTGACAGTGTCACAGCTCAGTTCAGTGTCAGTTTAAAATGAGTTTAAAGTATTTATTTTCAGATTAAGTTTACTTGACTGCCTCCTGACTGATTCATTAACATTGTATTATCCAGACAACGTTTATTTTGTGCAGCAGTGATTTAATGCGGCGGCTATAATGTTCTTCTACTTAAATGCACATTGACGGGTTCAAACACTTTGGACGTGTTTTCAAATTGTGAGGTGAAATATCAGTACTTACAGATTCTGTCTAGTTGTGTTGGTCTTTTAGTTTTCTGTTGTAACACCACTAGGTGGTGCAAGAGATCCTATTATGAGACACTAACATTACATGTATACAGTCAGCTTTTCATCACTAACACTTCAGCTTTCAGGCATTGAAAATCGATCCCAAGAGCTGATAAAGAAGTAATTGGAATCGATAACAGTTTGCCACCATAGACAGAAAGCTATAGATTTAAAATGTGCTGATCCACAAACAAGAATATTGTTGAATTTGCCAGTTAAAATAAATCCCACACAATCACAATGTTAAAGGCACGTGCCAAAATAACAATATACCTTTGGCCCTTTAATCCATTTCAAAAGGTCACTCCTGACTGATCTTACTTTTCATATAGATTTTTGAATACTATTACTGACAGGTTGTTATTACCATGTATTTCCCTTTTCAGTATTTTGAGACATTTATGCCTCCCAGCCTCTGAATCGCTCTGCTGTTGAGGAAACTGATCAATCATAGTTTCTCTTACCTTTCGTGTGTGTGTGTGTGTTTTTCTCACAGTGAACATTTGAACCATGGCTGCCTCAGGGAAACTTGCATCTTTCCGCCTGCCTCCCATGCCTACTGTTGGTGAGCTGATAAAGCTGTACAACCTGCGAGCTGAGAAACAGCTGTCCCAGAACTTTCTGTTGGACATGAAGCTCACAGGTCAGTCTTCCAGCTCCACTCTTTTCTTTCTCTTCCTCTTGGTCTATCTGCATTGCACCAATACCTGCTACCTCCTATTCCTTGTTACTGTGTCTACACTGACTGAGGACACAATGATGTGTTTTTCCAGTGCACTCAATTGCACAGCTCCACATAGCCTTGTTTCTAGGCATTGAAACTGACAGGCATTTCTGTATGGGTAAGGTTGGGTAGATCTCTTGATAATGTGAATGGGCCAAGTCAGTCGTTTGCAGCCCGGAGCTCCTACCTTAATATAATTATCAGTGATGCATTGCAGGTCTGATGTGCTCTCATGTCCTTGAACAAGGTGACTGTTAGATTAATGCACCTTATCTTCATCACACAGAGGCAGACAGGTAGTGCTACATCACACACTATTAATCTCAATTTAGACTCTGATGAAGACTTTTGATTGGAGAGTATGGTGTAATTTTATTTGATGCACAAGTTCAACTAAGTAAGTATATAATTCACAGATTGTATGCAAAAATATCAGCGAAATACATTAATGGAATTGAGTTGTTCATCCATCTCCATCTTTGCAGACAAAATAGTCCGTCAGGCAGGCAGTTTAAGGGGTGCCCATGTGTGTGAGGTGGGTCCTGGGCCCGGGGGCTTGACCCGCTCCATCCTGAACGCAGGTGCAGCAGACCTAATTGTGGTGGAGAAGGATACACGCTTCATCCCTGGCCTAAAGGTAAAAAGCTAAAGCGGCGCTGAGGTTGGCTAAATATCAGTGTACGTTGTCAAGGTCATAGGGTCGTTCAGGAGGAAACACCTTCGCCTGTTAGTTGAATGAAACCAGTTCATCTATTTTCAACTACGTAGTTTTTCTGAATGCTTGTTTATTCTTTGAATTTAATATTGTATCACCTTTGTTTCCACAGCTGTTGTCTGAGGGGGCACCAGACAGGTTGAGGATTGTCCATGGTGACATACTTACTTACAGAATGGACAAAGGATTCCCAGCAAATATCTCAAAGCCATGGGAGGAAGGTGAGAAGATGTAATTATACAAGCTGTTACAATGGTTAGAGTAAATGCATGGAACTAAATTGTGTATGTGGCTCTACAGATCCACCAAACCTTCACATCATAGGGAACCTACCATTCAATGTCTCAACCCCCCTCATGATCAAGTGGCTGGAGAACATAGCCAACAGAACAGGGCCCTTCGTCTACGGACGTACCCGACTCACACTCACTTTTCAGAAAGAGGTTGCAGAGGTGCGTAAACACTGTTGCATGGTGTCAGTCTTCAGCGTGTATACACTATATTTCAGGATGCAGCACTCATGTCCAGAAACCAAGAACCCAAGCAGGAAAACGTGCCTGAATGAAATTTCAATTGCGTTAAAATATCTGCAAAAGTTAAACAAATGTATGAAAATATTGTGTATTGAATGGCTAATTTTGTTAAGATTAAATATTGATTTCTTGATCCATTATTAATCACAATATGAAACTAAATAATAAATAAAACTGCAATATCTTTTCATTTAGGCCAGCCAAATCATCCAGAGCGGTTGCTTCATTTAACAACATTATTAGGATACACCTAAATACGTCTTGTTTTAGTTTGGTGTCTTTTATTCTAATACATTCACCAGACGTGTTTGGCTACTACCAAAAGCAACATTATATGACCTCAACAAGTAACCTTGTCTTACTGAATATGTATTAGTGAATACTAATTCGTAGTATTTGTGCTCTTCATCCAGAGGTTGACGGCCAGCACAGGGAGCAAACAGAGGAGCCGCCTGTCCATCATGGCTCAGTATCTCTGCACTGTCCGCAACTGTTTCACCATCCCTGGACGGGCCTTCGTCCCCAAACCAAAGGTAGGAGTTACCTTTGATAATATGGATTTAATATCATCATGGAAATTGTAAAAAGCAGTTAGTCAGTGTGTTAAAGCTTGATAAGGCAATGTTGACACAGGAATTCTGAAGTTTGTATTTGTTTTAGCAAGAGATGATTTCATAATTTGTGATCTGTGACAGTTTATTCTGGGCTTTAGTTCAACCTGTGGTGAACCCTATGAATTGAATCGTCATCATCTTCTAACTTTTCCTCTTGTTTGCGTGCACATAAAAGTCCACCCACATGCACCTTCCGCTGGTTTGTCGATTTTCAACTTTCAGAACACAGTTAGTGAAATCATGAAATGTTAAGAAAGTTTGATGTTGATTTGAATCTTTAATACCAGTGTTGGCAGTCAGGACACCACTAGCAGATGGACGCATTACTATTTCACAGTTCTTACCGTAGGACAGCAGCGGTAGCTCGACCTCCTCACATCTCCTAATCTCTGCTCCTCATCGGGTCCCATGTTCCCCTCAAAGTCCCTCATCATGTCACCATCACTCATCCCTCCCTCCCTCACTCTCTTTGCTTCAAGGCTTCATTAAGGCTGTGTTGAATCAGTGTTGTCTCTGTTCTGTCTTTGGACCTTTTCTAGGTTGTAATGATGCCTGGTGGGTATTTGAGATGTAGCACCATCACACTGCGCCTTGTAATGAGGGCCTAGTTCTTTTTTAGGCCCAATTTTACTCTCTCTGCGTCTTTCAGCCCGTGTGCATGTATCCATGGCAAAAGACGTTCATTCTTACATAACATGAGAATGCAAGGTTGTTGTTTTTTTTCAGGGTAAGGATTTATAGTAGGACTAGGGGGCACATTAAAAATAAAAGCACTGCTGCAAAATTTGAAAAATCAGTTCTGGCTAATAGACAGCTCCACTGAGATATATTTTGAGATTACAGACACGCATGTCTTTTGAAAGACTCAGGAGCTTTCTTACATCCTTGTACAAATGAAACCATGTTTTTCTTGTACTGAATTAAAGGATAGGTGTTAGGTTGATGTCGGGGATGGACTGTTGGTCCCTTGAAAATGTTGTGGTTCTTTAGGAGACCCACTATATGTAAATATTTAATCTCTTATGAGGAGTAAAATGCAGCAGTGAATGGGACCAGTGCTGATTGTTCATTCTCTTAGAAGAGATGACTCCCAATGATTATTTTATCACACTCAGCTGCCTTTCTGTGCATTTTTCTTTCCCTTGAGTGTCTTATTTTTTGTGTGCTCGTCTAACTGTATAGCCTAATGGATTTCAACGTGCTTCTAAATGTGCACATGTGTACATGCAAATGCATTATCATGCATTTGGTACATATAAATGTGAACATGTGAGTGGACTTCACACTGCATGTTCATGCATGCACTGCAGATGAGTCAGCGCCTCCTACATGCCCACACAGGCCATCTCTCCCCCACTAAATGTTTTAATGGGCACTTGGTAGAATTGATATCATTAGAAGAGATGATGGCTGTTTGATGAGCAGGACTCCTGCTGCTCGCATCCTATAAAAGATAAGAGAACACAGATAGTATATTAATGCTGTCATACTCGTGCTACGTGCATGCCCCTTTTTACCAGTATGTCATGTAGTATAATTTATAAAAAGCTCAGTGGCTCTGCATTTTTTACTGCTGCATGCCAGGGTAATTACGCAGAAATGCATGAACAATAAATGTCTTGCCTGATTTATGAGACAGCCTCAAAGGCTGGTAGGAGCAGAGAATTGAGGTTGTGACATACAGGAATATAGACTTCTGCCTAAAAGCAACGGTTTGTAAACCTGATGAGAGGTGTGTGTGACTGTGTCATACCTATAGCCAATAAATTAGCTCAGTGGTCTAATTGTTGGTGTCATGTAAGCTTTGGGATCATTGATTGTGTTAATAATGAGGGATTGTTTAAACTCAAGCCGAGCTTTCTCTTTGTCATCTTTAAACCTGAGGCTCTTTTCAGTGTAATCATTTGTTGATAAGATATTTTTCTAGTTATGAATATTTCTCTAAAAAAAATGCAATGCCCCCCCCGCACTCATATACACACACACACTGCCAATTCTCATACACCACAATGACCAAAATGCAAATACGCAGGAGCAGGTGCTATATTACACATATGGCAATTAGTGAAGTGTTAAAGCCATCTAAAGTGGCTTGATATTGTGTAATCAAACAAACAGAAAGCCACAGAAAAAGCAATGAAATAACTGAACCTTTCCTAATAACTATGATGAGAAAATAGGATTACATAAAGGGAAGAGAAGGGTTGATTTGAACCTGCAGGAGCTGACCAATGTAGGCTAATGGGATAATGAGAAAGGAAATGTTGAATCCATTTTGCATTAGCAGCTGCTGGGGCTGATATTGACGCGGGGTGGGCTCTGTTTAATCTGCCTGTCTTGTTCTTCTCGCCCCCGGACTGCACCTCTCTTGTGTCACATTGAGTGAATAAGATTGTCCTTGAAGGTTTCTGAGAGCAGCGATTGGCTGCTTTGATGGTGCTCCCCCAGGCTCAGTGTGTCCTAGGTCTGTCCTGCTACAGATCACACCTGCCTCCCTGTCCTTATTAGTCACACTCCTCCTGTTTAATTCTCACATAGACAGACAGATTGAGTGATCTTTAAATTGCTTCTGTCATTCACAGCAAGAAATGTATTTGAAAGAGCTCTTCTTTTTTGAGGTACCAATTTGAGATGATCTTTTCTGCTGTTGCTTTAGTAATTATATGCATTTCTAATTTATATTCTGGTCAGGGGTCAAGGAGGACCATCAAGACATCTGTGTCTTCAGAACAGAGATCCAGCCATACAGATTCCTCTTCACTGCCTCTCTACATAGAAATATCTGATTTGCAAAGAGTAAAGAGTGTGTGTTGACTTGTTCATCTCTCTTCCCTGCCTTTCTGCTTCCTGGCAGAATGCAATTAAAATCAACTTCTGTCTGTCACAGGCAGGTCTATAAGTCGCGTAGTTGATGCTTCATCACGAGGAACCTGCTGTCATCTCGTGTAGAGCTCCTACAGGGTTCCACAGTTTACTAACAACTGCTGTATTCATTAGAAAAGGTTTAGAAGGTAAAGTGGGAGATGGAGTAATGATTGCAGGCAGGGAGTAAAGAGGATATGAAATGCAGACTGATAATATATTTAAAAAAAAAATGTAAAGAGGAAAAACAGATTAATAACTGCCTTGAGGTGACACAGAGAGAAAAACAGTGAAAGTGGACTGAAACCCAAGTGAGATAAAATGAATAGAAGCAGTTGTTTGTAAAGAAGAGACAATGATTTGGGTGTAAGTGAGTGGAGAGGAAATAATACAGTATATAGACTGACTATGATATAGAGAATTAAACAAAAGCTGTGAAAAGGATGTAAACGCAGCAAATCCTCCTGTACACAAGTAGACAGTGCCAGAAGACAGATTCATGACATAGATCGATCTGAAGGTAGAGTGAGGCGTACCTCCGGCAGATGGTTGTCTGGGCCTGTCGTCAGCCCGCTCTGAGTAATGGCTGCATCAGCCATCACCCGCCAACTAACTGAGCGTCACAGGAGGAGAGCCCTACAGATGTTCGTCTTGTACACAATCATCTACCAAGACACGGGCCAGATGAGCAGAGACTAAATTAAATTTGTTAATGCTGCATTGAACATCCATTATGGCTGCCACTTGTCACAGAGAGTTTGGACTTATGCAGTAAAAATCCAGCAGACACATACACATAAGTTATATTTTTAGCTGGTGATTTTTAACAAAAAAAAATCTTATCTTTTCGGTTTCCTCTTAAGCTAAGCTGTCAGATGGTGTTTCAAGTTTTAAAATAATGATATCCTTTGAATTCAAGGGGGTGTTTCACTGTTGAAAGTGACCCACCTCAGTCCAGTGTAATGCAGTGGCAGCTGCAGTGATGGATATCCTCGCTGTGACCCGAAGTGGCCCAGCTCTCGCCTCAAAAGTAAGAGTGAGAATCTACTGCTTTTTCACCTCCCGCCACACACTCCACAGGCACACAATTCATCTAGGCCTATTCCTATCTCGTAAACGGGGTCAAACGCGGTATCAGGAGTATTGGGGAAAGTTATTTCAATGACTCGTGCCAGCGCTGTAAACGCCTGAGGGCTTGGTCTCAATACATCCCAGACCCAAGCTAAAGAAAGCTAAAAATACTCTCCTCCCTCTCACTCCTTAAACAAAATGCAGAGGTTGGCAGAGTTGGCGTACGAACATCTCCAGAGATCTCTTCCTCCTCCTAACAAGAAACTGTGCCGGTGTTCGCTTAGAGTCAGCGTTCAGTTTAGCAAATTCAGCTCTGTTTAGTTAGTGAGCACTCCAAAAGTATATGCAGGTATTTTCAAGAATAATGCTCTAACTCTGGCTGCATGCCGACGAAAGGAGGTCAGCTTTAAATAAGTATATCGCTAGACCATGTTGGGAGTCATCAATCTATAAGCTATTAACTCAAAGGGTTGTTTGAACGCTTCAGTTTAAGCTTCATGCACTGTGATTTAATGACTTCATTTCAGGCTTTTCAGAGCGACTGATGCTGTAGGTTGGCTTTAGTGGATCTGGTTTGTGTACAGGACCAAGCAGAAACAACTTCACAGTTAATATTGTTTGTTTATGATCATTTTCATCAAGACGGATATAGTTTGCAAAACAATAACAAAAAAAACCACACTCTTCAATCCTTTAGCCTCCCTCAACTTCAGCTTACCAAAACCTCCCAGCCACGCGTCTCCCTCCGCACTCAAATCTGAAACATCAAAAAGGGGTCTCCTTTGAACTGTCAGAGAGTATTGTTTTCCTGAAAGTGCTCCGTTTGTCATCGGCGTAGCTTTTACTGCCTTTCTCAGCAGTTTACTGCGCAGCCAAGGTCGTTGCTATTATTCCCCAGCCTCACATGAGCACTGGGACCAGAGGAGAGCAGCTTCAACAAATGAAGGTCATTTTCCCTCAGTGTTGATGACCACATTATATCTCCAGTATGAACCTTCATGAGCATAACAGCTGTCTAAAACAAAGAGATGCACATTAAGCATGGTGACATACTAGAGCAATTTGAGCGCCCGCTTCGTTTTAAGCAATCTGGTGAACACTAATGGAGTTTTGGTGACCGATGGCATGACGGCTCCTTAACATGCTCCGATATCTGTCTTGCTCTTTTGTGCCTGCCAGCTTGACTGGTGGAGTGTGCTAATGCTCTTTGTGTGCACTCACCCGCTCATTGTCTACCAAATCTCTCGTTTCTTTTTTCTGCGGTTGATCTTTGGAAAGGTTATTTGCTGGTCATGGAGGTCGATAAAATAATCTGTGAATTTGACGTGGTAGGGAAGTTCAAAGAAAAGCCTGACGTATGATTAACCTCTGCCTGGAATTGACAAGCGCTCACCTTCCCTCATCTAAGCTCACATTCAAGATCTGTCATAGCACCAACGCAGGGCGAAAGCCTTTAATGAAAAAATGTAGGTTAAATATACAAAGGAGCAGATCTTATTAGTGTTTCCCCATGAGAGGAATAGTTATTTGATCTGCACTCTTGTTGCATAACCAAGAGGAGTGGGAGAATGAGAGAGAGAGATCCTTAAATAATCCATGTTTGTTTCAAGAAAGCACATTCTCACTCCAATCAGCTGTAATGAGAGGCCAGATTCTCTTGGAAAGTAACTATTTAATAATCTTTTCATCTGAGATGCATACTGTGGGCTATGGGAGACGGATAATAAAGTTTGAAGAACATGCTGTGTAGTATTCTCATATGAAACAAGCTGTGCTGAAAGCTAACGGCACCCTCATGCAGAACGTTTTTGTCGTTTTCTGCATCTTGGCATTTCTCTTTTTATAATATCCTTCTTTGGAGTTATTATTTAGAGTTGCCTTCCTTTCATCATTTTATTTAGTTGTTTTTATGTGTTTGCATGTGTGATAAAATGTCGTCTGTTTGGCCCTTTAGGTGAATGTCTGTCACACACATGCAAGTCAAATCTTGATGAGAATGAAATCACTCATTGAACATTGAACAAAAAACAAAGGCAACATACTTTTTTTTTCATAAAAAGGAACAAAATCAAAAGTACTGACTGTATGTATTATCTTTCTATTGTTATCATTATTTTAATGGTTCAACTAAACAAGGCAAATGGAACCACCAGCTGTTCCATTGAAAGTCCCACAGATGCTGTTTCATTCATGTATTCGCTTATGCTATCATCTCAATAAGGAATGACTGGAAGGGCTTTGGGTGTGGTATTAAAGGAAGGATTTCTTTTTTTTCAAAACCCATTTGCACACAGTAATGTTTTATAGATTGCATATTTTAGTTGGACTGATACTGCTGTATTCCTGGACGCTGCATACGAGCAGCCTGCCTGCCTCCTCGCAGCACAACCTGTACCATCCAACAATCTGTACATTTGGCAGGAAGATGAATGCTATCTTCATACATCATCAGCCACACACATAAAAACACACAACAGAGGACAAACAGTAGGCGTGTTGCTTTCACAAAATAGTTTTTATTGGTAAAAAATAGAACTACTTGCACAAGCACATTGAGACAACTGTATCAGAACTTGTGAACTGTTCATCATCACAAATATGCTCTGGCAAAGTAAGAAGTGCTAAAGCATCCACAAAAATAAGCTGCAGTTATCAAAATAATAAGTCAACATCTTGGTACAGTATATGCAGGAGAGTTGTAACTCTTTAGACTTTTAGGACCTAGTCACTTTGCACTCTGGCCATTTATAAGCTTATGAAATTTGCGTGCTGATGATCAAGCTGCACAGCCACAAAAAAGAGAAATCTCTATCTCCTATTTCCCTGCTGACTCTGTCAATCAGTCCCTTTTTTTCCCCAGAGTGCCAGTTGTATTATGTATTTTGTATACTGGTCCAGGGAGTTTGAAATGCTCAGCCATTTGAAACAAACCGCTGTCAAATAAAGTAACACAAACAAAGGTGCATTTGCGTAGTCTTCTTATAAAGAAGATATGGTATGAACATGGTATTGTATCTTATATTGAAACAATCCGAACAAACACCTTTAAAAGTGTAGATACTTGTGTACAGATCTCACAGACGTACAATGAACAGTGAGTTCCTGAAACAACTGGGGGGTTTTTTTGTTTTGTTTTTTTCAATTTAGAAATTACCACTCAAGTATTCCCAATAAAACACTCGTGCCTAGTGAAGTCTTACTGTGGGAAATGAGGAATAAAGAGGATATAAAATAACCCTCGAAAGCTGCGCTGGACTGTACACAAGCATCTAGTTGACTAGAGACTTAGTCTGGCTGAACAAATCACAAATCCATAAAACATTTGCTAATGTATAATTCATGTACAAATAACGCATTTAAAAAAGTAAACAGAAAGAACTCCAGATAGTATTAAAACGTGTCATCATGAGACGATTTGGCACATTCTCGAAACACGTAACGTGTCGGTATTAGTTGATGACATGGCACATTCTTTACTATGTTTATTGCATTGGTTATGGTGCCTGGGCAGTGAGTTATTGTCAGTAGGCCAGCTCTGTTGGATATAGTCTGTGTTGGGCAAGATGGCTAAGCCAGGGTGGGGCAGAAACCTGGGCCCAGAGGGCTGCCAGGGCCGGCAGTGGAGCCCACAGAGATGCCTGTGGCTTCTCGGCAGCAGCCTGCAGGTGGCGAGCTGGGCTTAGCCATCTGCTCTCCCCCCCAGGAAGCTGCATGTTTATGAGAGAGAAGGAAAAAATGTGCAGTTCTGTACATCACTGCCAAGGTTTGTCTCAAGCATGAAAACAATATTCCTCCAATCCTCTTCCCTCAGAAAAGAGTAGAAACACTGTGAAACATGACTGTGTGAGAGCGTAACAGCGCTACTGACGTATGTGTAGGTGGTGAGTTTTGTTTATGTGTGGCCTGCTGCCATGCGCGTGCACGTTGTGTTGGGTGGGCAGCCATGCTTTCAACATGCATCAGTGTTCTCTTGTCAGCGATCACATCCATGTGATATGTGACACAAGCAGGACAGAAGGAGGTGGGTTGAATGAGAAGAGACTGACAGGTAGGAAAGGGAGGAATGGCGGCGGAATCAAGTGGCTGCTATTTAAGACACTGAGACCTTCTGCAGGTGCAGACTGGTAGCATATGCGCACTGCTGACGCACTTGGAAAACAAGTCACATATGGAGCACAAACCTTTTTTAGCTGCCTGCCACAAAGCTACTCAGTCAACCATGACAAGAATCTTCTCTCTATCTGCCCTTGTCACAACGCTATTAAACATCCCTTCATTCCTGTGAAAGTAGTTGCGTGGTTAAGACACCTTAGCAGTGGACAGTAAATAAGAGCATTCTCTAGAAACCACATATTACAGACGCTGGCTCCTGTCACTGGCTAATACAGGGAATTAGTCAGAGTGGTGTGAGCAGAAGCTGTGATTAAAGCTCCTCGAAATACAGCAAGACAAAAAGATGACCCCCCACCCACCCCCTAAACTTCAAATCACTGACTGACATGCACCGATCCCCAGACAATACAGATTCTTGAATACTGAATTCTGTTTCCATGGCAGTGCGGAGGAGGATGACAGGAGCGAAAAGCACATGCATGCAAGAAGCCGGCGTGTCTGAGTGTTTACTGTGTACATAAAGACACACATGAACATGTGTGAGTGTGTGGGTGGGTGTGCATGTCTGAGAGGTGTGCTGGTGTTTGAGTCAGGAATGGGTTAGATGGATTAAGATGGGTATCTGCTACTTACAGACAGGTTGATTTTTGTTTGGATGGGAATATGAAAACAGCATATCAGAGAGTCCACTCTGCTGAAGAACTGAATTTCTTATCAGTTTCTCTCCATCTCTCTCATATTTCCACCCCGCAGAGAGAGAAGCAGGCATCTGTTTGTCTGCATTTACTGTCTCACATCCAGCCCAGCAGCCCACATCTACTCCTCCTGACAGTCCTCTTTGAACAGTTACGGCAGGGTAATGTTTCTACAGCTTTCCAGGCACAGGCATATTGTGTGGCTATGTCTCAGTCTTCTACCAGGCATTCTGTTGTATTGATACACAGACAGGCTCCACACAGCATGCTTTAGAGGCAAAATATCAGCGTCATTCTAGTAGCTAACAAAAATATGACCATTTATCTCAATCAATTCCACGTATCATTCTAGTGGATAAGTATACGAAGAACTACAATGGCTTGCTATGGAAGGGCTTCCACCTACTGCTTTCAGGCATTATATTGCCTAGTTTGTCAAATGGGAGGATTTCGAACGATTGTAAATAGCAGCTAAATGATTGCTTTTTTAATATTAATTCAAACCTTTGGCGAGGAAAATAATCTACACGGAAGGCTTCCTTATTTGCTTAATCCATTCCCCAGGGAACTCTTTCTGTGATTTACTGATGACGGATGTCTGCATTTGGTTAGCGGCTTCCTTGGATTCTGCAGCACCTCATCCTGGCTCCTTACACATTCACATCGTTCGTTCCAAGGTACTGCTTCAGGAATACCTCCACTGCTTGTGCTTGCAGAAAAAAACAAGATACAAGAGAAGGGGAAAAAAATAATTAAAAAATTGTTGCCCTCTCCTCTCATTTTCTCTACCTCCATCTGGAGTAGAGAATCGTGTGTAGCATAAGACGTGATAATTTCCCCTCAGGCTCCTCTCCCTTAGGCTGAAGCGTACACAGCGCTGCTTTATTACACATAGTCTTGCAGGCTGTAGCCAGTCTTATTGTCTAATGGGGAAAGAGAGCAGTACTGGTGCTGGAGCTCCTGCTGCTGGAGCAGCTGTTGCTGCTGCTGCTGCAACAGCAATTTGTCAGGTGGAGGAAGCAGGACCAGGTCCTGGGGGCCATGCCTCTTCCCTGAGCAGGACATGCAGAATATGGACCCCCCCATTAAGAGGAATCCTGCCGAAACAAAGGCAACGTACACAGCGCCCCCAGGCTCAAACTTATTGCTCTCGGGCACACTGGAATCCAGGAAGTTGGTGATGACCTCGTTGGTAAACCAGGAAGCAGGCACCAGACACAGAAAGCCTGCAGCGACAAAGCAGCCACCACTGGCAATCGCAGCATGCCGTTTGGAGCGCCGTCCACCTCCCCAACGTGTGCATTTGAGTCCCAGGGACGCAAGGCAGAGGCCCATGGCAGCCAGTACACAGCACAACACCATGGTGGTACGGGCAGTCTGCAAGTAAGCCGGTAGTGAAAGCACTGAATATTTAAGTGTGCAGCTGAACATGCCTGTGCTGTACCATGTGCAGTCCATCCACAGTCCCTGCATCTGAGAGATCGCTGTGATGATGTTGGAGCCCACATCTGCGCTGACCTTCCAGTTAGGCAGCAGTGTGGCCACCATGGCACCCATGATGCCCAATAGCGCCAGGACAAATCCAAATATCTGCATGCCCGTGGATGCCATGCTCATGTTCAAGTCGATGCTGCTGCTGCCGCCTCAGCCCTCGTCCTCGCCAGGCAGCATTCACCCAGCACCAGCCAGGCTCGTCGACCTCACTGCCCAGCCGCCGCTCTCCCCTCCCTTGGTAGTTTACCAGCTGCCAGTCAAATCCTCAGTTCCTCAGCTCTTCAGCTGCGGCTCCACTGGACTGGAGGAGAGAGACAGAAAAGAGAAATTGAACTGAGTGGGTACCCTCCCACTCCCTCCTCCTCCTCTCCCCTCATTCACCTCACACAAGCACAGACTTTTCTGGCTGGAAACAAAGGACAGCATGAGACACGAGCAATAAAGGGGGGGGCTGGCTCTGGCTGACTATACTGTAGGTAAGCAAAACACAGGGAGTTGTTGTGCATGTGTGCATTTTCTATGAGCTGCCTTCTCCCTTTGCCTTAGCGGAGCCCCATAGAGCTGTTATTGGAGAGGGAGAAATGAGTTTGTGGTATTTGCAATGCTCAATAGCTATGTGGACTTAAAGCTGCAGTGCCCTCACCCCACTCATATACTGTATTTTCTAGCACTTTGGTTTCACTGCTGTTTACCTAATAAGCTGGACAAACACTATACAGCGTTATACTCCGGTAGAATATAATTTATAATTTAGTCAGTCACAAAAAAATTAACTTTCTTAATGTAGCCTACAGTTGTTTTATCATCACGTCGGACTTCCCTTCCGGCGCATCGTGGTCTTTTAATTTAAATAAAAAAATAAATCGGTCGTTCTGGCTTTAAATGAATAATCGGGCTGATTGTTTATTGTTGTTTTATGTTCCAAGAAGAAAACAAAAGCCGTGTTAAAATAGTCCCTTACCCCGGGCTGGTGCAGAGCTGGCGGTGACGCGTCACGTCGTTCGCAGTGATTCCTGTAAACACACAGTCACACACTGACAGACCGTCGGCTGGTGAGGAGGCGAGGAGCACAATTCAGTCCGGACCGCGGATCCATTCAACACATCCATTTCCTTAGCAACAGTGTACGAGAGGACATCCCAGCAGCGCAGACCACACAGGCTGGGAGCCGCGGAGAAATAACCGTACTGCTCCCTCTCTCTCTCTCTTTCTCTCTCTCTCTCTCTGTCTGTCTCCTCGCCTCTGTGTGTGTGTGTCAGTATTTGCCTCGCAACTTCAACAACAGCTAAACCTCACGCTCCTGCTCCCAACTACCAACAGTTACTGTACAACCGTCCCCTGCTTTCCTTTCACGTCCACAGCTACCGTTTTAACAGTAACGGATATTACTTTTTTTATTTCTCACAGAAATAACGTGCCATAACTACGACCTCTTAACACGTCTCATTACGTCGTGTTGGCACGTAATGTGTTTAAAATTACGTGACGATACCAAGGAAACAATATCAATGGGAAGTGGACGGTTCCAACAGGGAGCAGTGGTTAATATTGTTTTCTAGCTTAGAAAACTTTTATTTATTGTTGTTTTTATTGTCATTTGACTATTTATGCAAATGACGCCAGAGCTTCAGCTGCATCAAATAGATTATTCCCTTTACTTTTAGATATTAAGTACGAACTTCTGTTTAAAACATTTTATACATTAACTAAAATCAACAATAAATATCCTAATAAATTCTCCAAATTCAATGTCAAGAAACAACATTATTGAACATTAGTTGTTTGTTTTTGTTTTTTAATCAGTTTTTGGCTGTACACTACCCATGAGCCTCTGTCACCGTATCTATGGAAAGAAGCTTTGCGTAACCTGCATGGATGTATTATAAGATCTGGATAGTGGACTCAAAGATGGCACATATTCAGTCCAATGAGAGTTGCTCCCCTGACACACGAGCTTCCAGGTTTACTTCTCTCTTCTGTTTTTAAGAACGATGATTTCATATTAAATATCCTCAGCCACATATTATGAATTAACCGTCGTCCATCGTGTGACGATATTGAACCCGGGCATTTGTGTGTCCACCACAACAAAGGATCCTAATTGACTTTCCATCAGCATTATTTCTGTGGTACCGGCTCACAATTTTAACACCCGATAGCCGAGTGGTTAAGGCACACATAGGCGGAAATGCCCTGAGCAGAGAGTCAGTTGTTTGATTCCTAGCTCGCAGGACTGTTTACTGCATGTCATTCCTCCTACCTCTCTTCCCACATTTCTTCTCTCTCTCCACTATGAAATAAAGGCGTAAAATGCCCCCAAAAAATAACCTAAAAAAAAAACAATCAAACAACTGGGTTAAATAATCCACAGAGACTTCCCTGTGAATTGTTTTATTGGGACTACTTTCTACCAATGAAATAGTCCCTTCAGTATTATTTTATTCAGGGGAATAATCTTTATTTATCTGGAAAAAGTGACCTTTGCCAAAACAAAATGGAAATGTCATAACACAATTCACCTTCCTTTCCATAATGTCAAATAAACTAAACTAAAATAATTCACATAATATGAAAGCATGATAAGGTTCTGCAGTAACTTCCTGCTAAATGGATAAGCTGCATATTGAGAGAAACATTATTTATCTCTTTATTCTGGATGGAGCAAACTCTTTGCTAATTTAAACTAACAACTAAAACTTGAATCCGTCCCATTTTTCATTGAGCTTCTCTGTAATCATATTGCATTACTGCTGCTGTTAAAAGATAAGAAAACGTCACGATGCAGCATCTAGATAAGAAATCCAAACAGCCCGACTACACCGGGAGCTGTAATCTCAGACAAAATAAAAACCGTCTATCATTATGACCAGATGAGGTGTTCAGACTTGTTTGAAGCTTTGTTTGTTATGTTATGGTCTAGAGGCCAGAGAAGCATGTGTACCTCATCATGTCAAAAACTGACCCTCCCTTAAGCATCATCTTCACCAGGCATCAGTCAGCAGGAGCTTAAAAACTCACAGCTGCTACCCTGTCTTTGCCCGTCTTTCCTTTGCTTTCTGTAGAGGACATACAGCAGGGGAGGGAGTGGCTGGAACGGCCTTGATTCGTGAATGACAAAGAGGACAAAATGAGAAGGTGGGGGGTCGGTCAGACAGGACTAATAGACATGATACCCGTGGAAACACAGATGTGTGTTACTATTATTTTGCTGCATGGGCAAATCAGCAAAAACAGTCAGCTGTAAAAAAAAAAAAAAAAAAAATCCTCCAACTACAGTATAACAACCAAGCATCGACCACAGTGTAGATATGTTGGTAGCAATTGATTTGTTTAGCTATTGATCTGTTTGTTTAATATGGCCCAATACTCTCTCCAGCCGTCATTGTTTTTCCTGTAAACTACCCCTAAGAGACCCCGTTTCTTAAAATGAGATCTGACCAGCATTGCAGGGATGATGCACACCACATTACCTCCAGTGTGATGTTAGTGTCGAGCGTTAACGCTACATCCTCTGGGCTCCTTGTGGGATACCACTGCAGCAGGAGGAGAATTTTTCAGCAGGCACACCACTACAGTATGGCGTGTGTGACCTGTCTCCTCGTAACTGTCGAGATCCTAAGTGCTGATGCTGGTGTTGTTCTGTGGGGGGAACAAGATAAATAAATAGATCATAAAGGGAGCGGATGAAAGGGGGAGAAAAAGATTGGAAGGAGAGAAGAGCAAAATGCAGTTAACATACAGCGGGGTGAGTGCGGATGTGTGATGTTGTGATGTGTGAAGATATTGCATGCTGTTATAAGCATGGTCCCCTTTATTTTATCACCTTACAGCAGAGCTCTCTAGCCTTCCGCAGCACAGCCCCTGACCAACCACGCTCCTTTTTGCCCACATGAGGGGCTTTTATCGTCCAATTTGCATTTTCCTCTTTTATGTTCCCCCCCCTTGCGTAATTGGTTTTTGTGCTCATCATCTTGCAGGGGCATTTTGTTCACAGTGGAGAGATGCAAGGTGTCGTGCGATAGCTGTGATGTCGCTGTCAATGCCAATCTTGTGTGTTTGTGTGTCGCAGGGCCTCGGTCCAGTTTCATCATACATAATATGTGTAAACCTGTCATAGGCAAAAGACTTTTGACATGTTGCGAAATTACCGGCATTGCATGGGATAATGAGTCGGGTATGTTGACTCCAATAAGCCTGAACTCCCAAGTGAAGTGCACAGTGTGGAATGGCATTTATGAGATTTTTGATATCCCACAAAAAAAAAACTATTTTCCCACGTTGTCTTTTTTCTTGAGTTTGTATTTGAGATTTTCTATGACGAAAGCATCTCTCCAAGGAGCTGATCCTGTCAAAGACTAGGTCTTGGTTTTCTTGTGTGCATGCCCTGGGCAATTCCATGGGAAGTACACTGTGCTGGCTGCACAGGAAGCCAAAGCCCTTCCTCTCTAAACCCCGCAAGCAACATCAGCTTAGTATATTCAGCGGCATTGACTGCTGCCTTCTCCTTCTTGAGAGGGTGTCTCCCTCCACTGATGTAATGGAGGATTCGCAAGGTATTGTCATGATTAATGCAGCTCTTCCCCTTTGGTTGCAGGATCTCTCCCTTGTATTCCCTTGCTCTATATAGCTTCCATCTATCTCCCTGCTTTTTCTCAGAACCTGCCATTATGTAAGCGCAAGTGTTGGTGGTTCAGGTAGCGCAGTGGCTGGCGCCCCTGGGCCCCCTGCCATCTCATCTTGGTTACGCTTAGAGGGACATGACAAATTACTGCTCACACGCCATTGGGCAAGAAGTCACTTCGAAAGAGACATTGGAGGTGGAAATGGGAAAGGGGAGCTGGAGAACCACAGGGCAAAGTTGGAGTAATAGAGTTCCCTACTGAGCTTTGGGAAGGTCAAACACATGAAATATGGTAATGCGAAAATGTGTTAATGCGGTTGTGTGGCTATTGTGCTCAAGTAGGCCAGAAAAGGTCTCGAGTTGGAGATGAAAGTGGGCATGTGACTTTTAGATGGATATCTTTTATATTTTGCCCTTTTCGAACACTACCAAGGGAATCCTCGGCACAAGGCCGACTTTTTGCAGCATATAGAAATGGAAGGTGTCAGAGTTGGTTTTATCAGATTATTTAGTATACTAAACATAAGGGGAGGTTCAAAGTCTTATGTAAATGTTTTCAGAATCTCTGATCAAAGTAGGCAGATTGCAGAGTCAAAGCTAGATGAATATATTGTTACATAACAATCTAATTTAAAAGGCCAAAGATTCACTTGTTCTCTCTTGCTAAATACGGTTTGCACAAGCCTAAGAAGTGACTACATCTCCAGTCTCTGTCTGCCTCGTATGTATCATCCCGACTCCCACCCTTGTAAAGAAAGGGGGAGGGGATGGGGGGGGGGGGGGTAGGAGCGAGGGAGAGATATGAAGATTGTCAGATAGGGTCAATAAGTCAGTCTGCAACTCAAGTTGAGGATCTCCCTGCAGATGCAAAGTATTTTAGGGGTTTGGGGGGAGGGCGGGTGAGTAAAGGCATGTTCATAGCACCTCGGTGGAGGGGCCCAGGTGACGGTGCATGATTTAAGACGGAGTTTCCTTGCATGTTGAGGTTATCAGGGGGAGGATTAATGACAGGGAGTGGGATATATTACAGTGGTGCTACCTAGTGAAGCCGTGTAGCAAGGCCATACATAAATCATAGCAGCAAAGTGACTTGGACAAGCTGATGGGTGAAATGCTGCTGCCTGTATAGTCCCAATATCGACTTTCCCCCGTGCTCCTCTCTTAAATCATGAAGTGCGGAATATAAATGGCCTAATTATTCCAGCAGAGAGTGAAATTAAAGACATTCTCTTTTATTGCTTCCTTCTAACAGATGGTGGTCTGATCTTGCATCACCAAAGCACTGGTAGAAGTGTTTTGGGATCCAGATTTAAAATCCCATCGAAAAATCCCCCCCGCGCTGATGGGATAGGTGGAGGAATTGATTCTCATAATACAAGCCTCTGTTCCAAATCAAATTTTGATTTATTTGATATCTGTCCCTATCAAATAAACCGTAAATAAATAATGCAGCTCTCGATGCCCTTGGCAACACCTGATAATCTGAACTAAAAGGGTTAGTGTATTGAAAATAGACTTATCAAAAAGAAACCAAGGCCATTACTGCTTCTACAGATAAACTGTGAAGTTGTGATTCATTGTTAGACTCTGTCAAACATGACAAAAATCACCATTAAAATTAAACATTAGATTTATCAGCCTAAACTGATGACATCCATCCTTCCTCCATATAATGGCGAACCCAGGAGTCTGAAGCTTTCTCTGCACATAGCTTGCAGCGCTGTTGAGACAAACAGGGCTCCACCGCCGCCGTTCTGTTAAACGCTACTGCGGCAGGAAGCACAGCAGCAACAGCAGACTACACAGGGATCTATAGATCTGATTAGTGATAGCTCCGAGGTTCACAAGTGCTGCCAAACGCTACCACAGTTTGTTCACTAAAAAAAATCTAAACGTCTCATTAGAAATCTGTCGCGAGACCTTGGACCACTTTAGTTTACCTCCCCTAATTATCGACGCCAGGACCCCCCCGGACCAGGAAAGCAAAAGACAGCTGTGAACGAGAGTGAGTCACACAATCCAGAAATACAAGCTTCAAGGATGCACAAGGAGCTCTGCAGGGCATGTAGCCTCAACAGGAAGGGTTGTTGAGCTGAATTAGATGTCTTGTTATTTTACCCGTGTATGTGTTTGCAGGACGAAGAGAGGGGAGCATGTCTGCCGGTATGCTTAAGTGTTTCGGGTTTTTTTTTGTTGTTGTTGTTGTTGTTTATCTTGTCTTGGATGTGCATTATTCCGTTATTATTACGCACCTTCATTCCTTTACAACTTCCTCTGCTCTCTTTCACTTCTATATCCTTTCTCCAAAAAAAACGTCATCTCAAATTTGACAAGACAAGGGAGCTACTGTGTATATATATATATATATATGTTTTGTTTGGATTTTTTTTCTTTACATTTAAAGTGTCTTTGAATATCTTGGAAAAAGCACTTAAAGCACCTAAAGGTAATACAATGTATTATCTTTATGACTTATACAGCGGATGTTTCTCCTCTGAGACGCGTCGTTGGCTCAGCCGGTCAGAGTACAGTCGCTCTCAGTACTCCCGCAGTCAGCTACTACCATCTATGGAAAGAGACAGGCGACTGCTCTGCTCTGCTGCCCACTGTCTGGCTGTAGCACTGGTCCACACACAGTAGAGTGTACTCTTAAATGTGTAGTAGCCTCTTAAACTATAAAATTCAGAGCTGACAGCTGATGGCCTTTTTTTCCCCCTGCTGCTGCTACATACACATCCAGAAATTCTAAACTTGTCTTTTAATGTAGTTTGGTTCTTTTGATCCTGACGTTCAGAAGATTAATAGAATATGTGATCGTTTACAGGAGAACAAGTAATAGGAGAGTGTGTGTGTGTGTGTGTGTGTGTGTGGATGTGGATATATATGTGCTTGAACATTAAAGAGAGTGATCAGAGAGCGAGAGAGCAAGGCTCTGCCGAGTCTGGCACAATTACTTCAACATTGTGTCATGTCAGCTTAGGGCTGACACGGGAAGGATCGGGAGGCTGCAGATACTGAGGAACTACAGCCAAGGTTCCCACCAACACTAGCAGTCCTCCACTTCTTACTACATTTACATTTTCATCATTTGGCAGGCGCTTTCATCCAAAGGGAGGCAAGACAATCAGGTCTTACAGGTACAAAAAGTACACATTTTCACGTTGCTAACCAGGTACAAGTGCAATGAGAAAGATCTCATTTAGATGAGTGCATAAGAAACAACAAGAAAGTAGTGTAACAATCAACAAGGAACTAAAGGCTAATGGCTGTAAGTGAAGAGCGTTTCTTGAATGGAAATGAATGCCCACATTATTAATTCCTATCGCAAAACATACTCTGTGAGCTGAGCTTTAAATCGGGTTTAAGTCATCGTACCAATGTCAGCCGAGTCTGCCATGAAGCAGGATGTGAGCTCTGTTGCTGCTTAGCGCACCCATCACTGGATCTATATATGTTTATGCTCCATTGGTTTCACCCTTAATGGAAACTGTGGAGCTGGACAGACAAAGACAGCACGACGAAGAGAAGAGTGCTACAGTGAGTCAGGCTTGTAGGTATTAAGGAAGTCGGTGGTGATGCAGCGGCAGGAAGAGAGAGAGGCTCAGTTTCTATGGTCCATCGCACAGGTGTTACTGTGGCAACTGGAACCAGCTCGCCAGCCAGCCATGCTGCGTCATCTTCTTTTCTGCCTTTCCTCTTTTCTTTTATCCCAGTGTGTTGATCCCTCTCTCTCTCTCTCTCTCTCTCTCTCTCTTTCTCTCTTTGTCCATCCTTGTATCTCTCTCGCCATTTGTCAGGCAACCTTTCTCTTCAGGATTTTTTTTCTCCACACGTTGCATTCTGCTTTCTCTTCATACTTACTGCTGTTTCTTGTCACTTTTCCCTCCCTGTAATTCCTGTGAGCACTTTTTGCACTTTAGTTTTAAGGTCTGTGTTAACCCCCTGCTGTTCGGATTTCTTTTTGCTGCCTGCCTGTGTGTGTGTGTGTGTAGGTGGACGTGGGAGTAGTTCACTTCACTCCTCTGGTTCAGCCCCAGATCCAGCATCCCTTCAAGCTGGTAGAGAAAGTCATCAGGAACATTTTCCAGTTCCGCAGGAAGTACTGCCATAAAGGAATAGAGTAAGTATAATTATTCAACATAATGTAAATTATTAGCCTTCTATTATCTTTTTTTTTTTTTTTTTGTCCCTTTCTCAACTCTTTTTACTGTTTAATTTTGTCACTCTGACAATTGAAGACACAACTTTCAAGGCTAACTGAAGTCTGAACATTGGAGTATCCTCAGAGCTCTGTTCAAAACCGCTAGGAACAAAACCCACACGCCCACGTACATGCCGCCCCTCGCCCCCATGCCTGTTAGAAAACTGTATGTAGGCCCGGAAAACAAAAGACACACTGGCTGTGTGAAAGAGAGCAGCAATTATGAGTCATTGAGGTGCCATGGAAAGACGAGGCAGCATATTTTATGTAACTACAGTGAGTTGGCGGCAGCTGCACCAAACTGGAGAGGAGGCACCAGCGCTGAAGCGCCAAAAAAGCATCTGTGCTGCAGAGTGTGTGACACTGGCTGTTGCTCCCTAACATGCAGAGAAACATTGAATAATCTGCAGTTCCTCCAGGATTTTATAGTTGTTATTTGTTATTTGTTATTTATGATGATACATTGATGTAGAAATCTTCCTAGTAACATCTTTCAGCAAAATTGCGATTATATTATATATATATATATATGCAAATATTGTGCAGATTGGTTGAATTTTGGATTAATTATTGCAGTCGGTGAAAGCAAGAAAAACTGAATGTAAAACTGGAAATTTAAATGATACAAGTGTGTCTGTGAGTACGGTATTTCTTCTTGTGTCAGAATTGAACATCCCTTCACTATGTGGCACAGCAGTGGAACAAATTAACAATTCATGAGCACTTCTAGCCCTTTGTGTGATTTCAATTAACTTCACAGATTTGAAATAATTGCTGAGGGATCATTTTTTTCTGTTTGAACTGTATAATGCCATTAAACTTGCATGATCATTATGATATCAAAGCGACCTGAGTGTAGGAATCTGTTACTATCATTTCTTCACTATTTCTCTCCCCCCCTCGTAGAAAGTTGTTCCCCGAGGCATGCCGTGTTGAGCTGACACAGGAGATGATGCAGAAGGCAGATGTGGACCCCACTCTACGCCCTGCACAACTCACTATACCCGACATAAGGGCATTAGTGGATGCCTATGCGCATATCTGCGACCATGAACCCAGTTTCCTCAACTTTGAATTCAGAGAGGAACTCCGACTGAAACACAGCGTTAGGCAAAGAAAAATGCCAATGGACACGCCAACCGGCACACAACCAAGACCCCAGCAACCCTGCTGAAAAAAAAAAAAAAACAGGAAAAAAGGCCACATAACAGCCTCTGTTAGCACAGAGAGACAACAGACTGCTCTTAGCCTTGACATTTCCACCTGGCATAACATGCATTTTTAAAATGTTGTTAGGTAACTTGGTATACATGAAATCCTGGGACACAAACAAGAACCACAGAGGACATGAAGCTCCTGGATTGGTTGGATCAGCTTCAAGATCTTGTTCCAGGATAGACAACCCAAAAGAAGAACGACAGACGCATGTTAGTAACTCACAGTAGCTCTCTTGGCTAAGTCCTCTCTTTATGTACCAATTCTTACTTCAGATCCAACTCGCACCTTGTCCTGTGGGACCTGAAACAGACGTCAAGTGTTTTGAGGGTGATTTAGAGAAAGGGAACAACATGGCAGCACCGTATCCAGGCCATTTTTTTCCCTTTCACTATGTATTGCTTAGTCACTTGGGAGACAGAGCCGAAAGGAAGGAAAAGATGTGTTAAAGGAGGAGTGTTGATGCCTCTGTTGTCATGTTTTGATTATGAGATGTGGTAAGCTTTGTTTTTGCCACCTCTGTGAATATTTATTTTAACACATTTTAAATGAGCTTTGGACTGTTCGACTGGCAAATGAGGAAAAATATTCAAAATCTCACTTGCTGTTTTTGTTCAATTAAATCAGAAAAATGCCAATAGAACTACTTGTGTCATTATTCTTATTCAATATATTTCTTGGACAGAATATAATACAGATGTCATGTATGTTAAGTCAATTTTATATCAATAAAAGCGTTACAAGTTCTAAAAATTCATCTGTTCATACGAGAACGTGATCACCAACAGAGTATTGCATGACTGTTTCTTGCCAGTGTGGATGCAAGAAAGATATCTTACACATGTAAATATCCAAGATGCTGTGTGTCTGTCACACACCCCCAAAAGACATGTTTTGGTTTTGTGTTATGATAAATTTCTAGTTTTTGGTCGATTATGGCTCAAGTATGCAGAGATTGGCAGGTCTGAGCTGACGTCACACATAGTAGGTAGAAGTATTAAGCACTGATGCAGAACACAAGGTTTCAGTGAAGAAATGCAGTAGGAGATGTTGAATTATTCAGTCTGCCAAGAGAAAAAACTGGGCTGACCCCAAGACAGAAGAGGCCTAACCGCTACGGTTTCCACCAGCCCAGGTGTGGGTGTTCAGCAGAATTAAATAAAAAAGGTAGTTAACCTAAAAACACAAAAATGTCCAAATGTTTGAATCACAAACTAAATTGAGTTCACCTCCTTTTTTTTTTTTAGTAAAGGCAGACATTTCATTAAATGTCTCAAAAAGATATTTCCAAATTAACAAAAATCTCTAATTTTATAGCAATTAGAGCATTTTCAGTCCGCTGGCCTTAATATTAAAGAGAATAAAAAAATAGTAAAAACTAATTAATCGTCCCTACTGAAACATGCTCAGCCATCGGAACATTACACATGCCCTAATCACATTTGTCTGTGCATAAACCCAAAGCAGTAAAGCTTTTTCTTTGTCTTTCGTCATGTCACTGTGCCCCACTTCTGTCAGATGATGTATCCTATGGAGGATATAGCTTTTTATTTCCAATACCGGGATATAGAATTCAACATTTCTTATGACAGCTAATTAAGAACTTGTGGCAAGTCCAGCCCTGAGACCGAACCCGAGATAAAACACTTAACTTGGCAGCACTGTTTTACCTGTCAGCAGATGTAAAGGATACGTAAAACTGAACTGGCACATTTTGAAAGGATTGTACTCCAGGTGTCACTCACAGATAAAACTTTTATTTATAAAACAATTCCATAATGGGGCATTCACATTCATTGGTATGCTAGCATTAAAGGCATGGTAAAGTTGAGCTGAGAAGGGAAATAATGTACTGTAGTAGTGGTTTGCCTTTTTTTTCTTTTCTTTTTTTTTATAGTACCTCAACATGTACTTTATGCTGTAGCAAACAATGTTTTACAAAAATATCAGCTGAATTTATTGCAAATCATGTCTTGTTTCTTACCTGTACAGTGTCAAGTATGTATATGAGAATACATAAATGTTAAAAAGATAGAAAAGATTATATATATATATACACCAGACACACACAAACATAAAAAGAAACATTGGGTTTGAAAAATTATTGCAGTTTTAAAATCATTCAATTAAGCAGCTATATCTCAAAAAGAATTACAATCTTCAGCAAAATAAACAACCAAAATCCAGTAGGCTACATTTAAAATGAAGTGGGGGGGAAAAAACATCAAGCTGTATTGCATTTTTTTTTATTATTATTTACTAGTGGACCAAATCTTTTACGGTTCAAGCCCTCACCAAAAAAAAAAAAAGTTACTTTGATTAGATATACATAATCAAACCTATTAATAAATAAAAACAGCATTAATAACAACTAAACCTGTACAGATAAAAATATTTCAAATATATAGGCAAACAGTGTACTTTAGTGCACAAATACAGCAAAAAGGCTTTGTTGCACATATCAGTGTCCTTCCTGTTTAGTTTAAGCCAAAGTCATCTCTTCAACAAGAAGTCTGACTTGACTGCAGCAGGTCTTTGGGTGGATTATTATTAGTCTGCGAAAGCTTTCACTCACTCCTCTTCCTACGAATATTTATAATAAGCGGTGACCTATAATATTTGGTTGTGTGAAACCAAATACAAATGCATATTTTACCAAACATGAAAACATGACAGCCTGCTGCCTTACCTAAAGTACCGAGAAACTTTTTGGTATTTTTTACCTCAGTCTCGTCTCTTTAACTTTTGGGACAGACAGACTGACCAGACAGACAAAGAACATTCTCCCCCATCTCTTCACAGAAAAAAGGTCAAAAACCGAATATAAACTGTAAATCAGCATCGAGCTGCAGGGGGAAACTTGGATGGAATACGTCACTGACCGGTTTGCAGGGAGAAGGCAATGCTCAGAGCAGAGGAGACTGAGGGTGCGCATCAGTGCTTAGCAGATTCATTGCAGTCATTATCACTGGGACAGAAATCATCTCGCTTCGCTCCACCACACGGAGAGCCAATAGGCTTCCATCAGAACACATCATTTACACCTGACCTTAACCGGGCAGCTGTGCGGCTTACTAAATGGGCTTCAGAGTAGACACACAACTTCACAGCCACCTTGGCAGAGTCTGCAGTGAGCCACAGGGGGGGGTTTAACCCGCCCCTGAGACCACTAACTTGTGGCCCAGGTATAGTATAAGTCTTGTTCTGTTCTGTGTATGCCTTTAGGAGGAGGGGGCATTTTCAGAGTCAGTGGCACAGCTCTCAGCTGGATCATAGAAACAGTCTTCATTGACTACTGAAGTAAGACTTTGGACGCTGAACTCTCTCTCCAGCAGCGTGTTGAGGTCCACCACCCCTGAAGACGATGCTGCATCGGTCTGGCTGTCTAGTGACCTGCTGTGCTCCTTCATATTCAACAGTGCACCCTGGCTCCTCCTGAGACTGCTGGTTTTTCTCTTTACAGCATTGACGTGGCCTTGCATCAGTTTGGGTTGGATCTCTGGCGTGTCACCCACTCCCTCCGGTTGGACGCAGGGGGCCGGTGTACATTTTAACACAGCGTCCTCTGAGAGTGTAAGTTGGAGGAATTGAGCATCGATGGCGCTAGTTGGGGAGCTGCTTCCTCCACTATCTCTCCTCGTCCCCCCTGTCTCGCTAAAGCCGTCGTCATCCTCATCACTTAAAATATCTGACTCCTTCACCGAGGTGGAGGGAAGGTTTGAATTACAGCCAGGTGTCTGGACCGGGAGGATATGAGAGTCAGAGGAGGTGCAGGGTGGAGCAGCTCCAGACAAACTGTAGGTACCACTGCTCAGGCTTCCTTCATCTGAGTCTGGTCCAGGCTTGGGATTCCCAGTCTGGGTGGAGAGATCTCCAAGTGGCTGTTTACACAACCAGGAAGCCCTAGAGGAACCTGGTATGAAGGTGGAGATTGAAGTCAGTAATGTTACTCTTATCTGTAAAAAAACATATGCCCCTCTAGCATTTTATGACCTAAAAAAGTAAGATATGATCATCTGTAAAGTATATGCATACTTAGCATTATACAGCTGATAATTTTCAAAGCCAAATGACCTTAAAGGCTAAATACCAGTCAGCAAGAATCACTCCTACGTGGAGATGTTTTTATAGAAAACTTTCCCAGCCTGCAGTGCATGTACTCAAAATAGAAACGTCAGTGGTTGCTCATATCATGTCTTCCATAAAACATGCAGAAATATTTTTCGGAAGAATCCCGCTCAACACTCACCGAGCCTGGCAGAGGTGGGCAGGGTGCTGCGCAGGGGGGCCAGGCGCTCCTTACAGCTCCTCTCCAGAGTGCCGTCACTCCTCATGTTCCTCCTGGCGTTCTCCCTGAGGATGGAGCGGATCACCTTGATGAGGCTGACCTTGCTCTCCGGCACACTGAGGAGGGGACACAGCAGAGGTACCATAGTAACATGAGCACAGTGTACGTTACACTTGATTTCAAGACACTAAATATAGATTAAGTAGATTGTTGAGAGCGTCCCAGTGTCCCCAGTGAAATAGGTGATTTTATTTCCATTAGGTGTGATCCCAATTTTTATACAGCGTTATGAGACTTGCTTTGAACGCAGGCTTCCCTCTCCCCACAAAGTAGACTGATTACATTATTAAATACTTAAAAAAAAAAACAACAGCAAACCGGGTACATGGAAAAAAATCTAAAGTTGATAGCTATAACCTAATGTGTCTTTTTTGGGTCTGTGACATTAGAAGGAGACAAGATAATAAGTCTAACTGCAAAATGGCTCGACATAAAAGGCTTGTTTTTCTTGAGTTGGAGCACCGTCCAAATATTTTTCCGTACCAGTTCATGCATCATTTTAGGAGATTTGTTTTCTTTCCAAGAGTTGGAAGAGAAGACTGATGCCACTTATGTCTTTATATCAAGTATAAAGCTCGACCCGATAAGCCTAGTATAGCATTAAAGACTGGAAGCAAGGGAACTGCTCAGAAATGTTGCTGCTAAAACCACACATTTTTAACAGATTAAAAAAAGAAGAATTAAAAAAAATGGATCCATCATGTTGTTAATTGGTAGATTTTTGAACTTTGAACTGAGCTAGTTCTCTCCTCTACTATTAACACTAGTAATTATGCTAAGCTATCGCCTCTCGATTAAAGCTCAATACTTCATGCACATATGTGTGATATAGACAGCAATTAAGCTGTCAAAATGTGGAAATATTTCTTTAATAAGCTCGGAAGTTAGAGAATAACTATATTTAAATGTTAGCTATATTTAATTGCTGAGATTTCCAACATCACTAGATACAGCAGTGAGCAGTGGTCAAACCTCTTTAGAAGATAAAAATCAAGGGGAACGGTAAAAATTATTATGTTAAATTCAAACATCCATCACAGTTAACACACCTTTGACTACAACAGTAGTGAAACTCTAAAATGTCAATCAATTATTGGTGATTCCACCTGAGAGTTTAAATGTCTGACCTGCTGCACAGCTGGAAGACCGTCTCCGGTCTCCCTTCCACTTCAGACCTGGAGTGAATCAACTCCCAGATGCAGCTGCTTTCTGTGCCTGTTCATGGGACAGCGAGGAAATAAAGGAGAGGCTTTTAATCACTCAGTCCAAATATGGTTTATGGTTTCAGAAGGAGATAAGAAAGGAAAGAGGGAGCTGAATAGAAATGCCAGAAGAGGCGTGTGTATGTATGTGTGTGTATGTATGTGTGTGTGTTTAGGGAAATCTGATGGCGGGGAAAAAGAACAAAAAGATTTAGTGGATGTACTTTGTGAGTGATTTAGTGGATATAATGTGGCAATGTGCCGGCCTCTTACCTGCAGTATTTCCCAGTCTGACCTGTAGTGCAGAGAGCGGGATGAGCCAGCGGAACTTGAAGGGATCTGAATCTCCGTGAGAAAGTGCCGAACGAGGGTTTGTCTGGTCACCGCATAGAAAAAAAAAAAAGCCACATGAGAAAAGGAAGAATTGCTATGCTCCACACCAAGACACTAAGTTGTGGTATGTGAAGGTAAATGAGTGCTACAGACATATTTCTTACCATCTTTTTCTTCAGCTTGTTGTTTTCCCTGTAGACCAGTATCACTGCTTTCTTGAACACTGGAGAGAAAGAGAGAGAAGGAGAGAGAGAGAACACATCGGCGTCTTAGTTTTGACTGGCAATGCCTCTTGGGTAAAGCCGTCTGAAGGAGTGCAACCGACAGAAGCATTTTAGATGCCAGCTTGAAGCCTTAAAGCACATATCAACGCTACAGCTACAGATAATGACGTTAACCGAGAACGGTTCCAGACACGGTTCTGTGTGGCTCTACAGCATCAACAATACACTCTTGGTTTGTACTGGTTTAAACTTTTAACTGCATTAACATTGAATAATGAAATAATTCATTATGGATCCGGTATCTGAATCGGTCTTCTGTGTTTGTGCCCGAATAATTTCCCCAGAATGCAAAGTGTGTAAGACTCACCAAACACAGTCATTTCAGGGTCTTTTCTCATGCGGCCCAACGATGGATGAGGATTGAGCCAGACCACTGATGAATGTAGGAGAAACTCTCCCATAGAGATCTCTGTGACCTGAGCAAGAGACACAAGGCGGTTTCAAAACAGAGTGGAGGTAGAGAAGGGGGAAGAACAACCCAGACTGTTGGCTTTTTGCTGTAGCAGACTGCTGTGTGAGATAAATACTAAGCATCCATGTCTGCGTGAATGGAGTTCCACAGACACCACAAACTTTAACTAGGTCTTTATCCATCTATAACATTCACTTTAAATATTTATACTGCAGTGCTTACCAACTAAATATTCCAAATATATTCAATCCCCAGAGGCAATGCACAGAATATGACATAAACAGCATAAGGAGCAAAACAGTTTCACTCTGATGTCCTGCTAGATCAAACAGATTTTGAAGTATTTAGCGTTTTTAAATTGAACTATTGTAGTCTGCATTTTTTTTTTTTTTTTGCCATTTTCTGATATATTCTGACATTTTTTTAATGTTCATTATGGACCAAGAGATGAATCAGTAATGAAAATAATACTACTACCGTATATATTAATCTACCTCTTTATTATGGCCAGTCTGCTCAGCAACTAGTTGATCAAAGACGGAGCCATAATCCTCGTAAATCTTCTGCATCTCATTGATATGACTAGCCACCTTCTCCATGGCTTTCAGAGCCTCTGCAGGGACCAGAGCAGAACAAAGCATTAACAGGGATCAATTCCTGGCTGTATGTGTGGTTACTTAGCATTACAGTAACAGATTTTACTTGCTTTTAATGTTTAAGCATTGTATATGGAAAAAAAACAATTTCTTATGTTCCGAGAACCATTAGTTATTGTGCTCGTGCATGATAGCATGACGCTGAAATAAATGACAAGTGTGAACATAGCTTATATTTTTTAGTGTGTGTGTTTGTGTTTATGCATGTATATGCATGTATCTCCCTACCAGTGAGGTGGTAGTGCTCTTCACTATCAGCATCAGTGAGGGAGACCAGCTCCCTGAGCAGCAGAGGATACTTCAGCACCCTCTGCACCGGTTTAATCAGGTAGGACTCCAGGGTGGATGAGTGCTGCTTGGTGGGGTTCCTCGCATCCAGGAATTCCTTGAAGGCCTGATCCGTCTTAGCTGAAAAGAAAAAAAACACATACTGGATTAAAATGGGATTAATATGGATCATTTAGTTATTTACTGTGTTTGTTTTTGGTATCAGTGGTATCTTGATGAATCTTGATGAATTCTACTAGTGATATTGTATAACAAACTGCTAGCTCTCCATTACACACCGGTGCATGATCATGGTGCAATAACATGTCTCCAGCAGGGGGTAGTGTAGGTTTCTCCTCAACCTACCATGACCACCGCAGTATTGAAAGTGTAAACATCTGTTAATGCATCTATTAGTTACTCAGCAAATCTTCTCTGAGCATCAGAACTAAAGCTGAGGCATTTTCACAAATGCAAAAGGAAACAAAATGAGACTTACTTAAATGCTTAATAAAGCAGACTTGTTTTTTTTAAATGCAGTAAAAAAAAAAATAAAATAAAATAAAAGATCAAGAAAGTGTTTTGTTTATGCCGGAGCCAGCAGCGTAGTGTGAAATGGCAGGTTTAATACAGAATGAGTCTTCTGTAAAGGTGGTGACATTTCCCCCGAGCAGTATGCTTCCACGATGCTTACAGAGGGGGGCTATTAAAGTATTAATTATAGCACTCCCAGCTGCAGACAGGCAGCCGCATCGACACCTCCCAGAGTAATTGGCAGGCAATTAACGAGTCGACAAATAAACAGAGAAACGGAGGCAACCCAGGGCCGTTGGCATGATGGGAAAGGGAGGGGTAGGGGTGATGAAGATGGCAGAGACTGGCGTATAATTACTTGTAGGGTTGACAAACGCCCACAGATTTCTTCGGTGTGTCCTTGAATCAGCCGGTTGTGGCCAGGCTGTATCATGCTGAGCCAACGATAGACTCTTGTCTGTGTCGCTGTACAACTATCACCTTGTTTTACTTAGCTGTTCTTATCTCTACTGTGCAATTATTGTGCTACCATGTTTGTTCTAATATTGGTTCCACGTGCACCAGCCATGGCTGTATGTATTTAAAGCTTTGGTTTATAAACGGGGTGTTTGAACGTGGTGCTTTTGAGTTTGGCATCTTTTCTGTTCACTCAAACATTTGCACCGAGTTGGCAGTGTCCACAGACTGAAGCACTTAAGTATAATCATTGTGCTAGTATCACAGCTGCTATTTGAAAAGCACAGTCAGTAATTTTCGACCATATAAATCTGAGGCATAGTCACATTTTGTATATAATTATTAAAAAAAGAAAAAAAGAAAAAACTATTTGAGATAGATTGTTTATGTTTAGATCACAGATTATGCCTTTTGGCTTTTTAATGGTGCATCTATAAAAGTCAAAGACCTTTTTATAGACTGATGGTGGCAAAATATATCATTAAACAAGGAAGGAAACATCATCATGCACCAGTGTTGCATTCATAACCATATTTACCACACTTTATTCTCCTCTAGGTAACCCATCAGAGACTTTTCCTTCGTGTCTAATCCTATTAAATATCCATCCTGCTGCTTACTTCGAGGAATATCCCATGCAATTCTGGTAATGCCAGTCTTCCTGCATTTCTTTCTGCACCGGGCAGCGTTCCCAAATAGTGCCAGAAAGGCCGACGTTTAAGCGGGCATAAATCATCTTTAAAATGTCCACTCTATCGTGTGCTGCGGGAGACGCAAAGAATTATTATGGCTCTCAGGTTGTCACGGTCACATATCTGCCATTAGTGGACGGGGTTATCCAAAGCTTGTAATAAATAAATACATGCATTTGTTTTAACTTCGTCTGTTTGTAAAACAGCTAACAGCTTTGAATGTGAAGAAACCGTAGATCATAAATTAAAAGTAGAGAATCTTCCCTCTTGCAAAGCTAATATTTTCTGTGTATATCTGTGCATGATGTTAGAGAAGCAGTTAAACAGGGTTTGCAGTAAATTGAAGAGCCTTCATTAACCTCATTTTCATCCACTGTCCCACTCTGGGACGTGTACTTTCGTATATAATTGACCCCACCCCCCCACCCGCCCCACAAAACAGAAGACCAGTGAGTGCCGTGAGGTGTCTCTGATGCAACATAGGTGCAAGTAAGCTGAATATAGCAGGGGTGCAGTACATTTTGTATCAGTATGTGTGTGCACATGCATTTATTATATGCCAATTCTGAGCCTCTATTCCTCTCTGTGCAGTAGTTATATATTTAGACCGTCATGTAGACTGTGTATGTAGTACCTCTCTCCAGGACCTTCTGAACCTTGATGTGGTTGGCGCAGAAGCCGCTGTAGAGCTTGAAGTGGTCAGCATAGTACAGGAACGAACCCCCAAGAGAAAACAGCAGCTTCTGTAAACAGAGAGGATGTGAAAAAAAAAAAAACCAAAGAGAGACTGAGTGTTGCATACAGACATAGAGAGAGAGAGAATGATGCCACACAATGTCTACAGAGAGAGGATGAAATAGTGTGAACGTGTGAAGTCGTGACCGGACCCCTCTCTCCTCCCTCTCTTGGGAGACTGTTCAAACGCCCCCTCTGTCCTCTCCCTCTCACCTAACCTCTTGAGTACACTAGCTTTCAGCAGCTCACAATCCAACCAGTGAACCGCCGCCTCGATCAATAGACCCCACACCTTGTCATGCCAAGCCTATAAATCAGCCTGCAACGCTCCTGTCACTCTACCTCAATATATATATAAACCTCAAAGATCTCAGAGATCATACACTTCTTTGGATGTTGTTCTATATACTCATCCTCATCATGGAATCTATACTGAATCTTTGGGAATTTAATTAATAATGTGATATTTTAGTATTATGTATCTCACCTTGAACTGCGAGGGGGTCTCCAGGGTGCTGAAGTCAGGCGAGGAGGCGATCCTCTCTTCCAGTGTCTGTAGGAAGACCCTCTGAAAGTCCAACATCTCTGGCAGGCTGCCAAACAGGCTCTCCATCTGAGGAGGAGAACGACGGTGCGGGAAGTTAGTGAAATAATTGATAGAAGGAGGTGAAGAAAAGCAAATTAAAAGCAAAGAAAAGTAATTCAGAATTGTGGGGAGGCGATGGATCAGGATGTATGAGGAAGAAGAGGAACAGAACAGAGGAGTGGGGAGGGGAGGGGAGAAGAGAGAGTGAAGAAGTATGAGACTATGAGGAAAAAAAAAGCCAAGAGAGCTTGTAGTTCATAAGTCAGTCAGTCAGACAGGCACCCTGGAGTGTTGTAAAACCTCCACTCTGATGGCTTCATCTCTGACAAAGGCACTTGGGGACAAGCTATGGCTCCACTAGAAATGCAGCACACACACGTACAACTGTCTTAACATGCTCTTCACCTCACATACCCAGAGTCAACACTTCCCTTCATTAAAAGCCGTTCGAGGGCTAACATGCCCTTGTCCATTTTGTGTCTGGACACGTCCGCTGTCCCATAATGGCCTTTTAATTTGCCCCAGTGCTCAGTGGCCTATCGACTAGTGCGTCTTGGGAGGGACGTCCTATGTTTGAGGTCAAGCCTTGCGCAGAGCTGCACGCAGCGGCTGGAAACGGCGACATTGAGGTGTTAGCATGCTGCAGCTACACTGACACAGGACAATCTAAGGTGTTTTCATTTAATGAAAAAGGTGCAGTGAAATCAGTGGACAGCTATACTGTGGTGTGTGTGTGTGTGTGAGTCTGGGTTGTATGCTTTTGGTGTGTACCTCTGGGGACGCTAGAAGGTCACGAATGCTAATTTGTCCTCCAGGCAGTCTCAGTGGTAATGAGGGAGATACGGCCCAGCAGAGTTCATCTATGTCGCCTCAGGATAATAAACACTCCATGTCCTATTTTGTTTTAAAACCACCCAGGACACCTCACCTATCATTACACTCATTTTTTGTGTATACAAACACACACACACACACACGCGCGCGCACCACCTACCTCGTCCAGCGTGAGGAAGGTTTCATTCTGCAGAGGTTTCAGGTAGATCTCAAACAGACACGCCAGGTCCTACACAGACATAGAAAAGCCAAAAGAGGATCAGTGACGAGCAATCAAACAACAAAAGTAGACATTGTCCCTTAACTTGTCTGTCCTTTAAAACCCCTCCCATCATCAGATCACTCCTTCTTTTTCCTTTTATAATCTTCTACTCCCACAGTTCCTTACCTCATTCCTCCATCTTCCCCCTCTCTCTCACCATCTCCCCACTACTTTAATGTTGCTGTAGCTTGTCTTGGTATCAGTGAGGATATTCTCATTAGGTTGATTTATGAGCTTCTTCCTCCTCCTCCTCCTCGTCCCTTCCTAAAGCGATCTCAGACACTGTAGCACACACTATGATGCACAGATAGGGGTAACTGGCCTGCGACAAATCACACTGGGAAGACAATCTCCTCCCTCAATTATAAATCAGTTGCCGGTTGAAGGTGAGGGTGTGCAGGGGACTTAATGAAATATGAGTTAATGAAGAAGAGGGCAAAAAAATGCCAGCCATGACAAGTGTTGCAGGGACATGAAGATCATGAATGTGGCTCTTAACGGGGAGGAAAAGGCTGTACTGGAAATTATGAGGACAGCAAAATGTTTGGGTAGTAGGAGGAGGGAGAGAAGGAAATGGCATCTTTTCAGCGCTTCTTTTTCATGTCTCATATCTCTCCTGTGCACAATGCGTTACATTAAACGCCCTCAAATTCTATTTTCTTAATCAGCTACTAACGAGTGAGTGATGGGTTTCCACAAAACAGTTATATCTACATCAGAGTTTAGAAGTATTTTAATCAAAATATAATGACAGTTTTTTTGGGCTTGCGAATATTTTATATTAAAGTATTTGCTGCTACACATGTCTGTCATGGTCTGTCTTAAAGTTTAGAATTGGTTTCATAGGATACTGGTACTGGAAAGGAGTTCTCACCTTCACATAGGACTTCTCCGTGTCCACCAGCTCCTGGATGACCTTGCGTAACCTCTCTGTGCCACTCATGTGTTTAGGGCAGGGTCTGAGTAGAGTGGCCTCACCTCTGGGACCCGACCTTAACTCCCCTCCCTGCTTCACCGGTGGTTCCTTGGTGTTGTCCATCAGACCACCAGAGCCTGAGCCCGTCCCCTCCTGAAAGGACTGGTAGAGAGTGCACACTGTGTCCACGCTCTGCAGGGGGTGACAGAGAGAGAGGAGGGTATTTAGGTTAGGCAGCACAGGGATTATGACAACCAGCTGGGTAAAATAAGGATCACACACACACTCATGTATGCACACACAGGCATGTATCTGGATACAAACATATTCTCTAGGATCCGTTAAAATCAATTTTAAAAATGTCAGTCTTTTAACTCCCTCATTTAACCATTCATCGCTAATGACTCCACAGCTGAATAAAATAATGGTGTATATAATTCTGCACTGTTCATGGCCGGTGACTCCCATGGGTATACGAGGAGTGTTATGGAGATTTAGTTATGCACTCTATGCTAATTGGCTTTGCATCAAAGACTTTACGGTGAATCTGAAAGACTAACCAGGATATCCCAGCAGATAGCATTACAGCACATTACATTATTCCTCTAAATCCATAACGGACAGCTATGCAGCTTTGTGACACGTCAATTACAGAGAATTTGACATGCCAGGAGATCCCAAGTGGTTATGTATTAGTTTGCAGTAGTTTGTATTAGTGGGAGTGGAGAAGGGGTTTAGCAGAATCTTATTTTCTAAATTTAGCTGATAATACCTCATGCACATGAGTATGATTTCCTCTAGCCCACTTTGTAATACTTTGATAGGTGGAACCCCATGAAGAACTCGGAGTCACAGCATTTATAGAGGCGTTCAACAGAAACACATTACTTCATATTGGATTGTACTGTCTGGGGTTGGGGAATTAACATCCGCTGTAGGCTCCATACTGGGAAGTCCTGCCTATGGCGGGTAAGTGTTTGTACTCTGTGAGCAACTGCAGCAGAAACTGAACCATTATCAGTCTCTTTGTTCTGTTGCCTGGGACATAAGAAGCAGTGAGGGAAAATCTCTCTTCATTACATAGTGACTGCCGCCATTTTGACATTATACTTATGTGTATATACACTTCATCAAAATACATCCCATTTTCATACCTGCCAAGCTATTCAAGCAAACACTTGATCAACGGCACCAAGCTTTGCAAAGACTGTAGTGCGCACATCATCATTTATGCTGTGATTTCTAATGCTAAAAATTGCATCATAATGACCAGTCGTCCATATTCTAAGTGAATGATACGATGCAGAATTATAATCTGCAGCCAGTCACTGGAATCAGCAGACGCTGATAAGTGCCAGTTATAGCAGGTTTCAATCCGCCGTGCAGCAACACGGCACAGTGGGACGGCCACCATGCCAGGCAAAACAGCTGCTCAGCACTATCCGCCTTCCTGTGTGTGTGCGTGTGAGAGACACGGAGAGAGAGAGAGAGGGAGTGTGTGTGGGTGTGCTGGTGTTTAAAATATCGCATGAGCAAGCATTCAGGTGCAGCTGACTACTAAAGACTGTACAGCAACACATAGATCGATACACCCTTCCTTTAAACACTGCAGACATCGATACACACTCATACACACTTCTCACATGTGTGTATGTGTGTGTGAAAGCTTGTCGGAATCATTCAGCTCAGATGGTAGTGTGAGCTACCACCCATAACTGCCCAACACACACACACCTCACCCACCCCCATCCTTTCCCAGGGAGCCCACAGACAATCAGGGCTTCTATTAATAAGCCTGCGACTCATCAGCTAGCTCATTATAGCATGGTCACTCCAGAGACGGCCCTCCACTGCTACAATATAAAATGTGTGTGTCTGAGAGTTACGGATTGAAAGAGAGAGGCAAGGCAGAAGAGGAAAATACCTCTCCATGTCCTCTATGTATGTCTAGGCTAAGCCTCTTTCAAGCGATCCACCACCCACAGCAGCGCTTCACTCTGGAGCTGTTTGAATGTGGGCTGATAATTATGAGGGGGCTTAATGTCTCCCTTTGCGCTGGTGGAGGAACCAGTGTTCTGATTGGAGAGCTCAAAACACATAAATGTACTGCAAAATAACTGTACATGTAAACACACAGTAAGCCATATGCCTACATCTCTATGAAGCTGTCCTAATGCTGCAGCATGCTAACATATACACAGTGACAATGCTGTTTACCATTCTCACCATTTTAGTGTGGTGCACATTTCACAATTAGCACAGCTGAGGCTGATGGAAATGTCATTCATCAGGTCACAACTCATTGAACACATTTTTGATCTGATGATGACACTTTATTAAATAATTAATAATAGATTAATGTATCCCCTGGAGAATATGGATGTCTGGACAATCCATTTAACAGTTGTTTACAACTACAAACATCAACCTCATGGTGGCGCCGGCAGAAAAGTCAAAGGTTGCCAAAACCCTTCTTTGTCTCAGCACCATGAATGTCTCTATAGCAGTCAATCCATACAGCAGATGATCATTTTCTAGACCATTATAAAATCTCTATGTAAACTATAGAGCCACACCACTAACATTTTAAAAAGAGGGGCAAATTATCCTCATAACAGTGCAACTTTCTCTGGTTGGTATATATTTGTCTGCAGTGAACTACATCAGGATCTGAGTTGATGGGAAACCTTTTCTCCAGCATGCATTCTGTTTTTTTGCATATAAACACTCCTCTTGCTATATAAATACTTCTCCTCAAGCAGAAGGAATCCATAAAAATCTTAGCATATCATCCATGTAACCACAGTGACTGACACAGTATTTCATTAAAGTAAAAAAAAAAAATCTGTTTCAGACAACGATGGTGCCACACACAACACCAGTCTGACTTTATTCACTGATACACACTCTGAGAAAACTACTCCATATTGCACCAGACGGGCTGACAGAAAGAGATTGCCTGAAGGAAACACAGAGGTTGAAGGATATCACAGCAACATATTCATCAAATAGCCCAGTGGTTGCCCCAGACAGGGGAGAGCAGCATTGTGGAGACAGATAACAGTCATATCTGCCGTTTATTTCAGCTACAGGCGCCCAGAGGAAAAGGGAGGCCTGCTCGGGTCTAGAAACATGTGTGTGTGTGTGTGTGTGCCCGGTAGCACGCTGTAGCTCAAGAGCCGAGTTAATTCTCACATGCACACTGTAGAAGGATATGGGCTCATGTTCACAAATTAGATGATGGATGAGCCTCAGAGCTGGGGAAAAAATGAGTAATTTGCTTGATGGGAAGCTTGGGCACAGGGAACCACACACTTTCACCTTCCATACAGCTAACATGACGAGAAGAGGTGGACAGTAAGGCAGAGATGGGGAGAGAGGGTGGGGGCGGGGGTCCCACACACCGCCATGACTCAGGAATGACTGCCTCACAACAATCCCACCAACACAGCCTGACAGCTCGCCCAAATAAACAATTAAGAGCGGAGGACAGCAGCCAGCAGAGGCGAGTGAAAAGCCTGGGAGCGCCAGAAAAGAAGAGTGAATCAGACAGCACTGCTGTGAATTCAGGTTTTCTCACTGACAGCTGTCAGCTCCGGATCATGTTTCTAGCTGTTCATGCCCTTTAGTCAATTTAGAAAAGAGTTCTTTGTTGAACTTTGCAAAAAAAAAAATGAAATGAGAGGCTGATGAATCATTTTGTCTCTGTCTACTTTGGTTCCTTCTGACGGTGTCTTTTCGTTTTCAGTCACCTGACACACATATGTTCATAATGTCTAGTAGTTAGATCCCTCACATTTGAAAGGGTTTGGGTTTCGTTCCAAAAAGCTATATTCTTCATGTCAAGTAGAAACACTTGATTTTATACATCCACTCACATTTTCATTCCAAACTGACCAAAAAGAAAATCCCCATGACACAAATGAAGCCAAAACTACACACAGCCTTCTCGTCACTTTAAAATTAAACCACATCTAGTGAATCCAGGAAGCGCTTTATTGAACCTACTCACTATCAGAAGCTGTCTGGGAACGCTAATAACTTTCTATCATCTCTCCTGATGAGGCCCCTTCAAAAACTGCAGTCAAACATTGCAACATAAACACCTCTAAAAACCTCTCCCCATCCTCTGCTCACCATGAAGAGCAGTCTGTAGAGAAGCCTCCATGCTGCTGTAGCTTGCCGCTGGGTTCTTCGGGCCAGTGAGCATCCCTTCCTACGCAGCCTGCCTCCCCTGGATGCTGGCATGGCGGCTCCAGAAACAGCGTGTACAGTCGGAGAAAATAGTTTTGAAAAAAACTGAAAATCTGGCCCGACCACCTTGGAGAATTGTGTCTTCTTGCTGCGTGCGCCTCTGATTTTCATCTGATGTTCAGTCAATATCCTCTTCAACTTTTCTCACCCTCCTCCACCTCCTTCTTCTTTCCTGCTTTTTCATTAATGTCTGCTGCCCATCTCTCTGTTGGGCCCGGGTCTAAGGCCTCAGTCTTGATTACACCTCTGCCTCTGGTGCAGGTTTTGATGGAGTTCGGGCCATTGATCCTGCGTCCAGCCGTTCTGTGAGCGTAGGCAGAGAAAAAGTGCTTGCTGCCCGCTTGTTTTGCATATCAATCAGGAGTGGACGGCCTGGCCACTTGACTTGTGCAAACAGAGGGGAATTCTTCCCCTGGCAACTTTGTCTCTCTCTTACCGTCTGTCTCTTTGCATCAGCACTGGACTTCCTACATCTCTACCTTCACACCCCATCATCCATCTTACTTCCCTCTGTCCATTTGCCTCCCCATCCCTCCTTGCTCTTCCTCTGGTTCTTCCCTTCGCTTTTGGCTCCATGTGACCTCAGTGTAATTTCCAGAGAGCTGAATGGAGAGGCCGGGGGTTGTATCAGTGTCCAGTCTCTCAATAGCAGCAGTACAATGTAGACTGTTCTGGCTTGTTACCTCCACACACAGAAGAATGGCTGACTCAAAAAATGGGAGGCTCTGATCTGGTGGGGGGTGACAGGGCAGGAATGGTAACTATGCCTCGCACAAGAATAAAACGTGACACGTATCACTAATTGCATGGAGTAAATAACAGAAAAATATTATATCCATGGAAACCGGTTAACCAAATTGACTTTAATACAACCATATTTTAAGCGCACATTACTTATGTGGGTAGCCAATTAATGGAACTGACTCAATGTCAAAGTGTATGATGTCAGTAATGACATGCAACAAAGATCACCAGCCTGATGGGAACCAGGGATGTTGTTGTTCATGGTCAGGGAAAGCTTTAAGACAGCTGAAACGGTTTTATGTATCATAAGAAGGTATGATGCAATTGTCCTGCTGGTATCGAGAGCAACCACACCTTTGAAATAACTGTGACATAAAAGTCTGGATGACGTAGTGAGAGTCACATCAAAAATGAAAAGGCCAGGAGCTGAGTCTCTTCTTAAAAAGGTATTTGTTGCACTTGGTTGTACACGCAAAAAGTGATCAGTTAGGAGTTAGGAAGGTAACTTTAGATACTGAAAGACAACAAGCACTTCATGTGAAGCATATTGAGGCCTTACCAAACAGAGTTTTAGGCCGTGTTTTGTTTTTAGCACAATAGTTAAGAACTTGCTCAAGTTCATAAAGAATGCTACCAAATATTCAATCTTATTTGTTTTATATTCTAATACTTAATTTTTCCGAGTGTTGGGTGTAAACAAAAACAAAAGCAGCTCAGTTCTGTCAGTCTGGGAGGTTGCAAGATAAACACTTATCACTGTCTCCATCTCCCTTTAACGCTCCGATGGAGTCATTATGTACAGAGCTCAGTCTGCTTTGCAGATGAAACACTGCTCGAATCAAAAGAGAAGCTTTTGCGGTTCACCAGTATAGATGCCTCATCTTAGCTGAAATAAACAAACAACTGTGGGGAGCAAGAGGGATAAAGAAAATGCGATGAAATACAGGCGTGCCCCCGGGGCTGGCTTTACCCATCCCTCACAGGAAACAGCCTTGTCTTGACACTATGAGAGAGAGTGAGACGGAGCGAGGTGGCCCGGCGGTTGGTCAGTGATTCATTTGCCATGTTAGTGGGCTGCAGTGCCACAATGCCATCGTCTTTTCAAAGCTCAATAAAAGAAGACGCACGCTCATAAATCACACAGAGTGGAGGGGAGGAGAGAGGAAGATGAGAGGGAGGGCCGGTTCCGCTTCGCTCCAGCCCATTTACGTCTTTTATTATTCATCCTAAACAAATATTATTCCGCCAAGTCTCGGAGGACTTTGGTGAGAAGAGTGTGTTTTAATAATGAAGCCAGCTTCAGATTAAAGCACCCACTCTACTGAGTCCCCTAGGCTTTTCAAATCCACTCCGCTGCATGACTGCCAGTACAAAGCCGAAGTAATGCTAGCACTATACGCTATTCTTACTCCACCAAGATGTCCAAAAGTGAAATGAAACATTAAGTGGAAATGCTTGTTGCCAACATTAAGCATAGCTTGATGGAATACAAGTCTATGTAAGAACTAATGGGAAAAACCTCTGAGTCTCCTGTTCCCCTTCCTGACCTGGAAAACAGTCAATCTGGGTGATTCAGAAGCAAGGGGAGCACCCTGAACTGTCCACACCATACAACTGCCAAAGACGACATGTTATTAACAGATAATAGACCCACCGAGCACACAAGGTGACCGTTTCAGAGTCAATATATGCCCATAAGGACACTAACTGCTAGACAGACCGATACAGTTAATTCTAATAAAGCTCATGCTGCTAAGATAATTTCAAGGACAGCAGTAAAGGCAAAAGTTAACACCGTGACCTTTTGACCTGCCTTCACTATAAACCTTACAAGAGGACAGTCTACATATAATACTCTAAAGAAATGATGGAATACACAAGACTAATCTAAAAAGCTAATATAATGCTAATAAAAAGGCCTATAAATTCTCAGACTATAAAACTAGACTTTGTGAAGATATTTTTTTTACAGAGGGTTGTAGGAGTTGTGCAAAAGTTTGCAGCTCAAGCGTGAAGGTGTATAGTATCATCCAGCTCAGTTAAAAGCTCCTACAGTTGATAGTTACCGGTTGTTTCTTCCCTTTGCCATCTCTCTGGCAGGACAGGCAGTCAGCCATGTCCTGAGACAAACAGGCCAGCTTGTCTTTAAGGAGCCGTCCGAGGCTGAGCAGCGCAGAGCCCAGGAACAGGTCCTTCTCCTCTGCCTCACTGCCGGACGGCCAGAACCAGCACATGGAGAGCAGCGAGCACAGAGCCTGGGCCGGCGACCGGTCCTGCATAAAGAGCTCGACTAAAGTGGTGAGGCAGAGGCACGGATGAGGATCGTCATCGCTGGCCGTCGGGGTTACAGCTGGTTCAGCTACAGCCATGGCCGTACTGGGAACCCCCTGTGTGATCATTCCAGCCAAATCTGGGTCATGGTGGATCCAGGTCCCTGCTGTTCCCTCCGTTGCCCCTTTCTTTGACGTTTCCTCCAACCTTGTCTTCCCAACTTGTTTATAGTGGGGCGGACTGACATGAGCAGGCTAGCATTAACTAGCATTAACTGAGAGCATTAAGCCCAGATTATTAGCCTGCTCACGGCCAGATGGCGACTGGTGGGCTAAATCATAACACACCTCCCCACATTACCCCCCCTCGCCCACTCAACTCCCATTTTACAGACAGACGCACACATACAACACGGGTAAAGAAAATTCTTTAAAGTTTGGCGATAGGATGGTTGTAGAAGATGATACAGCCCAATATCTGTATCTTTTTGAAGTCTAAGAACCATAAGAGGAGAGAACTTAAGCTGAATAATTTAACTTTTTCTTAGTCACATTTTTTAAGTGTTAAAATACCTCGCAGACTCTCCAGTCCACTGAGACACATAAAAAAAGACAGATTTAGACTAGAAATAAATAGGAGGACATCTACTAAATGTATAGAAATCAGCTTCTCATGAAGATGCACAGTAACTATTTATATTGAGGGCCAGACAGACTCCAGTCACACTCCATTTAAATGCTCTTACTGGAATGTCTGGTCCGGACAAAGAGGCTTAATATGTCTGTCTACTGTTTAACCTTTGGTTTAATACAACACATGCCTGGCTACTATGCATTGTGTCAAACATAGGATGGCTACTGGCTACAGAATGAAAAGAGATTCACGCTGTTTACAATATAATAGAATTCAACATTAAAGCAAACATCAGTCATAATAGATCAGATGCAATAAATAACAGTATTATGTCACAAACATGAAATACTAGATATATAAAAGTGGGGTTGTTCATTAACTAGTGCAGATTAGTAGAGGCATAAACAAAAATGAATACTACAATTATGATCTCGCCGATACGTGTCCTTACGACTGCATCACCGCAGTGAAAAACCGGGTCAAATCAATTCAATTGGAGTTGCCTTGTGGCATTTATCCAGGACCGATCCAATTGACTTCTGCAATCGATTGGTTAAGCTCATCATAGCAGCACGACATTGCATTAAACCAATTGCTATGGCACTTACGCTATAGCCAAATGTATCATTAAGTAACTCCTAGGCGCAGGAATTACAATCAGGATCCCAATGGTAAACAACACTGTTAACCCTGCCTAGTAAGCTCTGCACCTCAAACACACACACACACACACACAGGCAAACACACACACACATAGGCAAACACACACAGATCTCTCTTGTGTAATAAGCGCAAATTGGAATGCAATGGACCAATTAATCAAAGGTAGCCAGTCTAGTGAGGCAGCCGATTACAAGATGTGACGAGTAGCTTGAAATTGGTCCTTCCCTTCCATCCATCTCTATTGACTTTCAGAACGGCGTGCGCACGCATGTGTGCACCTATATGCTGATACATGGCTGATTTTCTACCCGGTGACTGGATTTCTTTCTCTCCGCCCCAGAGAACAAACTGATGGCTGTGCAGTGATTAAATTCTGCTCTTTGTAACAGCAAAAATCTGATTTACCAGCCTCAATATTTCACCTTGTGGTTTTTTTTTTTTATTGCCTTCACAGTGGCTGGCTCTTCCTGATGCAGGCAGAGAGCTCCTTTTATGTCTCAAATGTGAAAGTGTGCAGTGACATAAGAACCTAAACCTCCCTTCCCACCCACCCACCCACACACACACACACACCTACAGTATCTTCCTTTCTTCCATTCAGTAAAAGACAAAGGGCAGGGAGCTGAGCATCAGCAGCAGTGGTGCAGTGCAGATCCCAGCGCAGTGGGACTGACTCATGCCGCCGCGCAAACAAAAAGACAGAAGAACAGAGTGAGAATAGAGAGAGAGGAGAGAAGAAGAGGGCAAGTTGTCCTCTCTAATCCACCTCCTGGCTGACCTCGGGTCAAATACTGCACGGCATGCTCTGACACAGGCGATTAGAATAAAGCCACAGCAATTAACAATGTTTTCTGGATATTTGGCCTGGATTTACTACCAGTGAAACATTAATGAAATGAGCCCATATTACATAATGAGCAGGTTGGTAAAATGTGCCAATCATGTATTCCCAATGTTTATGACAACACTACACTGCTATTAAAAAGGACATTAAATATGAGCTGCATTAATGAAATCACACACATACACTCTCAGGTTTCCAGTCACATCAACATCATTAACACGTGGCTTTTTTGTAATTGACCGTGCACACTTATTATTGCTGCCAATAAACACCGGCACACAGATTCTCCCCCATGTTACATTACCACATCGCTGGGGCGTAATTCCCAACGAGACAGGCTCATTCTCAATTTAATGACTTCAATAAAGATGGTTTACATATCAAAAACCTGACCAGATATTCAACACAAACAGGCATGTAATCTGCCATAATTCATGAGGGACAAACTATTTGGCATGTTTATAGAAAAAATATTCTTTTAAACTGGTTGGAGAGGGAATTCAGGGGTTGTTTTAATTGCAGGTTATTGTTATTGTGTTTACAACCAAAGCTACGACTCCCAAAAACTATTAAAATAATGATAGATGTTGACGTTTGAGTGAAGGTAATGATAACAGAAGCATATTAGACAACTTTATTGGATTTGGTTTTGCACCTAGAGATGTATGTCTGTGTGTAAATGTATACTTGTATATGGGAATGTGTGGGAGAGTGTGTGTGTGTGTGTGTGTGTGTATGTTGGGGGCAGCCTTTTCTCTCGGTCTGCTTATGACAGTAATAAGCTGTGTTTATACCGGTGGCTATGATGGAGTATCGTAATTATGGTAATGCTGAGAATTGGAGCCAGTGCGGCTTCTGACAGCCCCACAGCTGCTGTTGTGAGTGGGCACGAACACGCACGCACGCACGCACCGCGCACACACAGAATTAAAGAGAGGTACAGTATGTGGACATTTCCAAGACAATAGAAATACTTTCTTTCCAGCACAAACACACACACACTCTAGCTCCTCCTACCTTGCTGTGTTGAACGATCCTGTGTGCGCAGTGGGAGTGACCATTCTCCAGTCCTACACACAGGGACTCACTATCAGCCGCTGCAGCAAACACATCTGGTGAGACAGAGACAGAGAGAGAGAGAGGAGGAAAGTTTTATCTCACACTCATACCACTCATCACTGCATCTGCACAATAGCGGTTTCTAGTTAAGCACATCGTTCTACAGACCACTAAACACAAACAATGCTGGCTAGTTAGTCTAAATCCATCATGGGCGCCTGCCAGTCGCACAGAATTTAAATATATCTTCAATCTGAAAATGGCAATGGTATTCAGACGTCTCAAAAAAAAAAAAAACACCCAAAACACTTGGCAATCCTAATTAAAGACTCTTATCTCTGTCTTTGTTTGCCTGGAGGGAGTTCACTGCCGTTTTTCCTTAAAAAAAAAAACAACCTTTTAATAAAATATACATTTGCATATGAACTGTCCTGAAAGAATGATATTATCATAACTGTTTTGAAAACATTTTTTTCTGGTTTTCCAAGGTCTAGAGGACAAACCCTCTAGCAGTTGGCACATGAAAAGACTTTATTCCTGATAGTAGCCCGGGAGGCAGGCCAACACTGACAATAACTGGAAAACTTCTGGACCTCCCGTGGAGCTGAACTTCTCCTTTCTGAGCTGGCCTTCATTTGACAACCAAATGTCTGACTGCTAGATCAGAGTTACTAAAGATATCTTGCCATCTGATATCAATTCTCTTGTCTTATGCATTTCTATTGGTGCTGAATGAATCATGATGACAGACAGCTTAATGAAATTATTTGTGTAATTTATGTCATTACGTTAATTCCCCCCACTGTCTGCATTTACCTCCGTGCCTCCTCATCAGCCTGCCTGGGATCACACGCCCTCTAGAGACGGTGAAGAAAATTGCAGAGCACTTTGATCACACCACTTTTTGTTATGAGGTCTTCAAACCATTAATCCCTCTGTGTTTAATTATGGCTGGGGAAACATTATACTAATGATTTACTATCAACACAATGATTTTTTTTTAAATGCACAAAAGCTAATTTTGTTGGTTCAATGGTGCGGAGTACAGGTTCCCCACAACATCCTGTGTTATGTCTGCTTTTTTTGCAAGTATTACTCTTCCCCAATTTATACAACTTCATGAAACGTATTCATTATTAAAGTGAAACACAGCAAAAGACAGACTTTTACTTTTAGGACTTTTACTTTCAACTTGTGTGTCTGATCCCACAGAAAATAAACTGTCAACTATTTTAAAATTATTAATTTATCATTGCATTCAATTTTCAAGCAAATATGCCACATGTTCACAAGGTCCAGCTTCACAAATATGGCTATTTGGCTTTTCTTTGTCACAGTATGATAGCAAGCTGAATATTTTTAAGAACGGATTTGTAGTGGCACATTTCTTTCAGTGAAAATAATCAGCAGATTAACCATTAACAAAAGCAGTTGTGTCCATAAGTCCTGTTATGTCATAAAAAAAACCATACATTTCTTACAAAAAAAAACAACCCATAACTGTTCCAAATCTTGAACTTCAAACCTGCTTCACACATCAGTGTTCTTTGGTTACATATCCCTTACCTTTAGGACAAGCAAACTATGTCTTTATCAGATGGGTATCAGCTGTGTTTGTCCGGAGACACAGATGACCTCACGGTTCAGCTCTGACACTTCACATCCACAGTTGAATTAAACTGAGTTGACAGGATGCTATACATCCACAGCGATAATGAGCCCTTTGTGGCCAAAAAACCCTCCTGGCATTTCCTCTCCCCCAGGAAACACAGAGTCAAAACTTTCTGCCGCTTTTTAAAAAAAGACTGACAGTGAAGATAGAATGAGTTTCTTATGAGGAAGTAAAGCTCTGAACTCTTAACTGGAAGGGAAGTGTGGCAGCAGTTTTGTGGCTTAGGTGACAAAACTACCTACTCTCTTAGCAAACACTATTAATGTGAGAAACAGACCACAGAGCTTTGGATTTACATAAATGCCATTTTCCTTACAGAAAAAACATATTAAAATGACAAAGCCCCTGTCATATAACAGATTACAAGACAAACAAAAAGATGCAACAGACATACAGAAGAAAGACTGAGCTTTAACTTTAAGCAGACCGACGTTGACTAGAAAGAAGCATAGAAGCATTGCCCTGAAACAGAAACAGCAGCTAAAATATACACACAAACACAAACACACACACACACGGTGTGAAGATAAACAGAATCTAAAGGGTATCAATATCTAATTCACTTTCAATTTCAGTGAACATATATAGCCTCTTAGTTCAAATACAGTCTCAGTAATGATTCAATCTATTTTATGTTGTTGTGAGTTCATACGAATCTAAGCACCTGAGGAGGACTTGGCTCGGTGCTTGTGTTTGGGAGGGGGGCCTGGGTGGTTGGAGGCCACGTTCAGAGGCAGTGGTCCGTCCCGCCTCAGGCTCAGATGGAGGGTTTGTTCAGCAAACAGCGTCTGGATCAGCGCCAGGTCCAGCCCCGACACAGAGCGGCCGTTTAGCACTAGGATCTCATTGCCTGGACGCAAACCTGGGAACACACACACAAAAATATGTTTCAGAGAAAAGGTAGTAAGATGCCTTATATATCACACACACAATTTCAGGATTATCTGTGTCAATCTCAGGCATGTTGGCACCTTCATTGAAGGCCAGTCCATCGGGGAGCACCTCACTGACGAAGATCCTGCTGTTCTTTTGACTGTCTATATGTCCTGTTATTGCAAAACCTGGTGAGAGGAAGAGAAAGAGAGAGACAGCAAGATTAAATGAAGGATCATGAGAGGTATACACATTTACAGCCACAAAATCCGGATCCGACTTACCGAAATCTCCGGTGCCGCTCGGCCTGCTCATGTGCAGCGTAAACACATTAACTGGGACTACCTCCAGCTGATCGTTGACCTACAGGGTGACATTAAACAAATCAATACACGAGAAATAAAAGAGCAGATAATGAAGAGCCCTCTGTGTCCGCGTGTGATTGTTTGTCCTCCTCACCACATCTTGGAGGAGCTCGCTGGGAGCCACGTGTCGAACCTCCACGTCCGCTCCCACTCGCCTGTGCAGTCGGAGGTAGTGCAAGCCCGGGTCCAGCTGTTTCACCTGTTTACACAAGAGTCCCTAATGTTCACCAGCCCGTATGCACACAATCATCTGACATATTTTATGCACCGATGCTTATTCTGACAGCTGCTGTATGGCAGAAACGTGAATTATTCACCGACTTTACACTCAGTGATGAGAAATTTTGTGGCAAACAAAATAGCTTCGCCCAGGGGATTATAGTGTGTGTGTGTGTGTGTTGTGTGTCTACATCTATCTGCAGTCATTCTTAGGGGACAGTGTGAACTCACAGGATGAATAGGGGTGTTATTTCAAGCCCTTGGGAGCATAACACAATGAGATCTGCTGCAACAGATGCTCAAACAAAAAACATTTTTCAATAATACTATATCCGATGTAGCTGATTATTTTTAGGGCTGCAACTTTCTATTTACATGTGATCACTAACTAAATTAGAAAGGTATGATTATGTACACAGACTAGACAGTGAAATCCACTGTCCATTGTTTTTATGCTACAACTGTCATGAATATTGTTCTCTTATTATAGTGTCATGTCATTATTTCTCTGCAACTGGCCACTAAACCAACCTTGCAGGCTGCAGAAAGAAGGTCAGCGGCTGTCTGGTCTCTTCTGACGGGAACTTGGACTGTCAGGCTGTCTGGCATGTAGACACACGCCAGCACGTCTGCAGCCCCACCAATGCTGTCCCACACACCGCCCTCAGGGGGCGACATGGAGTAGATGCTGGTCAGCACATCCAGCCTCTGTCGAAGAAGAGGAGGAGAAGTAGAGAAAGAAAGATAACAGAGAGGTGGGAGAGCAGCATGAGATGTAGGAGAGAGTAAAAGGAAAAGGGGGGAAGGAAGTAAACACAGCAAGGGTGAGAGAGAGCAGTAGACTAAGTAAAAGCACACAAATCAATACAGTTCCATTAGTCTGAATGCTTGGCTGAGGATCAAACAGTGGAGCAAAGATGCCATACAATTAGCCTTTCAGAAATTCATTTGACAATGCAGACGGCAGTTGCTTCACATAATGGTCATCATAATGACCGTGTACACAAGAGGCATAGAAGGGTCGACTGGCAGGACTAGATGATATCCGTGTGCGCAGTTCTCCAGAACTTCGGTTTGAAAAGCCACAGGAGTCATTTTAAAGCGATATAAAGACACAGTTTATTTTTCAAAAATCAGTCAAAGTTTCACATCACATAATTATTTGTCGGGGACATTAACAGTGAGGTTTGAGCTGGGTATTGAGGTCGGAGGGTTAGCCCACCACCCGGGCCTCACAAACAGCCATTTGGGGGTTTTGGTTGCGACTTTGTGTCTCTGGAGGGAAAAGCGCCACTGTTGCGTTGTGGGGCTGTGGGAGACGCCAAAGTGCAGCCCAAGACCACAATTATCAAGACTCTAGATCTTGAGGAAACACTCAATCACACCAAATATACTGAAACCTCATGGGCTGAAGGAGTTAGTGATTCAGCACTTCTGACAAAGACAATATGACTTCCCAGTTAAACTGAGACACGGGACCGAGAGAGATAATTGCCTCTGTGAATAAGTCTGGGTACATAGCAAGTTTTTTAAATACATTACGGGTTCATAAAAATGGAGTGGGGTGTGTGGCTTTCTGTTTGATGTGTGTGTGTGTGTGTGTGTGTGTGTGTGTGTGAGCTTTTTTCTGTTTCAGATGCTGGCTGCATGCCGTTGATGCATCACCTCAAGAGGAAAAAGACCTTTTTCCTGCCAGACAGAAAGCCTAAAGGGACCAGCTTAAGTCTCTGATTCAGAGCACCACTTTGCGCCACACACACACAAATAGCGCTCTACCTGGTGTGGCTCATATAAAACACAAGCACTCAGGCAAACATTAGCCCAATTTTCCATCTAAGTGTCCCCTTGACTAATCTACGTCTGGAATCAGAGCCAAAATAAAGGCCACCAATGTTCTTAACAAAATGTTTCCGTAACCTGTAGGGATGGAGAAACACAAGGTGCTGCTTCAACACCCACCTTTACCCCACCCATTTTGGGATGTGAGGTCATGTTTACAAAGTGAGGATGAAAAAGCGAGCAGTCATGGCAACTGGTTGCATAACCGCCACCGTTTGTGTCCTGGTAACATGGCGTGACCGGAAAACTAAGATTTGGTTGCCTGCACTGACCTGACCAACCGCTGACTAACACTGTACACTCATTCATGGTCAGAGAGGGTTGTGACGGACCGACGGTTGTCCGGTCAACGTTCCACCAACGACTGCCAAGAGTGTGTCCCAGGCACGCGATGGACTTCAACAAGTGTGGCGACAGTGTTTTTTCGCTATTTATGATTGCATCCAGTCGAATAATTCAAACCAATAACTTCACTCTTTCCTCTCGAGTGTGGAAATTATTTCCAAGCTTGCCGTCTTCCACCCTGGAGCTTCTAAACATGGACTGTGAAGTAACCTCTGCACAAATACACCCTTTCTGTTCCACTTAGCAACTGAGTAACAAAAATATTACAGTCCTGCCTTAAATAGATAGACTGACCACGAAGAAGAAACAGAAGAGGAGCTGTGGACAATTTCAGTCCATTTTCCCCCATTACATCTATTAAAAGAATATGTCCAAGTTCTTCTTTCCACCATGGTGACACACACAAGGTGATAATAATTACTGCCTATGCTGGCTCTAGTGCCTGTGACTCAGCCATGATTTAAAAATTTGAGGCAGAGGTGTGTAGCGGAGTGTGGTGAGACGTGGTGACACAGAAACAGGGTATCTTGTCTGTATGTCACGGATCAGTTGGATGATCACCAGCCAGCAAAGGTTTAAAAAGAAAAAAGTTGGTGGACAGAAAACATTTGTTTCAGATGGTATTTTAATTCTCCCAAAAGAAGGAGAACAAGAAAGGAGCTGTTACCATATTTCAAGAACCCTTCCTAAAAATAACAGGCAGCATTTTTATACATCTCTAATATTTCATGTGTGAGAAGGCAGAAGTAAGTTAGAAAATCATTGTTTAGTGCAAGTGTTGAAAGCCAAGCACTCGTATCATTTCTCTAGATGTTCACTCTGCTGACAGCAGGGGTGGCTGCATGGAGGCTTTGAAGAGCAAAACTATGCCAATCAATGTGAACTCAGTTTTAACCTCTATGGAAGCCGAGGAAGTTGGTATACTGACAGCTTGAGCCCATATAGATATTGTGCTTTTTCAACCGTCACAACAACCTATGACTCGACTGTGTCGACATAACCTCAGTCTGTTACAGCTGCTAGGTAGAAATCGTGTAGAAAGGATACTAATCAGATGAACAAAGCACTTCGGCACAAATACACATTCAAATACACCCTTCACTTGACTTGACTTCAACGGATTAGTAGAAGATGATGGCTTAATAGAGGGATTCCAGGGATTTGTGACCCAAGTAGGACAACAGACGCAAAGAAAAAGAACCGTATGTGCCGACAGAAATCAATACGACTGTGCTATCCTTTTCTCTCTTTCCCTTCTTCACCAGCCTGAAAAAGTTTTAACCCACACATCACAACAGATTCTTTTGACTTTTTCCACATTCACGTCCAAATCCAGGAAATATCGAAACAGTCTACTAAGGGGAAGTCGCCGCATTTAAAGCGACATTAAAGCGTCGGCCTAATGAATGAAGGCCATTATTGTTTCCTCAAATAACATCCTGTTCTGAATCCATTTTAGGCACTTAATGAGGGCAGCTTCAACACTCGCCACATTCACCATAGACTTGTATTATGAATCACTGCATCCTGTGGAACATTGACCATCATAACATCTTCTAAAAAGTGTCCATTATACTCATCTGTCAGCACCAAACTTCATCTGTTCATCCAGGAAAACGCTGATAAGGTTTTATTTAAAGGAAAAAAAACATATATTGTAGAATTATGGCAGGGGCACATTACTTTATGGACACTTTGGGGATACATATGATCAACTTTAAGTAAAGTCTTTTTCTTAGTCTCTTAAAGGCTAAATACTGCACTTTGTTCACCAGGTAACTTTTTCAATCTGCTGTTTGCTGCTGGCAGGTAGTGAGATTTTTGCTGCCTAAAACAACACTACGCGAGTGGTGAGATTGAATGTCACTTTAACAGAGAAAAACTGACCATGAGGACAGAAGAGATACAGAAGCTTTTGAGGATTTGAGCTGAATCTCACATTTTACATTTCCTTGATGCAGGCATGTAACTACCCTATCACCTGCAAATGCTGCAGTCCCACCATCTGGCTGCTCAGATGGCCACAATTCACACTTCTCCATAGTTCAACACCTTCACCATACACACACGCTGAAAGTGTGTGCTTCTGGTCAACACTTGAACTTCAACACCGTCCATCAACTCAATTATACCGTGAATTAGACACCGTCCACACCAGAGTTTAACGCTGTTCTACTGCTGTAAAAAAAAAAACCAACTCTGCTGTCTATTTATTTTCCAGACACCTGCACATCAACATGAAAAGAATCTCTGCTTTGAACCCGGACAGGTAATACACAGAAGCAGACACACATACACACCATGTCAAAGATATCTTCACACAGCACAATATCAAAGCCATGAAAGACAGCAGAGGTCAAAGCAACAGAGGACTTGTTTCTTCACACTGAAACTGATCAGTCGGCACATTAAACAGTACCGCAGGATGGATATGACAGATGGCAGTGGGATTAAAAAAAAAAAAAAAAAAGATATATCAAAAAGACCCACAAACTGTTATTTTGCGTCCATGACTCACCTCGGTGCTCCTGGGAGGTAGGACATACGTTTGACCTCCAGCGTCGCTCTCAAAGATCTGGAATCAAGAGACGAGCCGTTAGACGTTACAGACAGCGGGGCACCACGCTGATTGACTCATAAGCGATTAAGCGCCCAGCCACTTCAGCAACACAATATTAGACACACACGGTGTGGTTATGTAGTTAATTAAAAACTACACATGGTGAGTACAACACTTTGATACCGCTTCAAAACGGGGTCTCTAAGTCTTTGAAGGCGCAATGGTGGAAATATGCTGTGTGTGTGTGTGTGTGTGTGTGAGTGGGGGGGTGTCAAAATCTCTTGCTTCGTGATCCATTTTATATTCTTCAGTCTCTCTCAGCTTGTGATTGTAAGTCGTGTTGTGTCAGGCTGAGCTGGAAGTTGACTCAAAGGGTTCTTTAATAAAACAGTTACACAGCACAGAGATATCTGTAATGAGAGGGTGTGACACCAGGCGCAGTTAACTGTTTTTTTCTGAGATACTTTGTGACAGAAAAAAAAAAAAACTTCTCAAAATGGATCTGACACAAGCTCAAACGTGCTTGTATTTTGCAATGAAATGAACTGAATTGAAGATAAATGTCTTGCCAAATTCTGAAAATATGCACATTTGCAGTTTAAAATTGAAGAGGGAGGAGGTTGAGACGAGCTACGCATGAGGTCATCATAATTCATCATAATCCCTTTCATAAAAATATGCTTGACAAAATCTGACTACTTTTCTCCCAAAATAAAATAAAAAATCCTTTACAATAATAAAAACTCTCAGGCTGCTGAGAATCCTCATCTGACCTCCGATCAGCAGGCTACAGTAACTCTCCCTCCCCAACACAAGTACATCTATAAAGAAGCTGTAAACAGTTCTGCTGTGCCATAAACTGGCTAATTTTAGAAAGCTTTACCAACTCTCCCACAAATCCTTGGACCTTTCTGGCCTACTTCCCACAGCCGACTGCCGGCCAGCTCCTTACTGTATACATAGCTCTGCTAAGACGGATGAGAGATGAGAAAACGAGGCAGAAGGAGACGGGGAGAGAGCATTACTTTGGGGCAAGGTTGTCGAGAGCAGGGGTAAATGGGATTTAGGCTTAGTCAACACAGATGAGTCAGTATGGAAACTGTGGGAGAAGGACCGCCGGGTAACTCTCTGATGTTTATGCCCTGAGAAACACTGGGTTTAGGAGAGAGGACGGAAAAAAGAAAGACAAATGGTGAGTGAAATTGGGGGAGAGAGAGTGAGATAAAACTCAGGTTTAAGAGATTAAATCATCAGAAAGGAGGGAGAAGCAAAAAAAAAAAAAAAAAAAGTTTGTTTGATTTGGTAGGAAGGAGATAAAGAGAAAACAAGGGCAAGGAAAGTGGGTACAGAAAGAAGATATCTCACAAATCTTGGAGATAGTACAGTCTGAGAAACCTGAGAAGGTAACAACAGATTAAGTGTGTGGAGGAGAGTTTGGCGCCTCAGATGGCCTCGTTGTCCCAATCCTTCTCCAGCAAACACGCGTCTCTTCAATACCACACGAGAGAACCGCCGGGATGATGTCAACCACGAGTACGTTTCACACAGAAGTCACAAACAGTAACAGAAAACCAAAACTAACACTACAATGATCTTTTGCTCTTTTTAAAAAAAAAAAAGAAAAGCAACACAAAAACAGCAGATGTCCAGGAAAACCCAGCACTGTGAATATCCCTTGAAGCACCGACATATGCACAACATCAACTGTTCCTTAGTAGCCTCTATGCGAAAAAAAACAACGAAAAAAAAAGAAAAGCACTAAACTGGCTGTGAGAGAGGAGAACCTGGAGAAAAAAAAAATAAAGGGAGGCTGTTTAATATTTAGCGTCTTTACACCAACCGCCAGCTGGTGTCTGCAGGGCTGAGGAAAGAGCGGAGAATGCCATCTACCACATATGGCTTTTAATAATTCATGTGTGTGCTGTAGCGCCACCTCGGCCTCCTGCGCCGCGAAAATGTAACTGGGCCTCATTAGGGTGGCCGGCTGGAGTTCCCCAGAAAGCACAACAACGTACACACATACGAAGCCGCGGACAGACGCGCGTACACGCACAAAACACAAATATCACAGAGCAGGTGGTGGGATGGATGAGATAAAGGCCGAGTGAGACAGGACGGGCAACGTTTCGTAGCGAGTCAGAGCTCACCTCACCTGGCCCTTTGGTGCACTAGCTCCGAAAACAATAAGATACCATATTGACTTCACAGCATGAAGAAAAATGAAGGGAAATTGCAGTAATTCAAAAACACACTCCTCTCCCTCCCCATACTCTCAGCTAATGAACAGAGGCCAGTAAAGGATTTGAACAAACGAGTGTTTCCTGTAGCGATTCTTAAAATAGAAGGTATACAGTGGTGGATCCCTGTATCAATAAATAAGCAGTCTGCATGAGTCTAATTACTAAGCTAAGAGGATTTGGACTCCCCCCTCTGCACCTGGGTCAGGAATGCACCCTTGTGTTTATGTTGATGGGAGGTTTGCACTCAAACTTACAGGGAAGAAGGCACGGGCTTTTTGCATGACAGTTAACTTAGATGGTGTGTGCACACGCGCTTTTGAATTCTCCATGCTCACGTTATGTCTGTGTTTGTGTGTGTGTGTGTGTGTGTGTATGTGGGGGGAATCTGCTAATCCAGACCACCAGGAGAGTTTCATTACTCTAGGATTCAATGAAGATTATTTAGTGTCACTTCAAGGTCTAAGTACTGTTGCAAGGCTTTCAACACAGTAAATCACAAGTACTGATACAAAGCTGAGATATTTTATAACGTTTTATCTTATTTCAATACTCTCTATCTGTTTTTCTTGCCTTAAGTGACTGATTGGGTCGCCATATGTCACACATTATAGTAAGTCTTCCTTTACCACTGCACCTTTATCTGTCGTTTTTTTTTTCCTGTACAAAAATAACGCAGAGATAGAACGCAGTGCAATCTCTGTGACAAGAAAATAATTGCAAGGTACACCAACACCTTCCAGCTAATGAAGCACAGTGTAGCACACAATGTTACCCTGAGGCCAGAGAGCTGTACTGTGTTTTACTACAAGGAAAAACATCAGTAACATTGCATTTTTAATGCACTTTGGGTGCTTTTCACACTATAAATCTGGATTTAGAAGTAGTGAACACTTTGATACATCTTTAACAACATAACAAAAATAAATAATACCTTTTACCATTTTATATATATTTTTGGTGTCTATAATATATTGAAAGTGCCAGTGTTTTTGTGTGTGTGTGTGTGCTCAGCAGTACCTGTGATGCAGAGGGCCTCTTGTCCCGGCCTCTCTTTGTCAGGTTGTCAAGGCCTTTGAGCGAGGAGAACAGGCCTCTCTTGCGCTGTCGGTAAGTCAGGGACAAGGAGCGCCTCCTGAGTGTGGCCTCATCTCTGGAACAGATCTGAACAGATACACGCTATCAGGACTGTAATCATCATCAGCTAAAAAAAAGTCCCTCTAATCAGACCATCGTAATTAGGTTTATTTTCTTCCAGTAATGCATAAAACTCACAGGATGACTTTCAGTTTTGAATGATTAAAAGATTTCCAAGGTTGCTGTTTGACATCAAGTAAATTAAAACTGAAGTATCGCATACAAAAAGGAGTGTTATAAAGCATATAAACAGGGAAAACTGCTGGTCCCTTCATTATTTAACCTGCATAGTCATTCATCTGTCCCTCCCCTGTAACCCTGTCCTCACCAGTGCATGAAAAGAGGAGACAGAGAAGATCCCCAGCCGTCCCAGTGTGCTTTTGGTGGGGCGGCTAGCGATAGCCAGTAGGCTCTTTGGGTTAGGCAGCTCTCCACCCTGTAGACTGGCCAGGTAGCAGCGCATCCTGAAGAGATCCATGTTAAACCTCTCCAGGTTCTGCTCCCACTGCTGGATCTGAAACAAGAGGGAAACCAATACTTAGGTAGGTTTAGTGGGGTCTCTAAATGTGAATGTTAGTGGATGCTTTTGGGTGGTTGCAGAGAGAGGAGAGTTGGGGGAGGGTAAGAAAGAAAGGAGACGGAGGGAAGGGAGAGTCAAAGGGGGGATCCAGGGTCAGTCGAGTGCTTTTCATTAAGCTGCAAACTGCTTGCAGATGTTGGTGGAGAGTGAGGGCATAAACTGGAGGGTTGATAGTGAGGGGTGACTGCATATCCAGCAGAGGACTGAGATGTGCAGTAAATCCAAAATGCTCCTTTTTTATGCAAGTCTAGAGAGGGTGGTGATGTTGCACAGACCACCCGTTAAACCCTGACCCCATTTTAAGACACACACACAGACACACACCCTCCAATAAAAATGTATGCCTTCCCCCCCCATCCCTGTTTGCACTATGTAAACTATGAGAAAGTGCTTATTTTGTTGGCTGGAGACTACTTTTAATGAGTACACTCAAGTTAAACAACCCCCATAACAACTGCCTTTAATAGGTCTCATCTGCAGTGTGAGTTCATTTACAATAACACACCCCTTGGCGTTGTCCCATTAGGTCTCATTCACATTGATGGCATTCTTTAGGATTAGGAACAAGGTGGGAGGGTGTTTTATGAACCTCTGACTTTCTTGCACAGACATCACCATGGAGCCATACTGTGCGATGTGGAAAAACAACTATGTACGTAGCCGTGCAGGTGGCCTCGATTAACAAGCCTTGAGTCAATGACAATGACGACATGATTCCCATTGTATGCGTGGACCATGAGGACAACAGCGAGGTTAACACGCTTTTGGTTAAAAATGCATTTGGCATGCTACTTATCTACACGACTGGAAAAATTGAGAGTGAGGCATTCAATTCTTTTCCAAGCAAGAATGGCAAACGACCCCAGAAAGCAAGCTTTATCTCTGAAAATATCAGGATGGTGAAAATTTGACATATATATATATATATATATATATATATATATATATGAAACAACGAAACATTCTTCGTGTTTAAAATTAAGTAAATAAAAAACTTTTGCAGCTTTATCTTTCAGTGGCTAATGTTAGCTAATGTTAGCAAAGTTTAGATACCGGTAGATGTTGTAGCATTTAGCATTGCGTCTACAGGTCAGTAACTTACATTGTTACGTTTATTAATTCATTCACATTATTACGTTTATATTGCTATGTACTATAGATTATGTGTGACTTACCTTGTGTTAAGTCATATAAATATGACCAAACAACTACGGTCGGTCTTCTTATTTGGGTAATGGTAGTCACATGTAGCATTAGCATGGTTAGCATGGAGCACAAGATGACTTTCATGTGTTCTAATAGGTAGGCTGACAAACATGTATTCCCTTCACATTTTCACTTTGTCCGAGGGTCTTTCTGTCTGGTCTTTCTGCTCCTCTGTTACATAAATCCTCTGATGTAAGTAATAAAAGGACTTTTTTTTTTTTATCCAGCTGATCTTGGGTCATTATATATAACAGTGTTCTGGAGGAACTGTAAAGTAATTCCAGTGAGTAATTGGAAGATGACTTTAGATGAGGAGGGAGGTATTAGTGAGTAAATCAGATAAGCTCCTTCCTCAAAAGAAAGACATTATAGGAGAGTCGCTGCTTTAAAAAAAACTCATGTCTATGTATAACTATCACACAGGATCCTAGCATTGTTCTGATTTACATGCCATCTAGTTTGACAACAGTCAAATGTGCGCATCTTCATTCAGGGATGTTCAAAAATAGTCCTGTGCATAAAATTCGATTTGATGATTCATGCAAGGATGCATCACTGATGAACAATTTTCTTAAAGGCCTATATATAGTCTGCTGCTTCATGCGGCTGACAGGCTTAAATCTGTGCTTTAAGACAATCAGGCAACATCAGTGGAAAAAGGGGGCATGTTGGGGCCTATCTGGCCTATGAGCACAACTTATTTACATCCATTTCAGAGCCATTAAGCGAGGCTGAAATAAGCCTTTCTTTTAACAGATCCTCATCTTTTCTTGGTTCCCCCTCTTTAACATCTGCCCCCTGGCTCTCCGTAAAAGCCCTAATTCATAGTAAGTCTTTCAATGCAACTTGATCGCAGAGTGTGTGTGTATGTGTATGTGAGGGTGTGTGATAGGGGGCAAAGGCAGACTTCAAAAGAGGTCTACTGGCACCGATTTCAGTAAAGATGAGTGGGGGTGGGGGTGGGTGGGTACATCAAAGTAGTGCCCTGTTGGTGCGAGACAACCCCACCGAAACCTCAAATCTGTCATCAGCCTCAGGGCGCCTGTATCAGAGTCCTGGCCTATACCCCTCTGACCCTGCCATTGACTCCTACCCTATCTCTCTGTCTACACTGATGTGGTATTCTGCCTAATTGGAAACAGATACAAGCACAGAATCGGTTAATCCAGTAGTCGGGCAGTGACATCTCCATTGGTCATTACTGTGGTGTGATGCTCAGCTTCTATCTTGCATCTTCTTCATAAAAAAGACACTCATATGTAGTCTACACTTAGAACGACCAAATACGAGTCCTGATCTACTCTGAAAAAAAACAGCAAGTCACTTTTTAGCTTTTCTAGCACACAGACATGAGCAGCTGATAAAACACTAACCCTTCTTGGCTATGCAAATGCAGGTAGTATACATTTGCCTTTAGAGGCCCTAAAAATGACCACCTGAGTCGCAGGCAAAAGATGCAGCCGGAATTTCCCACATAACACAATAGTCACTAATTCCTTGTAAAAGAATTTCTGTTCTTCTCACGCTATAGGTTATGGGCTTTTTACACCGGTCTATAACCTGCTGTACTGTATGTAGGCTACAGCACAGCGCTGGGTGCTTTGGATTCTCCCCCAGGCTGTGAAGAGGAGGAAGAGGATAATGCACGTTGAGAGCCCATTACCAGAAAACATCTGGAATCCCAATCTGACGCTCGGGGAGCGAGATGCTCCCCTGGGCCCATCACGATGCATTTGGGGATTGATGCATTTAGGCCACCTCTCCCACCAACAAACAAAAATACAGCACAGCCTTGTCACCAAACTTTGAAAAATTGGGAAAATTAAGTAGGGCACATCATGTGGTTGCAACATGTATCATGATGTCACATAGAGGAGTCAATCAAAACTTAGCATGAAAAGAGCATATGCTAAGCATTCCAGCAGCTTTTCTGTGAAATCGCTCCCGGGGGCAAGAAAAGCACTGTAAAAACTGACCTTACTAGCAATATCATCATCAGGCAACTAACCTGGTTTTCAATGGCCTTGCGGTTTTTGGGATCGCTGACTACTGTCAGTTGAAGCTCAGCCATCTTCTTCATCTTCCCGTCCATGTCAATCTTCTGCAGCAGGCCGCGGACCTGGCTCCGTAACAGACGCACTGTATCCTCCTTCCCCTGACGCTTGGCCAGCAGCGAGGCACTGGCAGAGTGGATGGCCGTCACCCAGTTCTCCAGGTCGGTCTGGTTGCTGGCCTGCAGGGGCGGAGAGGACAAGAAGTTCAAGGCCAATATTCCTGTTACAAGCTGGAAAAAGAGATCTAAAGCCTAATACATTTTCTAGGATTATCAATGCGCTGCTATTGTGTTATTCTATCATATATCATAATAAGATCGTTGGATGGCAAGCCAGGCTTTGCTGGATCAATAAAATGATTTATGGTGCTTATATGGTTATGAAGTGATCCTGAAATCAAACTCTCTGTTAATAAGCCATTTCATGATTATCATTCTGTCTTCAGAAGATGATTCATGCTGAAAGCGTTTGTTGTGACATCATTTGAACCTCTTTTAGATTAAGAATGACTCATGTTTAACAGGCCATGTGAGTGGAAACAAAAGGATGAAGCCCACACAGTCTCCACGTTATAGAGCTGATTTTCTCTCTTGCCTCTGGCATTACATCAGCTCCATACTACACTGGATGCCGCGCATAATGCAGTCTGAGAAGCTTGTAATCGTGAGTGGGGGAAGCTACATGGCAAGAGCTGTGGCATACCATGAATTTGGTACTGATACAGTATGTAGGTCAGTAAGCACAACAGGCAAATGTGCTGTCAGAACCTTTAGTGAGAAAGTTTGGGCACTTTGCTTGCAAGTCCCTATCAGGCTGGAATTGGTAATTTCATATGCGATATATATATACGAACGGAGCGAAACTTCGAGTGTGTGTGTATGGTCCAATTTAACCACAACCACACAAGCTTTCTGACTTTCTGCTTAAATGTAAATTCTGACAATTTGAGACAGTAGGCTAGGGGAACGTGGGAAAAAAAACTTTATGTTGAGCTTCAACATTAAACATCTGTCATCCATTACATGGGGAAAAAGTTCACTCTGTCTGGCAAAATATTTGACAATGAACAAGATTTCTGACATACATCATCTAACAAGATTTACCACTGATAATTCAACCCATCTGCAGTGGATTTCAAAAGAAATGTAGCTGATGTGTTTCACCTGGAAGAGGTAGACATCTCCATACGAGTTGCTCAGACAGAAGACATTTTCCTTTTTTGGATGTTCAGGAACGGCCTGGACGATGCTGTCTTCAGCCAGGAGAGCGTAGCGAGGTGATAAATCCTGCTCCGGAGAGCCTTTACCATATGTCTCATAGAACAGTAATGTGCATCCTGAAAAAGATAATGGTGAGACACAAAAAGTAAAAGAGATGGACACAAACATAAAAATGTGTGATCGTGTGGGTCAAGGACATGACCTCTGTTAGGAGGAAAACCGTGAGACCAAAGAGGAACGTACCCGTCTGTCAGAACTGAATTATACAACTAAAATTGGATAATCTACTTCACACTGAATTATTTGAAAAACACAAGTCAGCACAATCGTTGAGTCAACTTCAAGGTGAATGGTGCATAATTGCTCAACTCATTTGTCCCCAGCTTGAAGCTCACCTTTCAGGGTCACCCAGTACTGTTTCCACTTGCGGCGGGTCACCAGCTCCAGCTTCCTGTCCTTGTGCAGTGTGACAAGCGGTTTGAAAGAGAGCCACCCGGCCCGTCTGACCACCCCTTGCTCCTTTTCAAACAGTAGGTCCAGCTGCTCCAGGGAGCCCTCGGCTGACTCGCTGCTGCTCTCCCCCTCCTCTGTGCCTGTGGAAGGCTCCCTCCTCTCGCCGCCTCCCTGTCCCGTGCCCATCTCTAGCTCCCTCATGAAGTTCTCATAAATATTCTGGCGGACAGCATCATTGGTCGTTTGGTGAATAGCCCCTGATGATTGTGCCCTGGAGGCTCCTGGGAACCAGAGGAGGCTTGAGACCTGGGATGGGGAGCTGGTGTCTGCAGTCAGGCCATCAACTCCACTGTCAAAGGCATCGCTCAGGTCCTTGTACCTGGTCTCCTGATAAGGCCGAAAATAAAGGTTTCTTTAATTAGTCGCCACCGAAGATGTTTCAGTTTGCAGATTAATTGTTCCTAACACCATTTAGCCCTCAGACATACACACATTTGTATATAAGGCAAAACCCTGTGAAGCTTACATTAGAACAAAAATAACGGTGCTCTTTTCAATTAGCCCCAAGGCACTGCAAAATTGGAGGAGAAATATTTGAAAAAAATCTAGTGAAAACCCTCGTGCCTACTTCAAGGTCTGCATTACAAACTCTTAATCTCTCGGCTCGGCTGAGAAAGTGGGACAAATTTCCTGTGATGGCACCTGGGAGGTTGGAACCCTCCAGGCTCAGACAATTTCACGTCATTTGAGGTCTGCTGTGGCTTCCCAATTCCCCAAATGAACACTTGATGGAATTGCACTCTTTCATGCCTAATGACAGCCTACCTACACTTGACTAGATTGCAGCATTGATTCTGCCCCTGGCTACAGAGTGGAGTGCTCTCCACATGCAGACATACAGTATCATGCCGGGGTTCATTCTCCATCTTTGTTTGTCCTTGTGTCTCACTCAGCTTCGTCTAGTTTTTCTTCATTCTTATCCTTGTATAATTTCTATTCTGGTTATTTTTTGGCATTTAGCAAACAATTCAAAACTGCCTCACAGGCATACAAACTTTTTTTTAGCATATATATGAAAAATAATTGGAATGTAACCCCTTGTTTATTCTGCAGACGTATTTTCTTCTCATATATCCCGTGACCAGAAAGATCATCTTTCCTGCAGCGAGCAAGGATTCATTGAACCCTGTGAACCCACCGTGTCCACCTGCTACCATGTAATTCACAATATTTGTATAGTATAGTTGTACAAAAATGTGTCTCTGTGCACAGAGCAAGTCATTTCAACCTTCCTGTGTTTCCTTTACCCTGCACAACCCAAATTTATCCACCCTCTCCTAGCTGCTTCTCATTAGGAGAAGGTTCTTGGTCTTTGGCATCGGGGTCACGGTGTGACCATTAAACCCACAACAGAGCCTTAAAGCCCAGGTGGAGGGGAACCAGAGCTGGAGGTGCTGCTGTTTTTAGTCATCCCGCTGAAAGGAGGCACTGTAACCACCACCTGAAAATACATGGCAGTGAACAAAACGGTTCCTGGGGGACGGAGGATAATTCAGTCTGAAACACCAACTCAGTGACTTTAACATGAACTTATTGCAGCCAAATCACTAAGTAAGAAAACCCCAGGCGTAAATAACTTGATTTTTTTTTTAACTTGCCCAAATAACAAAGATCAAGCTTCACTGGAAAATGTCCACACAGTTTGTTTTGATTACATGAAAAACATTATGTATCTAAACTTGGCTAATTCAAATTTGTTACCTGGAGTTGGAAAGGGATTTTCTTTACTCTGAGTATTCAAACCTAATTTAAACATTTAGGGAGAAAAAAAAAACAGCCTTCTATCCGTTTTATTTCTGGGTAAGAAAACCAAGGCTGAAGTAAATCTGTAGTTGCTACCCTGCCCCTCAAAACCTGTTAAGACATGGCCATAGATTAGCATTGCGTATGGCAGGCAGGAGATTTAGAGGGGACATTACTAATGTAAAGTGAAAGCTGTGTAACGCTCAAAATGAATACTGCCAGTCTACTGCATATTTGTCACCACAGGGTTGAGCACCAGGGTCAAACCAAAGGATCCACGGTAGCTATATTTCACTCGGGATAATCTGCTATTTAAATACAAAGAGAAGCTCACAAATTCTTACTCGGGCGAAAAAAACAACCCAGAAAGCTAACTGAACACAATGAATGCTCTATTCTGTCCTTTTGTTTGTTGTTAGACCCAACTGACTGAACACCAATCCCTATTAGCAGATTTACACTCTACGGACTGTGAGGGGTGCCGAGAAAATCTGCACTACATAAGAAGCAAGAACAACCATAAGTCATTCATTAACATTATAGTAGGGGTGGGGTTAAATCTTCAGATAGGATTTAGTTTCACTCTAACAGAGCCTCTCAATGGCTTACAGCTATTCTCTTGGCACTGCCCAAACAGCGTGCTTAAAACTTTTACAAGGCTGAGCTAAACGAATTAATGCAGAAACAATTGCTTTCAAGCCTCAAAGACAAAGGTCGGGCTCAGTTTAAACAAATGTTTTATGTCAAATCAAGGCTATTAAGAATGCAGTGTTTCTATCACACAGTTCTTAAAAATGTCCTGGCGACATGTAGAGAAGCTGTGGTTATTTTCAACCTCTCCTCTGACCCGTGTCTGTATGGTACAAGTATCGTTTTACTACTGTGAAAACCTATATGTATCAGCCGTCTGCTGTCTGTTCCGTTGCTCGCGTTTTTCTGTAGCATCCTACTCCATTTCCAAGTTTCCTTAATCCACCAGTTTGGTTGAACCCTTCAAATCCTTTTTTATTAAAATGTCAAATGTCGAGCTAATGCACACAGATCATAACAGACCCCCTCGTAAATTTCATAAGACAAAAATGAAAAGATTCCCTTCTTACAGCCTACATGCACATCTGACTGTAAACAAAAGACTTCAACATGCAACAAGTACTGTACGCTCGATAACTAATCACAATCCGTATGAAATAATGCAAAGATGTACCCACCCATATACAGTCATCATGATATCTGCACAGCTCCCAACTTCTTTTCCACAGAGGATAATCCATATCTAACATTGAATTAGAGAGTACCTCTCATCCTTGTTTCATCCTGACAAAAACAACAAGACCTAATGCTGGCTGTCTTACAAATTTCATTTTGTGCCACCCCACTGTGCCCCGTCCTCAGACAGCTGGTGTTGTGGTGCTAAGGACTAGAGGACGGTGGTTGGTTCCTGGCCATGCCAAGCCCACCGCTGTGGCTCAAATAAACCTTGCCAGACAGGAAACTGTCCGTGCATAGCCGTTACTGATACATTCTACTACCCAACGAGCTGTAGTTATGAAGGAACTACAAATGACCACAATACGGCAATAAAATGCTGATTAATGCAGTGATTGTGTGGTTAAACTATGAGAGCTGTGGGTTATGGGGCGACTACAAACACCACATCTATACAAACTATTAATTTACATACCATGCACATAAGATCTCTGAAAGAACCCTGTGAGTGATAAAGGTGTGCAAATCATTAAAAAAAAAAAAACCCGCTGAGCACAAGACTAAATCAATGTGATCCCCAAAACCCATTCTGGACCACACTTACCTGAGATTTCCTCTTCTTGCGGCTGAGGCTGCCAGTCCAGTCACTTAAGCGTCGGATGCGGTTTTTGATGGAACCTTTCTTGTGGAAGCCAAAATCTGGTCCAACCTGCTCCTGGTGCTGTTCCTGATTAGGGTACTGGTCCAGATCCTCGCTCATGGTGTGGGCTTTGGGCCTTCGACAGGGCAGGGTGTATGATGAGAACTGCCGCGCCTCTAGGCATTCTTCCTCCAAAGGAACATCCAGGACTGATGCAAACGAGGCTCGGTGTGTCCGTTGGCCTGGTGGAGCGTCCTGTAAATGGGAGGATAGGTCTTTGGCTGAGGGAAAGGTAGCGGCCATTGTGGAGTCCCTGTAGAGGTCGGTGATGGACAAAGGGGGACACTGCTCAAGTTGGTGGATGGGGGAGTGCACTAGTGTCCGGCTTGAAGAGCAGGGTTGGTCTTGCTCACACAGCTCTGTGCTGGGGCCCCAGGGTGAGTCATACCAGGAACCATCAGAGCTCAGTGAGCTTCCTTTGCTGGTCCTGGCCGTGGAGGAGGTAGAGGCTGGTGGTGGACCGCTGCGGTGGCTATCAGGCCTACTGCCACTTGTAGAGGCGGGTTCCAGGTTAGGAGAAAACTTAAGGAGCTGGACAGGACCAGAAGCCTCATCCAACAGGAGGGCATTGCCTGAGGTGTTGGTGAACTCCACCCTGAGACTGCCATCTTTCTTGATCACCACACGTGGGCTGCTCTGTTCTTCTAAAACCTCATGCTCATCACTGTGTCCATTAAGGGTGTGGCCATTAAGTTCTGCACCATAAGGATTATCTTCATAGTCATCTGACATATGCCGCCTGTGTATACCACACCCAGTGGACCGACGCCAGCGATGCTCACTTGGGCTGCCCCTCGCTCCCTTGGAGACATAGTCATAGTGACGAGCGGAATAAGGCTGCCGGCTTTTAGGAGGGGAGAGACAGCCTCGGCCACCAGACCTGGATTTGTATCCTGACCCTAGTGGGGCATTTTTCCACCATGTATGGGGTGACAGAGCATCGTCTTTGGCTGAGCGGAGCTTCAGTGAGTATGGCTTCTGCTTTCCAGGGAAGACAAAGCTGGTGCCTTTGGGACCTTGGATGCTGTACTGGCTCTCTGAATTTCCCATCACCGCCTGGAAAATAAAAAAAAACTAAACCATATTGTCACCAGGATTGAAGCTGGAAAATGAATGGTACTCTCCCATAAGGCAGTATAAAAAAATATGCCATGATGTATGACATAATGCTAGCTCATCCAGAGACATAAAATTAACGTATTACTCATAAACAGTAATAAGTACACTCCCACAGACCGCGCACATTATTGTAAAATTTGCAGTGTCTGTTTCCAGAATAAAACAGCAGCAGGTCTAATATCTTCCTTATGCCTTTCAAAGAAAGTAGCTATAAGTAACTCTATCACATCTGGTCATTATCCCGTAGAGTCTACCCCCTCTCATTTAACTACATTCTTTCTACAGAACAGTCAAGTGAGATGAACAGGCTTTAGGCTGTCATGGCTGTTACGTGTGACGAAGTTCAGTACAATGAAAAAAATGACTTCCAGGCTGCCCACAACACTCTTACATTAGTGACGGAGATCCGTGACCAGACAGATATTGCATTACATGGCTGATCCTATAGCACATAAACTTGTGGGACAACTGTCAGTATAAAACAGTACTGTGTCTTATGCTGTCTGTGATGCGATTACATAATCAGTCCATCTTAGATTAAAGCACCTTTACCTGTATTCAGGTCTTTGAATTAGGACAAGTAGATTAGGAACTAGAAACAAACCTCCTACAACAAATTTCCTATAACAGTTTACACACACAAAAACGTCTAGATAAAAGGTAATGTCCCCAACATGTATTAAATAAAGACTAAGAGGAAACATTTTTTGATTTCAGAACATAATATAATAAAGCTAAATCAGCTCAACAACCCATATATATAGAGACATTTTATTCAGGCCACCAGTTTCAGACTCACCTGTCTCAAAGTCTCTTCTCAGATTCTTATTTGCACGGTTCCCTCCGCCTCATTTCTCACAATAACCTCTTTCCTTTGTCGTCTGGCTCATCTGAAACAGAGAGAGGTAGATTGTGTTTAGTCTCCATGCACTGTAACTTCATGTAATGAGCTCCATGTTTGATAACAGGTCTGCCAGTTAAAGAGTAGATCTAATCCGCAGCATTTGAGAGAGGACTTGGTAAATACATACTACTTGTTTATCAAGCCGAATGAAAATAGAAATAAGGTAAATCCAGCATCTGAGATCGTCTTACATCTTTTGTTAATTTGAGATTTTCGTTCATATTGGCAGGTTTGCAAAAAATAAATTCGGCCAATGTCCCAGAGACTTAAATATTTCCTCACAAAAACAATGCTATACTATAAGCAACCGGTCCAATGAACTTCACCCCAACCAAGTTCCCGCTTGCATCCTGTCAACCAAGCTTTGCACTGAGTCAGTACAGTAGAGTACTGCCACCTTGGCGCTACAGTATGACTAGTTTAAAAATTCACTCCACCCCTCCAAATCCAATTCTCCTCAATCAGCCATCCAAACCAAACATTAGTCGCATTTTTCCACCTCTCCACAAGTAAATGACGTCGTCTTTGATCAGAGTTGGGAAAGTTTTTGAAAGCCGGCTACAGTTTACCCGTCTGTTTATTTTTAAACCTTGGAATCCTAGCTTGCTCCTTTTTTTTTTCACTCGTCACCGCCAAATTTGTCCGGTGGCAGGATCCAAAACCAGAAACGGCTAAGGAGCACTCTTTGTGGAGGCACCGAAAAGCAGGGTGACTCTGTCTTGTATGTGTGTAATATAACCCCCTTACAGTACATTTATGTAGCTCACACTACAAGAAGGCTTTCACATAGTGCTAACTCCACTAAGCCTCACAGCACACGTACAGCATGTGTTGGGTTACCGTGTAAACAGCCCACTGCCAAGAGCTCTAACCTTCAGGATTAAGTGATCTGCAGCGTTAAGAGTTGATCTGCTCCTGCTTGGATGCACCTTGACGGAGGTGAGATTAAATAGTTTGACTGAGAAAACGGACCACTGTAAAAAGAGTATGTTTCATACATGATGTTGAGGAGGAAATTCCAGAAGGATTCAATGATTCCTGTGTAAAGCACGAGACACTAGATCCTGAAGTTCAAGGATGAGGCAAAGATGAAGGTTAACATTAAATATCAAACATCACAAGGAGCCACACAAGGAAATCATTCCCTCCTCCTTTATACTGTTTAGAATGTAAAAAAAAAAAAAAGTTGTACTTGAGTGGAAACTTGGCCGGAGACGCGTAGATTTGGTAATGAACTTGAACCGTCACTCTGAGCTGATCAGAGGATTAACCAAACACTCACGAGTTAGAAGGTGAGCAAGGGGGAGGAGATGGTAGCTAATAGGACCCTGAATCCACCTATATGGGTCGTTTTCTGGTCGAAACAAACAATTTCCAGCACTGTCATGTTGGTCACCTGAGCTTGACTAGTCTAACTCTGCTCATCCTCATTAACTTGAAAAATTGTGGTAAAACAATCTAAGTTACTGCCATTTCCCATTATTTTGCTTTAACATCCCATATCTAAACTGTCACAATATCACCGGAAAGAATATTTTTTCTTTTATGTTAGTTTGTCTTGCATCTGTTGGGGTAAAATAAGGCCTTGCACATGAATGAGGAGCAACTAAGCAAAGCTGTAGAGTAAACACGTAGAGAGCAGCTGCCGACTACACCGGGAGTCAGCATAAAGCCGGTTGTCGAACTTGTCACAATGTGTGCTTTCTTTTAATACTACTACTGACGCTTTTCTTGTTAAGTTTATTCAGGCAGAGCAGGGCTGCGAGTATGAAAGGCTGCTTAACAGCATGCACAAAACTAAAAAAGGCACACACGTTTGCCTTCTGCTACGACTTGAACTGGAGTATTGTGCGACTGTTTTGGGAGAACAACAAGACAAGTCTTCCTTTAAGCTGCAACTTACTCTCCCTCCCTCTTCCCCTTCAATCCTCTGTTCTCATCAATAGTCTTTCTACAGACCATCTGCTCAAGGGCAAAGGGACCACTGCCACCCTGACGCTCCTCGACACACCCTTATGACCTGGCATTCTTCTCCTGCTGCCCTGATATGACTCCCACGTAAGCTCCATGTTTAGTCTGGCAGTGTGTGTGTGTCGGGTCTGGAGCTCAGGATAATGATGAGGAATCTGCCACACCTCAGCGTGGTATAAACACAGTAGGTACATGAAGGCAGCGTGTTAAGGAAGTAACTGTCTTTTTTCCCTTTAAGAAGACCACCGTGCATCTGTGGAACAAGGAGCTACAACCTCCTCCCTCCTTCACAGAGTCTGCAGAACCACACTTGCTTCTGACCTTTGTGTCCTTGAATCTAAATTTGATGAACAAAGCTGGAGGAACTAACTATTGACACAGCAGTGTGAAACACGGGGGAAATCCTCCAGAGAGCCAGGCCACACTGTAATATCATGATGCTGTTAGTGCAGGGTTGTTTTTCTCCACACTATGTTGAAGATAAAGGTACAATCAGACCAATCATACTGCACACCCCTTATTTAACATGGGATTCTGACTGAAGAAATCATAAATCAGCAATGTAAATGACAAATAGAGTAGCCAAAATAATCTCAGTGCAACCAAACAAGGTTTCACTTTGGCATTATTATGTTGTGAACTACACACTATGAGGGCATTTGTTATTTGTAGTGACTGTTAACACAACTGCACCGCTTTCTTCCTGTCAAATCGCAGCCCATGGGACTCGTCTCTTATCACTTTCCTCTGGCAGTGTGACAACCGAGCTCTTAAAGGAGCAGTGAGCTTAAAGCTCTCACTCTTTCAGACACAGTTTAAATCCAAACATGCAGATCAATCCGCGTGTTCTTTCAGTACAAAAACAACAACAGGAAGTGAAGAAAAAAAAAGAGATAAACACGTTATTGTAGCCACAGAACAGACAATCCCCCTGCTGAGTTTTTGTCATATGAACCAGATTTAAAGTATGCTTATGAGGATGAAATGTCTATCTATGAATCACTCGCTGAAAGCCCACATTACTGTGCGGTGGATGCAGCCAGAGCCACCAAACATCCATCAAAGTGCTTGTTAAGTGTCTTTTGGACTTTTTCATTATACATTTAGAAGTTCGTCGCCTGGCTTCCAACCAAAAATGACATGGCAGCCTTCTGAAAGATTTATACACGTATGCCAAGAAAAAAGAAAATGTTTCCAAACACTTTCTTACATTGTGTCCCCACCGAAGGGAGCGGCCACCAACTTAAGCACGACTTTAGACGAGATGGTAAGTTTGTTTTGCGACAGGGATTAAAAATGTTGATAGCCCTGAACCACACAGCAGCAGAAGTGATAACGCCGGAGATGAAAGGTCATTGTGTATCTTACGAGGCTACATAGCTGAAGGTTTGAACGGAAAGGAAGGCCGTATACTTAAGATAAAAACTAAAAGTCCAAGCTGCCATCTACTGTTATATACAGCTGGAAAATAAACAGCACTCACACATGCAAACACACAGTGTTATCAACACCTGTGCATCTCAACAATAAGAACACAATGCAACCTCTTCACCCCAGCCTGCTCTTAATCCAGTAAATGGGAGAAACAAAGGAAGAGGAAGATAAAACACAGAGCCCATAACATCCCTTACCTCCGTGGCCGGGGCTTTAATCTAAAAAGCTCTTTGAAGAGCTTGCAAAAGGAGAAATCTAGCTGGTGTTCTCTGATCTCAAAGTGGATTCTCCCTGTGAAGGCTTGTTGAGTCTTAAAGCGACATACGCATCTGACTCAACCACCCAGGCACACTGGAAGACACGTGGAAAATCCCTCCCGGCTTCGAAACGGCAGCGAATCACAATCCTCCTGGGGTAACCCGGGGTAACGGAGTGCCAAGAGGAAAAGCAAGAGAGCAGGAGGGGGGAAAAAGTGAAAAGTTTTCAACAGAAGGGCTCTCTCAGAAAGAGAGGATGTTTTATAGCTCTCTTCTATTAAGAGTCACTGCTGCAAAAAAAAAAGAGGCTCCACTTCTCTACAGAGTTGTTTTCCTATATTCTGCTTTTCCGTTGGCTAAGAGGAGGATGCAGGGCTTGTTGCAGCCAAGGCGGTTTTCCATAGCTGTTTGAGGCGATTGGGCGAGACAAGCTGGCGTATAATGGCTGCAGCGCAGCCTGGGAGGCACTGGGGAGGGTGCAATGACTGGAGCTCTTGTCTGACCCTAAATACCACAATGACCCCAGGAGGAGGCCAGGGAGTCAGCCAGCTACTGGGGAGACAGAAAGAGTTTGTTTGCATATGTGTGTGTGTGCGAGTATGAGTCAGTGAAGGCCAGGAAATAAGAAAAAAATACAGTGAATGAAGATGGGGGCTTGGTTTTACAAAGAACAGGGCCAAAGAGGTAACAGGCAGATAGATTAGCAACATGGCTAATCTATGTTAAAAGAGTCAGAGGTGTAAAATGTGTATCTCATTTTAAGAAGCTGATTAAAAATGCAAGGGAAAAAAAATGGTCAAAACTTTCCTTGTTATTAGAAGTTCTGAGATGCACTTGAAGTGTTGTGAGCTGTATCCCAGTGGAGACGAACTTGAGACCGCCGTCGGTCTAAAAACACACGCATGCCTCCATTTGTCTATGGTTCACATAACTGTGGTCACACAGTCAAACTGGACCTATTCAGAAAAGCCACACCAGAACACAAGCACAGCGTCGACAGAAGTGGAGGAAAGCGTGCCAGACTGTTCCCAAAGCTGCTCACGAGCCAGCTGTTTATTACAGAGGAGGTGGGTGAATATTATAGTACATGTCAAATGGAAAACATGAGTCTTTGTGACTGACTTCCTGAGTTCTGAAAAGCTATTTCAAAAATACATCCACGCCACGCTTTATGAGCAGCTGTGACATAGTCTTCCATCAGCCCTGCTGCTTGACATGGAGACATCAGCTCTGGGACACAATATTAGCAGCGTTCACTGGTGCTAAACAACATTGTGAATGACACAATAGTCCTTGTGGCTTAGTCTGAGCTCCTTTGTCCAGCTATAGATGCTGTAGATGGGAGCAGCTAAAAGGTTGGTCAACAACGCGCTTGGAGAGATTGAGAGGCATAAGTCGAGAAAATACTGATACAATGTACTCTGCCCATGTGTGTTCCCTCCTCAGATGGTAAGCAGTGCAGCACAGGAAATACATGGAGGAGGAAATGGGGAGCTCTAATGTTGCATTGAGTGACACAGGGTTTGAGCAGTTTATCAGCAGAGCTTTTCCTTAGGATAAAGCTTTAAAAAGAGCAGAAATCCCCACTACTGATACTGAGTGGTAAGATGACCCAAGATGGCCTTTCTCTGTGTCTGAGCAACAAATAGCAAAGGAGAAACGCTCTTCACCAACTCGCAAACACTATTACAGCAGTTAAACCAACATTATGTCATAAAGCAACTTTAATGACAGCAGATAGGTAAAAATAAAAGTTCCTTTTGGTTTAGAGTAACTCTTTTTGCTTTTCCTAATCTGAAACAGACAGTCGGATCTTTTAAAAGCATATGCTTGCACAACCGACTTCATTGAAAGTCCATTAATCTACAATAATTTTGGGTTTGACCTTAAGTAATTTATGCAAAACATTTGCAGGGTTGGGTTCATTGGGTTCTGATAAATTTTAACTTTCTCTATTATTTTAATTTAAATAGTAACTAAACAATTATTAATTAAAATCTTACTTACTACCGAAATAACATGAAATAAATTGAATGCATTAAATGGAGACCGAAGCTTAATGCATCCAGCTCAGTGGCTGCACAGCAATTCATTTCATTAATGTGCTAAACATAGAGAGCGTGTAAATGTTGCTTTTCATGAGGCGTAAACTATGTCACATTAGACCTCAGACATATCACTTTCAATAATCCATCTTTGATGAAAAGAAGTCACACCAGTCGAGCGATTCTCATAGGACCGAGCTGATGGATGGGGTGGAGGAAGAAAGTCGAGGAAAGAGTCAGCAGGAGAAAGATGAGCTTTCAGTCAGCATGCTAATACTTCTCATCCACCCCCACCCCAACCACCCGAACAGCGTGCTGGAGTCACTCTCATAGCTGGAGGCCATTTATGGTTTGATGCCATTGATTATCCTGCTCACTGGGGACTGCAGTTTGCGGCAAGTTGTCTGTTGGGAGGGAATAAATTGATCTTAATTGCTTATTTTAGCAAAGACCACAGTGCCACACCCGGGAAGCATGGATTTTAAATATCTATTGTCTAGAAATGCATTAGAAATTATAGCTGGAGGGTCGGAGGAAGTGGGATGTGCAGACTGATGGAATTCACTTAAGATGCTTTAAGGGTCAGGGTGAAAGGTCGAGTCTTTTGTTTGGTGGTTGGCTTTCACGCTCAAATTCACTCCACATATTTAACAATTCAGCTTAATGTTTAATAAAAAATAAAAAAAAGAATCCAAAAATTAACAAAAAAATGTTACGTTTTTTATTTTCTAAAATAACACTGTCCTGCAAAAAAATTTTGCATAAATGCAAAACTGAAATCAGGAAGATGCACAATGTTAAAAATGTGTTGTGACTTTCAAAAGGTCAACCCTCCCACTAATTATCCTCTACTCCTCATCCTTCTGTCCCAAACAGTGAAATCTCTATTTTCTGCCAGCTTCCACTGCTGCTGTCATCTTAGTTCATTTTCTACTGATTTTGAGGCTCCTGTCAGACATAAGAGCCCGACACTGACTTTAAATTAACCAGGATATGTCGGCAAATACAGGTTCTCCGCTAACAAAAGAGGGACGGTGTGTGCCCGCGTGTTTCGAGATAGAGTGTGTGTGTGTACGAGAGGACAACACCAGAGGGGTTTTCTCTCTGCTCACAGGACCAGTGTAGAACTCTAAAATGAGAAATGTGGCGTAAACAGCTTCTGATGTTTTGTTTAGAGGAGACACTGACTCAGAACGTCCTCAAGGGGGTGTCTGCATCCATCTGCTGCTCGCTAGTGTGTGTGTGTGTGTGTGTGTGTGTGTGTGTGTGTGTGCATGTCTACTTTGCAATTAGATGCTTTGACTGGCAGAAGGAGGAATAGGTTAACGGCTCTCACAAAAAGATGGATTGTGTGATAGTGTGACTGTGTGTGTGTGTGTGTGTGTGTGTGTGTGAGAGAGCTCCCACAAACAGCTGGAAGACTGCAGGTGCAAATCAGCTTCAGCTTCTCTAATTAAGTTACTTAATGGACAGTGAGAAGGTCGTTTTGAGGGTTAAATCTGTGATGGAAAAAGACACACACACACACAAAATCAGCATCTACTTGAACTTGTTCCAGAGCTTTAGTATCTGGATTTCAGACTGACTAATACCGCCACAATGTAGCTGCACTGATTTTGTTTTTTGTGCAATCAGCATGCAATTCTCTCAACACCTGATCTGTGCTGCAGGGACATCTCACTCAAGTTGTTTGTTCAGCTCTTTGTCACATAGTCTACTCAAAGCAGAGCTAAAGCAGAGCAAGTTTTAAGAGCCACTGTCTTCAAGACCCAAAGCTATATTGGAAATGTCTGGAGGTGCTTGTAAAAGTAAATAGAATCTGTGTGACAGGCTGTTCATGCAAAACACGAGGAACCAGAGTCTTTAGCAGCCACAGGGTACAGATAAGAAACCCTTAGGCTGCTGGGGAATTGAACCCACACCCAGTCCTGTCCAGAAACACAGCACAGAGCTGTAAATCACAACAGCTTCCTCATTTAAAGGGGAGGGACAGATATCTAATTATCAAAGTGCCTTTGAGATGAAGAGAAGGAAAAAGAACAGCGACATTAGTTTTTAACCTTCAGGAAGGTCGGTATGAATCTTAGATGTCATCAAAAAGAAAAAAGAAAAAAAAACCTTGTCTCCTCCTCAACTTTTTTTGCCAAGGTTTACAGTGACTTTGTGTATTCTGCATAATACACCTACATTAAGCCCATTCACAAACTGTATTATCTCCACTGAAATTGACTGTGGCTGCTCTTTGTGTGCGCTGCAGCGTAATCTGTCACACGCTACGTGGCGTGAGCCCCGGTGATTAATATGATCAGCCCACAACTCAGTCACTCGCTCGCTCGCTCATTACCATAGCAATTGCCACTGTAGTATGCTGTAGCAGTCATGTGAGACACACTCCAAGCTCCCCAAGGTGATCCATTAGAGATCATTGACCATTGCAGGACAATATCAGTCACACAGACAAGAGCCAGCTGCTGGAGGTCAAACAGAATCACCAGAGATTTCGGGGGAAACAATAAGGTACTGGGGATTTGGGAGCAGGTAGACGTGTGCACGTACAGTAATTGATGTTCTCTTACTGCGAGTCATACATACACATTTAAAACTGCATAACACACAGACACACACACACACACACACAGCATCAATCACTGGACTCAATAGGAAAGAAAAACTTATTGTGGGAGCAGAAATCGATTCATCGACAATTTGAAAAGGACAAAGCGAATCGCTCAAAGTGTCCCGGAACATGAAGTAGCATGATAAAAGCTGCACCTTGTAACCAAAATGACACGCGGCTGGTGAATACAACTCTATCTGGGGTAGTAGGGCAACCAGCCGTGTCTGGCTTTGTCCCACTAGACACACACAAACACAAACATTCAAACCACACACACACACACGCACTAAGCTGGCACATACTGCTGCAGGGGATGGCAGAACAGTCTGCATCCAGGATGCTCTGTGCATATATATGTGTGAGAGTGTGTGTGAGGGGCTCTTAGTCCCATCCATCACTGCCACAGACATGCATTAATCCCTCTCTGCATTCTTGAGGAGCTCTGACGCCAGAGGGAGTTTGCCCTTGTGGCCTCCCCCCACCCCGGGTGTAGAGCACCACTCACAGACCCTGTATGCTGCTTTGCCCGCTGCAAGTCCCAAACTTTATTCAGAAATCTGTTGGCAACTGCGCGAGCCGATGGCTCACTGATGTGTGATTTAAGCTTGGGAAAGCCAGGCAGGACAGGTTGACGCTAATGGATATGGTAATTCAAATGTTACCTTCCTATGCCAAGGCGAGCCATATGTTCATGGTAAACTAGCAGTCCAACTGGCAATGTCTGTCCTTTTTATGGCCTATTAAAGGCCAAAGTGTAGATCACAGTCAGGCCAAACAGAGCATAAATCACTCGGCCCGCTCCGATCGAATTCATCGTTCTCTTGACCGTCACACTGATACCACAAGTAAGTGACCCAGAAAAAAAACAAACCAATGAAAATGACAAGTAGGTGGGAGATATGAAATAAGGCGATGACCGGGTCATAGTCATTGTTGGTGCGAGCTCTGTTCACACATCAGTCACGTCTGCTAAAGCCTCAAACAGTGACGAGCTGACAGCGAAAGCCAAGATGGCGCTTTAAGTCTTTACTGGGTGGTTACAGCTAGTCTGGGCGTGCCTGGTCGCTTTGCTTATCATGGTTCAAGGTTAAGATAGATAACAAAAGAATCTTGTGCTCAGCTAGCCATTAAGAGCCATTACCTGAGGCAATTACAGTCCATATTAAAGCCTGTCTTTTACCACACTGGCAGGTCTGAAATACTGCCTCTGTTAAGTGCTCCGGATGGATGTTACCTGTTGGGAACTGTTGTCATCGAACATGGCAGCTCCTTCAGTGTAGCACAGAAATTGTCTGGTTTAGCATATTCTCTTTCTTAGTAAACACTTTGCACTTTGTGAGATAAATAGTCCAAATTGTGATGCCAGTTTTTCCCACGTAGCAAACTGTTCTTAATACGCCCACAGCGATCCACTTTATTCTGCCTTGCGTCAAAGAAAGTGCCTGAAACTCAACTACAGACAAGCAGCATTATCCATCTCTGCCAGAACGGAGGATTAACCTGTTTGAAACTAAATCACACTGCTGCATTGCTTATTAAAGCTGACTTTTTTTGCTGCAGCACATCCGAACCTGCATCACAAATGCATTAGATAGCGCAGCAGCGGCATTTCTTTCTGTTTGAAATGAAAACTAATGTGATGATTCGTCGGAAAAGCTTTAGTATTCTCATCACGCTCCTGCGTCTGTTTTGAGACGAGCGTACATCCTGGTCTCTGGCTGAGCAGAGTGGAGCCAGGCGGCCGGCTGTAAATTGAAGGGATAAAGCAGCAGGTTGTCAGCATCAGGTTGTGGACCTACATCAGAGCCTTGTAAACACAGGACCACAGTCTGAACAGCTAAATAAACCATCCATCCTGTGAAATCAACACTGTTTAGACACGTCTTGGAGTACCTTGAGTCTATATGCATGCGTGTTTACATACGTACGGGACATAAATGTCCTTAAACACTCGTGCAATCTCCAAAAAAGAAGTACCCCACTTTTAGCACAGCTTTAGAAAACTTTCCTGACGTGATGCTGCACAGCTACTGACTGAATAACTAATATTTTTGTTGAGCTGGCTGGTAATAAAAGGTGGGTAAATTCTCCAAGCAATAAACAGATTATTAAATAAAACCAGCTTCGTACAATCTCGCTATTACAAAAAAAAAAGCTGAAATATTACTGCTCCTGTTATTATTAACCAAACAATTTCTTTTTATTGCAGCTTCAAGATGGCTATAATATACAATATCAGTTACCGAGAACTGTCTGTAGCAGGTTCACAGCGCAGATAAGAAGACAGAAATCTGAAAGCACTGATGACGGGCGAGACAGCTGGTGATGAGCCGTGCACAAACACGCACATAGAAATTTCACTCATCACCAGAGCCAGCAGTTCTGGATGTCTGAGGCAAGCAACTATGTGCACACATGAGCTTCATGCAGATATTCTGACAAAGAATCATGCACACACACACGCACACACACACACACACACACACAGCAATAAACAACCAAACCTGGGTGAATAAAAAAAAAACACCACATGATTGACTGTTAGCTTCAAGCTGTGGTGAGTGGTGAAATGTGTCTGTGTGTGTTGTGTGAGAATGATTTTTTTTTTTTTTTTTTTTTTTTTTTTTTTGATAAGTGTGAGAAATAAGGCCACACTGGCCACATCCTGCAGAGAGCTCAACACTCACAAACAGGTTTAACACCTGCGGTGTGACACAAACTTGCATGTCTCCTTGCTCCTGTTCAAGCAGATGTTTAGTCAGTGCACAACCTGTGACCTAGTTTCCATCCAAAAAAAACTGTGTCAAAGGATAACACGCTGCTCATTGGAGTATGTAGAATGTTGTGTGAAAACTTGTTTGAAGAAAATGTGCTCGGTAATGCATGTGGGCCTGTGTGTGTTCATCAATGCAACCTTCTCATTGTGACTCTTAACATCGCGACGCATAAAAAAAAGGAGCCAAAACGGCTAAATCGCGATTCAACTGTTGAATTATCACAAGACATTAGCTGGGAGCCGTTATCGACCTGTAATCCAGAACAGGTGCTCCACAAAGCCATCAAGCGCTTGCCGTGTTTAACTGGGGAAGCTAAAATAAATGGAACAACAAAAGACTGACCTGAGCAGCATGAACACCTAAAACCAGTTTCTCCGGTCATGCGGACGCAGGGGCACGTGAGCTAATTCACGTGTCAGAGAAAACTTGACAAATCCTTGCAAAACAAACAAACTTTGTCCTGTTTTTTCAGAGCCTTTTCAGAAAAAAATAAAAAAAGAATGTGGCTCATAAAATACGGCACCTCATCTGAGGCCATGGCAAGATTTGGCTAAGCGCTAGCAGCTGTACCACATGTGCACCACTTTCACCGACATGATTAAATTAAGGACCCTGCCAAACTCATTATTATCCCATCCATATATGGAGGCTCAAGAATGTCAATGAGGAGCATGCTCATTATGCAGTCGTCATGCACAGTGCCCTGAAAAGAAACGAGTACTCGCACACAACTACAGACTGTGAATCAACAGCGTATTTGTGCTGACAGGCTTCCTTTGTGGCTCGGGGAAAAATGATTGGCCCAGTCCTTAATTTTTATTCTGTAAAATAAAATCGACCAATTGAATTACTGTGCTCGCAGGCAGATGTGACAGCCCGGTGATGTCCCGCAGGACAGGCCGGTCGAATCGACAGGCAGATGCTCCAGCCACCAGAGGTCACGCAAGGTCAAGCTGTTCCATTATGAGAGGACAAGGGTGGTATTTATTCACAGCCATCTCCTCCTAAGCAAGGGTGGGCTTAGAGGGAATGGAGATGGATACTTAACCCTCGGAGGCAAACAGCTGACTACAAGCCATCCAGTGTTTGTCTCATTACTGGTGGAAATACAGCAACTGTTTGAGCCACATCCAGCAAAAAGAAAAGGATGAGAAATGCAGAAAGAAGGAAGACGGGAATGATAAAGAGGCTACGTAATAACAGAAAAGAACAGAGAACGGGGGAGTTGTGGAAACACACATGACAAGACACATGCACTGTAAAAGTAACACACTCTGAACAGTAACAGTGACCACAGAGATATATAAAGTGGTTTAAACCTGATGTGACTGTGAGGCTGTTTTGTCTCAGACAATATGATGCACCCCTGCATACAGCATATAGAAAATGATACTATTATTTTCAGCAATTTTAACATATTGACCCCGGCCCAGATATCAAGCTTGATTATATGGATGCTGGTAAAAGGTCTGAAAAAAATGAATGCAGTCTTCCAGCTTGTTAAAAAAAAAAAAAGCCTGTGGCACTGTATGATAGCATGATTAGCAAAGACAGCAGGGATGTCTGGGACTAAACATGAACACACATGACAACATCCCCCGCTTTAGACACACACATCATCATCATTTCAGAAGTGACTAATGGTCACTGACTTAATGCCCACTGATTACTTAATTTAAATCTTCTCAGCCATATGACAAACATATGAATCATCAAGTGAAAGGGGAAAAAAAAAAGAAAGAGAAATGATACATGAGGCTAATAAATACAACATGACTGTGTAAGTGCAGCTTTCACCCAGATCCTTGAACTGTAAAAACCATCTTAACTGTCAGGAAAACCTAGTTCCTGGCGTTTCTCAACATTCTTATTATTAGTTTAAGCCTGGACATGCCAGTACGGTCGTATGCCCTGTAAAATATCATTATTAGTACAAAAAAAAAAAAAAAAAAGTAACCACAAGTTTCCAGTGAAGCCGATTTCGCCACACGAGCAGACCACGGGGCTTGCCACCGGAGACAAAAACCGCTCGCGTGCGCACACAAAATGACTACAGAGAAGCAGGATAAGCGCCTAAAGAGACAAGAATGGTTTTCAAAAATAGCTTCGAGAGAGCATCACAGTTATTAGAGTCATTCTTTTACAGTTAGGAGTCTCTGCCAGGCAGAAACAGACATTTGGACTGAGAAAATTGGCGCTTGCCAACGAAAAACTGTCAAGCCTGATCACAGCTAACCGAGGCGGACATAGTGAAATTAAGCTTTCTAGTTCCTGTTTGTATTGACAGAAGAGAAGAACTTCAATGCCCTAGATACCAAAGTGTATCCAAGGCACGTCAAAGTGTTGAGTGACACAACATCAGCCACCCATTAGTCACCAGTCAGTGTGCTTCTTGGATCACTAACCTCATAGAGGGTGCAAATAAATGATTTCACCCTTCAAACGGGTAAATGACTTATAATTAATGACTTCACTGCTGTATGCATTCACTTTAAACCAGATCCTGTCACATCATGCAAGGCGAACATCAGTGTGTGTATAAAAGATGGATTTAGAAAAATCAAAACTCCAAGCTGTGAAAACCGGCAGTCAGCTTCACACACACACAGCTTCCCCGTCAACATCGATGATGATGCCTTCCAGAGAGTTATGTTGTGTTCTTATTATTCAGCTAGAAAGAATGCAAGCAGAAGAGCTGCTATACAACATGTGCACCGCAGTGGCCTCACATACTTCAGCAGTCATTTTCTCATATGCACACACACGCATGCACACACATACTCCATTGTTTTACATACAGGATAGCACATCCCTTGTAGTTGTTAATCGTTCCCCCTTTTTAACCATAGAGCACCAGTCTATAAACTGGAGACACCATCATCCACATCCAAGGAGATCCATCTAGAAAAGGCCAACAAAAAAGGTCCTGTTGAGTGAGGTAGGATTGAGAGATGTGAGATTGTCCATACTGGCCACTTATCTAGGCACCAAGTGTAATGGATAGGATGTATAAAGAGGCGGGGTCACTACTGCTAGAAATCCCAAGGAAGCCAAACCAAAGTCAAAGAAAGAAAGTGCCTCTTTAAACATAAGGCTTAGACTCTGGATTTGATAACGTTTCTTGGAGCAAAATGCTTAGACAGACGGACCAGGACCAGATCAGTTGGAGCCTATTGAACAAACAGTTCACTTTCTATTAGGATCAGGTTGCAGACACATTAGGAGTTAACTTCTCCAATGACAGTTGAATGTTAAATACCATTAATAGCCTCTGATATGTCCCGTACACATAACACTAGATCAGGGTACCGAGCTGCTTCGATACACCATTTTTTTTGTGAGCCAATAAGCATGCAACACGCTTGCCACACGTGCCACGATTGGCTGTCTAATCTAAATGCTGAAAAGGAGCTGAAAAGATTTGTACGCTAATGTGTTGTTGTTACAATAGATTTTAGTATTGCTCGGGAACCAGTATCAATACACCGAGTCCTGCACTGTGTTACAGCAGCCTGGTCGACTAGTTCTTCTTTAATATCATATTAGTAAGTTTGGAGCTTCTATGAGTGGCAAGTTTTAATAATCCTCTGACATCCCTGTGAACCCGCCAAAGCTAGGCTGCTAAAACTTTTAAAAGGGGGCATTTATGAGAGTCAGGTGACATCTGCTGTGACACCGTTTGGGGTGGAACATAGTATTAAAACTGCAAGACTGTCCCACGTTGCAACAAGCTGAGCGGCGACCTGCACTCAGCGTAATCTGCCAGATTTGGCATGAATCCATGCAGGAAGCTGCTAGCAGTGACCTGACCTTCTCGACTTTGAATAAATGAAATGCAGTTGTGTGTTTTATTGTGGGGGTGTAGCAAAAAAATTTTCTCAGTTTGATTTTGCACCTGCTTTTTCCACCTGGACCCCATCAACTGTGAAGCAGCCAGGGTGGCATAGAGAGCTACGCAGGCAGTAAGGAAGACAGCACCCCCGGGGGCCAGACAGAGAAAACCCAGGATTAAACAGCTCTTATGTAACAGCCAGCCAAGCAGAGATCATGTCTTTGCCCTACAAGAGCAGAGAATAACTAGAGCTGGCAGTTTCTGGGCAATGAGGGAAACCCAAGTCGACCATAGTGAGAAATAGAGGCTAGTCAATCTTTTTGGCCATCCTGAGGGTGCCATAAAAATAAGCAAGCCCACACACAGGCTCTGCTGCTGCGGCCTGGCAGGTACACCACTTGGCTTCCCCTACATTGAGTATGGGATGCATATTGAACTACTTTTCTGCCGTTTTACAGAGGCGTGGACTACAAAAACTGATAAAAAAATATCTAAATGTCCTTAGCTCTTATCTTTACGTTCTTTACAATGTGTTCTTTCACTTGTATATCCTTTTCATTCTGACAGCCGAGGCATGGCAGCTAAATAAGCTTTGACGAGGATAACCCAGTATTTGGATACATTTACCTATTTGGGTTTCAAGAGAGCTTTAATTGAGCGTGTTCAGTAAGTAGATGCCGGGATTACCGGTGACCTAAAGCAATCAGGACCTTGTCTCTGTTGACGATGGCTGGACGCCAAATGACTGAACCAACATGACAAAGCTTGGAGGCTGAGAAGTGGAGAAAAGAGCTTATCTTGAGATCAAACCGCCAACTGCTAAAGTGGGGAGGGGTGCTGGACAGGGAGAGGAGTGCTAATGAGCCTGAAAATGTTCCTCATAATAATACTAATATATAACGGCTGCCAAAGACCCTCCAAAGCACTTTGCATCTGTCACAAAGACCGGGGAACTGTGCAGATAAGAGCATGTCGTCATGTCCCATGCAGTTCAGTGGAGCTAGCTACTGAGCAAGTGAAAAAAGGCAAACAACATCAATATGAAAGACTGCAGAGTTATAGCAATGTTGTCTTGTGATGACTGATATACGGCTGCTAAAGGTAGACTGTGATGAATGGACTATTGGACACTGTTGGATCCATGCGTGGTCGGTGATGGATTTGTGCGCCTCACAATAGTCTTTCCCATCTTTGGGCTACATTTTAATACCATGCTGTTCAAATAAAGAAATACAGCTCTGATTATTGAACATATGATTCTGTGTATGTTGTCAAATTAATTTACCCAGCACAAGATGCTACACAACATCAGAAGAGTCAATCTCCGCCCACTGATGAGCAGGTGGGATGTGTTGGGAGTAAATGTGTACCCAGAATTTGCTCCATCCATCATGGGTGGGGGGACAAAACACGACACATGGCGCCAACTGAACATCCTAACACCGAGCACTTTGGCCCGTAGCAGCAGCTGTGTTTGCCTTTCCAATAGGGCAAGGATAGTAAGTGAGACCTTCTGGCTACTGGACCAAGGTAGGGCAGATCAATCACAATTTCTATTGTTGTTGGGATTGACCGGTGAGCAGGCTTAGAGCCAAGGGGTGGGGGTGCAGAAGCGGGTATTACCATACAAAGAGGGCTGCTGGATACCTAAAGAATGCGCAAACACGTGCTGCCCTTTAGAAGAAGGAATCGGAAACACGAATATCACTTCACGGCGCCCCATAGTGTCAATGATACAACCGATTCCATCTTTAATTCATAAATCAAAACAGCATAAAACGATGTGCTTCAAGCACAAAAGATCACATACACACACACTCCAATACGATTCTCTGCGGTGGCTGGATTGTTAAGATATAAAGTCATACGTACAGATCAATACACCAGAAAATAACCTCTGTACCAAATGCTCCCTCTCCTCTCCATCTCTTTGTTCGTACATTTTCATAATCAAACTAACTCTTGTATAGCCACAGCTTGTAAATCACTTGGTCCAGTTCAAAGTGCTGAGGCAGCACCTCTTCCCAGACTGAAATATTGTATGCCGTCTGGTGCGCACACAGGAATTACATGCACTGCTACTCTACTGCTACCATGGGGGCTTTTTACTTCATGTACACCAATCGCCATGTGATTTATATGACCATCAATAAAAGAATGGTAATAGCGTGTCTTGCAGTTATTTCTTTGGGGTTAATGAAAGTCTGAATCACACGTGACGTCTGTTTAAAAGCCACCTCACTTCCTTTTTTCACCTGCACCCCAATCATCCACTTTGTAACTCTTAATCTGATAATCTCATTTGACACGTTGTAAACTGCAAAGCTGCAGCCGCCATTTAATCTTCATTCTCTTTGCAAACCTCACAGACCATTCTTTAACAGGTGACCCTGAAGGATTGCAATTCAATTTAGAGCCAATGCGTTTTAATCTCCTCTAAAAAGGCCCGAGAGCTGCGGCTGTTAGGAGGGGCACGAATGGGCGCATCGGTTCGTGCTGGAGGAGACCACGTCGCTCTGTTGAGCTGGACAGAAGGTTCCCGTTTGTGCAGCAAAGCGCAGGATCTTATGTTGGAGCAGATTCACAAAATGCAGCTGTGTGTGTGTGTGTGTGTGTGTGTGTGTGTCCGACAACGCAGCAGCCACAGCAAAACGATTTAAATGCAGAGTTACTGAATTATGCAGCACACAAGATACAAAGCATCTCTTTTGGGCTGTTTTTAGTCACAACGCTCAGTTATTATTTTTTATCTAAAACAGGCACTCCAAGACGGGGATGGGTCATGTCAATGTTGTGTTGGTTATAGCTCTCTGACCTGGAGTTGTGCGCACTGGGAAGGGGTCAAAGCCAGCTAATGTGTCTTTTTTGGTGGGCGTTGCGGCGAGCGCGATAGCAAATGAGAAGCCTCAGCCAAGATGCTGTCGACACCAACTTTTAGTTCACCTTGCTTTTTATGGCAACCACTCCAGACAATGCTGGCCGTACACCACCAGCAAACTGTAAAAGCCAAATATAATCTCAACCACAGTACAAATAGAAACATACAAGTCACCATTATGGCTGCATGACTGAACTCTCTACACTAAAACACAAGCTTGAAGCCACGAAAAGGACATTTCATTGTAATCAAGGGAGGCGAATACGATGAGAAATGTTACAAAAGTGAAAGTTTATGTTGAATTCAATTTAACCCAATTCAAATCCTTTTGGTCTTTGAGATGCTCTAGTCATGTGGAGCCCCTATGGTTTCCCCCTGCAGTGCCTCTCCACAGCACCTAGAAACAGTAAAAGGTCTTCATCCCCGTGTGACAATAAGCACAGATATTACCCATGCCTGGTAAGTCACATGCACGCCACCTTATATGGAGAAAAATGTGCCGGGGAGATGACATGAAACATTGGTGTTTCTAGACCAGTATGCTTGCACTTCAGAATTAATGACGACGGGCACTCACACACAGCCTTCCAAATGGCCTGCGGAGAGAACAAGTCCAAGTTTCTCACTTGACGTAGTTTGCTCTTCACTTCACACAAAAGCACGAGACATCATTTAGTCACCGCAGCTAGACTGTACCTCAAAGTCACGCAAAATAAAGGCCTCTGCATGAGACAAGGTCCCTGGTTGTTATGTCACCGTTTCAGGATGTTACTGAGCCTTTCGGCTTAAATTAGACTGATGACGAGCAGTAGATGCCAGTGAAGCAACCCTGTGCCACCCAGAGGGGGGGTGGGGGTGGGGGGTAGCATTACATCTCCTTTTTGTCACCGGTAAACAACTTTGACAACTGACGGTCCTGCAAGCTGACAGACAGAACTTGCAACTCGTGTCACAAAAAAAAGAAGCTAAATGATCATATGTTTTTCACTAAAAAGGAAATTACGGGTCACACTCAATCAGTATCACTCTGGTTCAAGACCCCCGTCCCCACCCGGGGAAAAAACAGAACAGTTAAAAACATAGCGTTCCCTGCGGTCGAGGATTTCTACGCCACAAAAATGTGAAACCACAGAAGCCAAAATGTGAGTGTGGTGCAACAGCTTCATTCATTTTAGTGAAGCGATCTCTGAAAGAACGGGGCGCATACACGAGAACGACAGCAATTATGTGAGTAAATAACTATTACGCTGTAGTTCATTAAACAGGCAGGGTGGCAGGAAGGCCTGGCGAAATATAAACCAATCACACAGCATGCTTCTGCCTCGGGAAACACAAACAGCACACATTCTTGGGTATCTTCTCTCATGCGCTCCCGTTGGGCTAAGTCTAATTCCTGGATATTGTTCCAAGTAAATAAGCAGTAAACATTTACGCAGTGCATCATTAATCAGTAATCACATTAATTACTGTTATCTTATCACTTTTCCTCAAGATATGATATGACTTGAGCCTGCCATAACAGCCAGAGCCAGACAGATCAATGACCAGCCTCTTTAAGTCAAACATTAGCCCGTGTTTATTATTATTACAACCCTCCTCAGCGGCGTGCAAAAGTAGCAGGACAGTCAGACTGACACCTTCACATGCCGGTTTCCATGACAGAGGGCCCATCATGCCAAAAGGCGTGCCCGACCCTTCCTCCTGCTCTTTGGATCTGTTTGCTCTGAACAGGCCCTTCACTCCAGGGGGTCCTGGGCCCCTTTGTTGCCCCTGTATGCGGTTAGAGGGCCCTTTTTCAACCACACACAGCACACAGCCGAAACAACAACAGCAGCTGAGGGTAAAATCACATCCAAATACAACAGAGGAACATACCCCAACATTTAGCGGAATGACCCAATGCGCCCTTTATCTGGGTTCATAAATCAGGAGGAAGAAAGGAAAGCAATAAGCAGCCTCTGACACTGCTGCGGGCTACATGTTGAACATCTCCACACACTCATCAAGCACCAAACTGTGATATATGGTGTGCAATGCAAAGACAACCTTGTTTTAATTCATTTGCAAGGCTGAACATGATAACACTAATGTTTTTATTTATCACACTCAAAACAAATAAATAAATAAATAAATGATATTAAACTATATTGTATTCCAACGAGGAAAGTGAAAACAGCACTTGACAGTTTTAAATATGTGATGATTATAAATTTAAAGGGAGAACAATGAGCACTGACCCAGAGCTACACTGTGCTGTCCACGCAGGATTTCACTTATAATAATAACTTTTATCTTTCTTCTACATACACGCAGTATTCAGTGTGAACTTAAAGCCGAAATAAAGCGCCAAACTTTCTCTTTTAACAGACACTTTAAACTGAAACGCAGCGGACAAAGCGCACATTTAAATGAACGGAGTCACTTCACAACCAACAACGTGACCGTAAAATAAGTTCGTGTGCAACTTACCGACTAACGTTTTCACGCGATCAAACATACTCCTCGCGCCGCTCACGTGTCTTCCCTCTCCGCAGCCGCTAAATATGGCGCTATTGCATTTTTTTTTACAGAAAACATTAAATGCGCATTTTCTTTGGAGAGTATTTCCACGATTCCTCTTGTTTCCACAGCAAATGTTGGTGGGACGGAGCGCCAAGAGCCTGCAGGACTCCTCCCAGACAATGTGGGGTTAAACTCCTCCTTCCCACGGTCACAGAGAGACACGGAGAGCGAAAGAGAGAGGGGGGTGGTGGCTGTGTTCTTACAGCATACACATGTATGATAACACATATCATGGTGAATGAAGGGTTCCCAATCACTGGTTCGGGGATCCTTTGGGGAGATGTGATAATATTTCACTTCAATTAAAGGGGCCTTCTACCTTTTTTTTTTTTCCCGTTTATTCGTCATAAGCGCTTCTCAACCTGTTGTAAAATGTCTGAACTGAACTGAAGTAATGATGTCATCAGTGGTATATTGGTTTGGGCTCGAGATTTATTTTTAATACAAAGCTTTCCTTAGAAACTGGAGGGAGTTGAAAGATGAGGGGACGCAGATGGTTTAAATTAGAGATGGTATTAGCTGCATTATGGGAAATGTAGGATCCGGTGTTTTTGTAGTATCTTGACCATTAAATAAAAGTCAGGATATCTTAGCCTGGGTGGACTATACTACAATACATCAGGTTGTGAAATAAGGAATAACTTCACTCACTTCACTGCCACAATAAGACTGACTGTTTTAACTCACCCATATTTCCACCTTCATATATGCTGGATTCTTCCAGACAGACTGCCTGGTCTTATAAGGATGTATTTGACTGAAAACATTTCCCACCCCTTAGGTTCTAAGTCAGCTGTTATGCTTGGAAAAGGTGAGCAAGGTGAGCATATTTTACATAACACTAATAAACCTGTCTGTCACGTGGACTAAATGAACTGATAAGAAAGTGATAAGGAAACAGGTATGGTCTCCTCAGACAGTCAAACAGCATGCCAGTGATGAGAATGATCATTGTCATTCCTCAACATAATGTTTAAGTACTTTCTCTTTATCGTGCTCTGCGAGTCGAGTCCAAATACCTCCACTCCCTGATAACACAGGTCAGGCTTTTCCTTCCTGTAATCTCTCTCACAATGCTCATAAAACCTTTTATTTTTTAATTTGGCTCTTTGGCCAGTATGACCTATCTCTGCATATCAGCCTTTTTACAGCTGCTACAGTTGGCGCCCTGAATAATGATGTCTATCTCTGCTGCCCATTGTAGCAGCGGATACTGCTCCTTTCATCACAGGCCGATCAGGATCTGTCTACACAACAAGCCCCCCACCTCTCATACCTCTTAGCCGCAGGGTATTCAGCTCAAAAATCAACATAATATCTAATTATGCATCTTAAGGAGTGTCAAAGGATTGTGCAAACAAATGAGGTTGTGAGAGGGGGTTGTGTGTCATTACAAATGGAGATGTGCCGGAACAAAAACTCCTCTCCTCTGGTGTTAACGTCATTTTGATCTTTTTTCCTTGGTACACAGGAACCGTCATTTTAAGCCACGATTACTGCAATATTCCTTTTGGGCAAATGTCATCATCATTGTTACTGATGACGTGCCACAGATCCCCACCCAGTATGTAATGTTGTTCACTGTGGGTGTATTCTGGCCACATAGAAGCTCGGGGCCCCGTGTCGTCTGGCAACTTTCAGGAAACTCTGGTCATCTCATTAAACACAATTGGCTCTCATGGACATCCTCCAGCCCTCTCTGCCTGTCTGTCGGTCTGACAACAGCACAAGCACCCTAATGGAGTCTCACACAGGAATTGCTACACTGAAGATTGCTGAAATATCAGTATTCCCACTATATTGCTTTAAACCACAACAGGGGGGCGCAAAAAAAATAGCCTAATCTGTACATAGGATGGCAGGTATGGGGCTCTCTCTCTCTCTATCATACACACACACACACACACACACACACACACACGCATGCACACATACAGTACATGCACATACTTATCAACACCTCAGCATCAGCTCGTCCCTCTTTCTTCCTTCTCTTAAATTAGGCCTTTCAACACCCTCGGTCAAGCCATCTTGGATCTTACTGTTTTGTTCTACCATCATGGACGACGTATTAGGGTCGTCGTGGTAACTGTGTGTGTGTGTACGTGAGTGTGTGTTACTGTATGTGAGACAAGAGGGGAGTTGGGGCCCGGGCAGAGCCCCTGCTAAGTGATTTTCTCACCCTCCTCGCTGCTGCCCATTGTGCGACGTGATCCAGCCATTATTACCACTGTATGAGGTGCTGAGCTGCGAGGGCCGGCCTGTTCAGTGTCCACGTGTAATTACCACGCTCATCTGTCATGTAGCCTTTAATGGCTCAGTGTGGCTGGGAGATAATTGGCTTGTATAGTTGTTATAAAAGTTGGCAGGCTAGTGTAGAAGGTGGTTTTTTTGGGTTTTTTTTGTGAGAGGACATTCAGAATCACAAGGAGGGAGTTGTCCTAAGGTATGTGTGAGAGACAGAGGGAGGGTGAGAGAAAAGACTATAATCAGACACTGAAATGCCACACCCTGAAACAACTCTTTACTTGTGTCTAAATACAGAAGCAAACATTAAGCAGCGGTTCACACAATAGTCAAAAGGAAAGGCACTGGGTGGAGAGAAGGTATGAAAGAGCCAGACCAATTTGTAAAAAGCCTTTTAATCGAACGAGACAGGTCTGATCCAAGTGATAGCTCGCGCGCTCCTAAAGGGCCTAATTAATGAGAAATCAATGACGACAACGAGGGAACTGCGTGTCACAGCAGCCGACCTCTCACCGCAGTGATATTCAGGTCTTTAAAGTACAGTTAGAGCACGTAAAGTGGCTCATTTACCTTCCTGTAGATAAAAAAAACCTGAGACCTTAATCTACTTCACGGCCATTTGTTATGTTTGTGTGTGTCTCAACCAACACTTTGTTCATTTTGGTGCAGAAATAAATCCCAGGAGTTACAAATGCTGGCTGATAGCAGGGAGATGGATGAAAAATAATAAATAAATCTGTATATGGATGTGTTGGTGTGGGAAAAACACATTTGTGATGGATTTGACCCTCACATATTGCATCATCTGTCTGTCTGACTGCCTGTCTGCCACACAGATATGTCACTACTGAGCACTGAGAGAGGGAGGGCAACAGCCAGCAGGGAGAGGGGCTGGATGTGTTGATTACTTGACTTGTGGGTGAAGAAACTATCACAGAGGTGTGACAGAAAGAGGAGTTGAATTTGCTTTTTTTTGCGGCCTTGAATCTGGGGACAAGATTGAGACGGCCATTTGATGGATCTGGAGGATGGGACTGTGAGGCTGCACCTGCGGAAAAATGAAGTCTGATCCGGATAAATAAAAGAGCACGTCTGTGTCTGAAGCCAGCGCGGCTGCAGAAAGTGCTGAAAGGCTCGTAGTTGAACTAGCCAAATATTCACTGTCTACACTGTCTACACTGTATATTGGATGTTGATGCATGATCATCTGGAGCTGGTCTAAAACGGCCTTGTGGGAAAGCACCTCCATTTTTTCTTTCTCTGGCCGTTTGCCTGTTTCCATCTACAGTTATGTGCAATCATTATGCTCTGAAAAATGAATCATTTCAAGGTAAATGCGAGGCTGTTAGAGGATGTCTGGAAGGATTATTAAAGCATCATAAGAATATAAAATATCTGGAGAGACAACACCCAGCCCCACCCCCACACTGTGTAGGAGCATTTACAGAAAGTTGATGAAATCAAGTAACAGATAGAGAGAGAGAGAACGACGACTGCCAAAATAGTTTTCTGTGGACTCAATTGATGTGAAATGATTCACTGTTTCGTATAGACTACAGTGTATAGCCGTGGATTTCCCCTGAACTGCCGTGAAGCAACCAGTAAAGTAAGAATCATGTGTATGACAGTAAATGACTGCTGCCCTTGTGACACTATTGCACATAACCCCCCCCCACAGGCTGCTGTATGTTTGCATGTCACAACAACAATTTTCCATTTTATGACAAATGCCCTCGAGTGCTTTTAGAAGCACCACCGAGCATAAAGTCACAACGCTGGAATCAGCCCAGGGTTTTTATTCTCATTCACAAAGCCACTCCGGGATAAATGTGTTGACTTACTATCAGCCCCGTCTGCTTTTTTTTTTTTGTGTCAAATTACATGAAGTACAAACGACAGAATATGCATTATTTATTGTGACTAAAACGACGTCACTGTGATCATACCTGTTTCTGTATGAATCACTGTACAAAAGATATAACATGAACACACTGAAGTATACACAAGTATACAGTATATCCAATACCAAGAGAACCCATTATACCAGTGCTGATATAACTGCTCAAATTAAAAACTACATTGTAAATAGCAATACTGTATGAATTCTACACCATAACACACTTATAATACATACAGTATATCAAGTTATGGTATAACACAACACTTGGCTTGTTCAGATATGGCTCCATATGAGCATCTGTCGTGTCAAATAGTGAAATCTGTTCTATAGTTTTACCAAATCCCTTAAAGCTACAGTGCTACGCTAAATACTCCTGTGAGTAACAGATTATTATTTTTTAAATCCTTTTAAGCTTCTATGTTTCAGTTGAATACACTGAATTTATTCTTTTTTTTTTTTTTTTTTTTACCAACTCCTCTCAGGCAACATTGACCACGTACATTAGGTAAAAGAAAAATGGATTTGACTGACAACAAAATTGCCTATCCTGAAAAAAAAAAACATGTTTGTTCTCCCATCAGGCCATGTCAAGCCTGGCACACGGTGACACTGTACCACGTCCAAACATAGAGAGAAGAAATATGACTGATGGACTCATGGTGGACAGCTCAGCGTGCGGTCAACATGACATCACGGCTTGATCTATAAGTGTACCTGCGTCAACATGAGAGTGCTCGTTTTTACATTTTCCTTTAACGGCATATAAAGCGGATTTGATAATGACAATGTTCAGAGCATGTAAGTAGCCAAATATATATATATATATATATATATATAAATGATTGAGAGACTGCGGGGGTGAGTACTTTATGAAAGAAAGATCAGGACCGGACAAGTCTTGTCTTTTATAGATTTGCTGAGAGAGAATAAGAAGGCCGTCTCTTGCTCTGGGCTGGCGTGACAGTTTAAGCTACTTCAAATCTCTTCACTCCCGGTCCAACGACTACAACCGCAGCCCTGCAGTCCAGAGGCCAGTGAAGGGGGAAGTCAGAGCGCAACACGGGGAACACTTGATTGAATGAGCTAAAAATGAGTCTAACGAGAATAACATATTACCAACCAAGAGACAAGAATCAAAAGCTCCATTCAGTATAAAAATTTAAAAAAAAGAAATGGTAAAGGCTGATTCCAATAATCCAAATGCAATCAGTCACTCTGAAGCGTAATCTGATTTGTTACTGGGCTGTGCTGAAGCTAAATTCTGCTCATTCTAATTCAATACAGAGCAAACAAACAATGTGAAAAAAACAAGCCACACGATTCAGACACAAACACAACTTGCAGGATAAAGTTGAGGACTGGGAGTTACTTTTTTTTTTTTTTAGCAAATTAATGAGGTTCTCATATTAGCGGCCTTTAATAGCAATAATATTGAAAGTTCTCATTGCTCCATCATGACCCTGATCGCCCAGGGCTTGCTGAGGTAACGTTCCCACACCCGTTACCTCCTCGCCGTCTGCTGAGAAACACTTTTACGCTCCCGCGTGAAGGCAGCAGAGCTGTTAAAATGACCTTGTTAAAAATCTTTTCACTTTCTTAATTAGAAACACTCCCCCCACTGCTCTGGGTCTTTCCTCACAAAATCAACACCTACCAGTACACATGCAGAAGTAGTAAGAGAAAACACAACCAGACACCAGACGAGGCAGTTTGTCCATCTGTCTGTCTCTGTGTGTGTGTGTCTGTGTGTGTGTGTGTCATCTTTTAAACAAAGTAGAAAAAACGAATGACCTGAAGCTGTTAATGGAAAGCTGATACTTTACCCTCCCAAACTGTCTGGTTTTGGTTTGTTTACGCGGCCTGTGGAGGCGTGCATGACAACAACGGATTAGTTCATGTGGCCTATGTGTGTGTGTGTGTGTGAACATGGTTTATGTTTGTCATAAGCTTATTTTAGCGTCTCCGTGGGGATAAACCTCAGTTCTTCTAACAGAGAAATCTGTTAAGTGCAGTCGAAATGTGACTGGGTCTGTCTTCACTGTGATTTCACCTATTAGCCTATTTAGCTAATAATAGCTAATGGATGTGTCCATGAGACTGTTTGCACTTGGGCTGTGAAATCAGATCAGCTGTCCTGTGTGTGTGTGATGTGTGTGTGTGTATGTAAGTAATGTATCTTTGGTAAAGTCTGAAGCTAAACTACATTTTAAAACTCTCTCAGTACTTGTTTTATGGGGGTAATATTTAAAAGGTAAACATATACAGATCAACAAACCTCTAAGCACTCATCGTCACAGCTGACACACGCCACTAATTGGCACATTGGTTGCTTCGCCTGTGTAACAGACCTTGTAATTATGATGATGTGATGATATGATGATGGCAGTTCAAGGCATTTTTTATATGTATTGTGTCTGTTATTTTGCCCACTTCCTGTGTTATTCCTGTGTTGTGTTTTGTCTGCTCACTGGTGCCGTGTACTGATGTGTGTGTGTGTGTGTGTGTTTTTGATGAACGGATGTAAAAGCCTCCTTTTCCTATGTCTTCCTCCTCCACTCATCTTCACAAAAAAAATTACAAACACAATCAGTCATATTAACGTATCAGACAGATACACTAAAATAAGATAAATATAGTCTTGGAGAGCAGATTCTTGGATTTGCAGGGCAAAAGAGATGAGATGCAAATGGTCATAGGAATAAAAGAGTATGAGGGGAGGAGCATAAGAATAATAAAGGGGGAAGGAAAGAAGGGGAAAGTCCAAGAGATGTAGAATCAGATGGGATGATGTACGGAGCATGGCATCAGCACTCCTCTGCTCATCACTCATTTGTCATTTCATTTGCAGAGGCCGCGGGGGCAGAGCATGTATAGTTAAATCACATCAGAGGAGGAGTTGAAGAAAAGAGAGGAGGAGAAAAGGAGCGATGCAAGTTGCAAATAAAAAAAAAAAGAAAAGAAATTGAAAGAAAATTAAGGGTAAGAAATGTGTGTCAGATTTTATTTTATTGTATTATAATTACAGGATGATCTGGAAGTGTTGTCAATGTATGTTTACTGCAACATCGCCAGTAATTAACAGGATAGGAGGCTGATGTGACACCATGGACAGGAAGGAAGGGAGAGCATAGAGAGCACTTCCTGTACATCTTCACCAGGTCATGGACTTCTCAACCCTAAACACACACACACGCACACACACACACACACACACACACACACACTGTTGTGACATCTGCTGCAGATAGGCCATGTCACACTGCAGTCTCTGCTGGGGCCGGCCGTCACAGATGTTCTCAGTGAGGTCCTCGCTCCGTTCCCTCCAACCTTGGGAGAGTTCAGACCGGCGGTCCAGAGACACAAGTAGACAGGAAATCTGTTCTTTCTCTATTTAACAGCCCGGCAGATCCATACTCACACACACACACACACACACATACACATACACATACACACACACACACACACACACTTTCTACCAAACCTTTCTACCAAAATTAGACAGCATGCAGAAAGACAAAATAGATTTATTCAGGAGTGTGTGTGTGTGTGTCGTTAAATATACTGTATGAAGATAGAAAAATAATAGGAAAGCATAATTATAGGTGGGAGTGTGTGTCGATGTGTCAAATCAAGACAGAATATGTGTCTGTGTGTCTGATATGTGTGGGTGGGAGATTAGGAAACAGTGTGTGTGGTTTAAAAATGTGTAAGCTCATAAGTGTGTGTGTGTGTGTGTGTGTGTGACAGCTTTGGAGATCCTTGATGCCTGCTGGTCATTAATAAACATGATCATGAATATTTAATCCCCATCAGCGGGGCGGCAGGGGAACCCTCGTGGGTGATATTGACAGATTGGGGGAGCAGCAGGAGGGAGGTTAGCCGCGCTCAACGCAGGGTTAAGTACTTGTGAGCAGGACTTTGTCTTTTTTCTTTCTGTGTGAACTTGTGTGAGAAGAGACGGGAAATTTCTCTACATGTTTTTCACACTCAAACCTTTAAATGAATCTCAATACAACGGACTTTTTATGTGTCTGCCCAACTATAAAGAACCTATTCATAACACTTATGTATGATAAACAACTATTTACTGTCTGGTTTAGCTGCAGAAGGCTTATGTTTCTTGAGGAAACAGGAATATATTGTGTAAATGAGCCCGAAGTGGGACAATTCCAGTTGGTCTCGCCGAGGTTTCGCTTAGTCAAAGATGAATAAACATGTTGAAACAAGACAGAATAAAGCAGATCTGCAGCAGAACTAAGAGAACGGCACGTTGAATGAAGAAAACAAGTTGATTCACCCCATTAACTAACTAAGTGTTCTCAATTGTTTCAAGAAAATCAAATAGAGGCTTATTAAGATGAATATTCAAATTACTTCATTAAGCATTAGGCTGATATAATATTAATTTTCCAAAATGTGCCTTTTATTCAAAGTTGCTGATATTGGCCTATGGAATATCAAAGGTTTCACCCTAATGTAATAAGAGGAGTCATCCTGATTGACCGCAAGATGTCTTTAGAGAAGTATTGTTCCAGCTCCCAAAAATCAAAAATACAAATACTTTGATTTTAGTTGAACATTTGTCAGAGTTTAAAAGATCACTGTGATGTCACTGTCGAATGTTTTAATAGTAAATTTGCAATTCGCGTGACCGGCACTAATAAAATACTGTTAGCGCTGTTAAATAATAAAAGCATAATAAAAGCCTCCGTTTTAGCTCCATTTATAAGTGATAAACTGTTCAAATATATCACTAGAAGACACACAGTACCTTAATCCTTACAAATCTGCAAAAAAAAAAAAGATCCTGATGAGTCAGGAATTTTCTTTCCTTTTTAATTTGGCACCGTCTGCTTCGTCTCTTTTTGTACATTTCAGAGTGACGCCTCCAACTCTCAGGAGGGGAATCTGCTTCTGCTTCTTACCATCGTAAACAAACAGGCAGACAACCAGGAGGCCTTCAGGGCTAATTACCCGCTACCTGCTAACAAACAGCACAGTGTGTGTGTGCGGGGGGTGGGTGGGTGGACAGGCAGACACACAACCAACACACTCACTATTGTACTTAATGGAAACAATGAGGCTTGTTTTTGGCAGTTGATGAACCAGGTGTCACGTCCACAGGCAGAAGCTGAGTCAGTCTTTAATAAGCAGCTTTTATACGGTTTTCTTTTACGAATGATGTCAGACATGTGCGTGTAGGCGACACAAAGCCGATGTTAAATGTCTGCGGCGTATTGAGGCAGCCCTACGCACGATCAGAAAGATGGATGCGGGAGTTGGTTAAATGAGTGTGTATGAGAGTGCCGTATGTGCAGCTGCAGCTCGTACCTGCCTGTCATCACTGATACATTTCACGTTTCAAAATTCACACACATTTCCAGGCACAATGTGCTGCGCTGTCAAACACTCGCCTCGCTTGCTCAGCATCTCAGCACACCTCCTTCAGCATATCTCCTCTCTTACACCCTTCCCTCCCTGTTTGTGCTGGAAGATTTAATAAGCTCCCCCATCGCCCAGACACACATATGCACAACGCTCCACTCTCCATGAATCATGGCTGGATAATCCCTGAAAATCAGGAAAGGTGGTTGTTGCCGGTGGTTGTCTCCTTGGCTACCACCCCGTCACCCCTTCCCCAGACTCCTCTCTGGGTCTCCAACATTGGTGACCTTTATCCTCTTTTGCCCCCGATCGCCCTACAGTCACCCGCCCCCGATAAACACCGTCAATTTGAGACGAGAAGCAGAAGCACCGACAAAGGTTTTCTAATGAGAGTGTGACGGCCACTTTAGGGGGGGGGGGACAGGCGTCAGATAGTCATATATGTAAACAGATTATGTATGCTCACTGATATTTCTGTTATTAAATGGGGCCTCTAATGGGAAAGATTAGGAATGTTAACAGAGACAACAGTTGTAGACATCAATCCTAGAGTGTGTGTCTCTGCCTCTGTAAACCATGTTTGCACTAATGGGTTTAATGTTGGTTGCATTGTGGCACCGCTGACACACCGCCAATACACACACACACACACACAAACAGAGAGATGTGTGTAGTCCAAGGTATTCAGTGACAGGCATGTAGACCACTGATAACATACGCATACACACACCTCCTCAGTACGCAGATACACACTGACTTGGCGAAAACAGGCTTTCTGTGTGGCTGTGAGCCACCCGTTCCTGAACCCGCACAGCGAAAAGTAAAAACATTTTTATTCATCCCCCCGAGAGAAGATAGAATAAAATACTGGAGGAGAAAACTAAGACAAGTTGCTGCCTATCACTGAATTACACTCTCTATTTTCTCTTAACCTTTTCGGCACAGAGTATTTATTAATACGTATGGTATTATTGTTTGTGATTTCTGCACAGTTTAAACATCATCAGTGTTTTCATCAATGCAGTAGTAGCACTAAACACAAACAAAACACAACAGCTAAGGCTTATGCTTATGATAAGATGAAAAAATGAATGGATCACCAAATGTCTGCACCGAACTGCATCATCCAGGAGCTGTCAAAACATTTCACTCTGAGCCACACATGTTAACCTCATGGTGGCTCTAGTGCAGAAGTCAGGGGATCAGCATTAAAGTCTTTAGGACTCGTCCTCTGGGGACCATGAATGCCTGTGTGAAAATGTCATAGCAATCCTATCCAACGCTTGTTAAGATGTCTGAATCAAAGTGGCGCATTAACCGAGCAATACTTTCAGAAAGAAACAATGAAATCCTCCGATGATCACGAGACCAGAAACTCAGCCATGCAGCCACACACGTAACGTGAATACAGAAATATCCTTCATATCTCCAATAATCATTCAATTCATCTGCAAACAGCTGATCTGTCAATCACCTGTCCGTTCCTTTAAACAAGCCTGTGTTTCATCATGAGCATAAGCATGACGTTTTGTGAAATTAGTGTGTTGTGTATCTCTTCTTCTTTTCCTTCTTTGAAAAGTAAAAAAACATAAACCCCGTCTGGCTATATGAATTAAAATTCATACTGAAGCTTAAAAAAGCAGCAAGCTTAAGACCTTGGTTTAGGCCCAAAAACGTGTCAAACACCTTCCCTGTTAAATTCCTAACCAACAGCTCCAGGGTTGCTGCTCTAACTTCCTGTACTCACACCTGCCTGCGGTGCCCTGAGGATAACTCACAACTAAACCTCGCTCCTCTCTTCCAGCCAAATTGCAGTTGCCACCTGCAGCAGGGCGCGACTGGTCTACTGGGTGACGGGAACTTTGGACATCAGCTTACGAAGAGTCTGCTGTGTCATGATAAGGGAGAGCGAGAGTCAGTCAGCGGCTTCTTGAAAGAAGAGGGGAAAGTTACACACACTCTCCAGCAATGGTGAGTCATTTGCTGTGGCTGCAGATAGGTGATTCCTCTCCTGCATAACCAGGTGGAAGAAAGATGGTTTTTTGGATTTTTTTGCTCTAACCTGCATCTCTCATGCTCATGAATGCGGCCACTCTAACGCAGACACCGTCTCTCTCCGTTTGCCACAGACTGCACCGTGTGCAGATATGATATCTGGGTATCTGGCTCTAGCAGATGGAGGCTGATTTTAGTCTGGAGGATTAGGGAGGGCTAATCAATAGCTTTAATCAATTAAGAATGCAGCAACTGAGAAGCTGCAGAAAACGGGCCAAGTCTCACACTGAAAGGACCCATCTCCATTTATCACACCGCTCCGGCTATCGATCCGAGAAAGGTACGGAGAGAAAGTATCTGATGAATTCATATCAACGTGGTGGCACCGTGAAGATCCTGCAACTTTCTATCTGTTTATTCTTTCACTGAGACGGTTGTTTCAAAGGAGAGGACTTTCATGTGTAGAGATATCTCACTGTGGAAAAAAAAAAGAGAGGGGGGGGGTCTTTTATTTGTGAGGGTGCAGCACAGAAGGTTGGAGAGGTGAACACTGCAGATTTTTGAGCTGTCGCACTCCAAGAACCGAGTCTGTGCAGACTGCTGCAGTACCACGCTGACATCAAATGGTCAGACACGGTACTGACACGAGAGACGCACCGACTGTGCTTCATCTAACAGCAAACATGTGTTGTGGAAATGTACTACAAGTCTTCACCAAAACGTGTTAAAACACACTCCTCATAGAGAGAATCTATGTAAGTAAGGTTTGACATCTCATATCAGACCAGGAGATTTTATCCTTCTCTCGCATGTCACAGTGAAGCCCATTTACAAGCGAACTCTGAACCCTTCAGCACTGAGTCTAATTGACTTCCTCACAGCAGGAAACACTCCTCAGTCTTTGACCTGCAGTTTAAAACACACATTAGCACCTGGCTGGGCGTGAGCTGCCGGTGAATTATTATTCCATGCCATTAGGATTTGGTGCTCTCATTAGTTGTCCATGCTGGGGTAATCCTCAACTAAAGGTCACTCCTGCTTTCGCTGGGTTCCCATGGGCCTGGCTCGGGTTTTATATGGTGTATAAAGTGGCAACGATGTACAAATAGCTCGAGGAGCACCATTAGGGTTCAGACTGAGTCAGAATTTAAGTTTTATTTGTCTTCCAGATCTGAATACAGAGCTCTTATTTTATTGTCTTCTAATTAAAACAGCTTTCATTAGCAAATTCAACCTTTATTCTGCGACAGATAAATAACTGAAGGATGCTGGACCTCCGCGCTGAGGTTTTATTTTTTATTGCCGTCCAAACGGAGCGCTTGCCAACTGCTGTGTTTCAGAGCAGATAGCGGTTGATTCAAAGTCTCAGCCTGTCAAATCTTTCTGTGGGGAGGTCAGCAGGTGGTGAGACCCTGGCCGACTGCCCGGGCCTTTGGAAAAGCTAGAAATTCATGGACCGAGTCGTACTAAACGACACACAGCTGGATGTTTTCAGCTCAGTTTTATCCTCAGGAAGAGACTATAAAATAAAAGAAAGCGTCAGTGTTTGGATTATAGGCTAATCTCAGGTGTAATTCGATGTAGCCTATTGTGTTGCTCTCGTCCCAGTTTTGATTCTCTAACAAAACAAAAAAAATTCAATAAAGTGCTGAAACGACATCAGTGGCCATTGTTTAAATAAATCATCTAGCTTGTGTTTCCTGACACTAGGCTGGAGCGCCTTGGTGCTGGTGCGTGCTGAGTGAGCACTTTCTCCAGCTGTAGCAGCACAGGGTGGAGCGAGTAAAGGTAGCCAGGATCTTCTCCCACCTCCTCCACATGTCGCTCATTTACACTCCCTTATTCTCCTTTTGTTCTGTTGAGGTGAGCGCCAGATAGCTGCTTTATAATTATTATTATTACAGGAGCTGTCCTTTGTGAATTATACATCATTTTCTTGGATTCAGCAGATAACTTGACTGCTTTAGTGAGGAGGCGTTTGGTAATAATCTACACCTTTATTGCTAGGTGTAAAACACAGTATGCTGTAGTGATCTGAAGTGTGGAAGTGACTTTTATTCAGCATCTCAGGTCTCAGGAGGCTTTTCCCCCCCACGATACGAGTTTCTGCTGGCTTCTACGGTTTCTGACTAAAATAAGTGTTTTATTTATATCAGAGATCCTCAGAATGCTAAATATTGTATGTATATCCCGTAATATTTTTACTTTTTCGTGTTTTTTAAACTGCTAGCATGTGTTATTAGTTATATTGTGCTCTTGAGTTTGATGCTACAGCATTGCTGTGTGTGCAAAAGTTCATCTGATTGGCCTGAATCTGGATTCATGACAATAAAAAGGGGGAAAATATCTGATGCACCTTCAACTTTTATTCAACATCACAACTCCTGTAGTAGACATTTGGTCTGAGAGAACAGTAGACTATGGGTTTCTAGTAGTATGTCTCAACATAAAAGCAGTATAAGTGTGAAATGAACAAGAGACAAGAAGGTTAAAACATGGCTACAGGCCTGCATGCACAGAAAGATGGAGTATATAGAGACTTTGTTCTCCTCTAGGTGAGTGCTGTACAAACTGCCCAGCTGCCATTCAAACGGTAGGCCAGTCAATTCTGTGCAGGTAGCACAGCCGTCTGACAGTCTGGTGTAAAATCACACAGTAGTGTTGGGTAGCATCATGAACGACAAATCCATTCAAAAAGGCACAATCCCATCCGCAACAGTCACCCAGCAAAAGCTTAGGCAAACATACAGGCTGAAGTCATCAGAAAACTAAAAACTACAAGTCCCACGGTTGCATCCAACAAAGTGATCTGTGGATGGATGGTATAGCAGCAACTTGAGTTACGAGAACGTCAAATCGACTGAAGTGACAGCACGCAATGTGTACAAGTCTGTAAAGTTTCCACTGGTCCTGGGTCAGAAAACAGTCCTAAAGCATGTGTTTAAACAGATAAAGCATGTTTATTTCACACTAAAACAATATGCACCCCGACATCCAGAACATCCTGTTCATTTTCTTTTTCATCCCCCTGGCATGTAATCATTTCTGCTTGTGTTCACTGTATATAATTAGAAACAAATTACAGACATTTATTTTGGGGATACATTTTCATGTTTTCATATTAAAAATGTTCATTCTTCCAATTAAAAGCAGCTGTACTGGTCTCACTGTATGCAGGGCTATTCGTTCTGCTTAGAAAGAGAAAGCATTGTAGGACACCACAGAAGCATTCATTGAAAACTTTGCAGCAGCATTTTAAAAGAAGAGGAGACAGAAATGGGCCAGCAACTGCCATTTTCAAGTATCTTGTGTGACTGTCATATTCAATCCTTTGTCGAACAGCCAGGATTTCTTAATCTCTTCCATAGGAAGGTCAAAAGCTCATTTCCCCCATATACAATTGAAACATTTTGGCAGGCATTTCAATAAAATTCAGCTTAGATTATTTAAAACGTGTGGGGTGGCATTACAACTTAAAAAAGGAAAAAGGAATAAAATACAAACAAAATGTTCTATCAATAAAATCAGCTAACGAGCCTTCTATTTAAGTACACTGGTATTTGTGAGAGATAAAATCATTTGTTATTGGTTATCAGACAATAACTGGTGTGAGTCAGTATTCGCCATGTCCCGTGTGGTGGTGGTGGTAGTTTGCTGACATGAGTACAGAGAAGAAGAGACAACTTTACAAAATGATCTTTTACCTACTGAGTGATGATTATGTCCCCTCAGTGTCTGTGACAGTGTCTACCACTGGCTGACTTGCAGCTTCCTCCATGGGATCACTCTGTTCATTGTCTACGTCCTTAGGAGAGGAAAGCTGCTCCTGCTCCTGCTGCTGCTCCGGTTCACTTTCAGGGAGCAGAGAGTCAGAGGAGGAAGAGGAAGAAGATGAGGAGGAGGAGTGGCCTAGAGTGGGCTCGGGTGAGGGCTCAGGAGAGGCCTCGGGTGTGGGCTCAGACACAGTGCTATTGTCCATCCCAGGTCCATTGACCCAATGAGGTTGGGGTGAGGAGGCTTTCTCTTGTGATTCCTCCTCATCCTCCTGTGGGCTCTCCTGCTCCTCCAGAGAGGGAGTAGTCTCTTCAGGTGGGCTGGCAGCTTGTGTGAAGGCCACAGGTGACTCCTGGGATGAGGCCTCGGCGAGTGGTGAGGTCTGGCTTGGGGTCTCAGTGTCTGGAGAAGCGATGGTCTTGGAGGGGGACTGGGCAGTGGGCAGGGACGGAGACTGTGTGTGTGGTGGGGTCTCAGGTTGTGGTGATGACCGGGTCTCAGTGGGAGCCTCAGGCAATGGGCTCTGACTCTTGCTGTCAGATGGGGATTGGGCTGAAGATGGTGACTGCGTCTGAGGTGTCTCAGACAGAGTGGGGGTTTCTGGGTGGGGCTCAAGCACAGCTCCTTGGCTCTGTGATGGAGGTGGAGACTTAATCGGAACCTGAGGCAGCGGCTGATTCAGACCCAAGAGAGGAGATTTAGCCTGAGCTTGAGGCAGGAGTGGGGACTGGAATCTTGGCTGAATCTGAGGGTTTAATTTGAGTGGGGCAAGCAGTTTGCCTTGATTCAGGGTCAGATTGGGATTAAGAGGTGGAGTTGGAAGCAGAGGTGTTGGTAGAGGGAGAAGAGGTGTCCAGGTCCCACGTTCACGGTCCCTCTCTCGGTCTCTCTCTCCTGCTTTATCACGGTCTCTGTCGCGTTCATGCTCTCTGGTCCGATCTCGTCCTCGCTCTCTGTCTCTCTCCCTCTCGCGTTCCCTCTCACGCTCTCTCTCACGGCTGTGGCGGTTTCCATTCATCTCCCTCCTAAAGTCAAAATCTCTTTCATCTCTGTCTCTTTGCCTGTCCCATGGCCGTCTTCGGTCATCTAGGTCTTGATGTAGTTCACTGTCAAAAGGTGCTGTGGCACCACCACTACGGTTCCAGGCCTGTGGCCCACCAACAGCTCCAGCATTTCCAGAAGCCGCAGCTGCTCCTCCTGCCGTCCCAGCACGGTTGTCAAAGCGGTTAGGATAGTTCTGCCCTGGTGAGGGGCGCTCCTCCTGGAAGCCTTTTGGCCCTGCTGGAGCCTGCGGACCTCCTCGCATGCTGTCTCGCTCATCAAAGTCCCCTCTGGTCTGGTTCCAGCGGTTATCGGGAGTAAAGCCTGCAAGAGCCTGGAGACGTCCCAGCAGGCTGGTCCTGGCAGGCTGAGTCCCTGGGGTTTGGAGCAAGGCAGGCCTGCCTCCTCCACCACCTCCAAGGGAGTCCCGATGCTCAGGCGGAGGGGTCCTCAGCAAGCCTGTGCTCTGTTTTTCCATTGGGGGGAAGCGGTAGTCCTGGTCTTTGCCCTCATCAGCCCCAGAGGAAGACTCGTCTTCTGTTTTAGATACGTTTTCATTGGTGAGGTTTGGGGCCCTGTTAAAGGGGTCTAACTGAGAGAAGGGGGCCCTGGCGCGGGCTTGAGCTTGGAGGGAGCTGTCCAGGAGGACAGCAGCCTGCTGGGCGGGGCCCTGTTGCATGAGGAGTGGGAAGCGTGCAGCAGACCCAGGCTGCAGGAGGTTGGGACGAACATCCAGTGGCAACAGTCCAGGCATTCTCTGACCAGCCAGACCAGACTGGTGCAGTGGGTGGGTGAGGGAGGCAGAGGGGTGCATGCCAAGGAGACCCATTCCACTGCGGACTGCATTTTGCATTCCTGGGGATGAAACACAATATTAAAACATTAAAATTCTTCATGCACAATATAACACTAAAAGAAAATATGTGTTAGCATTGTCTCACCTTGCAGTGTAAGCTCTGCAGCAGCATCCATACCATCAGCTGACTGTGGCATTTTCTCACTGGTGGCTTGCTGAGTTTGGATTCCCACTGGGTTAAACACACCGGCTCCAGGGATAGCGGAGGGCATGAAGCTGCCAGGAATAGTAGTCGGAGGGATCATAGCGCTGAACGGTGATTCCTTGACAGCTTCCTGGCTGGTTGCCACTGAAGGCTGCACAAGAGCTAGAGGAGGGCAAAGGAGCATCAACACATTTAATCTAAGATAAAGATTTCCAGCTGATTTCCTATAACATTATTATAATATATATGTATTAATCACAGTAATAGCATGCCATCTATACTCACAAGAAGATGCTGAGGCCATGGCTGCTGTCTGTGCTGCCTGCATAAAACCTGTACAACAGGAAAGAAGTATGTGTAAGCTTATAAATTTCTGTTGGTCTGATCGTCAATATGACTGAGTCTGCAGCATTTACCTGGTGGAGGCTGTGAGGCATTGAAGCCAGCCCTTATGAAGGGTGGTGGCGGCCCATAGCCTGGTGGGGGTATGGTCATGGTGACAGGGAAAGTAGGAGGCACCAAACCCACTGCGCTGTTAACAGCCTGGGCCACTGGCATCTGAATGATAGGAGGTGGAAAACACAAGCATTAAACACTGACTACTGCAGGACCAAAGGCCAGGTTATAAAGTTCATACATTTACTACACATTTAATACCACCAAAGCCCAAACGTGTGCAAGTTATCCCACTCAAGGCAGTGAGGATTTGTCAGCTGGATTTAACATGTTTTATTTTGAGTCAATAAAGCGTTTAATGCTATATATATGCTGGACGACACAACATTATAAAGCATTATTGAGACATTACCTGTACAGGCATCATGGTGACCTGCTGGTTATACGTCTCATTCTGGGTGTTGGATACTGCTGTAGTCTCAGCGCTTACTGGCTGGCTCGTAGCCTCCTTAGCTGGCTCTGCATTCTTGGCTGCTTCCCACTCTGCAGAAACAGACAAAAAGATGAAAACAAGATAAAAACTACACATATAAAATCATTTGTATGAATTTAGAAGTTTAGCGCTGCTTTCCAACTCATTTTTTTGTCTCTCCATCAGATTGATGAGTTCCCAATGGGATTTCTTGAAGGATCTTGTGCATTACCATAATAAAACAAGCAACCAGGGGGGTGGAGTAGAAAACAAACCATATTAGATGATCAAATGCCAAGAAGTGGCTGTGTTTGCATTATGCATTATGCTTTCAGTATGTGTGTACAAACCTACTTGCATGTCCTACTTATACATAAACGAGCATTGCTACTGCAAGATTGATAAATAAGTGTGTTTCTTTTTACCATCGTTGACAGTCTCCTGGTCAATAATTCCTCCTTCAGCAAAGCCATCCAGGTCATCCAGTTTAACTTTCTCCCAAGGTATGTAGGTGACACCAAGGTCAACGTCCCAAAACTGCTTGTACTCCTGCTTTACCCCCTTGTTTAGGGCCCATGCAATCTGTAACAGATACACATATACAACTGTCAGGAAAGTCTCAGTCACTTTCAAAGACATTTCTATGAGTATAAACCTCTCTAAGGTTTCACCATTAGAGGTCAATGGACAATTAAATTAGAAGAAATTGCAGGGAGAATGACAATATAATCAATCAAATTACAGTATAAAGTCAATGTGTACCTTGATGATCTTGGAGCCAATCTTAAAGGAGCCGGTGCTGAGCTTCTGGCGGGCGCGATACGCATCCTGTCTGTGTACCATACAGATGTATGCACAACCTCTGGGAGGGATCATCTGCAGAAAGACGGACACACACACACACATTACATAGGACATAAGGTCAAACAACAAGACATGACCATATAATGTAGAGTGACAATACATGTGCAACTAGTAAAAATGTGTAAAGACAGCAACAGATTCTAGTCACAATATGGCAAAAAACGACACATTGATGTTTACATGACATAAATTAAAGGGGTTAACAGGGAGAAATGTCCACTTACATTTATAGACTCTATCTGGCCAAACTCTTCAAAGAGGTTGGTGAGATCTTGCTGAGTAGCCTTTTTGTCCACTTGGCCCACCCACAGCGTTGTGCTGCACACTAGGTGTGCGTAGAAAGAAAAACGATTATTACTCATCAGAAGTAGTGTCAGATACAACTATTAAAATATTCAACTAGAACAATGACTTCCACGTACCACTTAGAGTCTTGGATCGTATAGGCGGCAGTCCTTTCTTCTGTCGCTCCTTCTCTCGCTCTCGGGCCCGCCTTTCACTTGAGTATGATCGTGACGACTTCCTCTTTCGATCCCTGGAGCGTGAACGTGACCGCTTACGATGCTTACGTTTGCGAGAGCCGGAGCGGGACCTGGACCTTCTCCTCTTGGGAGACCTATAGACAGAGAGAAAAACAAACCTTAAAATTTCCTTAAAAATTCTTTTTGGAATGACTTTCTCATTTACTGTAAGAGCACAGGGCTGCTCTTTTTCAGCACCAACACTTATTTTTATGGTTTGTAATTAGATCAAAAATTGGTCCACTTTAAAAATGCACAACTGTGAGCTACTAGCCTGTGTTTATTTAAAGGAGCATAATATTACAGCCTTGTATAGGCAAATAATCACATTTAGAAAAATTCTACCACAATGAGATTTTAGAAATAAATAAGACCAACCTGGAGCGTGACCTAGAGCGTGTTCTGGAGCGCGTGCTAACAGTCTTCTTCTCCTCCACCTCAAAGATCTCCTCCTCCATTCCATCTGGACCTTCATCCAGATCCATGTCCTAAAAAAGAAAAAAAAGAAAACAGTACCATTTCAACACCGTTATATACAGATATAACCAGGTAATGTAGAAAACTACTGTCCTAACTACCACATGTAAACCACCAGCCCTCTGTGTGGTCCCATGGCCAGACATACCTGCTGCTGGTTGTCTATGGAGTCGTCCACCTTGTTCTCAGGCTCAGGAAGCTGTGCCTGGCTGCTGCTCTGAGCAGTCGCAACTGAGTTCTCTTGCCCAAAGATTGAATCCTGACCTTCAATGCTCATAGCCTGGAAAAACACAAACCTGTTAGGGCTGCAACTAATGACTATTTTTATTATCAATTAATCTATTGATTATTTGCTCTACAGTTGTTTTGGTATGTAAAATTTCAAGTAACAGTGAATGATGCCTATCACACTTTCCTAAAGCCATAGATGACATTTCTATTCATATATTCAGTTTACCATCACACAAGACAAAGAAAACCAGCATATTCTCAACTATGAGAATATGCTGGTTTTTTAAAATGTTAATTTTCTTAAAATTAATTGAATAATAGATCATTTCAATCTGTCATTTATTAGAAAGGCTTCTAAGCAGATGAAGTATATTAAATTTGATAATTTAATATCTTGTATCTGAGGCATTTTTGTGGAGCTTGCAGCTCTTAAGGTCTGTGAGTATGTTGTCTGTGATGAGGATGAAATTCATTTGTTTGCACATATGGACATGATTTCTTTCTGAAGTGTTCAATTCACTATCCAAAACGGATAAGCAAGTTAAGAAGAGGGAAGAAATCCGTTAAACAAAGACAGGCTCGCCATCAGTCCTGAAACATTCTGTGGTAAACAGTGCTGTGTGTACCTACCTTCTGCTGGTGCTGCTGGTGCTCCAGCAGCTGCTTTTGAAACTGCTCCAGGTTCTGCTGTTGTAGCTGCTCAGCCAGCTGGTGGAACAAGGAGCTGTTGATGGGCTCCGACACCATAGGCCTGGAAGTGATTGACAGCTTCATTAGATACAAGCACTCATGTGGAATGAAACTCTTTTAGTTTTTGTTTTGGAGAAATGATTTGATGATAAAACCCCCACTGAACTCACAGTTGAGACGATGAAGAGTCCTTTTTAGATTCTTCACCGCGTTCAGAATCATTCCCAAAGTCAAACGGACCCAAAAGTTTCTGCAACAAAGACACAAAATAATCACATTTGAATACATCACATGAAGCAAGCAATGAGAAACTAGTGGGTCCTGATTTCAGTGTTACCTTATTAAAAGAGGAGACCCTCTGCTCCAGGGGGTTGAGGCTGTTAGCAGTAGCAGCCGCAGTAAGTTGAGCTGTCAGAGCTTGCAATTGCACCACCAGGCCGGCGTCCAAGGCCTGCAGCAGGGATGGCTGGGGCTTCTGCTGCTGCATCTGCAGACTCTGTACCAACTGCTGAAGCTGGTACCAGTAACAGGTGATGAGTATTTGACAGAGGCAACACAGAAGCATACAGAGTACATACAAGTATTGTGCAACTGGATATTAAGTTTCAACAGTACTGGATACTTACTTATCCATAAAATCTTAAATTTATTGGTTTAATAACTTGGGGGGGTGATGTGTGCTAACCTGTTGTCCTTGGGGACTCTGTAGGATCTGTGCCACAGCAGCCACAGTGTCTGTGTTGGTAATCTGGGAGGCCCAGTCAGGCAGACCCTGGACTATGTTTGCTGGGGTAGCTGGGGTGGCTGGTGTGCCTGAATACACGGAGACAGACAAGTTGTGAAATAAAACATTAACCAAGCACAGTATCTAGTGGTGTCAAACAAGTTGTCTGACCACAGTATCACAGCGTATAGGTATGTGTTGTGCACTCTACTTGTTTGTTCTCTGACTGACCAGGTGTAGTGTTATTGACTGGAGCAGTGCTGCTGGGCATGACGGGGGTGACACTAGGAGGAGGAATCCCTGCGGCCATGTCCAATAGAGGCTGGATGATGTCACTCTTGAAGACGGCATTTTTTTGCCACAGGTTCAGGACTCGCACTATCTTACTCTGGAAACATAAGTACAGACAACAAAAGAAACGGTGACATAACAGTAAAATGTGACCCAAGACACAGTGCTGAAGCTGACAAAAGATTTACTTAAGCATAAAGGCTTATGGACACACATTAAGTGAGCAACTCAAAATGCTCAAAAGAGCACTTACTCAGTTGCAACAATGCAGTAAATGAGCACATTACCACTGCACAATGTGTTAATGAAATAATCTATTTCTGTAAAACTGAGGGATGATATCAAAGGGTCTAATATCAACTCTCATAGAACCATGACAAGCCACAAAAATTAAATGGGTCATGGAGGAACATAGAAAGTTATTAAAAACTGTCAGACCTTATCATCTGAAGGGCAGCGGTAGAGGTGCTGGAAGGTTGCGATGATATTCTTGCTGAAGCGTGGCGCAAAAACGTCCTTCTCTGTGCCAAACTGGTGTCGTGACTGTCTGACAATTGAGTCGATGACGTACAGGCCTGGAACCTTGTATTCTGGTTTGCACTGGCAATAAAGAAAGATCGCTAGTGTCAGTACATTTTTGAACAATGGAAACAAGTTCTTGAATTTTCCATCTGATACCTATTTACCTTAACAATGTGCAATTAATAGCAATTTGTGAGACTGGTTTTAATATTTTGCTGCACCTAGGGTTGGGTGTGACTGCAAATCTAAGATACAACTCACCTTTTGTATGAACTTCTCCACACTCTGGACAACGTGCTTGTAGAACTGAAAGAGAAGCAAAGGAAAGAAAACGCTTCATGATGAGCGACTTGAGCACAGCATCTCAGAGCAGCGTTAAAGAAAACGGCACAGATAAAATTTAACCAGCAGGAGCTCCGACTAAGTGAGAGAAAATTGACAGAAAATGCACAATAGGCTTCCCCCTGTTGCTCCTCCCATGCACCACCTACCATCCAAGTTTTGTCTTTGATTAGAGAGACACGCAAAAGAAGGTAACTTTTGTGTGTGTGACCAAAATAAAAGGAAAGAATCACTGACACTGATTAGTTACTGTTAATTAATTAATGAACAAACTGTCTTTATGTAAGCAGGGCATGTGAGTATTCATGCTTCAAAAAATCAAAGTCATGTACATTAATATTAGTGGTGAGGATGAATTAAATCTCACTTTAATAAAACAACTGCAGCGTGTTTTCAGCTAAAGTGAAGGAGTGAATACAGATACAGTCTTACACATACAGGTGACAGGCAGCTGGTTTGCTAATGGCATTAACTTTTAAAAGAAGATATTGGCTCAAAATGGTCTTGGTTCAAAGTATTAATGGTTTATTAGTTTGACTCCACCATCCCTAACAGATCAACCAAAATAATATTCAAATACAGGATGGTTACCTTGTGTATTGATTGCTTACTGAGACAAAAGCAGTGCAGATTGTGCTAATTCCCACTGAAATACCTATGACATCATTGCACTCATTATTGATCATTGCTTTATTTTCTGTTGGTGTATTTAGGGCTGGGTGGTGTGGACAATATTACGATATCTAAAATCTAAGACCATATTCTAGTCTCATGATAATAATATAATATCGACATATTGCCCAGTACTAGGCTGAGTCATAGTTTCTACACAGCTTGGAGGTTTGGGAAAAACTATTATCCTATAACCATGTGTTTAAGTTTATATCAAACAGGAACAATATACAGACAGGTGACCAATTAAATGGAAAAACCTGAATGCTCCCTACAGCGAGGGGATCCAGTGGCTCTGTTATGATGTGGAGGGCATTTTGCTGACAAGGTTTGGGTCCACTTGTCCCTTTAGAGGGATCGATTGCTGCAAATCAATACAGAGTTGTTCTGAGTGATCACCTCCTATGATGAAACATTTCTATCCCGATAGGAGGGGTCCCCTCCGTGATGACCCCATCCACAGGTCACTGAATGGTTTGATGAGTATGCAAATGGTGTGAATCATATGCTATGGCCTTCACAGTCACAAAAGAGACGAATCAATGCCAAGCACATGGTGGCCCAACACCTTACTAAGATGCTTTAAGTTGTTTTTTTCCATTTGTTTTTCACCCGTCTGTACATGTATACATATCATATGATTTTGAAAAGGTTTATTGAGGTATGACTACTACACTGAAAGTGCGCTGTTGTGTCTTGCTTTCTACTGACACCTCCCATAGAGCTTAAAAGAGGCAGGAAGCACACCTGATATAAAGCAGAAAAACAATAAATGAGATGACAGGACTAAAAAACAATGCTTGACAAATTTGGGCCAGCAAAAAGTCTATAAAACACCTGTCAGGCTCAGGAAATGTATATTCTTACTATGTAATATTCACATGTCAATAAAACAATCATAACCAGTACTATTCAACAGCCTATTAACACTGTACAACCACTAATTAAATTAAGAGAGTGTAAGATTATCTGAGATCAAACAGTCTGCAGTGCAGGTTACCAACTATGCAGATGTACAGAACTACTGAAATTTAAGCATCGACAATGATGAAGGAAACACTACTGTTAGCAACACTAATTTATATTGACTGCAGTGATAGGTCAACATTTTCTTATGAAAAGCCCAAATTCTACAATCAGCCAGCAGATGGAGACAAAGTACAGGAAAGAGTGGAAAGAGTTTATAGGTCTTTATCACAGGTACCAACAGGCACAACAAGGTCTTTCCAATTCAATTTAGTGACAGATGAAAAGTCTGTCAAGTAAGTGAAGCTCATAATATATTATGTGAGCTTAGAAGAACACAAGGTAGTGAGGATGTTAATGTCAAACTCAAGTCCACTTTAACAAGAGATTGTCTCTGCAAATGCTATGCAGCTGTCACTTTGTTAGCATTTTTACCAATTGTGTATCGTAATTAAATGATTTAAGTCAATAAAATTCCATTTTAAAGATTTTGTCATAAAGAGACAAGCCTGAGAAATATCCTTAACATAAACAAACCCATAAACACCTTGCATACATCACTGTAGTTGCAGCAATTACAACTAAGATGTCAACTATACATACTAAAAAATAAAAAATCTGCTCAAAGAGCAACAACAAATGTTTAGGGAAAACATGACACTTGAGGAACATGATAGCACCAATACAATCTAATTTACACTTGCAACATCCGTCAGACTACGTTGTAAATATCATTTACTTAATATGCACTTCATATTGACAAAACAGCAGCCTAAAACTATCAACATCATTTGTTATGCTTTTAACTCAGCTGTGTGTCCCATGAAGCACATAGTGAACAAATTAACAAACGTTATCTGTGTCAAGAAGTCTCAACAGCAACAGCCAATATGCTAGTAAGCAGTAGCTTTACTGCAGCCTGAAATGTAGAAAAGACCCGAGAATGAAGCTGATAACTTGATTAGACTGATGCCTTCTTTAAAGAACCCAAATCAATACTGTTAGCAACATCTGCCATAAATAAGTAGAAAATAAAAACATCCTAATTAGTAAGTAATATGCAACACTGACCAATATTTACCTGCAAAACATGAAGCGCAACAACAAAATGCAAATCACACAGTGTTTATACTTCCATGTATGGAAGCATGATAGCAGTCGGCCTGTTACTGTGTTACACACACATATATATGACCTATAAGATGAGTGTAAGACCGCGTCTAACTCACAGCTGAGCTGTGACAGTCATAGTTTAGTTGAGAAATCAAAATACATTTTGATAATATATAATAATAATATTATCACATACTAAGTAAAGAAATGGAAATCAAAAATTGAGATGCATTGAGAATTATTCTGATATATATATATATATCTTAAGTATGAGAAAACACATACTATATACATACTGTAGTTGCTGCAGTGTGGACCCGTATCTAGGCAACTGTTCTAATACTGCAGAGCCTGAACAAGTGTGCAAATAAAAACTACATTAGTCTCCTATTTTAAAGTATATTCATCATTTGTAACAACTTAACAGCTACAGGTGGCGGGTTGAGTGGAACTTATAGAGATAATATGACACAGAGAAAATGTGAATAAGATATACTGGTGCCTGGGATGAGAGCGACACCAACTCTAAGCTTTACGGTATATAAGCCAACACACAAACAGCACAACAAAGACAATGTGGAGTCAATGTCAATTTAAATGCTTCACTCCATTTTCAAGTTAAACATGTACTGTAGCCTGAATGAAACCTCAGCATAAAATGTACTACGAGTATTTTTCTTTTTGCAGTGGAGCGGGTTAAAAGACCAGTGAAAAAACCAATGTTATCGATACCGGGAAAAGAAGAGCAACATGAGGCAGGCAGAAGGAAAGACAAAGAGATGGCTGTGACGTTCATTAGGAGGTAGGTTGGGAGATTTTACAAATAATAATAATAAAAGTGTGATATTGTCAATCAAGCACAGTTGCTTCATGCCCACAGAGTCCTGAGGTGCTCAAATCAGCCAGAATAAATGACAGCACCTGTGCGGTGTGCTATAGGTGTGTAAGGGCTTTGAGGGCCACACATTATATAAGAATTTGCCCAGCAATTATAAACATTTTTGAAACCACAGTGTCTATTTTAAAATTTGAATTTTGTGATGTCCCCAGGCATTATGCACAGATAAGAATGATAAAGGTGTAACATTTCTAGTCCTAAAGGTACAGTCAGACTGGATTTCACCTGCTAAAATGTACTAGTGTGACATGGCAGGAGGGACAGGAAGCAGCGTGGTTAGAGTTGGACGCATTAAGTGAAAAGGCTAGCATGGCTAGCAGGACAACAACAGCAGTCCACAAAGATGTTAATTAATTATGCAGCTTCTTGTCAAACACCTTCCTTTCATTAACCTCCATCACTGTGCTCTACTTACTGCTGCTAAGCTGCATCTCTCCCTCTGCCTGTATTATTTTGCTGAGCAGCACAACAAACAATTTCCTGAATGAGGGGTCAATCCCACCCCTCCTGATTTGTTCTGTTCTATCAGATTGAAATCTACAGAATGAAAGAGGTGGATCAATTCATGACCAGAAGCCAATATGTCTTGCCTTATTAACTAGAGATTCAGACGGTCCCTACATGCTCCCACAGTTCTGAGGTCAAGTCAGCCAAAATAAGTGAAAATGCATGTGTGGGTGAACCATACAGGTGGTTAAATGCATTCCTATGTATTTTGCTCCTTCACGTTAAATTAAATGTAAGCATTTTATGAGCTGCCCTCGCAGTGAGAGCATCTCATTTACTGCTTTTGACACTTTTGTCTGATGGCTGGTCAGTGACCAGTGCCTGGGAGGTGTCTTTGCATCTTTATCTGTTGCGTTTCAGACAGGAACTCAACACAGAGTCACTCAAGCAGATGCTAATGACATCCAGTTACAGCAACGCCACTTTCCAGCACATTTGTAAATTGTAAGCAGTTTTTTTGGGATGTACATTTCCATTAACATTATGCTGCAAGCAACTTTTTGCAAATAAATAATGCAACTGAATTTCCAATTACAACTGAAGTAAATCCTGGTTGCAGCCTTACATGAGACAACTACTTTTGGATGCACATGAATATGAATTTCTTTACGTTTGTTTGAGTGCATCTTAAGAGCTCCATTTAATACCTTATCACACAGACAATAGGTTTGCCCTGTCAATCATCAATCACACCTCTAACAGGAGCGCAGTGGCTTAATAGGTTTTGACATTGATGCCCCTCATCCCTGCTGACAGCTGATGATGTAATACTGCTGCTGTTACTGTCAGGGCTGACAGACTGCCATTTATAAGTGAGGCATTAAATATGGATATATATACTAGAACAATGTGACTCATAGTATCAAGGTTTACATTAAGGCTAGTTTTACATATTACATAAGTTATTTTTTAAAAACCCTTTTAATTTTTGCAAGCGTTTTCCTAACAGCTGATACTTTGTTTAAATGTCATACCGCCATTATTAAATCTACAGCATCTCAGGATAAACGGAGGCTTCTTCCTAAAATCTTAACAAATAGACTTGATAATGGTAAAAATTAAAAATACAAGCCCACCTTTAATAACATCCTTCAGTTAAACTGAATAAAGGCTCTGGACATTATTGGAGAATATATGGTAATAATTGTAGCATTAAAGTAACCGTGACACTAAATGTATTGTTAATTAGATTATAGATTATCTTGCATTTATATTTAAGTATTGAGAAAGGAGTGCTGATCTTGGAAATCACTGACCAAGTCCCTTTGACCATCTATGCGAGTTATGAAAAAGGACATAATCCTAGATTAGCTCTCATAATCTGACACTTGATGAATGCGAGTCACTGTGCAACATTCGTCTTACTGTCGGAGTCATTAAGACAAAGATTATAAGTGACAAACTAAATGTTATAAATCCCACCAAGTGGATCTTTAAAGAACTGTGGCTAAGTAATTTACAACACTTCTTCATACTATGTAACAATTTCTCATCCCCATCTGTCACACATCATTTGAGGACCTAAGGGTGCACAAACTACCAATACCGGACAGACTGGGATCACCACAGCACACAAGACTTATTATCCCATCCCTCGTCTTTCTGTTGGGATAGAAAAGGGAAGACACGGCACTGACAAAGAACCAGACATACAACACGTAATAGACCATACACAGACTACCTAGTAGTGGACCATAACCATTTGTTGCTCATTCAGTAACTACATCAGTCGTCACATATTTTAAATGGACACAAAATATGGTTTGAGGTTATCGCTATACTACAAAGTCTTACAGCTTTGGAGGAAAAAAGACAAACAACACTGTCTGACATTGTTACATGTCTGAGTCTGTCGGTCTGGTCAAGATCAGAAAGAGCCTGTGGTGAAGTCAAACTGAGTTTCACATCTTAAGTTGAGAGTGCAGTCCAGCCAGGGCTAGATTTGTCATAAGGCTGTAACTTTTTATATGAAATACATGTAAGGCCTCTCTGCAGAGCACCCGAAAAACTGTATTTTTTGTTTACTTATTATATTCTATGTAACAAAGCACGTAACAAAACTCACGTAAATGTCACCTCAGTTTAACAAGGTGACATTACATTAAAACAGTATGATAAATGTATAATGACATGAAAAGCTTTGCAGCACCAGTGACCCATCCACAAGGCACCCTAGGGTGATGCAGCACAACTTTGGGAAGCACTGAAGACTAAACTACTGTACTCGTGAGCCCACCATGAGAACCATCTGAGGCGTGAAGTGTAATGTAACAACGTGGAAAAGTGACAGCGCTTTATTTATTATTAAAATCAACACTTGAAATTGCATCTTTTATGTTGCCTTCAAGTTCAACATTATATGTGCCAACATGAAACAAACACTGAATGAATCACTGTTGATCTGTCAAAACAAACTTCAGGGTTTTAAGCACCGTGAGAAAGACGACTCCCCGGGATGAATTATATCATCATGTTAATGAATACGGTCATATTAAGATACTGATAGTGGCTCACGGATGAATGACTGCTAACTCTCAAAGACTCTGCATGTGAACAGAATAAAATAACATCCAACTTACAACATGCCTCCTCAGCAAGTGTATGTATGCAAAGCCCTTTTTGTTGAGGATAAATGCTGAATTACTAAAAATGTCTGTTCAGAATTTGGATATCCATAAACCCAAAGACAAAGGTCAACATTTTGTAAATCACAACCCTACACTAACTAATGATTGCTGCTATGTGCACTATGCAGCAACACAGAAAACATTCTGACTTCAAGAAATGTCAAAAGGGAATTGTGTATCAATTAGTCCGAACCACCCTATAATAGGCAGATTGCACCCAATTCAAGGACTCAAACCCACGACCGACTACTGCATGACAACCAGAGAAGGAATACAGCCCAAAAAGATGTGACAAAAGCAACAGAGCCTCTTCTCTGGGTGTGTGGGAGCAAATTAAGATTAAATGATTTTAGTCTTCTTCCACCTTCCTTGTGAAACAACCCATACTCCTACCTAAGCTGGTTAGGGATTCTCTTATCTCTTTGTAACTCTCTCCACCCCATCCTCCTGCTTCACTTTCAGTGCTTTGGGGGAGCTGGGAGAGCTGCTGAGGGAAGGGAAAACGGGTGTTATTCACAAGCAACATAAGATACAGCAATACCAAAAGCTTTAGAAACAAGAGTACAAACAGCTCAAGTAAAATACATTATTAGACCGTTTGATTTTCAAAGGCTTCTGTCCTGCGTGGTGTCAGGCCATTAACTCTTCAATTAATTCATCTTTAATAATAATAATAAGTAACTTTATTTAGAATAATATTAAACTCCTGGCATTTATACTTTAAGCATCTTAGAAAATGCCGAGTGGTTTTGCAGTTCAGGTGAACTGCAGCCATAGATGGTCGTGGAGGACTTGGTCAGTGATTGTTGATTTTTTTCTGAGAGGCTTTAATAGGCCCAAGGTGCAGGATGTCAGCCATTAGTGTAATACAGTGTAAACATAAGAGAAAAGCTACAATGCAATGCTGATTTACAAAACAAAACAAATCCCCATGAAAATATTTTTTTATTGCAGCTGAGTTTAGTGTTATGGGCCATTAAGAAAACAAATCTCTTTAAGTGGGCTTGTATTGAATACACTTTGACTTTTCATTTCAATGCACCCTGTTTATGTCACTGGTGTAAATATGTGAGATCAGCCTATAGTAAACAATATTGTGCATTAAATGGTTTCTATGGGGGAACGGTTATGATAGCAGGTTCCCTTTTGAATCAGGCAAACTACCTGGATTCATTGAGATGATTAAACCCTTAAACTTCACACTTTAGCAAAGCATTACTGTCTTTGGTCAAAATGACAAACATCCGCTGCATACTGGATCTGCTGTAGTTCATTGGTATTAATGTGATAGGTTTAGTTTGCTCTCTGTAGCTGCTGTCTGCATTCAAGGTGAAAAGACATCACTCTGTCACCCCACTGTATGACCACAAATACACCATTACTTTCTAGTTTCTTCCTTCTCAGCCATAAAAATTAAATAAGATTCAAATTTGATAAGTGGATTCTATAATGATTTGAATTTGATAAAATGTTGCACCTGATCTCTATTTCTATGTGCTTACAAATGGTCAGGTTTAGTTAGTGAGTATGCACGTTTGCATCTACGTTGCTGTGTTATAATAGAAAGAGTTTTAGACAAGAAATAAAGGATGAAAGAACAGAAATATCCTGGTGTGTCTTTAACATGTAATTCAAAGACAGCTACTCTTAAGCAGTTCAAGCTTTGTTTATGATTTTTGTTCAGTCTGGATGTAATGTTAGAACAGGAATTGCTTCCTGTTGTGTAGCATTAATAGCTGGGTAGTAATATGACCATTTAACATTTGCAAGATTTCAAAAGGGCAGACCATAGATCAGGTTCTGCAAAAATGTAAATAAATAAATAAATAAAGACATGCATATAGTGTCTCTCCACAAAATATAATCAACAGATTTAGGTTATAAAGTTGCTACATTTTGTAAATCTTCAAACAATTTTTAAATGGTGACTGACGTTTTCCTTTGTTTCCATTGTATAAGGTGCAGCTGCTACTAATGATGGCTGTCAGGTTGTCTTACAGGATGCGTTTCAGCCACGTTTTCAGCTCTCCATCTCACGGAGCAGATATGCTTCTATTTTAATAAATACGGATGTCTATATAGACCGTGACTGTGACTTCAAGTCTATTTATATCTTGGTTGTTTAATATGTACAAAAATTGTAGTAAACAAATGACAGATTGGGGTTCAATGGTCAAATATTTTCTTTTTTTTTTTTTTAAAAAACATCCTACATACTGCAGAGTACACCCTGTTACTATCATTAAGTATGTAACATGCAACAGCGACTGCCACTTTCTGGTTTGGCTTCCCAGTTTTAATCTATTTAAACCTGTAATTATGGTTAATATGGAGTCCCACAGGATCACAATCCTACTGCAGCCCTCTACCTCACTTGACAAAAGTAACCAACGTTAGGTGTATCATTCCTGTAGTATGTAGAGTTACTGCAAGACGGGCTCAAAGCGTGGTTGTCCCATATGGAAATCTGGAATAACGCTCATGCCTCACACTATCATTTATTGGCATGAATTTCTTCCACTAATCCAAGATTGCTTTCTCACCGCCCGATTTATTTATAATTCTACCAAATACCAAAGTTTTAGATGATACACTTTTCCCAGGTGTTTGTGGACAAAAAATGTAATATCTTGTGCAAGTCCATCATAGTCTTTTATAAGACCGTTGGCATTGTCAGCTATACGCACGATGAGACAGGACATCTGCATTATCAATATCAATAACAGACTACCTTCACACCTGGCTTTACTTGCCCAATTAGTTCAGGTGGTCAAAGTTATACTTTATTCTACATATTTTAAACCTGTACAATTAACCATTATTTATTAAAATGTATTCATGTACACTGTAACCAAGTATTCACGGACAGTGAACAGGATGTCAAAAAACTACTAAGAACAAACTACTAGACAGACAGGTTGTGTGGACGAGCTTATCTGAGCTCATGTTGGTAAGTAATGGATCAAAGAGGAGATGTGCACCTTGTAAAAATACAATAAGGGCATACAGCCATTCACATTGTGATTTTAGTATTGTTGTATAATTGACATCAGCCCATATCTGTATTTTTATCTTTTATTTTACCCTTGTTTCCATGTTTACTTGATTTCACCAACAGCAGTTATTATCTGTGGCATTTCGATGTTTGAAGAGCCCTTTTAAAAACCATCAAACAAGTCGGATACTGTATTACAGTTTGTGGCTGACACAGACGTCGTTTGAAGCAAAATGTCAATTTCTGTTCTACATTTCTCTCCCTGTCTTCTCATATACCGCTCCAAATAACAGATGGAAGCATAAACTCAATGTGTTTGAGTTCTTTATTCCCTATTACCTGCCTCATATTTCATCTTTACATACTTACTTTTATAGCTTTGATTCCAGACTTGGTGATCTGGGTCATCTTGGCCTTGGAGATGGGCGGCTTGTACTCATTCAATGAGTACAGCTGGAAAATTAAATGAGACAGGAGAAAACAGATTTTGTAACACAATATAACAACAAACACAAAACAAGACTAATAATAATAATAATGCAACAACTATGTGCACAATCCGATGCATTCTCCCTTCATTTTAGCCTGCAAAAGCCTTTTTTTTGGTAAACGTTAGTTGTTGGAGAGCCACCAAGTTCATAATGAGCTGATGTAGTGGGCTTGACTCTGGTTATTTGTTTTGATACCATCATTAAAATCATTAACTGAATCAGGTATAGTCACGTGTAGAATCTTATTCTTATTAGCTGTTAACTATGAATGAATAGTGAGGTCAGCATTTACACTGACCACGACAAAGGACTGACTTTTAGTGTCAATGCAGACATATGATGGCTATGCTACTAGCTTAGAGCCCTTTGATAACCAGCATTAACTGCCAGTTTATCATAAAGCCGTTTTGCTCTGTACAGTTAAACACCAGGTAGCTAACTAATTCAGCTACATATAGCTATATGGTAGTAATTATCAGGCAAAGCATCAGGGGGAACCTAGACATGTTACCCATGTCGATATTAAACTAGCTTGCCAAGTTATCACGTAACTGAGGCGGGTTTTGCTAACTTGTAGCTAGCTAGTTACCGTTAGCACCAGTCTGTGGAAAATATTTGCTCAGACCGGCCGTCTAACCTATGTTACACTGCGTGTATTATGAGTCACACTTTCTTCACAGCAATAATTTGTTAAGTTATTATAAAACCCGCCGAATTAGCCACTGCATAAATTAACGTTATGGCTGTATTGTTGTGCACAGATAGCGGCCTTATGTGAAGCAGCCCTCTTTTCGTTTTTTTGCTAGTCAATGCTAACGTTAGCTACCACAGATGTGAATAAGAACATTTTCTGCTACTAATACTTTAAACATTTTGCAGCGATTTCGAACCAACCTCGTTGTTAAAGGCTTTGACCGCCTCCATAGTGTTGTATTTCGGCTCACAGGTGGGTGTAAATATTTACAGATATCTCCTCAGTAACCGGTTTGAGACATGCATGCTCGACGTTTGCTGAGATGGAGGAGACTGCCAATATGGCGCATAACCTCAGTGGAGGTCTGCAGAGAACCCGGCGACCCCTCGCGTCAACTGCGGGCAACTACAAGTATCCTCCAGCTCCTCCCTGCTCCCTCTGTGGTCAGGTACTGCATAAATCATAGCACAATTCAAATAAAGCAACAGTGGAAAATATCCAGTTTCAAGACAATACTTTATTTCCCTGTATACAAGCAAGCACATTGTCTTCATCAAAAACAATTTTAACATCACACATCTATATACAATTATTTACAGATGTTCAACATGCACAATGTTATTGAGAAAAAAAACAACAAAAAACAACAATGTCAGATTTATATAATGGATGCACCTTGATCACCATCTGATCTGTAACTGATGCAGTGTTTGGGTCTGCTAGGCTTGTTTATAAAATGAGAAGGGAGGACTTAAGGAACAATATCCGAGTTGTTTTTTTTCCTGAGAATCGTCCATCTTACATCCAGCCTTATAATATACTGTATAAACCATTTAGGCCTATATTAGTTAGCTATTATGTCTTTATTACCATTGCTGACTATAATAAGTTGTTTGTTACCGTCTGTTTGGGGCTACTGCGTATGTCAAAAAACTCCAAAGCAAATATGCACTTAGGTTTTCATTAGAAAAACTGTTTTCAGCCTTTGGTGATTACTGGCTAAAGTAGAACTGTTTTCTGCCACATCACAATGTCTTACATTGCAGTAAAATGGTTTGGTCATGGTTTATGATGCACATTTACACTGTTAGTTCAGGCTCCAGTGTTCAGTGCAGAAAAGTCTTCATGATAAATATGACCGAATAATTTCTAGGGTGAACGATATACACTAATGATTCAAAATAGTCGCTGTTAAACTTGTCTAACAGAAAGTGACGGTGCATGGCACCAATAAGAGACTCAAAAATACACAAAATATACTGTAAAAACATGCGTTTCCATGTTTCCATGCAGAATAGGATGGATCCGTTGTTTGAACATACTTACACACATTCTTAATATTAAAAAAAACAGGTTCACAAAATTACACCATACAAACAATCATCTGTACAATTTACAGAAGTTCCTAAAAAATAATACTAAGTAAAAGTAAAAAAATAATAATACTAAGACAGACTTCATATTGTAATGTGGCCAGCTAATATAATGTCTGCACTGAATCCATTTAGGAACTAAAAAGCACTCTGCTTCATAGATCCATTTACTTGTTGAGTAGTACTTAAAGTCCACTAACATGGTACAGTAGTCTTAATTATAAATTGACAGCAGTGTGTGTATCCAAAGTATGAATGTGAAGTCCTCTGACTCCGAACACAGTAAAACCAGTCATAAGGAGTGTTTATAAACTGGTCTCGACCACTGAAGCAGCAATGCCTGATGCTGCAGATTTTGTGGCCTCTGATGCCCCCTGCTGATCTTTGAAGATGTCCTGCACCAAGGGCGCATTGGCCTCCTTCCATTCTCTGAACCTTTCTGAGGTAAGCTTTGGGTCCGACAGCACCTGCTCTATTGCCTGTAGGTCCGTCTCTTTTGACTGGGCCAGAGAAGGGAGAGGAAAGAAAATGGAAAAAAAATGAAATAATATTAATGCTGTGATGCTATACTACAGAATACAATTCTTTGTTTTTAAAAGGTGGCAGTGCAAAACAAACTTTATAAAACAGAAAATGTACCTTCAGTGTGCTGTTGAGTGTCCTGATATGGTGCAGTTTATCATTGACACTCTGGTTTTTACAGCGTCTTATGAAGGAGGCCCTGAATTCCCTTTTCGTGGATGGTTTACGGTGTCCTATTGGTGAGAGGCTAGCCTCTTTCAGATGGATATACAGCTGCTCCATCTCATCTGAGCTCTTCCCATGATACTCTGCAACAAGGTGAGGTTTATATTACATTATCACCACATATATGTAAGATGCCACTGCACATTATGCAGGGCTAAAACCTTCTCAAATCATAAAAAGAGCAACACAGCTTAACACAGTTAATGTAGTTCAATCTGAAACACTTCTTTCTTTAGTGCCGAAAATGTTCAATTAATCAAGTTAATTAGTCAGTGGTAGAATATTAATTGACAACAATACATATCCACCTCCCCAAATTTAAGGTTTTGGGGAGCTGAGTGTCACTTTGGGGTCTGGGAACTCACGATTGGCAAATTATTTGAAACAATTAATTAATTAATTGAAAAAAAAAATAGTCATCATTTGGAGCTCTGTTCTGCTGCGAGTTGTGACAACAGGAAATGCTCTTTACTAGCATGTTTTCTTTCAACTGGAAATGCTAAGTTGATATGAGAAGTTGAATGATATGAAAGTTGATGACAGTCAGTTTGTGAATATGAATGTTACTTAAACCTCGACCAATTAAGTGCGTAAAATGAAGACTCACCTTCATCTTTAGCACCTGAACCATCCCTCTGTGTCTCCCCCTCCGCAGCAGGGATTTCCTCATTAGACCTCACTTCCTGGGAGTCATCCTCCTCTTTCACCTCCTCCTGTGGAGGCCGATGTGAGTGTACTTGGACTGAGCACACCACTGCCGTTTCGCCACCAATGGGAGGAGACGCTTGGGACACGAGGTCCAACCAGGACTGTCTGTGCTTGGTGAGCGAGGAGGCGGAGCTCTGTGATGTCATCGTACTGACAGGTGAGGAGATTGAGCCGTTGGCTTCACTGGGGACTGTGGAGGAGTAAGGCGGAAGAAGGGTGCCCTGGAAGATAAACACACCACAGTTTAGCAGCTAGAAACAAAGTAACACAGTAACAGAATTTAGTAACTATACTGTTCAGAGAATGACAGCCTTAGCAGCATAGTTGTGACTGATGGCCAGTGTTGACTGACATGACTGACCTGATGCGTGCTACCAGGCAGACCGGACGCATCCACGGAGCCCCGCAAGGTCTGTTCAGAGTAGGGCGGAGGGGGGATCTCTGTGCTTTCAGCTTCTTCATGGTCGCTCGCTTCACTATAACAATCTGAACATGGATGTATATAAAAGTCAGAATTCATAACACAACAGTATAACCAGAATGCAATTATAGCACTAAGATAAACAGAAAAGATCAGAACTGTTTTCAAGTGACATTTTTAAGATCAGATTCATTGATGTGTGACATTCACTTGTATATGATCCTCTGAGCTAGAAAAAAATTAATCTCAGAGCACTGATGAAATGTTTTCTAAACCCATTGACCAACATCAGAAAGCATTCACTGACATTTTGGAAATAGAAGTTTATCCTTCAAATATGAAATAAATAAAGTCATCATGGGTGCTCACCGGCTGCAGTGTTTTGTTCTGCTGGTTCATACTGAATGGCGGCTAGTCCGAGCTTATTCAGCCATCTGGAAATAAGGAAATATTTAGCTTCACAAGAATACATTTTAAAAAAATAATTTAAAAAAGACATTCATTCCAAATACAGTTTGACTGGTTAGAGTGAAGAATACAATAAAATAGAAATATGTTGTATGTGTATATATAAATGTAAATTCTAAATAATTTACATGTGACTTACAAGTTCATCTCCTCGTGGCTCTCAGCAGCAAAGTAGAACATCATGACTTGTGGGTGGCAGGCTTTGAATGCACTGGATTAAAATAAATAAAAAAATAAATAAATGGAGAGCAGTTAAGATGATATCTATTCTAGGTCACTGAAGTCATACAGCAGATAGAGATTAAGTACTTTATTCATTTTCACTGGTGATGATTGGTGGATGACTGAGATAAAACCAGAAAGTGTGGAGATAATAATGACGATCTTACTGTTTCTTCTTGCACTCTATGGCTCTGTCAATCATGAAGTTGGCCAGGTCAATGTAGCCCTCGGCTTTTTCCGCCTGCCACAAAACATTGAACAACAGCCTTGAAACAAACCGATCATTTCAAACCATTTCCTGACAACAAACACCTGTCATCGCATTGCAGCCGGCTACTTCTTCTATTTTCTGCTTTCATCTAATGATGAGATACGGTGTCGGATTACTCACTGAAGTCATCATACCAGTAAATCAAACATGTCAGTCAGTTACGTTTGCCTGTAACAGGCCCTCAAGAGCCTTTAGTGACACCGGATTCAGGAACCACAGTGAGATGGTGGTTAATTAAGTGATTGGTTGGCAGGGAGACAGCTGTGAAATGTGTGTGAGTCATCGATGTAACTCATGGTACAACTGTAACTCAAGTGTAAAATGTGTTAAAATAAAAAAAACCCAACATAAATGCTAATGGATTTTGCACTAGTTTGCAACTACAGCAAATATGTTCTTAGGAAGTACTAGAACTGATATTCTGTTAGATGTTCCATTAGATGCAATGGAAGGAAGTGGGCTGTAGGTTGTTTTGGTTTTTTGCTGAATGTTGCACGTGAATCACTGCAGCAACACTTCAAAGATTAGAGAAAAATAAATTAATAAAATGGGTTTTGAAAAACCTACAAAATGGACTGATTTACATGTTTGATTTCTCTTTCAAAAACCATACGTTTTTATTCTTTATATAGAATAAGCTTCCCCCCCCCTATTTTAAAATTACAGTCAATATCTGACTAGTTGTGCACATTTTATTGGTTTAGAGGCATATAACTGCAGGCTGCATCAATCAGTCAACAAAAGGGAGTTTCACATTTCACACTGATACAGAAAAACATGTCTGTAGTCAGTCAGTCAGCCAGTCAGCCAGTCAGCCAGTCAGTCAGTCAGTGAGTGAGTATAAAGCAAAACCAAAGATTGCAGTCTTTGACCTTGAGAGGATCTTGTGAAAGTCGTCACACCACACTACCGTCGTTAAATGTGTACATCAGAAGTGGATCTGTGAGTGATGAAAAACAGAAACTCACCAGCTGGTTTGCGTACCAGTAGAATGCTGTCTTCTTCAGCACAAACCAGTACTTCTTCCATTTGATCCCCAGGAAGCTTTTACTCTCTTTCTTCCTGTACAGCCAGCCCTCGTGGTCCGGGTGACCCAGCTCTTTGACCGAGATTCGTCTTCTGCTCATTGTACCATTGCCTGCATGCAGAAAACATATCCACATTGTTTTATTATTGTAGCGTTAGAGGAAGTAAGATATCAGTCAAAGCTGCTCAGTCAACAAATACAAACGCAAACAAAACATGTGAAAGCCATGACATTTCCACTTTGAGGGAAATAGATCACAGTATTTGATCAATAACTAAACCAATCCTAAAAATAAAACAGAACCCACACAGCAGGAACAGTTTCACAATGCTGCCTACCTGTTCCAGTTATGAGTCAGTCAGCAATTAAAAGAAAAATCTGAATTCAAGTTTGCTTCTCATAAGAATCCAAGACACTGTCGCAGGAAGCTAAAACTGAACTGAAGAGAAAGTAACAGAAGCATTGTTTAAAAAAGCCTCTGTATGTGCCAATTGCCCTGCCACTTCACACACGCCCACAAAAAGAGTCTAAATTACAGTTGAGGGCACATGCACACAGAAATAAAGCGAAAGGCTGACAATTTACCTCCTCGACTCTTCTTCTTGGATTTGTGTCGGAGGGAGACCTTTGGAGAAAAGCAGAGGGGGAGAACGTGAGGTCAGAGAGTCAGAGTCAGGGTGCAGGAGGCTGCCAACAGCAGAACCCCACAGATGAGAAAAAGAGGTTGACTGGAATATCCTGTTTGCGTTGCGTCTCGGATTAAATACATCCGCATGAATACAAACACAGTGTTGTTCTCTAACATCTTACTTTCTGTCTTTGTCTCTCTTTGTTTTTTAAGTTTCATTTTTTTCCTCCCTCAAGACAAAAACAAACAACTGAACTAGACGATAGCCAGCCATCCACTTGTATATAAACCCTGCCTAATACTATAAATGTTTGACTTTACCTTTACCATCATAAAATAGGAGAAGCAGAAGTAGCATTCATTAAAATGACAGTGGGGGGAGAGTTTCTATGACATAAGTAGTGAGAAGGTGGCTCAGTTAATGTCACACACACACACACACACACACACACACAAACACAAACACACACACAAAGAAGAAAGACTTACAGGGTTGTAGTCATCAGCAGCCATAGAAGGGGACACAGATATGGGGAAGGCAGCCTTTTGAAGGAAACAAAAGAAGACAATTAATAGGCATGTAAATGGACAGAAACTGAGCCATTTCAATGCCTCAGCAAAGAGGAAGTGATGTCATGGACAGGCAGTTTCTCAATGTGTGTTCTCTGCCTCTCTTTGCAGAGTGAACACTTTTTCTTTTTTTTTTTCTTTTTTTTTTAAACAGATCTGAGTTGAGTGAGAATAGCAAAATAAGAACAGTTACTGACTCACAGCTCTAATTGTCACAATGGTCATTTAGCATGTAACACAGAGTTTGAAAGTCTTACAATACAATGTCAAACCACAATTTATCAACCTAATCAAGTGACACCAAAGATATGTAGAAATCTTAGTTGCCATTATTGACTAACTTCCTCTGCACGACTTCCTTATTTGGAAAGTGACAAAGATGAGCATGACAGTGAGAACACTGAAGACAATACAAAACATTTAACAACTTGATACAGTTAAAAAGCCCTTTGAGCTACAACACAGCAAAGATCTGGGTACGACTTCACAGCATTACGAATCCTAACCACCTGTTGTATGAGCCGATCTAGCACTACATCAGACAAAAACTGCCTTGAGGTCAGGGCGTGTAAAAAGCACAGGTGACGGTTAAGTCACAGGGTCCTGAGTTCAAGTATTGCTGCAGTTGTTCACATTCAATCACTCAATGCAACCTGAATCTACAAACATACCCAGTGAGAACATTAAAAAAGAATAGAAAAAGACTCCTACCTGGCAGTTTAAAGTCTCTGATTTTACTTTGAGTCCAAACACTTATCAATATCAATATCCTCTGACTCTGAAGTCCTTTACAATGACATTGTTAACAACTCTTACCCAACATAAATATATGCGTGTGTCTGTCTTGCACAACACAAATGCATCATACCGTATTTTCCGGGGTTTGTGAGTTAACTGGTTGCCTGTGGGAGCAACACTAGATAACTACAGAAACCACAACACATGTCTGACAGTGAGTGAGTTTAGTAATGACAGCTTCCTGTTGTTTTTTTCTCTCCTCTGCTTAGTTCTGAGATCCATACTGAACAAATTAACAAACTGTGGTTAAAGTCCTTCTTTAAAATTTAAATGAGCATTGAGGAGATATTGATGGAATTATTATTTCCCTAGCTTCAGTCACCACAGCTATATCTGCCAACCACAGACCACACATGATGTGCTGCTGGTTTTTTACTTCTTCAAAGACACAATCACTATTTAACTCTTTAGCATAATAATTTGGTTGTCAGTGTGAATATTTATTTCAAATAAAAATGTAAAATTAAGTCTTGAAATCTAAAACAAAAATGAAGCAGAAACAAACTAAATGCTAACTCTTAACAAAAACCACAAACTGAAAAGTAGCCTTTTACAAACCTTAAAACACATTTTTACAACGACATATAGATATATGTCCATAATATACTCTATTGTATTCTTCACTCTAACCAGTCAAACTATTTTTTTTTTTCAAACCTTACAATTAAAGGCTAAACTAAATGACAAAAACAGAGCCTGTTTATGCTCTGGTGCTTTAACTAGCCAAAACATGTCACATGTGGTCAATTAATTCGTTTCAGACAACTTTAATTTAAAAGATAAATACAATACCTGCCACCACAACCTCAACGAAAGCAGTTTGGCACGAAGGCTTTGCTTAAAGTCTGACCAAACCATGGCGAGCATGTCGGGAGGGGAGAAAAAAAAAAGAGAGACAAATCCAAGAGGTTGTCCGCTGGTTTCAGGTACAGGTGAGTTCAGGTCCTCTTTAGGCGTTACCCCTCACTTTGAAGAAGGTAACACCCACATTCAAACCCAAGCGTCACAAATTGTGCGGGCACAATATGTAGTTTAATTTTCCTTAATGATTTTTATAGTGAATTTAAAAAAAACCATTTAGCGTCATTACATATAAGCGAAATGAGCAGTTTCTCCCAGGAAGCCCTCACAGAGTCGCTGCTATCATGTATGACCACTAGATGTCGCTGCTATCATGTATGACCACTAGATGTCGCTGTGTATCAGCGTTAAAAGACATCACTCCATTTTTATTTTTTATTTTTTTTTACTGCTTTTGTTCTACTGCTTTTGTGTGTGTCACATAGTAATACCAGCCTCTATTATTGCTTTCAAATGCCTGTTAGTAACTTTCACAAACTATGCTATGAGGACCATGATCAATAGCTGCCTCCAAAAAAAAAAAACGAAGGAGACACATAGGTTTCATGTTACAAAGTCCACTCGTGGCTCTGGGAGGCTGTGGCCTGACTATCAACACCCTTCAGTGTCTCTGTGGGGGAGCTGAGGGTTTGTAGCCATAACATCCCTGCTCAAGCTGTATCTGCACAGAGGCTCGGATGCTCTGGCCTGAGTCTGTCTACGGCGGGATGGCGGTAAACCAGCAGACACATTCCTGAGTCCTGCGTTATTATAGTCTCCATTTCATTTCTACTTAAATAGACAGGGGCCTCTTCTTTCTTCCACTCACAATTATACTGCAGCGAGTCAAAGTGACAGTGAAGAGACCCCCTTCCCTTTATATCTCCCACATACTCACACTGTAGCTTCCTCTTCGCCTCTCCTCCCTTTTGTCACCCTAGATTTCTCATCCATATCAAGTAACTTCCTTATGTTACCTCTAACTCCCCCTCCCCCCTGAAGCCCCCCACCCCTTAACATTTCAATTAAATCTGGTGTATTAAATGTTTTCACAACAATTCAAACTCCTCTTATTTTATGTTATAAGGGGAGAAAAAAAAACCCTCAGCACGCCACTTTGGGTTGATTTAAAGGGGCATTTCACTGAAGCTGTGTTTTGGTGGAAGTGAGGTAATGTGCCTGCGACTCATGTCAAAAGGCCTGAAGGATTCACGGGTATGCACATTGGTCACACTATTGTAGCGCTCAATCTCCCATCACAATCCATGCTGGGAATTGTCACGGCACTTAGCTAATGCCACACACACACACACACACACACACACACATACACAAAAAACAGTGTGTGAGAAATGAGAGAGGGGGCAAACAGAGTGGCTATTATTCAGCAGGGGAATCTCTCACTGTGTAAAGGGGGAGGGTGCAGGGCTGGAAATGATATCAGATTCAAAGTTGCTCAGTTTGGTGCCCCTGCAACACACACACACACACACACACGCACACACACATACACAGAGCTCTTGCCCAGTTGCATTGTCACTAACCCCAGGTTAGATCTTATTGCATGTTATTGAGTCATCATAGCCTTTAAATGTTGTGATGAATAACAGCTAATGAAGATGTGGTTTGGAATTAGCAGATGTATCTGTTGATGGAGTCTACAGGTAAACACCGAAATAATCCAGAGAGCCAGCCAAGAACCAAAGCAGTAAAATCCTCCATTCATCTGTTTTCTTACTCCGATCCTATACAAACACTGACAGCGGGGTCAAGGTTTATTTGGTTTGGTGCAACAACAAGCTGTCATTGAACCATGAATCTGTACAAAATGCGATTTGCTGACATGCCACTAGTGCCACTATGTGCCTAATCCATCTGACCCCCATGGAGGTGCATGGAGTGGTATGTGCCACTGAGGGATTGACAGTAACTCATGGTGCTGTGTTATATTGTCTGTATGTGGTGATTCCCTGCAGTGCCCTTACATGTCCACATCTGCCACAGCCAATAGATGCTCAATCAATTTCCACCAGTATCCTATTACTAAAGGAACAAGAGTCTCCTCTGTAGCCATGTACATAGATGATACTTCCTTGCAATGACAATGCTTACAATACACGCTAATGCTTAGCAGGTATGAATGTTGCTATTTTTACCATTTTAGTTTAGTGTGCTTACATTTTCTAATTGGTGCTAAACACAAAGTAAAGCTGGAGCTGATGGGAATGTCAAGAGTTATGTAGGCATTTGATCATAAACTGAAATTTTGAGCAACATTTTGACTTCATCAAAGTTATTACATTTTGTCCTGACATGAATGTCTGAACCAAACTTTATGGCAAAGGGATTCAGACTATTACACTGGATAAGCGAAAACTTTGACCTGCTGATGGCGTTAGACAAACCATGAAAATCTGAGCTACATTTAACGGAAATCAATCCAATAGATGTTGAGATATTTCGCATAGAGGCGCAAGAGGAACAGTCAGGGGATCACAACAGTTAGTAGGCTTTCATCCTCTGGGGATCATGAATGTTTGTCCAAGATTTCATGGCAATCAATCCAAATTGTTGTTGAGATATTTCTGCTTTGGTTTTTTAATTGACAGACTGACATTGCGATCCCTAGAGCCACGCTGCTAGTGTGGCTGAAAAGGAAAGGAAAGGAAGTTTCGTGGTGTAGATTGACAATCTGGTCAGAGGTCTAAACCTCACACATATTCAGCATGATCTGAATACCGGCGGTTTGTTTGTGTGTGTGATAAAGAGAAAGTGTGTACATACAGTATTTTTTGTCTTATCTGTGTGTGAAATGTAATGGGTCTATAATTGACACACTCAGTTACACCTCCTCCTGCCAAGGCTGAGGCTGATGGCATTCCTCACATTGCACGCAGCGGATTTAGAAAAGTCATTCACTTGCACAGATGCGCTCACATACTGTATGCGCAACATCCGCATACATAATTTTTTTTTCTCCAGTCAATGGGACAGATGGTGTTCAGGCAAACTGACACAATATACTTACTGCTTGAGAGAAGGACCAGGATCGTATATGTGGCTGATTATACCTGTAAGAACAAAGAGAAGATGGGAGGATTTACCCAGACGCTTGAGAACTCATGCAATAGCTTTTCTGTAAAGTTGCAAGAAGCTTTAGCCAACTGTCATAAGATCAGACATAAGTGTCGCGCTGAAAATTTCCAACACATACTTATTGCTCCCCAGTTTATCTGTAACCACTCATTATCTTTATCTATCTTCCAATCCTGCTCACTTGGATTTGGCCTAAACAAGACAGATCCCATGGAGACTGTTAAAAGGTTGGCATTCGGTTGGTGTGCCAGCGGTTAATACATTATGCATGATAATACATTTGGCAACTAGCCGCAGTGACATGGGTAGACAAGAAGCTCGTTCCCAATGCTGAAAATACTCAATTTACCTCAGCTAGGGCCTCACCCTGCAATTTTAGAGTATGAAATTGTCTCTGGCTCATTTTTTTCCTGTCTTTACGATTGCTAACATTTTTTTTTGTTGTTCTCCTCCTCCTGTCATCTATAAATTTCCATGTCTTTGTTTCCTCCTTAAATTACTAGTTTGCTTGATGGGTTTGACTTTGCAGGTGTGTTGCAACTCCAAACGCTTCTGCTCTCTCCGCCCACTCACAACGGCCCAGTTTATAACCAAATGGATGGCTTTGACAAGTGACACAGAAATGAAACAGATGCACCCTCACATTTAATGCTTTGTCATTTTTACGGATTAACACGCCCAGATTAAGATGACACTTCATTAAGTCTTACGTCAATCCAATTCTACTGCCTGCATCGATGTCACATGTTCAACTCCCCTCCTCACCAACTAATGAGTCAACTGCTTATCCGTAAGATTTCCTATAGCGTTTATCTATATATTCTAAATGTGACTAATGTGTTTTGATCGAGCGTGCAAACAAACCGGATGTGATGCGTTTGTGTGCGTGCAGCTCTTAGAATAGAACTGGAGCATTGTGCAAGAACGTTTAGTCATCGATCACAGTGTTAATGCGGGGAGTCACACTCCTTCAGGCCCCACATCCAAGACCTGAGGAGGTACAGGGGCCACATATGAGGAGATAGAGAAAAAAAAAAACAATCATCAGGTGTCGTCATATTTCGCAGTGGGACGGCGGTATTTATAGTTGGAAGTGTAGAGGAATCAGGATTTGTCATAATAGTGACATTTTTCTAAAGATTCTCTGGCATGGTGATAATGTCTTGGGGGTGGATAGCGAAGGATGGACACATTGGTGTGTGGGACATATTGGAACATTTTGGATACTGGAGGTCCTGAGAGATGACAATGTCTCCAAAAATACATAAAAAAAATATGTCTACGCATTTAATAATGACTGTGGTTCTAATTTAGTATTTAGAGGGAGAAAGACTTATTTGTACTGCCAACAAATCTCACTCTCTCTCAAAGAGACCAAAAAAAAATGTTTTTAAGGATTGTTTGCTCTAAATGTGACTATTGTTTCTTTGTCCTTTATTGGCAATACAGGCAGAAGAAGTGCTATGAGTGAAGTGTGTAGGAGGAGATTAGTTCTAACTATGTTGTGTTTCTTACTTACTGCTGGCACAAATCAATAAATAGATTGATCATAGATTGCCATTGGTATCTCTCACCATCTGTTTGACTGTCTCTCTCTTTGTCCTGTATGAATCCCAGGTTGTCAATAGCATACTTCCTCTTGATCATAAAAGCAGCCCACCCACTGACCCTGCACCTTGTGGCTTGTTTTAAAAAGATTCCACTGACTGTCACTCCCCGTTGGAAAATTAGACCCACCCTGCTCTTATGTTTCTCATCTGACCTATGGTCTACATAACACTGTGTGTGTGTGTGTGTGTATGTCAGATAGAGAGAGAGGGGAAGAGGCACTTACCGGTTGAGGAAGTCACTGCTAGAGTGCCACTCGGGTCCCTGCGATACATAAAGATTTATGTGTTAACGCACGATGGAGATGGTGTCAACGCTCTGAAAATCTATTGTTGATCAGTGCTCATTTGAGATGAACGTGATCGACCTCCAACTGGCTTCTTGCAGTAATACACGTTAACTGTAAAACTGCAGCTGCTTCCTCTTTTGCACAGATTTAATAGCGTGTAGATTTGGATCTCAATTATTACAACACTTTCTGCTAATTTTGTGCTGTGGCAAGATAAGAAATTAAAGAAATAGCAAACAAAACATTCATCATATTCGAGATCAATTAAAACAAAAGAAATTGTGATTATTAACCAAAAGATGACAAGGTATTCCACATGCGCAATCTACCAATATTTCATCATATCATTCCCGTAATCATTTGTGATGTGTGCAGGCATTACATGTTAGTGGTTAGCAAACTTAGCAGTGGGTTAAACAGAGTGCAGATTGCATTTAGGCAGACCACAGGTTTTCAGAAAGTGCAAATTAGTGAGGACCGCAGGCGACTATAGCTTGGCAAGCATGGGCAGAGCAAGACAAGAGAGAAGAAGCGGAGAGGAGATAGGAAGAGAGGCTCCTCTCAATCAGTAAATTCATGCATAAAAACATGGGCGAAGGGAACAGAGATGGTGGATCATTCTTAACAGCTGCTGGAGATCTTCAGTTCTCTGATGAAACGTCCTCCCTGGGCAAACACTTCTTCAAAATCAATGAAAATGGCAAAAGCTGTCAGGCAATGTAATCCTAACCTCACCTTTTAAATGTTTAAAGAACAACATATGTGCAGGAATAAGATCCCCTGATGGAAAAACCTGTTTTGACCATATGGTTCCCCCCGAGTTTATCAAAGAGGGAAGTAGTTGCATAACCATCACAGAGGAAAAGGTTACTTGACATTAGCTATCCTGTGTCAAAACAGAAGCAGGGTCCAGCTCAAAAAAGGTCAACCCAGGTTAAGAAAGACAGACGGCTCCATAGTTTGGTCCTGCATTCAGCCTGAGTGTAGGAGTTATTAACAACTAAAGCTGCTCTGACTGACTGACTTATGATAAAAGCTGTAAACTGAGAATATATGTGATGTAGTTTTCAGAAACAAAGCAACACGATCATTCCACATGCTACATTATAGTTACACGTTAAGCAGTTATGCCACACCCAAAGGTAAAATAATGACAATACAAAAGATCACTGAAATAAACTGCAATTTTTAATAAAATGCTATTCAAAACTTACAAAAGGCAGATAAAGCAATAATAGACACATCTTCCCTGTATTTGGAAAAAGTAATAATACTGTCATTCTGTCTCTTGTGCTAACAGAAGGCCATTTGACCTGCGTTTCCTATGAGATTGGTTCAAAACACTGGTTTTAAAAAGACCAGTTATTACTGTCAACCAGGTGAATGTATAGGCCCTTTAGGTGGGTAATTGCAGAGTAAACTCCAAAACAGGATATAAGGATAACTTTAGACTGAGTAGAGTGCATAGCTTTAAAACCAGCACAAATATTTGCTAGTGACAAGATAAAAACATCCTTTCACCAACCAATGCAGCATTGTCAACTAAAATAACTTTAATAAATCTTTAAGTATATGCATAGCTTACAAGAGGCAATCATTGGCAGAGAGTAATATATCTAACTGATCACAAAAGTGTAATTTGAAAAAGAAAAAAGTAACATGTATAGTAAAAGCACAATTGCACTAATAAAATATGCTGTTTCACTTATTTTATTTTTTTATAACTTATTTATGCAAATAAAACCAAAATAAAAACATAACTGAAGTAAGATCAGGCAACTTTTCTGAGAACTTGATTTAAATAATGATACCAGAAAGCATCATAACTGAAATATGACATAACTTATTATGTACAGAGGAGTCCTTAGACAGCACACAGAGCCAAAGTGTCCTAAACCTGAACAAACTGTATCCTCTTGAGGCTGAGATGGGGAGGGTTGTGGGCAGTGTTAAAGTGGTAACGACATAATGTAGTAAGTACTACAAAGCAAGTTTGGTTGAGGAGTAGTAGTTGGTAGTAGTAGTAACACCAGGGAAATATGTAGGTTGGGTAGAGAGGAGTGTGAGAAAGCCAAAAGCTGCCAAAAATACAGCTGGACGTTAAAAATCAAAGGCACTGAAGAAGGACACGAGACAGGAACAGGAAGCCCCGAACAGGAAGCGCATCATCAGTGAGTCAATAGCTTA